>JAPDVU010000005.1:61125382-62325382 GCA_026230045.1 Corynorhinus townsendii
TTATTATGCCTATAAGATAGAATGTTACAGGATTGGTCACCAAATTGTTACTATTTTTACTGTAAAAGACAGTACATGAACATGGTACAAAACTAGAAAGGCACCAAAGGATACAAAATAAAAAGAAAGTTTTCCTACCCCTACTGTCTCCCAGACATCCAAGTTTTCTCCCTAGACAGACAGGCCAGCTTAAAATTATATATTTGAGAAAATCTTTGAATTTTTGTATAGTTTGTTGTTGTTTTTTTAAGAGACTCAGTAGATTACACTTACATAGAGCATTTCAAAATAATATTGCTTCTGGTAAGTTATAATAAGTTATTATACAAAGAGTATGCTATATAATAAAGAGCTAATAGGCTAATTAGCCCAAACAGCAGAAGCCGGGGCCATGAAGGCTGAGGCAGCCAGGGCTGTAAGGGCTGTGAGGGCCGAGCCCCTTGCACGAATTTCGTGCACCAGGCCTCTAGTATTAAATAATTAGAAATATAATTTTATGTTTCTTAGGGAGGTAGCTGAAAATTGCCTTTTTTGTTTGATTTTAAGTTCATTCCATAAAAGGAATTAACAAGTATGCATGAGTTAAATAGAATGTAGAATTCTATGTCCTTTAGTTATTTTTAATATATACATATATATTTAACATTTACATTAAAGGAATAAAATCAGAATATTATAAATTATATAAAAATATATTTTGAAATATGAAGATAAAATGAAACATGAATGCAAAACTAATTATCAATTAGTCAATTTTGGTTTTCTTTTTATGAGGTACACTATAAAACTCAACATTACTCTTCATAGCTCACTAAATTTTTTCAACCATTATTTTAAAAATAGATAAACTGTGTCTGGCCAGAGTGGCTCAGTGTTTGAACCTCCACCTATGAACCAGGAGGCCATGGTTTGATTCCTGGTTAGGGCACATGCCCGGGTTGCAGGCTCAATCTCTAGTTGGGGGCATGCAGGAGGCAGCCAATGGATGATTCTCTTTCATCACTGATGCTTCTATCTCTCTCTCCTCTCCTTTCCTCTTTGAAATCAATAAATATATATTTCAAAAAATAAATCAATTTTAAAAATGTATATTAAAAAAGAAAAACCAGAATGCTAATGAGATATAATATTACTATGTTTACTTCAGCTAGACACCTGTTCTTGGAGCTCACCATTAGCCTGGTCCAACAGTCTTCATCCAGACCCTATACACATGCAAGAGACATGGACCTACGCAGAGACACATATGCAATCATTATACTATCTAATTGTTTTATACTGAATTTCATGTAGTACTTTCCACTACATTTTATTTTATTATCTGTGAAATACAATAACAATTGAATCAAAATGTTTTTGGAATAAGTTACCAAAAACATTGAATTGGTTCTGTCAGCTTCAGTCTTTTTATTTTGCATTATTTCTATTATTTTAGATATTTTAATTGCACTGTTGCTCAAGCCAGTAGATTATTCCTTTTCAAGCTCCATGTGGTCCTCAATGTGAACTCATTTTTTCTATCTATATATCTTATATCTAGAAATACCTAAACCACCCATAAAGCTTTCAGACTATATTTAGGTTGCAATTTTCCTTACTTATATCTGAGAAAATTGCTCTGTAAAGAAGCATAGTTTACCAAGAACTAATGTTCTCATAATCTCACCATGACAGGCTATTTTTTGTCCCCTTGTCACCGACTTAATGTATTTAATGTGACAAGTCTATAAAGTCAGGTATCTAATATTCATTGAAACTAGAGGGATAGAATGTCCATTTACAATTTCAAGAAGAGCTAGAAAGAGTGTAAAAAGGAAACAGCACATTATAGTCCAGAGTGCAAAGAAAATCAAGTTGCAATATTCCTGTTGTGGAAAATAGGCCTTTTGGTTCCAGCATCATAGATTTTGATTATAGTTCCAGTGGTGGTATAATACCATTTTCTTAAAAGAGGAATTTAAAAAAGTAGAAAGCATTTACTTTAAAGTTGTCAGTCCTGGCCCATGTGGCTCAGTTGGTTGGGTGTGGGTTCCTCCCACGCACCAAAAGTCTGCTGATTTGATTCTTGATGGATGCCTGGGTTGCTGTCTCTCTCTCTCTCTCACATCGCTGTTTCTCTCTCCCTCTCCCTTCCTCTCTCTCTAGAAAAAACAATTTAAAAATTTGTCAGAGAAATTAAAAGGCTACAACTCAATGTAGTGTGTCAAATTTAAAATTCAATGAGTTAAAAATAAAGATATGTTTTCACAGACATTAACATTTCTCTTTCTCGGCCCAGACACAGTACAAATGTTTTTCTATTATTTACAAATCAACATATTCAGTCTATTTCTAAAGGTCCAGAACTTCTCTATTAGCCTGCTTTTGGGAAGAGCCTTGGAGATGAGTGATCATTTTTGAGATCTAAGAGAAAAGGTTGGGTAATTCTTGCTGGTTATTGCAAAGGGAGTTATGAACAGGAAAATCATGGGGGAAGGTTTAGAAAGATCATGTTGTGAATCTTTATATAGGTGATTCAATAAATTCAGCAATGTTTTAAATGGCATTTTATCCCCTTCATCTTTTTCATCAAAGAGGTATATTTTTTGGCAAAGATTTATATGTGGTTTCAAATAGTACTTCCTATTCTTGCAGAATTTATACTTTTAAAGAATACTGTCCTATACTTGACTGTCCCATACTAAACTATCCCATACATAACTCAATGTGCTTGTCATTTTTTTCTCTTAAAAACTCATCCAAATGTTTTGGTCTTATCTTTCATCTTACATTTGAAAGTGTGATTGATACTGAGAGGATATAATGGAAATTAAGCAATGTGAAAAAATTTCTGAACTATTAAAAAATAAACAGCCACTTTGTAAACTAAAATATAAATAAATAAAAGCATTAATAAGCCATTAAATTAAGTGTTGTCAAATGGCTAAAAGACTTCATCTTTTCAAAGCTTGCAGTAGTTGAAAGAAATTTTCAACATCTCATCTTTTCTTATTTATGTCATTATGAAAGGGTCAATCCCCAAATTCACTATTCAGCTTTGCTAAATAATACACACATAGGTACATATCAAAGTAAATAGTGTTACTAAAGAATGACTAGACATCAGAGCTTTGAAAGAAGATATTGTTAATGAATTGAGGAAACACATGAAATTGTGTGAAGTGTGTCATGTTAATGTTTTAAAATTTCTTTCTTAGTCATTTTATATATGTTTGAGGAAGTCTTTAATCATTCTTTAAGGGTATATCTGGTATAGAAAAATATTTTAGTTCTTTGCTTATTTGTGGGGATTTTTTATATGAGGATATCTTTATTTCCCCTTCATTCCTAAAGGATTTTTCCCCTAGATATAGAATTGAAATAGCCCACATAGATGAGCCCTATATTGGTACTGATCTCTTCAAGACATGTATTATATAGAAAAGATTCCTTTATTAACTTGTGGTTGAAAATATATTTGTATATTTTCAGAAAACAACCCCAAGACCAGATGGATTCCTGCAACAGAGAGGAATTGACAGGAGTGCTCCAACCACGAAGACAAGAGGAAAAAACAGTCCAGAGATGGAAGACGCTGACAACGCCTTGCCACGCGAGCAGTCAGCAGCTGTGCACTGCTGCAGGTTACCTAGGACCAAACCAGAGAGGGTCGGACCTGCATTGCCACCATGTGCCCACCAACCAGATATCACTGCTGACATGTACACATAAGGAACTGTTGGACATTGAAATTGGGACTCAAACATTTTTTTGTTTTGTCTTGTTTTGTTATTATATGTTTATTTCCAGTCTGCAAAGGTAAAACTCTTTAAAGGAAAGAAATGGTGGGAAAAAGATACAGAGGCAAAGAAGCATTGAACAGACTATCTAACTACATTGGGAAGACAGGGGAGGTTGGGCGAGGGGGGCTGTAAGAGACCAACCGAAGGACTTGTACGCATGCATATAAGCACAACCAATGGATATAAGACACTGGGGCGGGGGGGGAGGCTGGTCAGGTGAAGGCATGTCCTGGGGGTTAGGGGAGATCAATGGGGGGAAAAAAAGGAGACATATGTACTACTATTTGTAATACTTAAAACAATAAAAAATAAAATAAAAAAATGGGGAAAAAAATGTGACTAAAAGCCTGTAAAGCCAAAGGAAAAAGCAAAAGCTCAGACTGAACTGGTAGTTAATGGGGATGAAAGGCAAATTGCAACTCATACATATGAAGATGGACCCTGGCAGGTGTCATGGGTTTACCAGTCAGCTCATTTCATAATAGATTAGAATAATCAGGTCTATTCTAACATCTGACAAAATAAAGATAAGTATTCTATTGAGGAAGATAAACATAATAAGTTTCAAATTTGCTCTACATGCTTTTAAATGCACACTGTCTGTGATTAAAAAAACCACAAAAGCCAATTGTACAAAAATGCAATAATCTATCAATATCTTGAAGAATAACCAGACAATAGAAACAGACTTAAGTGGAGACTCAGTTACTGGAATTAGCGAAAATGAGCACTAAAATAATTTGATTAATATTCAAGAGATTAACTATGAATATGAAGAATGTAAGCAGAAAAATGAAAAATTATAAAAAGTAATATGGGAATTTTAGAACTTAAAATTATAAAAATTAAAATTAAGAGCACAGTAGATTTAATTGGAGATTTTCCAGTACTGAGAATATTACTGAAGTAAGATAGGTCCTAGAAAACTATACACACTAAAGACAAAGTAAAAAATGGAGCAAAATATAGAAAATGTATATCCTAAAACGAATAAAAGACATCAAGCCACAGTTTCGAAACTTACTATAAACTTTAAGCAGGGTAAGCACCAAGAAAATCAAGTCTACAATCACAATAAAAGAAAAGAGGAAGAAAGAAACCAAGTAAAACCAAAGAAAAAAAATTTAAGCAGCTAGATAAAAAGAAGATAGAAATGGCATCTTCAAAGCAACGAATAAATAACTGACAAACTATAGTTCTATAGCTATAAAAAAAGTCCTTCAAAACTGAAGGCAAAGTACAGACAAAGACTAGAAGAAATTATCACCAGAAGATTGACATGAATGTAAATATTTAAGGAAGTTATTAAGTCAGAAAGAAAACAACCACAGATGGAAACACAATTACCATCATAGTTAATGAGGAACAATTAAAAACATCCTCCCCGCCTCTGAAATTAAGAACAAGACAAGGCTGCCTGCCTTCAATTCTATTTACCATTGTACCAGAGATTCCTTTCATTTAAAAAAAAAAAGAAACTATAAATAGAAGTTTAATAATTGTTGTATGAAAAATAAAGCAGTTATTATTCACAGACAATACATTTATATAAAATTAAAAGCAGGAAATACAAGTCTTACTTTGGAAGTCTAATTAGGGTTATCTTTGTGGAAGAGCTAGAAGGTTGTAATGAGAAGTTGGGAGGAGTCAAATGGTGATTACATGAGTATGTTCATTTGGTGAAAATTCATTCAACTCTATAGGTTATACTTTGAATAAAAATGTGTGTACAGGCATACACACACACATACTTGCATACATGGAAGAAAGCACCTGCTCCATAACATCAGTGGCACAGAAATATTTTCTAGAGCATCCCATTTCAAACAAAATGTAAAGCTTCCATAGTTTGGGTACCACTGATTTTTTAGTCACTATGTACAACAAAATACTATACATTTTGTTTATGGTGGATTTAGAGATGATTTTTATTACTCATCACTTATTATTTCTAGATATTTCACAATCCAAATATACTGTTTATAAAATGGAAAGATAAAAATGTATGTTTTTAAGAAAAAAATAATTACCAAAATGCAGAAAGCAAATAACAACCCACGGTAACAGAGAAAGTGGTGAACACCAATGTGACAACATCACCTATTCCTGGTGACTTGAGTCCAACTGATAGAAACCACAATCGCAACTTGTGGAGGCAGGTGGCAGGGCCCTTCCAGTTGTTTTCACATCATGGTGCTAAGAAAATGAAGACTTGTCCCTTATGAGAAGGAGAAAGTTAATGGCTGAAATCTGGAACTGCCTCAGTGTTCATAGCTAAGTGTCACTGCTATTGCAAGGTGCTGTTTTGTGCTACATTTGGATATAAATAATTTTGCAGTGTAATAAAATCAGATAAGGGCACTCCAAAACTATGATCAAATGAGACAAAACAAGGTCATTTTACAATTTTGTGTAAAGCACAGACAAAATCAAGTTCACTGTAACACCTTCAAAAAGTCAAACAATTCCCTCTCTGGGCTAAAATGAGTGACAGCAACTTTACTTTTAGTCTCCCTTCCTTATAGGTAAGATTTGTTGAGATGCTGAATCACAGAATTGCCCCTGGTTTATGACAACACTCAAACTAGATCAAACCTCTGTTTCCTTAGACATTCCCCAAATCACCTAATAATTCCTTTGTCCTATGAAACCTTTTGCCTAACAACTTTTATTGAGATGCACATGTTTTCCTATGGTGTGTATTGTCCCCGGCTGCAGCAATTAATAAGCTTAATTTGTTTAAATTCAGATATGTTCCTGAACTTCTGTTGAAAGGCACTGACATACGTAGGTTCTATTTTCTTAATAGTCTGACTAACTTCATTGAGCAATACTTAATTTTGGAGAGATATAGCCAAAACCCTTTCTATTCCAGGCCTTCTGGGTACAGGAAATGACATATAGCATTAATTTATACCTGAAATATTCTCCATATATATCTGTTTGATCCATCTGATTTAAAATGTAGTCCAGTTCAATGTTTTTTATTGATTTCTGTCTGGATGATCTATCTGTTGAAAGAGGGGTATTGAAGTTCTTTACTGTGCAGATAGAGCTGACTTCATCTTAGAATATTCAATCCATTGCTCAACTGATGTGGCTCAGTGGTTGAGCATCAACCTATGAACCAAAGGTCATGGTTTGATTCCTGGTCAGGACACATGCCCAGGTTGCAGGTTTGATCCCCATTGGGGGACATGCAGGAAGCAGCCAGTCAATGATTCTCTCTCATAATTGATGTTTCTATCTCTCTCTTCCTCTCTCTTCCTCTCTGAAATCAATAAAAATATTTTTTAAAAAGTTTACTCCACTTTAAAACCAATTCACCTAGACCCTTGTACCTCTCCCCTTCTTCCACCAATGGACTCTGCAATGTGCCCAGAGGCTTTGAGGTAATCACAAACCACCTTTAATCCTTCCCTTCTTCTGGGGCAAGTCATACTCAATGTTAAATTTACCCTGGTGCCAGAGTGCCCGTTATATGGTCTCTTGTCCCCCTCAATCCCTCCTGCATTCCTTTTGGAGGTACATTTCTTAGAGGGGTGTAAAACAAATGGTCTGGGAATGAACAATGTGTAAATTCATTTCACTCTGCTGCCTCCCAGAATAGCTTTCTCTGAATAAACTCCCAATTAAAATCTTACGAAATGACAAGATGGACTTGTCTGTGTCATTCTTTGGCTTATTGGCTTCAGCATTAGGGAACCACTTTTCATACATGGACTACCTTTTCATGAAATACCTATTTTTATTGTATTGTTTTCTATTTTCCCTTCTGATTGGTTAGTATTTGCTGGATATTGTATGTTATGAGTATATATTTAAAATTGTTATATCCTCTTAATGAATTAACCCCTATATCACTATATAATGAGCTTCATTGTCTCCTGTTATAGTTTTGACTTACAACTCATTTTGTCTGATATAACTATACCTGCTCACTTTAGGTTTCCATTCACATGGAATATATCTTCCAGTCAATTTTTTTGAGTGTATGTGTGGTCTTTAAGCTAAATTGAGTATCTTGTAGATAGCCTATAAAGTGAGGATCTTGTGTTTTTTTAATCCATTAAGTACACTATGCTTTAATTAAAGAATATAACCTATTTTTTATTTAAAGTGATTATTGATAGATAAGGACTTATTAATGAGATATTATTAATTGATTTCTGGCAATTCTTTGGTTCCTTTCTTCTGCCTTTGTTGTCTTCCTTCATGAGTTGATAATTTTCTGTAAATGAATGCTTTGACTTCCTTCTCTTTACCTTTTGTGTATCTACTGTTGGTTTTTGCTTTGTGGCTACCAAGAAACTTATATAAAAATCTTATAGTCTTTTATGCTGTTAAAAACTTGATTTGATCACGTACAAAAGCTTTACTCATTTACTCTTCCCTCAACATTTTATGTTTTTGATGTCACAATTGACACCTTTATTATTGTGTATCCATTAACAAATTATTGTAACTATAGTGATTTTTAATACTTTTGTTTTGCAATCTTAGTAATCGAGTTAACACACCACCATATCACAGTGTTAGAGTATTATGAACTTAGTTATACATATAACATTACTAGTGTGTCATATATTTTTATATGTTTTTATGTTACTAATTTGAACTCAAAAACTCCTCTTAGTGTTTTTTGTAAGGCAGGTCTAGTGGTATAGACTTGCTCAGTTTTTCAATTTGTTTGAGAGTCTTCATTTATCTTTCACTTCAGAAGGATAATTTGGCCAAGTAAAGTTAACTTGCTTGGCAGTTTTGTTTTGTTTTTCTTCAGGAACTTTAAATATATCACCCCACTCGCTCATGGCTATAAGTTTCTGCTCAGAAATCCACAGATAGTCTTATGGGGGCTCACTTGTATGTAAGTAATATTTTTATTGCTGATTTTGAATTTTTATTTCATTTATAATTTTAGACAATTTTATTATATATGACTTAGAGGATATCTCTTGGATTTGAATCTATTTAAGTAACAACTGCTTTAATATCTGAGAAACATTTTAAAGTACTTTAACATTAAATTTTCTTATCCCAAATTTAAGTTACTATTGGTTGTGGGTTTTTTGTTTGTTTGCTTATTTGTTTGTTTTTTAATCCTCACATGAGCATATTTTTCCATTGGTTTTTTAGAGAGAGTGGAAGAGAGAGGGAAAGGCAGAGAGAAATATCTATGTGAGAGAAACACATTAATTGGTTGTCTCCTGCAGGAGCCCTGACCAGGGCCTTGGCCTGGGAGGAAGCTGCAACCAAGGTATGTGCCCTTGACTAGAGTCAAACCCAGGACAACTTCCATCCATAGGCCAATGCTCTATCCACTGAGCAAAACTGGCTAGGGCACTGAGGAACATTTTTAAAAAAGAAAATAAATAAAGCAATAAGATAGTTGCTGAGGAAGCCCATTAACAGTAAGCAAAATTTAATACATAGGAAATAACTCAAGGAGCAATAAGTTACTAAAGTGTGATATTTGAGTAATAGATAATCCTATCTAATAAAAGAGAAACATGCAAATTGACCATACCTCTGCTATACCCACAAGCCACACCCACCAGCCAATCAGGAGCGAGTAAACAAATTAACCCAACAAATATGGCAGAGACCACAGAGCTGGAGAGTGCAGGAGGCTTGGGTTGCCCCTGGCAATGGAGGAAGCCAAGCTTTCTGACCACCCTGGCCTGGCCAGGCCTCGGCTCAAGGCTACAAAGTTTCAATTACAGAAGATAAATAAATCCCAGTTACCAGAGCCTCCGCTTGGGTCACCGGAGGGAGTGGTGGGCCTGCAAACCACCATAGACCCCTTGCCCAGGCCATCCCAGGCCTCAGGAAAACCCCCACCCTGATCTGGGACACCCTTTAGGGCAAACTAGCCAATCCCCACCCGTGCACAGGACTCTATCTAATAAAAGAGTAATATGCAAATTGACCATCACTCAAACACACAAGATGGCTGGCCCCATCTGGACACAAGATGGCTACCACAAGATGGCCAGCAGGGAGGGCAGTTGGGAGGGACCAGGCCTGCAAGGGAGGGCAGTTGTGTGCAATCAGGCCAGGAGGAGAGAGCAGTTGCGGGGGACCAGGCCTGCAAAGGAGGGCAGTTGTGGGTGATCAAGCCTGCAGGGGAGGGCAGTTAGGGGTGATCAAGCCTGCAGGGGAGGGCAGTTAGGCATTAATAAGGCTGGCAGGGGAGTGGTTAGGGGGGTGATCAGGCTGGCAGGCAGAAGAGGTTAGGGGCAACCAGGAAGGCAAGCAGGCAAGCAGTTGGGAGCCAGCAGTCCTGGATTGTGAAAGGGATGCCTGACTACCCTCGAGGGGTCCCAGATTGGAGAGGGTGCAGGCTGGGCTGAGGAACACAACCTCCCACCCCACTCCCCATGCACAAATTCCATGCACTGGGCCTCTAGTATTTAATAATGATATTTTTACAAAATTTACTCAGTTAATCAGAAATATTAAAATGGACATTAGATTTTATATATTGAAAAATCATAAAAATTGAATTTCTAGATTGTTTATATTATTTAATATAGATTATAAATTATTATTATACTGAAACTCTGGTGCACAAAATTCATGCACAGGGGTGGGAGGGAGAGTGGGAGGTTGTGCCCTTCAGCCCAGCCTGCACTGTCTACAATCTGGGACACCTCAAATGATGTCCGACTGCCCATTTAGACCCAATCCCACAGAGATCGGGCCTAAATGGGCAGTGGGACATCCCTCTCAGAATCCAGGACTGCTCACTCCCAACTGCTTGCCTGCCTGCCTGCCTGCCTGCCTGCCTGATTGCTCCTAACCACTTCCACCTGTCAGTCTGATCACCTCCTAACAACTCTCTGCCAGCTTGATCAATGCCTAACTGCTTCCCTGCTGGCCTGTTTGCCCCTAACTGTCATCCCCAGCAGGCCTGGTCACCCCTAACTGCCCTCCCCTGCAGGCCTGGTCCCACCCAACTGCCGTCCCCTGCAGGTCTTGTCCCTCCCAACTGCCCTCCCCTGCAGGCCTGTCCCCCTCCAACTGCCCTCTCCTGTAGGTCTGGTCCCCCCCAACCACCATCCCCTGCTGGCCTGATTGCCCACAATTGCCCTCCCCTGCCGGCCATCTGGTGGCTACATCTTGTGTCCAGATGGGGGCGGCCATCTTTGACCACATGGGGGCAGCCATCTTGTGTGTTAGAGTGATGGTCAATTTGCATATTACTCTTTTATTATGTAGGATTTCTTGCATAATGCATATTGGAATATTATTCAAAGTAAACTAAATAAAAATTATGCAGTATATCATAAAGTTGCAGTTGAACACTATAGAATTTTTGTTAATGTATAGGAGTGAAAATAACTTGTTATGTGAATTCCAGATATGCTTTATCTGTCTTTGTGTAAGGTGTACAAGCTATATTTCAAGATTTTAGCTCTGCTTTTTTTTCTCTTGTATTCTTATTTCAAATATTTCTGATCTGATCAATTTTTTCTAATTTAATTTTTTGTGTTCCTAGTTCATTTGTGTAATTTCACTCAAAAATATTATTTTTTCTGCAGGTATAAAATGAGATTGCTCTCCATACATATTATTTTAATTCTGTTTGCAAGCACATTTGCACTTTTAGCAATATATCAACTCATTACCCATTAAAATAAATGTTTTTGAAACAAGTCACATAATAAAAATACATTAGCATTATATCAAATATATATATATACAGTTATTAAAATAAAGAGCTATTTTTTTAATTTAACTATGTGCATTTATAATTTTAACAATTGAAATTTTTGTCTTTATATCATAATGAAATAAAGAATCTTCCACTTAAGTAGCTTTAAAATGGCAAGATCCATACATCATTTTGCAAATTGTATACTAGATAGATTAGTAACACAATCTGAAACATTTTCCACTTCAGGGGAATCTTATTAACCCAATAGATTATAACAAAAAACAACTGCCATCAAGTTTCAATTTACTATTGCACAGCACAATAAGCCACCAAAAAATTTAAGGAAGAAATTTGCCAGTTGTCTACATTATCATCTCCTATAAAATTTTAACAATATTACTCAGACTCAAATTTAAATGTAGTACATCCCAATTCTGGCAGATATGTTGAATCATCTAGATAACTTTAAAAATTCTGATGCCTGATTTTCTTTTTCAGTTATATTTATATAAATGTTCTGGTATGGGGCCTGACCAAGAGTATATTTTATGAAGTATAAAGCATAGCCAGAGTTGAACAAAATAGCCTTAGAAGTCAGCTTTGTGTTAACTTTTAACATATTTCTAGTGAAAATAGCAGTTACTATACCTATGATTCTTAGACCACACATAAATTACCATCTAGCTAGCTATAATGTTGGTTCAGCATTTCAGATTTGGGAAAAAGAAATAGTTCAACTCTGTGTCATAAATAAGTCAAAGTAAAGATAAATAATTACAAAAAAGTTGAAAAATCATAACATTTAAAAAGTGTGTTTTTTAAAAGGTGCAAATACTTATTTCTATTAATGAAATTCTCTATAGATTGGTATCTGAAAAACATTATCTTTAAGTCAGGCAGATATGGAAATAGAGGTTTTATTATTTACTAGAGGCCCAGTGCATGAAATTTGTGCACCGGTGGGGGGAGGGTGTCCCTCAGCCTGTCCTGCGCCCTCTCACAGTCTGGGACCCCTTGCTCCTTACTGCCTGACTGCTTGCTGCTCCTTACTGCTTGGCTTGCAGCTCCTTAGCGCTGCCACAGAGGCTGGAGAGGCTCCCGCCACCCCCCACCACCCCGACTGTGCTCGCCAGCCATGAGCCCGGCTTCTGGCTGAGGGGGCAGCTCCTGCATTGAGCATCTGCCCCCTGGTGGTCAGTGTACATCATAGCGACCGGATGTCCTGGTTGTTCCACCATAAGTGTTGCTTAGGCTTTTATTTATAGATTATTAAGTCAGTTACTTACTTTCCCTAAACCTTGATTTCTTCCTTTGTAAATTACAAAAATTCCCAATTGTCACTGTGAAAATTAATTTATGGTAACAAATAAATAATTTAGTAGCTACCTTGTGAATGCCAGTTCTCTCCAAGAGTGTTACTTTTTGTGCTTTAAAAAAGTAATTAGATAACTTAAAATCAAATAGCTTAATTCTTAAATAAAATATGTATGATTCTTCTTTAAAGCCCACCTAGTAATTACACACTAATTAGCTAATTAATCCAAACTAATTAAACCAGTAAAGATTCAATATTGAAATTTCAAATGGAGTTATTTTATAAATAAAATTACTCATAACTATTGTAGTGCCAACCCAGGTCTATTCATAATGATGTAATCAATTTTAATTAGCTGCAATGATTTCATAAATATGTCAGTTATGTAAAGTAAGTTACATTTCTAGTTTTTCAGGACTACTACATAAGCTATACTTTTTTGGCTTATTACATAAATCTTTTTACCTTGGAAACATAGGGCCTTCTTTATTATATGAACATTCACAGTCTTCTTGATGTGCTCTTTATTTTCAGGCTCAGAGTTTCTCTCTATGGCCAATACATTCAGAAACTTGCTGCAAATCTGTACAGTCATAATTTGTAGCTAAATATTTTGGTAAAGGGGATGAGATATGAACATGTCCCAGTGATTCAGAAAAGCTATATTCAAAAATGCAAATAAGTCATCAATTTCACAAATTGGACTCCTTTGGGCAGATGCACAACTTGACGGGTTCAAGGTCAGGGCTGAGGGATATAGACTTTGGACCCCTTGAAACGGAAATTTTAGACCACTCCTTCAATATAGGGCTACGCTAAAGCATAACATTTAAAATATAAGAAACAGAACACCTTTGTTAATTCTAATCTCTTGCTGTTACTAACTACACTCTCTATGCTTTAAGTCTATAACTTTCTTTTTGGTGCCAGTTTTTGAATATCAGGATTTTTCTTATTTCTGTGGTTTTATAAGTGTAGTTCTGTATGCATTTTCTTTGCCCCAGTGAATTACTCTTCAGCACTTAAACTCAACTCAGTGTTACCTCTTCTGGGAAGCCATCCCTACAAACTGTCTGCTGAGTTTTCAGAAAACCTGATCTGTGCTTCTGACAGCAAAACATTCTTTATTCCATATGAAGTGTTTCTTGGGGTAGACAGGTATTGTTTATCTCTTTGTGGATGTCTGCCCCACAGGCAAGCTCATTTGTTTCACATAAGTCTTCACAGTATTTGAAGCAATAATTAACAACTAGGACATTTCAGACAAAAGCCCAGATATCTTGCTTCTCAGGAAAAACCATATAGCCAGGAATACTGGAGTGACACGGCAAAACTTGTTAGGGCTGAGTAGGTGCTGTCTCACAGAAAGGAGTGAGTAGTTGCTCTACAGTTTTCAAAAGCCCCACACAGCTAGCTTTCTACCAATTTGTTCATTTCTTTCAGTTTCCTTAGCAATGTAAACTAAAAGCTGTTCTCCTAGCATTGTTAAAATTTTGCCTCTTTCTCTTACTTGAGTATTTGTTAGGTATTCCTAAGCAAGTAACTTAGTCTTCTTGTTACTTATTTTGCTTTTTGTCAACACAATAATAATAATAGCATTACCATTATTGTTTCATAATAGTGTGATTTTTAAAAAGTTTAAACATGTAAGGTGTGTAAAAATATTATGTAACTTTAATTTCAGTATATATAGATATAACTCTTCTAAATATCATATTAAGACTAAACCTAGTGCTTTCTAGTTAAATGTTAAAATGTGTCCTTTTAATTTTCAATATAACAATGCAAGACTGATATTATCAGTGTAAAAACTGCATTTGAAAATCATTTTATTGAAGAGATGAAATTACTACAAAATAATAAAAATAATAAATCAGCAGAATATATATACATTTAAGACATAGCCATTGTTATATAGAGAAAGAGTATTTAGTGGGAGGATTGGACAAAAGGAATTTTTCACCAAATAGTCTAAATGGATATAATTTCTGTAAAATGATTTAAAAATAAACACAAAAATTCAAAAGTACAATATTATTGTGACTTTGATGACCATAACCATCATGACTCAGAAAGAAATGAATTAGTGGAAAGAAAAGTAAATTATATACATGGTTTATTTTAAAAAGGCTGGGAATCAAAATTATCACCATCAAAAAATATTTATTATTTTTTGACTCAGCAGTCAAATTAAATATAGCACAAAGGAAAATCTATACTTACATAAAAGAAACAATGCTGTGACTTCATGAAAACCAAAACCTACAGAAAATCTAAATATTGAAAGATAACTTACTTACTTAATGAAATCATCATTCTGTGACATAGAGTATCTATTACATGCAGAATTTTCTAATAGATACTCAGTATATAAAAAGTATTCCAATATATATTAAACATTTTATGGAGTAATTGGGACAAACAATAAAAATTTGGGAACATTTTGTTTAGTGGGTTTTTATTTACTCTAAAAACACATTTAGAAAATGCAACATGCACAACTAAAAATAACTTCTTAAGGTGTATTGTTTCAATTTTAACACTTCGTTGAACTGTTTTGATGTAATTAGATTCAAGTTTTTTCAAAATCCATTTAATAAAAGCCTAAGCGACTGTTACAGTGGAATGACCGGAACAACCGGTCACTATGATGCGCACTGACTCCCAGGGAGCAGATGCTCAATTGCAGGAGCTGATCCCTGGTGGTCAGTATGCTCCCACAGGGGGAGCACCACTCAGCCAGAAGCCAGGCTCATGGCTGCCACAGCGGGAGGGAGCCTCTTCTGAGTTTGCAGCAGCACTACTGAGTGGTGTCAGCAGGCACAGCGGGCCAGGATGAGTGGCACAGAGCCCTGCCCCGATTCGGGCTCCTCCCAGGCTGCCTGCCACTTGACACACTGCTACATCCCTCAGGGGATGTCCAACTGCCAGTGTAAGCAGTTAGACATCCCCTGAGGGGTCCCAGTCTGCAAAAGGGATGCCCTACTGCCAGCTTAGACCCGACCCTGGTGCTGTTCTCGGTAGAAGGCAGTCAGTCTGAGCAATTCAGTGACTCAGGGAAGTGCAGGGAACTCAGGGTGACCCTGCCTCTGTGCTTGACTCACCCACTCGATGGTGTTCGCATGACAGACTGTGGTGGCCCAGCCTGTGCAGGTGCAGCAGCTGCTGAAGCTCAAGCAGCAGGCCATGCAGCAGCAGAAGGCCATCCAGCCACAAGCTGGCAGTTGGACATCCCCCAAGGATCCTGGACTGCGAGAGGGCACAGGCTGGACTAAGAGACCCCCTCCTCCAGTGCACTAAGCCTCTAGTATATTTATAAAAATCATTTTTTATAGTTATTTTCTCAACAAACATTTACTGTGCTATACTCTGAAAGCGCAATCAAGCATGTATGATAATTTATGACTCTAGGACACAAGACATGGTGAAATTGCTTATTTTCTTTTCAACATGGATTATCAGAAATGAGGCACAATTATTTCTCTCTAATCTATCAAATGATGAACGTTATCTAGCTGTTTTATGACCAAACTTTTACATTGGAAAATTAGTGTTTATAATCACAGTTGCAGCATTCAATAGAAACCAAAATTCAATACTCTTCTGGTTCATGATTTATGTTGTGAACATACCTGCAACTACCCTAGGCCAGTGGTCGGCAAACTGCAGCTCATGAGCCACATGCGGCTCTTTGGCCTCTTGAGTGTGGCTCTTCCACAAAATACCATGGCCTGGGCGAGTCTATTTTGAAGAAGTGGCATTAGAAGAAGTTGAAGTTTAAAAAATTTGGCTCTCAAAAAAAATTTCAATCGTTGTACTGTTGTTATTTGGCTCTGTTGACTAATGAATTTGCCGACCACTGCCCTAGTCCATTGTAACTCAGACTAATTTTTCACTTCTTTTCCAAGTGTTTCTGATCTCTTTTGGCTGTGCCCTCCTCTCTCTCTCCCGTTTGTATTTGCTCTATTTTTTTCTTTTTGAAGAAGCTTGTTAATGTTGTCAAAGAAGCAAAAACAATTGGATATGTGGAAACATAGAATTGTAACAATATACTCGAGCTTTTTGACATGACAATCAGTTTCCCTTCACTAAAGTTAAAACTCATTATCTAGATTATATCTTCTCATTGATCAGGAAAAAAAGCTTGCCTGATTCAATATGTTATAAAGCACAATCTTCCTACTATTTTTCTCCCACAAACTTTCCAAGCCAAAATTTTCCCAAAAATATGTTGAGAAGTATTATCTTTGAAAGTTTGGACACTTAAAAACAACAGAAATGAATCCATACACAAACATTCACATGAATGAATGAATGTTTGGTACCAGAACCCAAATTAATATTTGCCATTACACTCATGTGGATGGCTTCTGGTTTGGAAGAGGTTGGGTTGGGATATGAAGAGAGAGGAAGATGAGAGAGAGAGAGAGAGAGACAGAGAGAGAGAGAGAGAGAGAGAGAGAGAGAGAGAGAGAGAGAGAGAGAGAGAAGTTGAATGAGTGAGTTCCAATTATAACACATTATTTTTAAAACATTGAAGATGATTGATAGGTAGATAATGATAGATGACAGGTGATAGATAGATAAGATAAGATGAAAAGATGGCATATAACATATAATCAAAGCTATCCATGAACTGGCCCATGCTTGTTTCTCCCTCTGCTTCTTTCCCAGAACTGACCCTTTGAACATATTGAACAACTTGTAATACCCTAAATGTGTCATATTTCTTCAAAATACTATTTAGAATGCCCTCCATAATAACTTTCTCCACCCTAATTCCTAGAAAACTTCTACACTTCATTTAAGACCCCATTGGAAAATTTGTTTGTAACATTTTCCATGAAATGAGAATAATTATCTCTATTCATTGTTCCTCCACTTTAGTATTTATCACATTAATTTCAGTTTTGTGCTTAATAATCTATTTGCTCTTGGGCTTCTTTAGGAAAGGTTAGATCTTATTTATCTACTAGAGACCCATTGCATGAAGATTCATGCAAGAATAGGCCTTCCTTCCCCTGGCTGCAGGCACCAGTTTTCCTCAGGCACCCGGGACCCAGGCCTTTGCTCCAGCAGGAGCCTTTAGTGTTCGCTCCAGCCAGAGCACAGCTCCTGTAGCTCCCTTCCACCCCCCACCCTCCCCCTCATAGCAGGTGTCCTGCCCCACTCAACTGTCCTGCACCTGCATATGCAAATTAACCCACCATCTTTGTTGAGTTAATTTGCATACTCACTCCTGATTGGCTGATGGGCATTGCAGAGGTATGGTCAATTTGTATATTTCCCTTTTTTAGTGTAGATAATAGAAGCAAATTTGCAACATATTTACTGAATAAATATATTAATTTATTAGTTAAAAATTTAATAGGCCTTTCTCTAGCATATGTGCTTTGGCAAGTATTCTCCAAAGATTTTTGCAAGAATTCTCCAACTGAATTGGGTATAAATAATTCTAACCATTCTTACCTGGAAATAGATTTGATTTATTGAAAGTCAATTTTTAAATAATTTATAGAGAAATTGCAGAGTAATTCATATAATAACTCAGCTGTAACTCATATACTCTCAAATTTTCCTCACAGTAGCCATCAAAACTATCAAGACATAGAAATAGGCAGGAGAGAATGTTTTCAAATATATATATGAACTTACCTTTGATGATATCAATGTAATCTCCCATTTAATTGATCCAGATTTGTCTGTTTGACATTAGCTTAGTGCCTGCCATGTGCCAGGCACTATGCTACTTGCCCCTGATGCACACCTGCTGTTCCCTAGGAGACAGGTTAAGAAATTAAATCACATTTTGCATTAACAATATAAAAGATTGAAAAATTTTCAGAATAAACTCCTAATGAATGTTATCCTGTGGCTGGAAACATCAACATCAGTTTACTTGATGAATTCTACTTAAGGTTAATATAATGTTCTTGATTTTGAAGTTTCTATTCATACTATAAACTATGTACTCACTGACATTGGGCTTCCATCCAGTTTTTCCATTCAGAGTATGAAAAACAAGGGGAAAAGTACAGAAAAAGAATCCATTGTCTTTGAGAAAATCTCTTTGCTCTTAAACATGATTTTCTAATGAGAAAAAAAATGCTTAATGGGAAAACTATAAAATGTAAATGTGTTCAAAAGTTCATCTCATATATAGTCTATATTTGCAAACCATCAGGCATGTTTAAAGTTACATTAGTTTGAATAAATTACAATCTAATACTATAGGTATTTCTCCCTAAAGGAAAATAATGTGATGAATACAATATAATTTAACAGATGTTTTTTATCATAAATAATTCTATACAATGGATGATTCTTCCCAGGCTTGTACTGTTTCACTTTGGATTTGACTTTATAGACTGAGAAACTAAAGGGGTTGCATGACTCTCAAGCCCAGAAGTAGCTACCAGCTTGGATTCAAACACAACTCCAGGAGAATTCCTGTGGTTTTGGCTCAAGAAGAAGACAACAGAATAACTTACAGTTAGAGAGTCTGGCACCATCATGCAGGTTTTTTTCTGAATTCAATAAAGCATTTGGATAGTCTTGCCTATTCTTTATCCTCTCTCAGAAAACTGAGAGAAATATTTTGAGGTACTTTGTGACAGATTAAATAAATATCTTATAACAGTATGGCTTTCTAGAAACTTTTGTGGACTCAACAAGTTCCCAGAGAGAAAATAATCTATATGTTTACCTGGGATTTCTGAAATGCTAATTTTAAATACAATCCAACCTTTTTACAGTAAAGCAAGATGGATATTATTCCCATCTCACAATTCAAAATCACCCATTTGGATCTTCAAATCTACCCATGTCTTAAGGAAACATTCAATAATACTTGTCTCTAATAACAAATACAATTAGAAATAAATATTTTAAATTAAACAAGATTTCTTAGACATTTGGCATTAGATAACACACCTACAGGCAACCATATAATCAAAGAAGGAATCAAAGCAAAATAAAATTTAGAAGATAATAAAAAGGAGATTATGAACAGCAAAATATCTATATTTAGTGAAAATTATATTCTTTTATTAAAATGATAAAAATAAGTTTATATTTACCTAAAATTTTATAAAAAGAGATTTCATCAAAATATATAAAATACTTTAAGAAAAGAGACTAAGTAAAGATAAAAACTGAAATTAATAAAAAGCAACAAAATAAATAAACATATTTTAAGTCATTTTAAAAAGTATAGAAATTAGAGTATATTTCAGGATTGATAGACACAGGAAGAGCACACCCTGCTCTGTCTCTCTCTCACTGAATGCCACTGTTATACCCGGATAGAATGTATGGGACAGCAATTTGAGGACTTAAAAAAAGAAATGATAATATGTAGATGAGGGAAGAAGACCAGAATTTGAACTATCACTGAACTAGTGAAAAGTTTGTGATTTATTTTCTCACCATATACACTGACTCTTTACCCTCCACCCCCATCTGCACTCCACAAACCCTAAAATCTACAAGTGGTCACCTGTGCAAAGACATAAACAGTTCTAAAAGCATCTCTTTAGTTCTAGCTCAAAAAAGAGCAATGGAACTCCTAACACTCAAAGATTGTGATGATTTCTCATTTAATTTTTCTCTACCCTCTATAGTCCTGGTTCTCAAGCAATCCTATGGGGGTCATGACCTCAGCAGCAAGAAAGCCATAGCAGTCAAAATTCCAAGGAAGGGCCACCTTCCTCTCCAACAGGTGAGCTGCAGTTTGGAGAGTGTGAGGCATGCTCTCACCCATTTTCTCTTTTCTCTTGCTCTCTATCCACCTGCTACTTGACCTAAGATAAGTATGCATTTTTGGAATCACACAGCAGAGCAATATAGCTCAAGCACACACTTTCTCACCACAGGATTAAAAGGAGCTAGCAGGCACCAGGGAGACTGCAGACACTGATGAGATCCATATCAAGTTCTTAAGAAATATTATGGCTCACTTATGAGTTCTACATGCATGGATCTGACCCTAATCAACAAACTAAAGCTTCTGGAAACTGAACTAAAAGATAAGAAAATACCAGATCCTAGCATAGTCATTGTATTAATTTCCTACTGTACTTTAGCAAATGAGTAGTTTGTAACACACTTTCTTTTTTTCTTGCAGTGTTGGTGGTCAGAAGTCTAAAATGAGTTATATGGAGTTAAAATTATTGTGTTGGTAGAGTTGATTCCCTACAGAGGGTCCACAGGAGATTTGTTCTCTGCTCAAATCAACTTCCAGAGACAGCCAGCACTCCTGGCTGGTGGTGACCTCGCTCCAGTCATCTGCTCTCATAGTCACATCTATTTCTGTAGAGAAATGTACCTTTGCCTCCCGCTTAGATACCAGTAGTTATATTTAGTGTCCACTTGGAAAATCAAAAATTATCTCCAAATCCTTACTTTGATACATCTCCAAAGTCCTTTTTGCCATGTGAGGTAACATCCACAGGTTCTGGAGAATAGAAAACTGATATAATGTTAAATGTTAACTGTAATTAAAAAAAAAATTCTTTTAAGATGTTTTCAGAATGGACTAAAATAATTATTATTGGCCAAGCACTCACATTCAGTGAGTGTAGGTGGTATAATCTATGAGTAGGTCAGTCTGCTGAAAAGTGTAAAATTTGAAGTAAATAATAAGATTTATTTATGAAAAGTAAACAGTTCTGACTTGATTGGACATAATTTTAATGAGAACTTATTTATCATAAAAATATCTCAGTATTCTACCTAAATCTTGAGATGGCAAAAATATTTTAAATCTTTTAATATGATTAATAGATAAATGTATTGTGTATTTAGTATATCAAGATTAATATAATAACATTAGTCTAGTTACTTTATACTATGTAATAGAAGTTTATTTTTTGTAAAAAATATATAGTCTGTAATACATTAAAGTTTATATTAAGGTGTGTGGTTCATTTAAAAATTTGGTGTTTATTATTTTAAAATCAATATTAAAGTTTATTTATTGTATATAAATTCTTTACTCAGAGATATAACCACATTAATATTCAAGAAAAACACTATGCTTTTCATGGCAATTCATATAATGACATAGTTTCCAGGAAGATTTTTTTTTGGGTAAAAAGTGGCATTGCCTATACTGACATGTCCCTGGCAGAAATGATTCCCTCTTAGCTAATTTGAGTTAAAATACTGTTGTAATATTTCATAATTATTAACTAAGGGTATACTGAAAATAATCAAACACAATTAGAGTTTCTGCCTCAAAATATTGCATTAATTGCTATTGGATTCAAGTTAGCACTAATACTGGAACAGAAGGAAATACCCAGAATAGCAACAACAGGTTCTTGTGCATCAATTATCTCCCAAACAATTCTGTGTATGTGTGTATGTGTTTGTATATATGTGTGTGTGTGTGTGTGTGTGTGTGTGTGTGTGTGTGTGTGTGAGAGAGAGAGAGAGAGAGAGAGAGAGAGAGAGAAGGAGAGAGAGATGTGAAGAGAACTTGGGGTAAAATAATTTTATAGAAATTGAAAATCTTTGTGTAAGCCTATTTTAAGAAATTAATATCAACTTTACATTATGGAATCAAAAAAAGAAAATTTAAATGTTGGTGAGATATTTAAGGAAAATGCATATTTAAGGACACTTCCATAATATATGTTATTCTTTTATTTTTATACTAGTAGCCCTGCACACGAATCCGTGCACCAGTAGCTCTCTGCAGGACCTGGCTGCTCTGTGCCCGCTGCCCAGAGGCTCTCCGTGGCCCAGAGGCCCATCTGCGGCCAGACACGGAATGCTTGCCTCATCACCGCAGCAACGAAGTAAGCATCCCACCAGACTACTCACAATGCCCACTCTCAGCAGCCACTCCCCCGGGACTGGG
Source organism: Corynorhinus townsendii (assembly GCA_026230045.1). Taxonomy (NCBI): domain Eukaryota; kingdom Metazoa; phylum Chordata; class Mammalia; order Chiroptera; family Vespertilionidae; genus Corynorhinus; species Corynorhinus townsendii. Next base: position 61,148,005 of record JAPDVU010000005.1, read on the forward strand.
AGACTCTGGTGGGCCTGAGAGGACTGGGCACCACCATCTTGTGGCTATGGGTGTCGCCAACTTTGTGACAGAGTGACAGTTAATTTGCATATTGCCCTTTTATTAGATAGGATTACTATGCATCTGTAGAGCATAAGTCTAACAAAAATAAAATGTTAAAAGTCAGATATCAGAACCAGATCATTTCTCTGTTTACTTTAGGATTCTGGAAAGGTCAGTAGTTGAAAGAGCAAAGGTTTGAATCTTTTCAAATGTTCTTTTCAAGGATCTATTTCTCAACCTCCTCTTTTATTCTGCCTGTACCTTCATGCTTTCCTTCCACAAGCAAGTATCTACAAAGTCACGGTGAATTAGTATTTTCTAAATTCTGGGGATATAAATGTGATGGCAAAACATTTTAATGGTTGCCAATAATCTAAAAGTGATCTAGCTCCTTGTTTTCCAGTTGTCTCCGATGTTGTTGGAAGTGGAATCATTTGTAAAGAGTAAATGGGATATAAATGAAGGTAGGTCTGTTATAGAATAATAAGAAGCTAGGAAAGCCATAGCCAGTTTAGCTCAGTGAATAGACCATTGGCCCAAGAACTGAAGGTTTCAGATTTGATTCTGGTCAAGGGCACATACCTTGGTTGCAAGCTCCATTCCCTGCCCTGAAAGCAACCTTTTTGTGTGTCTCTCTCACATCAATGTTTCACTCTCTGTCATTCCCCCTCCCTTTCACTCTCTCTAACAATTAATGAAAAAATATCCTTGGGTGAGGATTAACAACAATGAAAAATTTGTAACTTTGCCTAACTGGAGTGGCTCAGTGGTTGAGCATTGACCTATGAACCAGGAGGTCATGGTTCAATTACTGGTTAGGGAATATGCCTGGTTGCTGGCTTGATCCCCAGTGTGGCTCACGCAAGAGGCTGCCGATCAATGATTCTCTCTCATCACTGATGTTTCTATCTCTCTCTCCATTTCCCTTCATCTCTGAAATCAATAAAATGTGCATTTTTAAAAAAGAAGCTGGGAAAATTCCAGGACAAGTGGGATGGGGAAGCTGAGACAGATAGTTAAACAGCAGTTTGTGTCCACCTAATAAATACTATCTTCCCTAAACCAAGGACACTTAAGAATAAATGATTTGCACTTCTTCTCAGCTAGAGGGTAAATAGTTTAAATCACCCTACTCAGGGAGACAGGTAATAGAAATCCAATTAGTGCCATTTGCCAACCATACCCAAGGACACAAATTAAGAGACTAAATCTCATTTTGGTACATCAGCATAAAGCTGATGAATATTCCATTAATTCTCCCCTAAGTTCTCCCCTAAACATCCAGCTTTTAAAACCCCTGAAAAAGAAGGTCCCAGTGTGCTCTCCCTACAGGGAGCTTGCCAATTCCATTCCCTTCCTCTTCTCCTCTCCCACCCCACCCCCAACTTCTAACCAGAGGAGACTTAAAACCAGAGGAGCAATGGGCAGTGGCAGCTCGTCCTGGGCTAACCCCCTGAACCTGTCTCCAAGGGCCCACTTTCCCCCCTTTTCTCTGACTTCCCAGGGAGCTAAGTCAGCCCAGCCTAGGCTCTTCTGTTATTTCAATGCCATTGTTTGTTTCACTGTCCTAAGTACATTTTTGCTGTGGTCAATTAATTCTTACTTGCTTTTCTACACTTTGTCTCTTGATTGAAATCTTTCCCTCAAGAAGACAAGAATCCAGGTCTCCTCCTCTCCTCCTTGTCTCCTCATCTCCCAGGTTACATCTTTTTCGTTTAAACTGTATAACCCAGAAGTTCAGGGCCATTGTCTCTCTCAAATGGCCTGCTCCTCGCTTGGAATGTATCTTTAATAAATCCCATTTTGCTTTACTTTTATTTTTGCTGACCTTAAAGTTTTTTCTGCATAGATGAGAAGAATTCGAGGTCCCAGTCAATAACCCCAATCGATAACAGCTCTTTATATAAAGAAATTGTGAAACAATATCAACCATTGCTTGCATTGTCTTATCCATATGTACAAATGTATAGTTAACACTTTAAAGAGAGCAAAATTCTTTTCTAGGTAAACAGAGGATTTTGTTGCAATTCTGATTTAAATGTAAATAGAGAGAAAAAATTAGAACATTTTCTATGCCATTAGTAGAACTAAAAGTCTCTGTCAAGATTAGTTCAGGTTTTAGGAGGCCAACATCTGAATTAGCCAATTACCCAAATAATAAATAGAATCCCCATAGAGGTCAGTTCTTATTCGAAATAGATACTGAGGCAGTTTTGCACTTAGACTCTACAGTAATGTTGCACCTGTTAGGGGTGGGAGGGAGAAACAGAATAGTGGAAACTAGCTATAGTTAATAAGAAATATTAATCATGCTCTGGTAACCGTAATTGTTTTGTTTTGATTAAAGAAAGCACATTCTGACCTGGCTAGGAGTGGTACCACCCCTCCCTCCCCCACTTGGGAGTTAACCTCGAAATGTGTCCATTTTTCTTATCTGAGAACTGCCTAAAACAATGAAGTCCCATTGGTGCCCACCCTTTGCAGGCCCCGCCTGTAATTTGTAATCATTTTACCCATTCTTATTCCTTTTGCCTACTGTCCAGTGTAACCTTTGTCCTTCTGCCCAATATAAGCAGCTGGCTTATGGTGGGGTGAGGGTGGGGGTGGGTAGAGCAGATTTTTGTGGATAACTTGCTACTCTTCCATGCTGCCTGCAATATATGAATTAACCCTGTCTCTGTGTAATTGGCTCAACTGGAACAGTGAGCTGAGGTGTTTTGGGGGGAAGAGGGGGGCGGGTGTCTCGCAACGCTGAAGAATGAGCTCCGAGAACCAAAAGCAAAGGTGTGGAAAATTTATTACAAGCAGATTCAGACTCCCCTCAAGGGGAGGGAGACCCAATAATAGGCTGCCCCTTAAAGCCTTGTAGTCCAGGGGTATATATTTGCTACAAGCCTGCTTCTACATTTATCTGTGTGGTCACCTGATTGATTCCTCAACTGTTTTTGCCCAACAACAGACCTGAACTTTCCCTGTTCCTATGCGTTCTTCCTCTGTCCCTATGCTGAACTTTTTCTGCATCTATGCGTTCTTATACTTTGTTGCTGCAGGTCCTCCCCAGTTTCCCATGCCTCCTGCTTTGGGTCCTGAGACATTTTACTGTTTCTGCGTGGTTGGTTCCTCTGGTTAGGCTGCTCACACTGCCATTCTGCCCCTGCCTATGTTCCACCTGCCTTTGTTTTCCACCGGACCCTGCCCTGTCTGCCTGCATTTCAAGTTAACCCTCTCAGTAACAGGCAGCCCGGACTCATTCATTGTCCACTTTCAAACCCTTTTTATTTTAGGAAGCTTGTGATTGTCTTGTTCATCCCAAAACATCACTGAATCTTATGCAGTTTTACTTCCTTTATGTAAACTTTGGCAATGTGGCAATAAAAAGCACACTCAAGAGTAATAGAAAATATTGGGGAAATAGTAGTTCAGACTGAGTGACATCATGTGAAATGCATTTCACTTTTACCATGTGGAGAGAAATAAAAGTTGTTGATATAAGAAATATCCAAACCTACAGGGAATTTTTATGAGTTTATTTGAGCCAAACCAATGACAATTACCAGCAATCAAAATCTCCATGGACTGAGAAAATGCTCCAGAGAATAGCAGTTTTCCAGTTTATTTTACACTTTAGACCCAAAGGAGGAGATATGAGGAGTGCTACATAAAATCTATTGGTGGTAGGTTAAGGGAGTTGGACAAAGCAAATGAAGAAATCCCTGGGATTGGATAAAAAGTAACATGGGGAAACACATACTTCTTTTACACTGGTGGGTATAGCATAGTTAACAATTAACATTTACTGCACATGGAGATAGTATTTGAGCAACCAGATAACAATGAAGAGTTTTGTAGTTTCATGCTATGGTGTGCTGTGCCCTGAGGGGTCTGGAAAAGAAACATTCCAAAGAAACATTCTTTTTGACGCAAAAAACTCAGTCGAAGGACTGACTTAGGTCAAGATTGACCTTTGTCAATGAGCTACAGGCCTAGGAAGTAATTAGGGGCAATAACTTTCTTTCTTTTTTTTCTTTTTCTTTTTTTTTTTTTTTTTTACAGAGAGGAAGGGAGAGGGATAGAGAGTTAGAAACCTCAATGAGAGAGAAACATCAATCAGCCGCCTCCTATTGGGGATGTGCCCGCAACCAAGGTGATAGGTCCTCCCTCCCCCCAACTGGTGGGCGAAGTTATGACGTTACCAGCATCTGCTGCCAAGACTTCCCCAAGACATTGAACCACCAATCAGCATGTGCCGAGTGCCCTGGGGCCCACCCCTTCCCGTTCAGCCCTGGGCCCAACCTCTTCCTGTTCTTTCCCTTAAAAGGCCATCTCCACCCCTCCATTGCCACTGTGCTCCTCTCGCCGCCTCTCCATCTATGGAGACACCCCAGTTGGGTCCCTCCTCCTCCTCCCCCTCCTTTAATCCTGGTTTCTCTACCTCCTCCCTAATGAATCTCTCTCGTTACTGCGGAATAAACTTCCTCTTTAATATGTCTTAGTCTCTGACTCCCGTTTCCTGCCCCTCAAACCTTACACAAGGTACATGCCCTTGACCAGAATCAACAGGCCGACGCTCTATCCACTGAGCCAAACCAGTCAGGGCACGGGCAATAACTTTCTGTTAGAAATTTTTATGTTCAGATCATCCTATGTGGTTACTCTTGGTCTCTGAGTTTGTAGGGCCCACCTGATCTTGTCACATTTAGTATGTGGCCCCTTTTTGGTCCACTGGTTATCACATGTTATGCAAAGAACCAACAAAATAATATTCTGAGCATGCTTTCTATAAATTAAGGCCATATTGACACAGGATGCATAGTTTAATTTTTTCATGTCAATGCATTTCAGGGTTCATATTTGAAATCTTAGTTTATCAGAAAATTTATTTCTCCTCACTTCTATGTACAAGGGTATATATACATTATTTCTTTTAATATATTTCTATATTCAGCCATGACAACAATGAAAATCACTTTTAAAAGTATGCATATGAAAAATGCACAAAACTAAACGTTTATGTGCCTAACCCAAACTTGACTTAATTTTATAATTCTTGAGTTCTGGCTTTCTTTTGACCTTCATTTTGAATCTACTTTACATCTTAGCATTGTTAATCAGTTCCCAGTACTTCTAAAGTTGGAATGGAGGTGTTAAATATCTGCTTTCTATGGCAGGTGCTGAGGAAAATGTTCTATTGCTATTGAGCTGAATGCAAATTTAGTATAATCTAAATTTCCTTTTAGCACTTATTTTAGTTCTCTAGCTTGAGGAATTTTGCAACAGCTAGACCAAATACTGAAAATATTTGTGATTAGATGCTCTGTAGGGAGAAGATAAATCCTGAAAAGGCTCTTGGTAATACAGAAACTACTAAGAAACCGAGGTAGGGTTTTGCTCTCTAATCACTGTGATCTCCTCTTGGAATTAAAGACTATGAAGCACTGGTAAAAGCAAGCTGGGGAAGGGCAGGAAAAAGAAATGTGACTACGGTTTGCATAACATTTGATTTCAGTAGCATTGTATCCAATGCTAAAAAATCCAATAGAGTTGCGAAATATCAGAAATATCAAATGGTGTCTTACCTGGTTTGGCTTAGTGCATAGAGCATCAGCCTGCTGACTGAAGGGTCCCGGGTTCAATTCCAGTCAAGGACATATGCCCGGGTTGCGGGCTCAATCTCCAGTAAGGGGCATGCAGGAGGCATCCAGTCAATGAATCTCCCTCATCATTGATGTTTCTATCTCTCTCTTCCTCTCCCTTCCTCTTGGAAATCAATAAAAGTACATATATATTTTTAAAAAGTAGTATCAAATGGGGCTTTATTTGAAAGAATAATGTTACATTACCTGTCTGACTTAAGCTTTTGAGAACACAATAAATGTCAGCATTGGTGTTTCTTAAAAAAAAAAAAATCTGCCAAGGAAGTAACTGCTTAGGCCTGCAACCTAAGGAAATTATGCCACCAAAGTTGCTATTATGAACTTAGACAGAGAGAAGGATTAGAAAAACAAAAGCTAGTGATGGAATATTACATATATTTATGTAAATATAATTGACATACTATATAATAAAACCCTAATATGCAAATAGACCGAACAGCCGCACAACAGGTACAACGACCAGTTGTTAGGATGTGCACTGACCACCAGAGAGCAGACGCTTAACACAGAAGCTGCCCCCTGGTGGTCAATGTGCTCCCACAGGGGAAGCACTGCTCAGTCAGAAGCCGGGCTCACAGCTGCCAAACATAGTGGAGGTGGCTGGAGCCTCTCCTGCCTCCGTGGCAGCACTAAGGAGCAGTGAGTAGGTAGGCAGTAAGGAGCAAGGGGTCCCGGACTGCTAGAGGGATCCCAGACTGCAAGAGGGATGTCTGACTGTAGACCTAAGCTGGCAGTCAGACATCCCCTGAGGGGTCCTGGACTGCGAGAGGGTGAAGGTCAGACTGAGGGTCTCCCCCCCGCCCCGCAAAGGGCACGAATTTCATGCACTGGGCCTCTAGTTAAAATTAACAATATAAAATACTTCTATAATATCTAATGTATCTTAGTGGTATCATTATAATTAGCTAGTTAATATAATTAATAGAAAGAGAGAAAAGGGGTGGTCAGACATTATAAGCATGGTCATTCTGGGCAGTTTCAGTAGAAAGCTACAGCTTTACACTCCCCAGGAGCCTTTGGTCACTCCCTGCAGATAACTGGAGGAAGGGATGATCAAAGGGGGAGATGGGTGCACATGCAGTGAAGTCAGGGTGACACAGGAGAGGTACTTGCCTGTTAGTCTTGCTTAGGGAATAATGGATTGAATAGAGGATGGTTTGAAAAAATGAAACTGACAGCCAGTGGGTCTAGGTGCCTGTCATTACTTGAGCCAATTAAGCAGTGACAGGGCTGAATCATATCTGAGCAGTTATTCCAATAATAGTGGCAGTTTATTCCAATAATACTTATGAGGGAGAAGGACAAAGCTTACATGGGAAAGTCAGCAAAAGAAAAAAGAATGGGTATAGTGGTTACTGGTTACAGACAATGCCGGCTGGGGGCTGCAAAGGGTGGGCACCAACAGGACTCCATTGTTGGGCAACAAGGTTGTTAATCTTTCCATGATGATAGGCAGTTCTCAGATAAGGAGAATAGACCACATTTTGAGGTTAACTTCCATGGCAGAAGGGGGTGCTGCAGAGGTTGGGGGGGGGCAGTTATAAGTCTCCCAGCCAAGTCACCATGAGCTTTATTTAATCAGAACAAAACAATCATGGTTAACAGATCATTAATAGTTCTTATTACTATATCTACTCTCCTTATTCTATTTCTGCCCCTAACAGAAACTCCAATCCCCAAAGAGTTCCCTTCTCTTGTTTGCATTTGTGCTTGCTCTTGCTCTTGCTTCCTCACTTGCACTGGCCTATTCTCTCTCCAGAGCCATGTAGCCTTAAGCAGCTGACTCCATATGCAGGATGCTGGACTGGACTGGACTTTAATATGGAGCAGAAACTATGGCCCTGATGAAGATGAGATTGAACTTCTTCCATGGCAAAGGACAGAGATGGGGCCTTGGAGGAAAACCCCCTTAATTTTATATAATCAATAAAGCTTTCCACAAAATCCCATACTCCCAAAGGGGGCTCAGGATATATTTTTCTTACAGTACCCCAAGAACTCCACTTCTCCCAATAACATTAGCAGTGGAAAAGAATCAATACTATAGATGCTGAAAATGCACATGAGAGTTATAGTTCTTCTGTCTCTATTTCAACATTTGTATGGTCAGTGTTTATAATATTAGACATTTAAACAGAAGAGAAATGGTATCTCATTGTGGTTTAAATTTTTTCTTCCCTAAGTACTAATGATGTTGAGCATCTTTTATTTTTTCTTTTAAAAAATTTAAAAAGAAATGTTTTTATTGCTTTTTTGATAGAGAGAAGAAGGGAGAGGGAGAGAAGATAGAAAGATTGATGATAGAGAAACATCTGTCAGCTGTCTCCTACACGCCCCTACTGGGGAACAAGCCCACAATCTGGGCATATGCTCTGACCTGGAATCAAACCAACAATCCCTTGTACTCAACCCACCGAGCCATGCTGGCTGGGCGAGCAGCTTTTCTTTTCCATATTTGAAATCCATATGTCTTCTTTGGTAAGTAACTGTTCAAATTACTTATTCACTTTCTCAGTTGAGTTGTTTGCTTTTTTTTATAGTAAAGTCTTGGAAGTTCTTTTCTTTTTTTTCCAAGTTCTTTCTATATTCTAGGTAAACATCTTTTATTACATATGTGGCTTGCAAATATTTTCTACCACTTTTTGCCTTGTCTTTTTACTCTTAGTTTTGTTTTTTTGTTTTGCTTTGTTTTTTAAAAGAACAAAAAGTTCTTAATGGTATGAAATCCAGTTTGTTTATTTTATGAGCCATAAGTTTGTTATTGTAGCTAAGAAGTCTTTGCTCAACAGAAGGTTATAAAGGTTTTCCCCTGTGTTTTATTCTAAAATTTTTAGAGTTTTAGGATAAAATTTAAATCTATGATCACTTTGTATAAATTGTTATATGTGGTCAGTGAATTGAATTGAAATTGTTCATTTTTGCATATGAATGTTCCAGTACCAGTGGTTGACAAGACTGTAATTTTTCATTTAATTGTTATTTTGCACTTTTTTTGAAAATCAGTTGACCATAGATAGATTGGTGTATTTATGTATTTATGTATTTCACCCCATTGGTGTCTTTTGACAGCAATTTCACATAGTCTTAATTACTACAGTTCTATAATAATTCTTCACATAAGGTAGGTAATGTTCTCTCCAACATTGTTCAAAGTTGTTTTGGTTATTCTAAGTTCTTTTTCTTTCCATATGAATTTGTAATCAACTTGTTAAATTCAACAAAATGATCAAATAATTGATTCTATACTCCCTCCCTTAGGAACTGACTTTTAAGCCACTTCACAATGGATATTCCACTTGCTTAAACCACATTCCATGTGCTAAGACCAATATCCTTCCCCTCTGGACCTTTCTAGGATCCAAACCCGCCCAGAGAATTCTCTGCCCAGAAAAAGCCCACCTTTAAAATCTCTGACTCCTATCCCTGGGGGCTGGTGCCATTTTGGGGTTCAGCCCATCTGGTATCTAGATGACCTAATAAATTTATAATCCCTCACCACTTTGGCCTCATGCTTTCCTCCTTTGGTGACCCTAACATTGACATTTTAACATGTCTTCCAATTTATGATGGTTTTCCCCTTCATTTATTTAGGGTCTTTTTAATTTCTTTCAGAGTTCTTTTATAATATGCAGTGTACTAACCTTGTACATATTTTATCAATATATACTTATTTTAATTTTCATGCTATTATAAATTTTATGTTTTTAATTTCTATCTCTAGTTGTTTATTGTTAATAAATAAAGCAAGTAAAAGAAATAAAGAGCATTCAGATTAGAAAGACATGCAGATTTAAAAATGTCCATATTTAGAAGAAAAATTATTAATTGGGGTGTTCTGTTTATATTTCATGTGATTATTGATATCTTTAGGTTTAAGCCTCTTGCTATTTGTTTTATATCCATCCTATATATTCTTTATCCTGTTGTATTTCCTTTTCTGTCCTTTAAAATCTCTGACTCCCTGTTCCTGGTGCTGACACCGTTTGGGGGCTTAGCCCATCTGGTTTTCCAGATGACTTAATAAATTCATAATTCTTTACCCCTTTTGGCCTCATGCATTCCTCCATCGGCAGGAGGCAGACAATCTACCAATATAGAGATAGATTAGATAGATAGATAGATAGATAGATAGATAGATATATAGATAGATGATAGATAGATAGATGATAGGTAGATAGATGATAGATGATAGATAGATAGTAGATAGATGATAGATATATAGATAGATAGTAGATAGATAGATGATAGATAGATAGATAGATAGATAGATAGATAGATGATAGATGATCGATAGATAGATGATAGATGATAGATAGATAGATAAATAGATGATAGATAGATGATAGATAGATAGATAGATAGATAGGTGATAGATAGATAGATAGATGATAGATAGATAGATAGATAGATAGATAGATAGATAGATAGATAGATGATAGATATATAGATAGATAGTAGATAGATAGATGATAGATAGATAGATAGATAGATAGATGATAGATGATCGATAGATAGATGATAGATGATAGATAGATAGATAGATAGATAAATAGATGATAGATAGATGATAGATAGATAGATAGATAGATAGATAGATAGATAGGTGATAGATAGATAGAGATTCTCTCAGACTATTATGGAGACTCAGAGGCCCCATGATCTGCTGTCTGCAGATGGAGTCCCAAGGCAGCCAGTGGTTTAGTTCTAGTTCAAACCTGAAGACCTGAGAACTAGGGGACCCACTGGTATTAGTTCTGGTCTGAGTCCAAAGTCCCAAGGGCCAGGAGTACTCACCACATAACTAAGAAATTCGGTTCCCATATATATGTCCAAAATAAATGAAAACATGTTCATATAAAACACTGTGTGCACATGTTCATAGTGACTTCATTTATAATTCTCCATACCTAAAACAACCCAAATGTCCTCCAACATGTGAATGGATACACAAGTTAGACACCTCTTTGCAATGCAATTCTAGTCAGCAATAACAAAACATGAACTCCTGATGCAAGGAAAAACATGTGACTGCATTTTAAGTGAAAGAAGGCAGACTCAAATGAATATATAATGTATGATTCAAAGGAGCACAGGGAGATATATTGTGTTGATGTAACTGATTTATATCTTGATTATGATGGAAGTTATACAACTGTATTCATTTGTCAAAACTCAAAAGACTATGCAACAGGAAAGATATTTTAAAAATCATTTATCATCATTATTATTATTACAGTATATTAATTGCATCACAAGAAAAATAAATGAATTGAGAAAAAAGAGAATATTGATTTTGAAATAAAATAAAAACTTTCCTGTCTTAGCCAGTTTGGCTCAGTGGATGGAGTGTCCACCTGAAGACTGAAGGGTTCCAAGTCAATTCCAGACAAGGGCACATGCCCAAGTTGCAGGTTCAGTCCCCAGAAGGGGGCATACAGGAGGCAGACAATCAGATCCTCATCATTGATGTTTCTCTCTATCTCTTTCTCTTCCTTCCTCTCTGAAATCATTTAAAAAAATATTAAAATAAATAAATAAATAATGAAAATAAAAACTCTCCTAAATATAATTTGCTATATTATAAACGCCCACCCAGCTTGCTTGCTTACGAATCAAATTTGAGCCCGTGGGTTGTGGGCTTGACCCCTGGTGGGAACTGTGCAAGAGGTGGCCAATCAATGTTTCTCTCTCATCGATGTTTCTATCTCTCTCTTTCCTTTCTATTTCTCTAAAAATCAATAAAAACATATTTTTTTAAAAAAGAATCAAATTTGAGTCCAAATGCGACTAATAACTAAAAAGTTTGTTTTAATAAAAGAACATTCTTGTGAAGAATTAAATAAGAATATCAAATACTTGGTATGTGAGAATTGAAGCATCTTACCAGAAAACAAAAGGTAAATGTATTATTATTGTGGTTATTATTATTTTACTACTATAATTAAGAGAATAAGTACATAAAAAGGTATTTGGAATATCAGAGTAATCCTTTTTTTCAGACCCTTCAGGGCTCAATCTCCCACTAGAGCCCCAGACCACAGAACCCCTCATTGTTATCTTGTTGCCTAAAAACCATCTCTATAAATATTAATTGCTAACTATCTTGAACCCACCAGTGTAAAGAAGTATTTGTCTCTTCATTTTATCATCACAGAGATTTCCCTGCTTTGCTTTCTTTTGCCTTCCTAATCCACCACCAATGAATTTCATGTAACCCTCTAATGTCTCCACTTTTTATTGTAATGCATAAAATAAACTACAAAACTGCCATTCTCCAGAGCATTTTCTCAATCCATTGAGATTTTGCTTCCTGACAATTGTCATCAGTTTGGCTCAAATAAACTCATAAAAATTCTCTATGGGTTTGTATATTTCCTATGTCAATACTTGTTTTATTATCCTTTTCAAATCCACTTACGTTGTAATCACATACAGAAACATTATTCTAGAAGGAAAACTAGGAATTATACAGTCTAATCATTTGTGTGGTATGTCATTCCCTTTCACCAAATGCAGAACAAAGTAGAAGTAAAGTAACATACCATACAAATCTGTGTTTAATCTAGGTCATCCTACTATTACACTATGTATTATGACATCAAATTTGTTACCTTGAGATGAGGAGACCTCGGTTCTTGACTTCTTCAGGGAAAGATTTTAATCAAGAGACAAAGTATAGAAAAGAAAGTAAGAATTTATTGACCGCAGCAAAAGTATACTTAGGACAGTGAAAGAAGAGGCAACAAGGGAGTCTAAGCTGGGCTGCCTTAACTCACTGGGAAGTCACAGGAAAGGGGCCTTGGATATGATTCAGGGGGTTAGCCCAGTATGAGCTGCCACTGCCCATTGTCCCCCTGGTTGCACGTCTCATGGGGTCCCTTAGAGGTTATGGGATATGTGCCTGTGGGGGAAAGAGAAGGGAAAAGGATTGGCATAGGCATGGCTCCATGGAGGGGAATCACACTGGGACCTTCATTTTCAGGGGTTTTACAGGGTGTTTAAGGGAGGTTTTAGGGGAGAATCAATAGAATATTCATCAACTTTATGCTGTTGTACCAAAATGAGATTTATTCTCTAAATTTGTCTGTCCTTGAGTGTGGTTGGCAAATGGCACTAATTGAATTTCTATTATCTGTCTCTCTGAGGAGGGTGATGTAAGTTATTTACCCTCTAGTTGGGGAGGAGAAGTGCAAGTCATTTACTCTTAAGTATCCTTGGTTTAGGGAAGATCAAATATAGTAGGTGGCCATAAAATACTGTTTAACCATCTGCCTCAATTTTCCTATTCTGCGTGTCCTGGAGTTTTCCTAGTTTCTTACTATTCTATAACAATTTTAGAACCTTCAAAAATATATTTAGAAATAAGGAAAACTCCTTGAGCTATATAGACCTGGTATTATTTCATTGCATCTATATAAGTGAAATTCCTAAGGGTTTGAAGGCAAAAACATGAAGATTTTCATATAGAACATGGAAAGACTGAGAAAAGTAAGCGAAGGTATATTTCTAACAGACTGGTGGTATTGTCAGCATACATACAAAAAATATTTATAGAATACCTGTAAAATAACTCAAAAAGATTGAATCAAAATGCCAAGTTCCACAGGATTAGATTGGGTGAATTTGTTTACTTTTATGAATCACATCACACTCATTTTTTAATCAGAAAGGCAAACTCATAGTACCTACCACAATTCAGGCTTTCAAAAGGTGCTAACTACTACTAATTACTGAATTTAATTCAGTCACCATGCAAGCCATTTTATGACTAATATGATGTCTGACTCATAAATATTGCTATAATAATTCCTGGAAGTGTTAAAATTATGGACTTGCTTTGTCTCTGGAATTAAATTGACTGATATGCTTATATGATACATAATTTTTTAGTTATTAATAATAAATTAATGTAACAGTTTAAATTAGTTTATAATGCAGGAACACATATAAATAAGTTTAATTATATGACAAACATACAAATAAATATATACAGAGGAAAGAAATATATCAACTATGTAGATTAATATTGCTATGAGTCAAAGCCTAAAGTGGAAAAAAGGTTATACTCTGATTCTATATTAAAAAGAAGTATCTCAGTTTTGATAAAAGATATTTTCCTGAAATTATGTGTTTAATATATTTGGTTGCTCAATATTTATACAAAAGCCTTGAAAAACATTATGAATATTGTTTCTAGCAAAAAGTTGATGCTGCTAAAGCATTATGTCCTTCACCATTGTAGGACAAGAAATTTTACTGACCTTGAGGCCTGGTAATAATTGCATATTAGTACTGTGGTTGTTTATAAATGAAGACCCATTTATTTTTTTCATATATTATTTTTCCAACTATATATTTAATCAGATTTTTCCATCTTGTTCTAATACTGACATCATGCTAAGCTCTTAAAATTACCTTCGGTTTATGATATGGAGCAAAAACCTTCCTGATCTTGGCAAGGGAAGATGAATTTTCACCTAAAAATTTTATCTGATATTGTTTATAACTATTTTCATCAGTTTTTAAGCTAAATATATTGAAATAGTATTTGCTTTCTAATTTACCCAAAACAGCATCAGAAACAGTTGGAACACCCCAGACTCTTGGATGAGTTTTCATTTTTCCTCACACCATTTCAAATAATTGGCATTGATACAAATGTTTACTGCTGAGCATAGTGTGCCGCTGGGCAAATTAGAAAACCATAGCTACTTATTACAACATCTCTAAAACGATATCAGGTAATTACTTCTTGAGAAATCAATAGTTTTTATGATGATTATACTTCTTTATAAAAGTGATGCCACATAAGAATACTCTATTAGCTGTACATATACACACAAAATGCATAATACTTGTATAGAAGTTGAAGTTTTCACTGTTCAAAGGCAATTGGTAGCAGACAAAACAAGGGTAGGTGGTAGTAGGATATGTACCTATCAGAAATAAGTCAATGTCATGCATATAACCGTGCTTTCCTCATTCTAAGTTCGGGGCACTAAAGCAAAGTTAAAGTTCTTAAATTCTTACAATGAAGAGTAACAACAGGAAAAAGCATGTCTTCCCTATAAAAGGCTTAGTTTCTCAAAGGCCTATTATTTTGGTCTTGCCTTAAACCAAATAATTTAAAATCTTTAGGCAATGACTTCTGAGAAGCTATAATGGAGTCACCGAAGGCAACTCTATTAAAAATACCAATTGGGCTAATAGCTTGCCCTGTGTCATGTGAAGTGGTGCTTTGTGAATTCAATTTCCTTGCTGATATTTTTAGCTCCGTGTCCATCACTTAGAAAGGATTTCCATCTCAATAACCAACACAGTTTACATTTTCTATCTTGGCCTAGAAATCAATTGAAAGTAATTGAAAGAACAGGGAATTATATTTGTGCCTATAGAAGACTCTCAGCAGTTTTGCAAAACAGTAGAGAAGACCTTCATTTGCCTGATCTTGTCCTACCTAGCCAACATTTCCCAAAAAATCCAAACTTCAATCATTTATTGCAGTTAGAGGAATCTCTTTGCTCTTGCCCAAATATGGCAGATAAATTCCCATCCTGTACTTTTGTTTAAAATGTCCCATTATCTTTGGCTGACATGCAGTCTGATGAAGCAGTAGAGTGAATACTTAAGTATCCACCCTGAAACCAGATAGTCTGGATATGCGTCATAAGGTTGTCATTACTATACTTTGGAAGGCACCTGATTTGAGACTGTTTTTATATACATAAAGTGGAGATAATATTACTTTCTCAGAAAGTTGCTATAGAATTTAACCACATAAAATATGTGAAAATTTAAAACTAAGAGCCGGCCCACAGTAATTGCTATGTGAGTATTTATTTCTTTGATTTTTTCCATCTTTCAAGTGTGAATTTGATCAAATAATGTTGTCTGTTATAGTCAATTCACACTTTGGATTCTGAATTTCTAAAGCACTGACAATATCATATGCATGTACTTAGTAATTTACTAAATGTTTCATTCATTTCATCACTATTTATGCAAAGATATTATTAACACTAAGTATTTTTTATTTCTATAATTAGCTCACCAAAAGGCAAATAATGGACTCAAATTATTTTTTACTGGTTGATTGATTTATATGACCCATTTATAAAATTGAAGACTATATTTCATTGCTAGTGACTAGAAAATGTGAGATTCACCCACTTTGTTTTATTTTGAAGACCTAATTAGCTGGTAAGCTCACCCAGGAAACTTTTCATTGCAAGAATTGTTTTGGAATCAAGACTTCCATTTTTAAAAATATATATATATTTTGAATTTCACAGAGGAAGGGAGAGGGAGAGCGAGAAAGAAACATCAATGATGAGAGAGAATCATTGATTGGCTTCCTCCTGCACACCTCCCACTGGGGATCGCACCTGCAACCTGGACATGTACCCTGACCTGGAATTGAACTATCGAACCACAACCTTTTGGTCCATAGATCGATGCTCAACCACTGAGCCACGCTGGCTGGGCAAGACTTCCATTTATTAAAGTTTATATTTCTGGACTTCTATTCTCCTTGTGCTCATTCATTATGCACATTAATTCCTTTAAATAATTTTAACTACAGCTGTTTCAATATTCTTTTAGGCGAATTTTCACATTGTGTTATTTCTGAATTTATTTTTTATCAATTGTTAATATAACTAGTTGTGGATTATGCCCTTGTGCTTCTTGAAACGTTAGTAGGAAATTATGGACATAATGTTGTTAATTACTAAACTGATATTTATTCTCTTTATTTAAAGAGTACTGTTACTTCTGATATCTTCTTAGAATACAGGAAACTGGTAGAATCACTGTTTGCATTCTTAAACCAACATACCAACCAACCAACCTATCAACCAACAAACAGGACAATGTGCACTTTCACTAACATTCTACAACTTATTAAAGATTAGAGGCCACAGGGAAAACAACTAACCTGAAATCTGCAGAAAGACAAGTACCTGTAATGAAAGAGAAGACATAAGTATGTACATTCCTGGGGTAGATGTAATCAGACAGTTGTAAGAAGAAATTGGGTAAAAATGTCAATGAGTTGTGAAATGTAGTGTGCGGGCCAGCAAGAGAATATAAGAACCCTGGAAGTCTCAGGTATAAGAAGAATACACATCCACCCATGGGCTCTACTCCACAAACATCACAGGAGCTCACAAGAAATATCGGTGACAGTAGTGATATTGAACCATTAGTGGTTCACACTTTTGGAGAGGCATAGCAGCTGCTCTGGAAAAGACAATGTCTGTTCCTCCATCCTTTTACCCTTCTCTCCCCTAGAGATAAGATCAGTTACAGATGTACATTGTAAGTCATTGGTCAACAATGAAAAGTAATTTTTAAAAAGAGTTATGAGTAACTTTCAGTGGTAGAGATAAAATGAAATTGTTTTTAAAATCTTAATTAACCCAATGAGGACAGATAAAAAACAACACACAGAACAACAACAAAAAACAGATTTTAAAATAGGACATAGTATGTAAGATGAAAAATTTCAATTAAACTGTGTAACCCAAATAAAGAATAAAGAGAACCATTTAAACTTAAAAGCATGTATGGGAAACATTGGATTTTGTTGTCCTAGTAATCTTCAATGCCTTTAAATTTGTGCTCTGACTGTCATAGCTGGGTACTTTTTCACTAAGCTGGTGTACATTTTTAGGAATTGGAATAGATTTTATCTCTATTTTTAAAATTTTCTTAAGTGTTTTGTTTTGGTTTGGTTCTCCTTTTTAACCTTAATGTTAATATACTCTCGGTCTGATCAAAATTGCCTGAATCCCTCATTTCCCCCAGGAGAATGTAAGATCTTCAAATAAGTCTTTATTTTTATCATTCCTATTGGGTTTTCCTAATGCGCCTTAATTTTGAGTGGCAGATTTGTATTTTGATCACATATTACAACGCAGTCTCAACTCATGCTTGTTGAATGAATATTGTTTTCTGTTGGATTTTAAGCCAAATATAGTTTGTCTTTGTTGATGTATACATATGCTTTCAGATGAAAGGTTACAATCCAATATGTTTCTTTTTCCTTTTGTTTCAAGAAAGCAAAGAATAAATTTCAGTACCATGTTGTAGCTATTAATTTATCACAAGTGTTTAGAAACATTTACTCCTTCTGTTTTATATAAATGTATTCCACAATGGTCAACCCATTAATTTTCTTTTTTCTCCTCCATGTGTTTTCATGAAGGGGATATTCAAAACCTTCTCTGAAATGGATCAATCATGAACTACAGACACACATGCTTACACCCCATCCCACACAAAAATACTGAAGAAAGCAAGTCACTGGTTATAAGATAACTAAAGGCCCAATGCACGAATTCATGCACAGGGTTTGGCCCTCAGAGCCGTGGTGGCCTGCCTCAGCCCTCGTAGCCCCAACTTCATGTAGAAGGTCGTTCAGAAGGATGTCCAGAAGGTTGTTCAGCTGTTCGGTCTGATTAGCATATTACTCTTTTATTATTAAGATTATAGATAACGACATTAAATGGAATGGACACATACTTTCTAGGATACAAAAAGAGAATTTATATCTCTATTACACATAAAAGAGTAGCATTAGTTAAAAATTAAATGTTATATCGGAATCATAAATATGTAGAAAATATGATCAATTGTTGGATAATATAAATATTAATTTTAGTAATCCAGTCAGGACAATAGCATTATGAAAATCAAAAGAAAAAGTAGTAAAAATGTGGATTGATTTATAAGATAAAAAATAATTAGGAAACTTTAAACTACACAAATTTTATTATGAAAAAAAATTTTCAGGCTTTAAAAACCACAATTTTTTCACTGCACTTTTAAATTCCTATTTGTTTACTCTGTGAAGGACAGTACCAATACAGCTGCATGATAAAGCTGAAAAAAAAATCTTGTTTAAAGCAAAAAATTGGACAGAAGCATTTTGTGAATCCAGACATGAAAGCCATCAAAGAAAATTCTAGTGGAAAAACACAAGATGCCAGTTTCTTAAGTCTCTGGGAGACTCAGAATTTTCATAGGCTTTATGACCTATAAAGCTCCAAGATAAAATTAGTAGTGTTTTGATATTCACCCTAATATTCCTACTTAAATCACGATAATAGACATAACCAAGTGCACCAAAGCCCACATAAATTAAATTCCAGGTGCATTCATTTGTATATGTTTATACATGTTCTAGCAATGAAGTAGGGGGAGAGCAAAATATCTATAATTAGCCCTAGCTGGTGAGGCTCAGTGGTCTGAACATTGATCCACTCACTGAAGGGTCTCGGGTTCAATTCCTGGTCAAGGGCACCTATCTGGGTTGCAGGTTTGATTCCAGGCCCCGGTTAGGGCACTTGGGGGAGGCAACCAATTTCTCACATCTGTGTCTCTCTCTCTCTTTCTCTCTCCTTTTCTCCCTCCCTCCCCCTCTCTCTCCCTTCCTTCAGTCTCTCTAAAAATCAATGGAAAAAATATCCTCAGGTGAGGACTAACAACAACAACAACAAATCCATAATTATGTGACACAAGGAATCAATATGAGCAGAATATGCTTATCCAGGGAAACAAATACATGACTATTTCCCTCTTTACTAATTCCCTACAAGAATTTAGAGTTTAATCCTCTCCTGGGCCCCCAAATAACTGACATTTTCTATCCCTCTACTGCTTCTTTCCCTTCCCACCAGAATGATGCATTGATGAGTATTGTTCTTAGTCCCCAGGACTCACAGGATAAGCATCCTATGCTCACATCATGGACTAAAATATCAGGAACCAGAAATGGGTCAATCAACTAACTGTTATTAGTTTCTCTGAAGCAAAATCATGCCAGCTTTATTCACATTGTCCCCTGTGAAACATCGCTAAAGATATGAATCTGTTAGATACAGACAACAGTATGGTGATTGCCTGAGGAAAGAGGGTTGGGGGAGGTGGAAGAGAACAAAGGAGATAAATGGTGGTGGAAAGAGACTTGACTTTGGGTAGTGAGTGCACGATGCAGTATGCAGATGATGTGTTATATGAACTTGTACACTTGAAACCTGTATGGTTTTATTAATCAATGCACCCCAATAGATTCAATTAAAAATATGAGTCTGTTATCATTATTAAAGGTACCTTAAATATATCTTTACTTATATTTGGGATACACATGCAGATTAGAAGGGTACATAATTTAAAATATTCACAACTACACATTGGAATTAAAAATGAAATTGCATAATTATATTGTCCTTCTGACATAGTAGCAGTATGATTCTATCAAGATTATATCTTGTTTGGGGATGAAAAATGATAAGCCAGGTTACTATTGTGGGTCAAACAATAACATATGGGATGAAGACCAATAGTATCACTCTAAATCAGCCTTAGAATTTCATAAACCATCTAATGTCACAGATGGGAGCTGTTATTCATTCCACCTGCTTGACATGAAGAGAGATAATGATAGAAGTCCAGAAATAAAATTAAAATGAAGACAGCTAAGCCTGCCTCTACCTTACTGGCTATAATTATTAGTGATGTGGTGGCTGCAGAGATCAGTGATTCACATGGATCTTCCGGCTATGTTTCATTACTTCTAAGAAAAAAATTTATAGGAATCTACTCAAGTAAACAAAATGCTCATATAAAGCTCCTTGTAAGAAATATCTTTAAAAAAAGGACACATGTCTGGTTACCTGTATATGTATGTAAAGATTAAACCAAGTGTAGAAAAAGACTAACTATTTATTGCTAATTACTTAGAATATTGCTTTTTTATTTTTCTTAAAATTTTATACTATGAATCCATGTTAATTGTAAAATATTCCAACAATACAGAAATTTAAAGAGAGAAAAAATAAATGTTCATCTCTTTCCCTTTCACATGCACATATACCTAAGCCTCACCCTTCTCCTTAAGTAATTATATATACATATAAATACATACTATATATGCACTTTGCTTATGTACACATGTATTAGTCTTACCCACAGGAAGGGAATTTCATTTTATATGTAATTTAATACATATAAACATAATTTTGTATTTATGTAGTAAATGATGTTGTGTTATGTATACTCCCCTTTGACTTGCTCTTTTTATTGAACAATATAAACAAAAGATTTATGGATTTTTTTTGTTTTTTTAATATATTTTATTGATTTTTTACAGAGAGGAAGGGAGAGGGATAGAGAGTTAGAAACATCGATGAGAGAGAAACATTGATCAGCTGCCTCCTGTACACTCCCTACTGGGTATGTGCCCACAACCAAGGTATATGCCCTTGACTGGAATCAAACCTGGGACCCTTCAGTCCACAGGCCGATGGTCTATCCACTGAGTCAAACCAGTCAAGGCAAGATTTATGGTTTTTTTTAAAATGTTCTGTATAGTATCTATAATAATAAAAGTATAATATGCTAATTAGACCCGACATCCTTCCAGACATCCTTCCAGATGAAGCCAGGGCTGTAGCCATGGAATGGAGGCAGCTGGCCCACAGCTGCAAGGGAAGGATCCAGGCAGCCACCCTGCGGCTGCGAGAGATGAATCCAGGCAGCTGCCACAGTTGCAAAGGCCTACTCTTGCACAAATTTTGTGCATCGGTACTCTGGTTTCTTATAAAAGAGATAAGAGTATTTAGCTATTAATTTATTGAATAACTTTGTTTTTTATTTTAATTGCTCACTATTATAAATAAGCTTGAAGAAATTATATAGCTATATAGACATAGATATAGTATAGATGGATATCCTATATAATAAAAGGCTAATATGCAAATAGACCAAACAGCAGAACAACAGGAACAACTGAACAACCAAACAACCATTCGCTATGACATGTGCTGACTACCGGGGGGAATGCATGAAACATGGCGGGCATTGGGCGCAGCAGGATGGTGGAGCATTTGAGCGTGAGTGCCAGTCACTGACATCAGGGTGAGCCTCTGGTGGTTACTGAGAATTCTTTGCTTCTGCGTGCCGCGGTCCTGCCTGGTACTTGTACCTGCTGCTAGCGCAGGCCCCACTTGCACCCACTGCTGGCACTGGTGCCACCACTCACACTCATGCTGGCACCTGGTGCCAGCCCCGATCTCTCCGCACTGTCAGCGGACACAAGAGGGGCCTTGACCATCAGCAGGTGTAAGTGGCAGCTGTCGGCCCTGATTGCCCCTCAGGGCTTCTCCACCTCCTCCTGCTCCCGAGGGGAGATTGGGGACAGCAGCTGCCCTTTGCACCTGTTTCCGGCTACAGCCTCGTTTGCACCCCCTGCTTGTGCCGGAGCCGCTGCTCACACCCACTGCCAGCACCGGCCCCACTCGCACCTGCTGCTGGTGCCCGGCACCAGTCTTGATGGATTGGTGCCATCAGTGGGTGCCAGTGGAGGTTGCCGGCCCTAATTGCCCCTGAGGGCTTTTCCACCTCCCCCTCCTCCAAAGGGGCGATCAGGGCAGCAGCTGCCACTCACACCTGCTGACAGTGCTGGCCCCGATCTCACCCACTGCTGGCGCCAACTCCAATTGCTCCACATCTTTAACAGGTGTGAGCAGGTCTGTCAGCACATGGGAGCTGCGGTGGCGGGAGCAGGGCTGCCAGCAGACAGGGGACCAGGGGGCAGCCAGGGGCACAGAGGATGGGTCGAGACCTGCCCCTGTGCCTACCGTAGCCTCACAGCCCACAGTTCCTTTAAAGGTGCACAAATTTGTGCACTGGACCCTAGTATATAATGAACTCACACAAGTGATATACGCAACACACACACCCACACAGATCAGAATGTTTTCCCACTTGCTAGAACAACCCAGAAAACTACCACTGATATGACTTTTTTCATTTTCACTTCTAGTCCAATGTTTTCTATGAATATTTATGCATTAGTATCTTTATAATATTTATACATATATAAATATATATAAGAAAACTTATTTTTTTCATAATTGTTGTGGTTATTTTTGCATTTTTATTCCTCAAGATGAACTTTGAAGTTTCACTTGGAATTACATCTTTAGGTTACATTAAATAACTATTAATGTCTGCCATCTAGATATCATACATCTTCCAATTATTTTAATAATTTTCACAAAATAGTTTCATACATGTTCTCACATTTATTCTTATATATTTATAGGTTTTTGAGTTTACAACTAATTATTTTTTTTTATCTGAGCTTTGTTGGTGAATAAGATGAGTTTTTATTTTTGTTAATATAGAAAACAAATACCTTAAATTCTCTTAAATTAAAAATGAATCAAATGATTCAGCATGTTAAATCTGTCAGTTATTCTCAAAATGATCTATAAATTTATCGCAATTATAATCAACCTCCTCCCAGCAGTATTATGGTAGATATAGACAAGCTCATTTGAAAAGTTATATGAAAAGACAAATGAACTAAAATAAGAAATAGATTGGCCAAAACAATTTTAATACAGAAAGATTGATTTAGAGGCATCACGCTACCTGAATTTAGAACTATTTTAAACTATACTAATTATGAACATATGGTACAGACATATAGATGAGTAGAACAGAACAGAGATGGTAATAATTTACTTTTAAGTATATAGGCAAATAAATAGGAAACTATCTTTTCAACATATGAATATATGAAAAAGAGAGAGAGAACCTTAAACCTCATATCCTATTTAAAAATTATGCAAAATCAATCATAACTAGTACTTTATTTTATTTTTTAAAATATATTTTATTGATATTTTACAGAGAGGAAGGGAGAGGGATAGAGAGTTAGAAACATGGATGAGAGAGAAACATCGATCAGCTGCCTCCTACACACCCCCTACTGGGGATGTGCCGGCAACCAAGGTACATGCCCTTGACGGGAATCAAACCTGGGACCCTTCAGTCGGCAGGCTGAGGCTCTATCCACTGAGCCAAACCAGTGAGGGTGATAACTAGTACTTTAAAATATAAAACTAAGGAAATAAAAATATGCCCCCACTAAGTGCCATCTTAGACAAGATCTGAGTAAAATAATTTGCTCAGCTAAAGATACTATTAATAGAATAAAAAAATCTGAAAAAGAATTTGCATTTGGCCTTTAAAAAAAAAAAAACTCAAAATGCTACAGTAAGAAAATTAACAGCTCAATTGAAAAACTTACAAAAGCCTTGACCATACACTTGGCCTAAGAGCATTAAACTTATGTAAAGTAGGACTCAAAATAATACTTGTCATCAATAGACAGTCAAGAAATAAATTATCAAATTATGATAAGATAATACTACTTACTTAATATAATCATTCCAGTTAAAAATATATATGCTATTACTGAAATAGTAAGTGCTGGTTAGGGTTCAGAGCAATGTGACCTCTCCTACATTGATTGCCAGTAGGAATGCAAAATAAGACAGCCACCCTGGAAAGAAGAATGGCAGTGTCTTAGGAATTTATTTATATTTTATTTTTATTTTTTTTAATTTCTTTGTTGATTAAGGTATTACATATGTGTTCTTATTCTCCCATTACCCCCCACCTCCCATTCATGCCCCCACCCCCTATTGTCTGTGTCCATTGATTAGGCTTATATGCATGCATCTAAGTCCTTTGGTTGATCTCTCCCCCTTACCCCCACTGTCCCCTACTTCCCTGAGGTTTGACGTTCTGATTGATGTTTCTCTGTCTCTGGATCTATTTTTGTTCATCAGTTTAATGTTGTTCATTATATTCCAAAAATGAGTGAGATCATGTGATATTTATCTTTCTCTGCTTGGCTTATTTCACTTAGCATAATGCTCTCCAGCTCCATCCATGCTGTTGCAAATGGTAAGAATTCCTTCTTTTTTACCACAGCATAGTATTCCATTGTGTAGATGTACCACAGTTTTTTAATCCACTCATCTGCTGATGGGAACTTAGGCTATTTCCAAATCTTAGCTATGTTGAATTGTGCTGCTATGAACATAGGGATACATATATTCTTTCTGATTGGTGTTTCTAGTTTCTTGGGATATATTCCTAGAAGTGGGATCACTGGGTCAAATGGGAGTTCCATTTTTAGTTTTTTGAGGAAACTCCATACTGTTTTCCACAGTGACTGCACCAGTTTGCATTCCCACCAGCAGTGCACAAGGGTTCCTTTTTCTCCGCATCCTCTCCAACACTTGTCATTTGTTGATTTGTTGATGATAGCCATTCTGACAGGTGTGAGATGCTACCACATTGTTGTTTTGATTTGCATCTCTCTGATGATTAGTGACTTTGAGCAGGTTTTCATATGTCTCTTGGCCTTCCTTCTGTCTTCTTTTGAAAAGTGTCTATTTAGATCAGTTGTCCACTTTTTTATTGGGTTGTTTATCTTCTTTTTGTTAAGCTGCATGAGGTCCCTGTAAATGTTGGAGATTAAACCCTTAACCTTGATATCATTGGCAAATATGTTCTCCCATGCAGTGGGCTTTCTTGTTGTTTTATTTATGGTTTCTTTTGTTGTGCAAAAGCTTTTTATTTTGATGTAGTCCCATTTGTTTATTTTTTCTTTAGTTTCCATTGCCCTAGGAGCATTATCAGTGAAGAAACTGCTTTGGCATATGTCAGAGATTTTTCTGCCTATGGATTCCTATAGCATTTTTATGGTTTCCCATCGTATGTTTAAGTCCCTGATCCATTTTGAGTTTATTTTTGTGTATGGTGTAAGTTGATGGTCTAGTTTCTTTTCTTTTTTTTCTTTTTTGCATGTATCTGTCCAATTTTCCCAACACCATTTATTGAAGAGACTGTCTTGACTCCATTGTATGTTCATGCCTCCTTTGTCAAATATTAATTAAGTATCCTTACCCCATACCCCTGCAATCTCACTCTTAGGAATTTACTCAAAAGGAATAAAAAATTATGTTCACACAAAAACCTGTATACTATTATTCATAACAGCTCTATTCATAATTCTCAAAAACTGGCAATGGTACAAATGTCTTTCACAAGTGAATGATAAACTGTGGAACATTCACACAATGGACTAGTGTTCTGCAATAAAAGCTAATGAACACACAACAACTTGGATACATCTTTTTTTAATATATTTTATTGATTTTTTTACAGAGACAAAGGAAGAGGGATAGAGAGTTAGAAACATCAATGAGATAGAAACATCAATCAGCTGCCTCCCGCACACTCCCTACTGGGGATGTGCCCACAACCAAGGTACATGCCCTTGACTGGAATCAAACCTGGGACCCTTGAGTCCGCAGGCCGATGCTCTATCCACTGATCCAAACCGGTTAGGGCAGGGAAATACATCTTAAGGGAATGTTGATGAGAGAAAGAAAACCAATCTCAAACAGTTGTGTACTATATATTTCCATTTATTTGACATTCTTAAAAAGATAAACTATAACAATGGAGAATAAATTAAGGTCTGCCAAGGTTAAGTGAGAAAGAATCTGACTACAAAGGGATATAGCATGAGAGAATTTTTTGGGGGGATGCAATAGAATTATACTGAATTCTGATTGTGGTAGTTATGAATGACCACATGAACCTGTGCATGTGTTAGAATTCACGAAACTTTACACCAAGGAATGTATTAATTTTCAAAACATTAAGTTAAATTAAAATAAACTCCAAGGAGAAAGGAAAACTAATTTTTCTCCCATTCTAAAAGATTCCCTCCTGCATAAAGTTTCATGGGGTATTGTCTCAAAGAGTAATCTTCCTTATCTGCAGTTTTGCTTTGCACAGCTTCAGTTACCCAAAGTCAGCCACAGTCTGAAAATATTCAATGGAAAATTCCAGAAACAAACAATTCATAAGTTCAAATTCTGAGTAGTATGATGACACCATCACTCTATGACCCGTGTGAGATGTGAATAATTTCCTTGTCCAGTGTATTCATGTTCTACTCTCTCTCCATCCTTTAGTCATTTAGTAGACTGGTTTACCAGCCTGATTATTGACGCATCACACACAGTGCTTATATTCAAGTAACCCTTATTCTAGCAGTGCCACAAAGTGCAAGAGTAGTGATGTTGGCCATTCAGATAGGCTAAAGAGAAGCCATAAAGTGTTATCGTTAAATGAAAGGCAAAAGTTCTTCACTTCATAAGGAAAGAAAAAATGTCATATGCTGAGGTTGCAAAGACCTATGTTCAGAACAAATCATCTATTTGTAAATTGTGAAGAAGGGAAAGAAATTCATGCTCGTTTTTTCTGTTGCACCTCAAACTGAAAAAAAAATTATAGCCACAGTGCATGATTAGTGCTTAATTAAGAATGGAAAGGCATCCAGCTGGTGGGACTCAGTGGCTGAGCATAGACCCATGAACTAAGAAGTGCCCCATTTGATTCTCAATCAGGGTACATGCCCAGGTTGTGGGTTCCATCCCCAGTAGGGGCTGTGCAGGAGACAGTCAATCAATGTTTCTATTTGTCTATCCCTCTCCCTTCCTCTCTCCCTAAAATCAATAAAAACATTTAAAAAAAAATAAGGGAAAGGCATTGAACTTTATCATAGGTATGCATGTATAGGGAAAAAACACATTATATATAGGGTCTTATACTATCTATAGTTTCAGGCAATCATTGGAGATCTTGCAACACATTCCCTGTGGATAAGGGGGGACAAACAATTTTATTTCCATTCTTTCATATACTCATAAATTTGGTAACTAAGGGGATGGCCAAATTGCTTTAGCACTGTGAAAGGACTAAAGTGAAGTGTGGGTGGTGGGAAGAATAGGTAGCTAACATCTTCTGAATGCCTACATTATCAGGAACCTAAAATGAAAATGTTTCTCAGTTTTAAATAATGCTCTAAGAATATAGGCAGCAAGTACTTCATAGCAGATTGCATTTTCCAATAATAGCTATACTATCTTCCAAGTCATTTGCTCTTTACCAAGGTCACCTTGCCGCCCTGCATCACAAGTTGACATCCATCTCTCCACCCCCTTATCAAGTCTGAACAGGTCCTGTGACTGCTATAACCAATTGAATAATTAGCCACGATTCTGTGCGCCCCAAACATGGTCCCTAACAGCCCTGGCAGCTCCTGCTTCCTGTCCTGTGGAGCCTTCTTATAAGGAAAGAAGTTGCAACTCTAATCTGAGTTGCTACTTGACTCATGAAAAACTCATGAAAACACCCCCAAACATGAATCCTATAGCTGAGCCAAATAAACGATAGAACCCTAAGAGATAATAACCAATTGTTGTTGTCATTAAGTTTTGTTAGGCTATAATAGGGAACTAGGACATACCCCCTTCCTCCAAAGTCCCACAGATTATATATTCAAATAAACTGTGTGACCTGCAGTATGTACCAGGTTCCAGCCAATGAAAGAATCTGGAAAGATCAAGAGAGGGGTAGAATATAAACGAGGGAATTTCGGTCAATTTACTTCCTCCTAAGCTCAGACCTAATAAAGGGGGCTCCAAAGAGGCCACTGAGAGGACTTTTATTAAGTATCCTCAGGAGTTGGTCGGGGGCGATGGGAAGTGGGTCACAGGAGGTATGTGTCTACCTCAATCCTGAGCATACATTCTAAAAGGCAAGAAGCTGTCTGAAGTGGCTCATAGCAACAAAATGAAGGACTGTGGGAGGGAAGTAACTGCTCTCCCACCAACAGGAAGTGGTTTGTGTTTCATGTGGACTAAGTGTCTGAATATCTGGGGGGAGGGGGAGGGGGAGGGAGAGAGGGAGAGAGACAGACACTTTGAAAGCATAAAACATGTCCCATAAAATGCCTGCCAACCCCACAGTGTATCTCAGCTAACCATAGCAAATATGAACCTTTTGATCCTTTATCTTTGCTTCATTCTTCTCTCTGGCCATAAAGGAGTAAGGAGTAATAACTATTAATGGAAGGTGAGGGAGGAAAAATGTCCATTTTTCCATTTCAACTTCCTGCCATAGCAAGTCTGAACTAGGAGAGGACGATGGTTTAAACTTTCAATAAACTTTGCAAGTTTGAGTATAATGCTGAACACGTGTTTTAATTATGAAAATAAGAGTAGCTTTGCATCTTGAAATTCTGAAGGGGATTTTCTTTTTCATTATCTGAGAATGACCAGAAAAGATACAGACCTTTCCTGGATTCCAGCCAAGGGTCAGAACAGATTGTGTTGATAGGGAAAGAGAATAAAGTTACTTTCTATTCTTATTATTAGTCAAACTGTTTGCGAGTTTGTTTACAGCTAGTATGTTGTAGGGATAATGGTAAGTTGTTTATTTGGTTCTCAGAAGTACCCAAAAATGTGGTCATTAAAATCTTCATGAGAAAGCTAATGATTGGGAAACTTAATGGCCAAAGTTTAATAGTTAAAGGACAGCAATAAGGAGTCTAAGAGTGTGCTTCTGAGTCACATTGTAGGTCTGCTCCTTAGATGTGGCTTCCGGCACATCTACCTCAACATTACAGAACAAGAAGAGAGTTGGTGAGAAAGGCCTCTTGTTTAAATGAAGTCTGCTTGTTTTGAAGAGCCTTCGTATAAACAATGCTAGTGCTCTTAACTTGAAAATCCTTTTCTTTTAGCATTGCATTTATTTATAAGAATAATGACTCTTTCTTAAATATATAGTCATTAACTTTTTAAAATAACAAATTAATAAATAAAATTGATTTAAAAATTATTTATTTCTTTCTTTAAGCATGGTTATTAGTTTGGGGATATTATACTTTTTTCTTGTCTATTTAGATTTACTTAATGTTGCCTTTGATGAACTATACTTGCTCCATTTTTAGAAATATCTTTCCCTTTTGTTTAATATATATATAACTTTAAAAATTTTTTTTTCAAATTCTTATTGTGGAAAGTATTACGTACGTTCCCCTTTTTTCCCTCATTGACCCCTTCTAACTCATCCCTGCCCCAGGCTTCCACCACCCTATTGTCTGGGTCCATGGGTTATGCATATATTATATATAGTAACTTTATATTTTAAAATGGTCTCTCCTCATTTATAACTTTCCATGGAATACATTTTATTGAAGATCATGTATATCTAAGAGATATGTGATTCTGATATGATATTTAGTCTAAAACATCCTCACATACTTTGTAGCCAGAGTAGCTTTAATGGTGCAATTTCTCATCAGCAAGCAAAGCCTTAAGCTTTTTTAAGTCTCCTTTTTTAAAATTTTAGTAACAAAATTTTATTCAAAAACTAGTGCCCTGGTGCACAGATTTGTGCACATTGAAAGAAAATTAATTAGAAGGTGGCCGGCAGGTTGGGACTGGGTGGGACAGGCTGGACATGCCCTGGAGCCAACCTTTTGTGGTCCCTCCCCGTGCTGGCCACACGTGGGGCAGTGCTGTGGCTGGAAGAGTGTATGCACAGTGAGCAGGATTCCTCTGGCCAGTGGGGTCCCTCAGCCTGGCCTGTGGGGATTGGGCCAAAGCTGGCTCTCCAACATCCCCTGAGGGGTCCCGAATTTTGAGAGGGTGATTCTTGGGTGACTCACCTCAGAATCAGGCTCCCAACTCCCTGGTCCCAGAGTGTGTTACCCAAGAACCACTGCTGTCAAGTCACCACAGCTTAGCAGCTTCTGCACTGAGCATCTGCCCCCTAGGGGTCAGTGCATAGTTTAGATGGTTGCTTAGCCTTTTACATATATAGACTAAAGGCCTGGTGCACAGATTCATGCACCGATGGGGTTCCTTGGCCTGGCTTGTGCCCTCTCATAATCCAGGACCCCTCAGGGGATGTCAGAGAGCCAATTTCAGCCTGATCCCCACAGGCCAGGCCAAGGGACCCCACCAGTGCACAAATCCATGCACCGAGCCTCTACTATGTCTATAAGATCTTTGGTTAATCTCTTCCTGCCCTCCTCCTACCCCCTTCTCTCTGAGATTCATCAGACTTTTCCATGTTTCCATGCAGTGGTTTCCACTCCTGCATTGAGTGTCTGCCCCCTGATGGTCAGCGCACGTCATAGCTACAGGACAGATGAATGGTCAGCCAGTCAGCCGGTTGGCTGGTCACTTAGGCTTTTATATATATATAGATTAGCCACAAAAGGCAAAATGCAGGTATTCCTAGAGCATTCACATCTGCCTTTATTCACCCAAGGTATACTTGACTTTGAAACACTTCTTGAGAGCAGAGATTTGGAAATGAGCACATGGGTAAAATGTACAGCTCTGGGTACTATAGAATAAGATCTTCCTAGAAACCAATAAAACCCAGAGAGGGGAAGCTAGATTTTGGGAAATTATCTTTAATACGAAATTTTGCTGGGAGTTTTGACATTTTTGGTAGCTAGCATTACATTTCTTTTAAAAAGATTCTCCCTCTTCTTTATCCTCCTCTGTATAGCTTTATTTCTCTTGTTTTCCTCTTCTTAACATTACTTCTTTTTCTTATTTATACTTTAAGCATGTCACTAATATAAAGAAGCCCCCAGTCACTGAATTTCAGTAACTGCATTAAACACATTACTAAAGCTGCCTTACAAGTTTTAATTTCTTCTTAATTTCGTGAAAAATGGGCATTTGAAATTGATTTTGAAACTTTTATAAAGTAGTATTAGAGAGTAATCATATTGGTTTCTCAATTATACAATTTATTTATCTTATTTACCTGCTTAATTCACCCAGTAACTATAGATGGTTTATTTGTGATAACAGGAAAGAAGAAAAATAAATCATCTTTTGATAACTTTTGTTCTGTCAACTAACTTGACATTTACTTTAAAAAGCTTGATCTGCTTCTCTGTGGGATAAGTTTTACAAAATCATCTTCTTCATCAACTAAATTCCACTATCTCTTAAAATGTCACATAGATTTTTTTTCCCCCAAACACAGAATAAATACGTTTTGTCTCCTGAGCAGCAAATGTTAAAAAGAATCCTAATATTGGTTTTACATAAACTAATATGTATGACTAATTTAATTTATTAAACACAAAAATAAAGAGTATTTTTACAGTTAAAAAAGTGTTTAAGAACAAATTTCAAAAAGCTCTTAATCACCACTGTGTAAAAATAGAGTAAGTTCTCTTTAAACATCTTGCACATTGGTAAGCTAAATTGGTAAAATATTTAGCATTAAGACTTGAGAGCAAAAACAAACAAACAAAAATCTCTGAAAAGCTACTATATTTCATCCCTCAAACAATTGGGTAAAAATATGATAAGAATATTTGTTCTGCTTAACTTTTATTGGGAAGTACTAGAAAAAAAAGAAAATAAAAAATATTCTGTTTAAATGAGAAAACCATGCTAAAGTTATAGAGCTGAAAATAAATAAATAAAAGGTCATGACTGTGGCTGAGTTACTGGCAATGAGGAAACAGAATTAGCCATGAGGAAAGCCAAATGTCTTCTTTACACCTTTGCAAAACATTTGGAAAAATAGCATTTGAGATCAGGTGAAGGCTTACAAAGTCTCTAGTGCAGTGGTTCTCAACGTTCCTAATGCCGCGACCCTTTAATACAGTTCCTCATGTTGTGGTGACCCCCAACCATAAAATTATTTTCGCTGCTACTTCATCACTGTAATTTTGCTACTGTTATGAATTGTAATGTAAATATCTGTGTTTTCCGATGGTCTTAGGCGACCCTGCTAGCGGTTCTCAACCTGTGGGTGGCGACTTGTAGAGCCTAAGACCATCGGAAAACACAGATATTTACATTACGATTCATAACAGTAGCAAAATTACAGTGATGAAGTAGCAGCGAAAATAATTTTATGGTTGGGGGTCACCACAACATGAGGAACTGTATTAAAGGGTCGTGGCATTAAGAAGGTTGAGAACCACTGCTCTAGTGAGTCCATAGTTCTGGGAGACGCGGTTGGCTTCTCCATGCTTTCTACAAGGTATTCCAAAAGCTTTTTTCAAGGTGCGAGATTAACCTACTGGGTCTGCACACACATTGAGGACAAGATAGAGAATCCATAGCTTAAGCTTTTGCCAAGGTTGGAAAAGCCAATTGTTCCTGAAGCCCAAAAAGCAGAAAATGAGACTGAAAAAAACTTTGAAAAACAAAGGTTCTAGTGGGACAGTAAAATGATACTACCACACTCTCCAAAAAAAAAAAAGGAATTTGAGCTACAACAACAAAAACAAAAACATAAAGAAGCAGTCAAAGACAGATGTGCTGAGGTGTGGCAAAATAAGATAAAATTGAAAGCATGGCCTTATCAGTCAATCTTATGATTTCAGATCTCTTCAAGTTAGCTGCCATTGGGGGGGGGGGGCGGGGGGGGGGGAGAGAGAGAGAGAGAGAGATGTAATTGTGCAAAATAAACAAAGAAATAAAACATGCTTGAGAACTATCTTTAGAAAATAACTTGAAGTATAGTTATGTTACTAGGGAGAAAACAATTAGACTTTGGTTCTTGTTTCCTTGAAGAAAAGATTCCAATCAACAGACAAAGTATAGCAAAGTAAGTAAGTATTATTGGCTTCAGCAAAACTAGTGAAACAAGGAAGAGCAAAGAAGAAGCAACAGAAAACCTTGTCTGGGCTGCTTTGTCTCACCGAGATTCAGAGAAAAGGGGGCCTGGGGGACAGGTTCAGGGGTTGGCCTGGGATGAGCTGCTGCTGCCTATTGCTCCCCTAGTTGCAAATCCCATGGGCTTAGAGGAAGTCTCAGGGGAGGGCTCAGTAGAATATTCATCAGCTTTCCAGGTGTGCTCTTTCAGGGTTGTGGTCTCCACTGATTGCTCGGCACCAGGGCAGGGGGTCCTTAGTCAATGTAGCTGGTCCTGAGGTGTCCCTTGTCTGGTTTTGCTGCTTTTCTGGACCTGGAGCTGACATATAACTGAGCGTAGATATTATCTTCAGGGTGGAAAAGGTCAGGAGGTCCAAACTGCCCGGCCATCTGTATGAAAGATCCGGGGTCCAAACCGCATGACCAGTGATATGTTGAAGGAGAATAGGTTACCCTGGGGACCAGGTTCTTGTTTTCCCCATTTTGCTCCTTACAAGGCATCCAGGGCTTTCTGCCCTGGTGAGAATCTGTGCCTGGCCCATCGCCCTTGCTCTGCCCATGTTTACTAGTATCTATTTGTCCATAAAATTTACTATCATACAGAAATGTGTAAGTAGAACATTATTTGAAAATGTTTGAATAAGCTATTTATTAAAGTACGTACACATTGAAAAACTCACAAATTATAATTGTAAGCTAGATAAAATTTATTTATTTTTTAAAATATGTTTTTATTGATTTTTAGAGAGAGAGGAGTGGAGAGAGAGAGAGAAATAGAAAGATCTGTGAGAGAGAAACATCAATTGGCTGCCTCCTGAACATTCCTGACTGGGGATTGAGCCCAAAACCCAGGCATGTGCCCTGACTGGAAATCAAACCAGTGACCTTTTGGTGCATGGAGCAATGTTCAACCAACTGAGCCACACTGCCCAGGCTGCTAGATGAATTTTAACAAAGTTGTGTTGTTTCTTTAATGTGTAAGCAGCACCCAGAGGAAGGAAAATAATGTTAACTGCCCACAGTAGTCTTTGTGCCCATATTTATACAAATATAATAAATAAATACTATGTAATATACCTTGAGATATGTTTAATAGAATAGTTTAATATAGATATAATTATTTATATCTACCTTTTAAAATGATTTTCTATTAGATATGTATGCTTTGAAAAAAAAACTAAGAGTTTTCCCTTGTTTTCCTTTTTCTATATATAAAAACAATGGTATTTTGTTTAAAATACATTTATTTCTTTGACTAGGATGATTAGGTCATTTAGACACCAATTTGTAGGTATGTATGCAGTAGAGCATGAGTTCATATCATTGTTGAAATCAGGGAATTCAATTAGATGATAACTAGTTACATATCACTTAATGTTCACCATAAGCAGAGGCTACGTTTGGTGTTACATAAGACTTAAGGGTTAAAGCTCTACTCTAGTGTTCAGTTAGTATTTATATCCTGTCCACTTCTCTAATCATCTAAATGTAAAATTCTCAATATGAAAGAAGAGTAGCAAACCTTTCATAAATGCAAGCCTGAGGATTTAAAAACAGCTACCACATATGAAAATGATAACAATTAGCAGTTGTCACATTCAGTGTCAGAGAAACAAAGAAGTTAGTGAATCTCTTTGGTTCACTTTGATGAAACTCCTATCAAATACTATCAATAGGATTTTTCACTCCTTCAAACTACAAAGAAAATCTGTCGCCAGACATTTTTCACAGCTCTAATTACAGCATTGCTTTTGCAACTCTATAATTAAGAGTGAACTACAATTTTGCTTCCTACTCTCAGCTGTAAAAAAGTAAAATAAAATACAAATAAGAGATTTTTTTTAAAAAGTATTCTTAATTTAACATGGTATTTTGTTTCCTTAGTCTTCAGCATATTTGCCTCCAAAATTCTATTGAAATGAAATGTAACTCATCCATATATGCCGCTAATATGCGATAGATGACAGTCTTTAAAAATGTATGTCTATTTTTATAATGTTTTTTTCTTTATTGATTAGGCTATTACATCTATCTCTGATAATGCCTGTTTTTTTTCTAAATTTCTATGTAATCATTTTCAGTAGTTCATCTGCATGAATCAGCATACTTACAAATAAAGTGCTTGGTTTCCTGTTCTGTTCTCTTTCCAAAGCATGTGAATATTTTTCTTTACTTTACAATGTTATATATTTATATTTCAAGTTAAGTACCGTCTTTAAAAAATTATACATGCCCAGCTGATGTGGCTCAGTGATTGAGTGTTGATCTATGAACCAGGAGGTCACAGTTCAATTCTCAGTTAGGGCACATGCCAGGGCATGGGCTCCATACCCCATGTGGGTTGCACAGGAGGTCCATCAATTGGGTCTCACAGAGCCAAACCCTTCTCTTACTTTAGTCAGACAAGGCTCTTCACCAAATATCTTTTCTCTGATTGTCACCAACCATCCTGACTCCTCTATCCCATATCTGCATATCCTTTTCTCCAAACCTCTCTCTCTCTCTCTCTCTCTCCCTCTCTCTCTCTCTCTCTCTCTCTCTCTCTCTCTCTCTCTCTCTCTCTCTCTCTCTCTCTCTCTCTCTTTCTCTCTCTCTCTGGCTTACTATTTTCTTCTCTCTCTTTTCTGGCTTCCTTTCTTTGATGGAAGAGAGAATCTAGGTTTAGAAGCAAGCCACAGTGGAGTGACTAACCTTTTGAGTAAAATATATTCCTCAGTACTATAAATCTCTAAAACAAAAATCTACAAAATAAGAAGTGTATTAGAGAAGTAGTAGCGGTAATAGTAGCAATTACTCTAATTGTAACTAGCATGAGTCAGGCATAATCTAAGCATTCTACAGATATTGAATCAGTTAATACTCACATCAATCTTGAAAGCAAGGGGCCTTACAACTTTGATTAAATTTAGCTTAATATCCTGGTTCCAGAAATAATTCTCTCTCTCTCTTTCTCTCTTCAGAACTGTGTCCTCAAAAAATGGAAGAAATGATTTATTTCCCTTACCTCATCTCCTAACCCAGTGGTTGGCAAACTGTGGCTCGCGAGCCACATGTGGCTCTTTGGCCCCATGAGTGTGGCTCTTCCACAAAATACCACGGCCTGGGCAAGTTTATTTTGAAGAAGTGGCTTTAGAAGAAGTTTAAGTTTAAAAAATTTGGCTCTCAAAAGAAATTTCAATCGTTGTACTGTTGATATTTGGCTCTGTTGACTAATGAGGTTGCGGGCCACTGTCCTAACCCAAGGTGTCTTGTGATTTTGCCCTCTATAATCTGTAATCTACACACCAGTAGAGAGTTCAGACTTTGAGCATTAGCTTCCAATACTCCCCCGCAGATCTCAGTGGTTAGTGTTGGCTCTGCTAGCGCTGAGTGGATGAGCTCTTACTGTTCTGTAGCAACCTGTGAGGTAGATGTTATCACTGTCCCCATTGTACCTGTGAAGAACTGATTTGCAGAGTGGTTAAGTAACTTGTCTGAGGTCAAACAGCTGGCACACGAAGAAGAAACGGATTTGGCTCTCTGGTTCATTTTTTTTTTAAAGAGAGATTGACTCTAAAGGGTCATCTAGCCCCAAACTTTCTGTTAAAATCAATGTAAATATTCAGTATAAATCTCCCAAGAAGACAATGGACTGCCCCACAGTTAAATATCTGTTGAAAATTGGACTTTATATTCTTCTAATTCTTAATTTTGTCTCAAATCAAGTTGTAGGCATTTTCATAAATGTGAATTCTAGCACAAATATATGTAGTTATTATGGACAGACCACACATAATATTAAAAAGGATTGTGAAGGCCAGGATGGCTTTAAGAAACTTGTAAAGCATAAAAGTGAAAAGAACAAAAAACATGAAGCTTGCTAATCAGCTTTTTCAAAATCATCCTATCTAAATATTAAGAAAAGCTTTGGACCATCTGAAGCTATACATATTGGTATCTCTTAATGTCAAATGATTAGAATCAACAAATTCTTTCCCTAACAAGAACATTGAACATGTTGGCACTTCTCACTAAGTGAATTTATTACCACTCCTTCCAGCAGCTCTTATTATTCCATTTATTGTGATTTATTGTGTTTATCTGTGTATTGCTAGATGCAAACTGCTTTGCCATTGTCCTTACTTATCTGTTACTTGTAAATGTATTCTGGTGGGTTTCACATTTTACTCTTTGTTATGATGAGGATGAGGGATAGTGTTACTTGCTGAGATTAACCGGGAGCAGGCAGCAAGCTAACCCAAGCTCCTTAGTGACCCAGCCCTGTGTCTTTCTCATCTAGGTGTCAGTTTTCATTCTACTAATGAAGCAGTTGTAGACAACATCTCAGGTTACTTTCTGGTCTAATACTCTATGTTTTTCCCCCTATTGGGGATTAAACAAGCAAATAAATGTGTGTACTTCACCCATGATAGGCTGCCTTTCCTATTGCACTCATTGGTGTTTGCTTCTCCTTGTTACAAGAGATGAATGGTATTTAAATAAGGGTATCCATCTTGGCCCAGTGAGTGGCTCATTCTTGCTCAAGGCTGGTTATTCTATGTTTATTCTATATTACTTAAAATATTATCAATCATGTTCATGTTTTTTTACCTTGAATAAATTAATATTTTATTTTTATCTGCAGAGAGGCAGAATATGAGTATTTCTCTGGAAAACATCAAGTAAATTTTCTACTCGAACTCATTAGATTACGTTACCCAAAAATAAAACCTTAGGTAAAATGCTCTTCATTTCACTTTTTGCTTTTGCACTATCAATGTTGATCCCATCACTGTTCCCAAGGCAAAAGGACTGGAGTAACTGCTAGCATAGTGTTACCTTTATAGGGAAAATCTGTTTACATAGAGAGGTGTCTATCAATTGTGATAGTAAAACTTATCCGTATTTCTCTTTACAACAAACATTGTTGTACTATTTTTATTCATTTTACCATTCAATAAATATTTATTGATCACCCACTTTCTCCTAAATAATTATAGCACAAAACAAAATACAGGAAGACCCCACTTTCAAACAATCCCTAAATTTTAAATTGCACACCATTCTGAATAACATTATAAAATCTCCCACTGTCCCTCTCTGTCCCCCTCTCCCCTGGGATGTCAATCATCCCTTTGTCCAGCTTATCCACACTGCATAAGCTATCCACCCTTTGGTCACTTGGGAGCCCACCTGTGTTCAGTTAGTTGGGCTATCTGGAATCAAAGCAAGACCAGTGGCCACCACTGGTCCCCCTTTGAGCTCTCATGACTCATGACTCAGAGAGGGAAAAACTAACTGATGTGTCCCCCCCTATCAGTTATCAGAAACAGAGAGCGGGGGGGGGGGGGGGAGAGAGAATGAGAAAGACACATCAATTGATTGCCTCTCCCAAGTGCCTCAACCAGGGCCAGGGACTGAAGCTGCGACCCAGGTACATGCCCTTGCCCTTGACCTGGAATCAAACCCAAGACCCTTCAATGTGCCAGTGACACTCTAACTACTGAGCACCACTGTCCAGGGCAAGTACATTTACTTTTGTAAGAAACTGCGAAAATATCTTTCAAAGCAGTTATACCATTTTGCATTTTCATCAACAATGAATGAGCTCACCGGTAATGTGGCTCAGTGGTTGAGTGTCAACCTATGAACCAGAAGGTCAGAGCACATGTTGGATTGTGGGCTTTACCCCAGTGTTGGGTTTGCAGAAGGTAGCCCATCAATGATTCTCTCTCATCATTGATGTTTCAACCTCTCTCACCCTCTCCCTTTTTCTCTGAAATCAATAAAAATGTATTTTTTTAAATGAATGAGAGTTCTTGTTGCTTCACATCCTAGCCAGCATTGGTGGTTGTCAACATTCCTTATTTTGACCATTCTGATAGATATGTAGTGGTATCTCTTTGTTATTTTAATTTGCACTTCCCTGATGACATGTGATGTGAAGTATCTTTTCCTACGCTTATTTGATATCCTATATAATAAAAGGCTAATATGCAAATAGCCCGAACGGCAGAACAACTGAATAACCAAACAATCGGTTGCTATGTCTTGCGCTGACCACCAGGGGGCATGCATGGAACATGGAGGGCATCTGTTATAGTGGGATGGTGAGCGGGGGCACCAGATCAAGGCGGGGTGCCAGTTGCTGTCATGGGGGTGAGCCTGTGGTGGTTACTGAATATTCTTTGCTCCCATGTGCTCGCACCTGCTGCTAGTGCCAGACCCACTTGTACCTGCTGCTGGTGCCAGAGCTGCCACTTGCACCCACTGCCTGCTCCCAGCATTGGCCCTGATTGCTCAGCACCATCAGCAGGTGTGAATAGCGGCTGCCAGCCCCAATTGCCCCTCAGGGCTTCTCCACCTCCCCCAGCTCCTGAGGGGAGATCGAAGCCGGGAGTCACCTCTAGCACTCACTGCTGGTGATGGCCCCACTCGCACCTGCTGCCAACACTGGAGTCACCATTCACACCTGCTGCCAGTGCCCGGTGCTGGTCCCAATCGCTTAGCGCCATCAGCAGGTGTGAGTGGTGGATGCAGGCCTTGATCACCCCTGAGAGTTTCTTCACCTCCCCCTGCTCCTGAGGGGTGATCAGGGCAGCAGCTGCACTCACACCCACTGACAGCACCAGCCAGGCTTGCACCCACTGCTGGAATTGGCCCCAATTACTCAGCACCTTCAGTGGTTGTGAGTGGGACCAGCACCATCAGTTCATGGGAGCCATGGTGGCAGAGTGGGATTGCCAAGCAGACAGGGGACCAGAAGCCACGGTGGGAGGGGCCAGGCAGGGGAGTGGAGGATGGGCCGAGACCCACCCTTGTGCCTACCGCAACCTCGCAGCCCACAATTCCTTTCAAGGTGCACAAATTCATGCACTGGGCCCCTAGTTCATATGTTTGTGGTGAGATGTTCCTTAAGGTTTTTGACCCACTTTTCAATTTTCTGGGTTTTTTTATTGTTGATATTTAAGAGCTTTTTCTATATTTTGGATAAGTCCTTTATCAGATGCATCTTTTGTAAATATTACCTTCTAATCTGTGACTTTTCTTCTCATTTTCTTGACATTGTATTGTGCAGAGCAGAAACTTTCCATTTTAATGAAGTTCATTTTATCAAGTTTTCCTTTCATGAATAGTATCTTTGACTATTGTATCTAAAAAGGCATTACCATGTCCAAGGTCATCCAGATTTTCTCCTATGTTATCTTTTAAGACTTTTATAGTTTTGCATTTTAGATTTGGGTTTATGATGCATTTTGAGTTAAATTTTATGAAGGATGTAAATTTTATTTTGCCAGATTATATCAAGTTGTTCTAGCATAATAATGTTTTTTTTCATGGTGTTTCATTTAGTCATAGTTTCTACTAAAATCTGTTAATTTAGCAACATTTTAAGTATGCTAATATGAATTGTCATTTTTTACTAGATGGAGAGCAATTTGATATGGATTATATGAACTAAAATATACTTATGACCAGTTGATGATACATATATATATATGTATATATATCCTATCCTATGTAATAAAAGCCTAAGTAGTGTCACATGACATCGTCACATGATGGCCACCGCAAGATGGCTGGCAGGGGAGGGCAGTTGAGTGCAACCAGGTGGGCAGGGAAGGGTAGTTGGGGGCAACAGGCCTGCAGGGGAGGGCAGTTGGGGATGACCAGGCCAGCAGGGGAGGACAGTTGAGGGAGATCAGGCCAGCAGAGGAGCAGTTAGGCATCAATCGGGCTGGCAGGGGAGCAGTTAGGGGTGATCAGGCTGGCAGGCAGAAGTGGTTAGGGGCAATGAGGCATGCAGGCAGGAGAGCAGTTAGGACCCAACAGTCCTGGATTGTGTGAGGGATGTCC
Source organism: Corynorhinus townsendii (assembly GCA_026230045.1). Taxonomy (NCBI): domain Eukaryota; kingdom Metazoa; phylum Chordata; class Mammalia; order Chiroptera; family Vespertilionidae; genus Corynorhinus; species Corynorhinus townsendii. Next base: position 61,188,905 of record JAPDVU010000005.1, read on the forward strand.
AACTGCCAGTTTAGGCCTGATCCGGGCCTAAACTGGCAGTTGGACATCCCCCAAAGGGTCCCAGATTGGAGAAGGAGAGGGTGCAGGCCAGGCTGAAGGACACCCTCCCCGTGCATGAATTTTGTGCACCAGGCCTCTAATATATATATATATATATATATATATATATATATATATATATATATACTGAGTAGCCAGATTGTTATGATCTCTGAACACATAATAATCTGCCCACTCAGTATAGATAGATAGATAGATAGACAGACAGATAGATAGATAGATAGATAGATAGATAGATAGATAGATGATAGATAGGTAGATATTAGAGACTCGGTACATGAATTTGTGCATGGGTGGGGTCCAGCCAGCCTGGCCAGGGGGTGGGGACATGGGCAGTTGGCCAGCCTGCCTGCTGGTTGAACTCCTGGTCGAGGGGACAATTTGCATATTAGCCTTTTATTATATAAGATATACACTGAGTGGCCAGATTATTATGTGTTCAGAGATCATAATAATCTGGCCACTCAGTGTATATATACACACGTACATAACTTAGAAGTATTTAAATATGTTTGTGTGTATACTAAGTCTCCATTGAAAGAATTTTAGACTATTTTAAAACTTACTTCTCCATGAAGTCCTTTTTTCCCCTTAAAAACCCTTACACAAGCTCTAAACACGGTGTAGGCTCAATGAAGGTGAATGATTAACATCTAATCACATGCTTCTGAATACATGGATGGTATTTCCTTCTCAACATTGTTCAAATGGGAAATATTTTATTGAATATTTTACCTACAAATGACTCATATGCCACTCAGAATGTTTTTAACTGAATCTCAGATTTTTCTTTCACAATTAATAATAGAATCTAAGTTTTTCAAAAAAAGGATAGCAGATTTTCTACATAGCAATCATTTCCTAAGTTTTCCACCTCAGAGCATGATTATTAAATTAGATTATACACACACAAAGCACTTTTAAAAGAACTACAAAAATGTTAATTATCATTTTCAGAAATTTCTGCTAAATTTCAGCTCTGCTATCTAACTAGATGCATGACTTTGAAACATCCCTAAAGTGATTGCCTAAATCTGGAAAATGTTTTCCAAGTTTTTCATATGCTTGGGTTCTTTTTGTCCTTCTTATCACCTCCTCAGGGAGAATATCCATGAATCTCCCAAGTAAATAAATCCCCTCTTACTATTCTCTATCCTGAAACCTGATTTCCTTCTTTATATGACTTTACATGGCTTGTAGGTATATAATTTCTTAGTTTTCTTATCCTATATAATAAAAGGGTAATATGCAAATTGACTGGTCGCTATGACATACACTGACCACTAGGGGTCAGAGGCTCAATGCAGGAGCTGCCCCCTGGTGGTCAGGCGCTCCCACAGGGGGAGCACCATTCAACCAGAAGCCTGGAAACCCAGAAGCCAAGCTCACGGTTAGTGAGGGCAGCAGTGATAGTGGGAGCCTCTCCCACCTCCGCAGCAGCGCTAAGGATGTCTGACTGATGGCTTATGCCCGCTCCCCCCAAGGGCTCCCAGACTGCCAGAGGGCGCAGTCTGGGCTGAGAGACACCCCTCCTCCCCCCAGTGCACGAATCTCATGCACTGGGTTGGGCCTCTAGTGGGATTATAATGTCCATGAAGCTGAGAATCATGTCACTTGTTCACCATCCAACACAATCACCAGGTCTGGGTCAGAAATTTGCCAAACGCAGATAATCCACTTATTTACATTAAAAAAATGCAATAATAAAAAGTGAGAACATTTTCATTAAAGTAATTCATACGCTCAAAGAAATAAACAAATTAAAGGTGCTATAATTATTTTGAAGAATTAGAGTTTATGATGTTAATTCCCTCCTCCCTCACTTAACCAACCACCCTCAGTGTGAAAGTACACATAGGACACAGAACAATAAATTAATATATTTTATCATTCTGGTTTTTGGCTTAAAATTCCAGTGTGCAATCAGAGAACATACCAGGACTATTTACAGAATACCTTTGCAGAGATGAGAGGTAGGCAGACAAAAGAGAGATGAGATCTAGAATCAAAGCGAGACCAGTGGCCACCACTGGTCCCCCTTTGAGCTCTCATGACTCATGACTCAGAGAGGGAAAAAAAAATGCCCAGAGCTCAAAGCTTTTTAATTGGAGCTATTTCATGTGCAAATGAAACACATTCTGGTTCCCTATAATCCCATGGCTCATTATACTCTTATTCAGGTGTGAATAACAAACATGTTTCCATCCTGATCCTGTCTGGATCATCTTTGGTGGGCTGCTTCTGAAAGCTTTGTGTGTTTTATACTTGTGCAAAGATGTAAAAATTGAAAAATTTCAATAACTGTCTAATATTTCTCAAGTCTTTGATTTTACTACTTTGTGTCTTTCAAGGATATATACACCTAGTGTTGTTTTTCCTATTAATTATCATAAAGTTTTATGCCAATGTTGGAAGTTCAGGAATCACAACTACTGACATGGACTTTCAGTATTTTACATTCTGTACCAAGAAGAGTGAAAATGAAGGAAATTACATAAACTATGCTTGTTTTGGGGAGTCCAGGGAGCAATTAATGGGATAAAGATTAGATTAATGAAGGTTATATCATTTTAGGGTAACTTTTTCTGTTACAGTCACATGCACCATTCACTATCTCTAGCTGAGCATACAGGGAAGTTGTGTTTAAATTTTTATTCCTATTTATATGTTAGCAGATGTAGATATTTTAGTCAAAATCAAATGCATAATCTAAGGCAAGGAAACATAATTATATCCAAGAAAAGGAATATCACTTGTGGTTTGTATAAAGACATGATGCTTCTCAGAGTTGGTGGATAGTGATATTCAAATAGTCAAGCTAGAATGTCAAGACTTCTGACACCTCAAGAAATACATATTAAAATAAAAAGTATTCTAAATAAAATAAAAGTCTGGTGTTCTCCTTTACAGAAAAACAAGCATCCAATTAAATACATGAAAAACAATAGAAAGAAAGAAGGCCATAAAGGTAATTTGTGTTCTAACATGAAAGTCCTTTAATATCAAGTGAAAATCTGGCATCCTATATAATAAAAGGCTAATATGCAAATAGACCGAACAGCGGAACAACCGAGCAACCGAACAACTGGTCGATATGACATGCACTGACCACCAGGGGGTGCATACGGAACATGGCAGGCATCAGCCACAGTAGAATGGTGGAGCAGGTGAGAGGGGGTGCCAGACCAAGGTGGGGTACTGGTCGCTGTCATCGGGGTGAGCCTCTGGTGGTTACTGAAAATTCTTTGCTCCCATGCTGTGGTCCTGTCTGGCGCTTGCACCTGCTGCCGGCATGGCCCCAATTGCTTGGCGCCATCAGCAGGTATGAGCAGCAGCTGCTGGCCCCAATCATCCCTCAGGGCTTCTCCACCTCCTCCTGCTCCTGAGGGGTGATCAGGGCAGCAGCCACTGCTCTCTGCTCACACTTGCTGCTGACACTGGCCCAAATCACTCTGCACTGTCAGCAGGTGTGAGCAAGGCTGGCACCGTCAGCACATGGGAGTGGCAGTGGCAAGAGCAAGGCTGTAGGCAGACAGGGGTCCGGGGACCATGGTGGGAAGGGCCAGGAGGGGCTGCAGAGTATGGGCCAAGACCCGCTCCCGTGACCACTGCAGCCTCGCAACCCACAGTTCTTTTCAAGGTGCATAAATTTGTGCACTGGGCCCCTAGTTTAAAATAAGAAACAATGGAGCTCTGAAATGTTTCGAGCAATAGACTGGAACAATTAGAGCTTTCGCAAAAGCCCTCCTGCATCTATGAATTAAGGTGAGAAACAATGAGAAATCAATAATTGAGACTTTTGAACAGTTAAGTATTAATTTGTTGAAATTTTGATGTTACCCCCAAATGAAGCATTTAAAATTTTTGCCTGCTGACAAATGATAGCAATTCAACAATTTTTATTAACTGACACAAAGTCAATGCTAATACATGCTATTTGGTTCTGAGAAAAACATAACTGAAAATGCACAAGAAAATGATACACAAGTTAATTGAGAAAACATTATAAAACTGGAAACAACTCTAGACTGAAACTTAGATATTTTCTCAAAAAAATCAATAAGGTTTCATAGATTTCAGTTCCTTATTTGCATTATAATAACTATGGATATGTTGTCTTACATGCCCCCTACTAGCTTTCTTAAATTCTATAAGCTGTGACTGAAGAATTGGGGATATTAAACTAGGTACTACTTGAGATTGTTACTAGCTATACAATTATATTATTCTATAAATCTATATTTATTTTTTTATACATTCTGAAATTGTAAAACTCTCCAGTTTTCTTAACCAAGATTACATTGAGCAATAATTGGATTACCTTAATGGACATTTCACTGTTGGTATACACGTATTGGGAAAATACTTTAAGGTGATATTTTTTTCATCAAGTTCAATCACCCCCTCTTTAACAGCTTTGTTGTGTTACATAGTCCTTCCTATTTCTCCAAGGTCTCCACATACACATATGTTAGGCCACCTAAAGTTGTCCTACAGCTCATTGGCACTGCGTTCATTATGTTTGTATATTGTTATTCAATTTGTTCTCTTTTCTAGTTTGCATAATTTCTACTAAAATACCATAAATTCTACTAACCTTTTCTTCTACAATATGTAATCTATTATTAATAGAGTATATTTTCCACTTCCCACTGTAGTATTTTATTCTTTGATTTTTTCATCTTTCCTGTCAAGCATTTTATTTTGGAATTAGCTATGGGTCAGTCTTTTTGTATTTCCTGTTTCTTTTCATGTTTGGAAATTTTTGAGTTGATGTCAAAATCATTAATTTTTACCTTGTTGGTAAATATTCTTGATTTTTTTTCTGGGCCAAATTAAGTTTGTTGAAAAGAATTTAAACATTTGTTGTTGCTGTTTTGCTTTCAAGGTTCATTAGTTAGAATCGGAGCAGTACAATATAAAGGTAATTATCCAATACTACCTTTCTTGGTACTTTATCTTCTGTAATATGAATCAGGAGGTTTTCCAATTTGGCTGGTTGGATGAGACAATCTTCTAAGCACTGTGTGAAGTCCTGTCATTGTTCTCTCTAATCCTTTTGGGAAAGTCCTCAACTTGTAAGTACTTTTTTCACAAGTATACATATGCTTTCAGTATATATTTGCAAAGTTGATGGGACTTTCTATAGGCCTCTGGAATTCTTTGTAAGGGAAGCTCTCTACTCTTCTGTACTTTCTCTTGTGAACTCTGTCTTCACCTGCTCAACATAAGGAGTTCCTGGATTTTGTCGGAGACTACCCTCCCGGTGCTCCAGCCTGGTAATCCATGGGAATAAGCTGGCACAATCATGGGGTTCATTCATTTGTTCACAACACTTAGAGATCCTTCATTGTCTGATATTTAGTCTCTGGAAACCACTTTATCCCATGTTTGTGCATTTTTTTTTTCTTCAGAAAGGGGGGAATGAGGGTAAATTATGTCCATGTTTTATTCCATGTTGGCCAAAGGCTCCATTCATTTTTTTAGTTTAAGAGTCTCAATATCACAAGATTTTTAATAAGTTGCAGGAGTATTCTACTTTTTAAAACTCCCTTGCTTGTGTAACATTGATATGAACTTTCCATCTGCCCAAGAGTTGCAAACTACTTGTGGAAGAATATTCATAGAAACCTTTCAACTATACTCTACTTACTGTGTCAGGGTGCTCTTGTCATCATGAAGATAAAAAATGGATGATATCATCTGGAGAAAAAATCACTGACAACCAGGAGATAATCTCTGTGAAATGGCATTTAACTTGAGTTTAGCACTGACTGAGGTCAGTCCCTTTACTTTGGCAACACAGAAAAGGAGTTACGTCAATATGCGTGGACGTAGAGCACTTGATTCCCAGTTTAGGCATAAGAATTACAACATTCTGCACAGAAAGAAAGAAATAAAACCAAAAGAAAGCAAATAAAATAAACAAATATATTGAACACCTACTATGTGCCAGACACTATTTTAGACATTGAAACTGACATGTAAAACAAAATACCCATTTATAAATTTACAATGAGTAATATCATTGTTATAGGGACCAAACAGACATTTTTTTTCTGATGTATTTTTTCTCTTTCTATGAGCAAGCAATATGACAACTCAGCATGCCTAGTGACTAAAAATTTATATGTAGAATATCATAAACTCAGTTAAATGCAAATGCATTTTCCATGGTAATGTTCATTGTGAAGAACATATTTCTAAATAGATTTAGTGTAGGAAATAAATTTGAGTTTATAAAGATAGATACAAAAGCTGCCTTGAGTGGTTAAACCTTCCACTGTATCTTAAACATGATATGATTTGAAAACCACTTCTCTCTTTATTATATTCTGAGAGGAATTTGCTTTTCTTAAGATGAAGATCATTGCATCTACTGTGGGCTTTGAAATAATATTACATTCCAGCGACTAAATTGACTTCTTCAGCACATTTATAAATGTTTCACAGGCCATTTTAAGAAATCTCAAACATTCTAGTTTGAGTCTTCGCACTTAGGATGTGCATGGTAAAAAGAGAACATTGAATTTGGATAACAAATATTATCACATTTTAGTGCAGTGTTATAATTTGTAAAGCACATTCATGCTTTTCTGTATTTGATTCTACAACATTAAGAAACTCCATAATTGTTTTATTGGGGTTGCATACATCTACATTCCACACAGTCTTTTCACAGTGCCAGATTGTCCTTGTATTTAGAGATGTTAATGGGTTCTAATGAGGCTTCAAAGATGATAAGTATTCAGAAGTTCTCTTTGTACCACTCAGAACTCTACTGTGTTTGTAATAACAATGCAACAGTAACAGACTAGATTGTTTTGCTTGGGGTATCTGCCTCTGCTTTTTAGAGAAAATTGTTCTTATCCATGTTTTTTGTTCCTGTTTTAAAAAGTAATTTCTATTCAAATTGTTATACTATAAAAAAAGATTATTTGTGTATTCTGAAACGAGTTTTTTAAAGTTTAAATATTTACTTGATGAGGGACAAAATAGAAAATGCCCAATGTTTTAGAGAGTTTAGTTAGCAAAGGTTTCAGATAAATAAAAAGTCTTTAAACACACCATATATTACTTGTTAAATAGTCAGAAAATTATGTTTGGAACATGTGACTAATCTGAAAGTTATTCTGTGTCCACCATCAGCCCTCACGGCACAGAGGTTGTGACCCTCCAATAAAGAAAGCCATTCAGCCCTAGCTGGTTTGGTTCAGTGGATAGAGCGTCTGCCTATGGACTGAAGGGTCCCAGGTTCAATTCTGACCAAGGGCACATGCCCAGGTTGCAGTCTCAATCCCCAGTAGGGGGCATGCAGGAGGCAGCCGATCAATGATTCTTTCTCATCATTGATGTTTCTATCTCTCTCTCCCTCTCCCTTCCTCTCTGACATGAATATATATATATATATATATATATATATATATATATATATATATATTCAGCTTCTGCTGTGTCTATAGCTATCTTTGGGCTTTCTCTCTCTTCCATTTCTAGAGGTTTCTCTTAATCAGTTATTATAAGGGGAGTGAGGGTGCATGAAAGAGGGCCTTTCCCACAGAGCCATTTTACAGATTAGATCTTAGCTTGATTCAGTCCACAGAATGTTCTGCTAATGATCTCTGGGTTTTGCTAAATTCTCAGGAGTCATTTCTTTGGAATTTTGGATGACAATTTAGTATTGACAATCATAGGGGGAAAATAGCTCGGCATAGAAATGTGCAAAAATTCCTCTATCTAAACAAATTAACTTAGGTCTCCTGGGCATGCAGTTTGAGGATGAAAATAACTATTCAAACTAGTCTAACTTCAGCTTCAATGAGGCCATATGGGGATACTTTGTGTTTGTATTGAACTGGACCTGCTCCTCCTATTCACCATGTGCCTGCCTTCCCTGCATATCTGATTTTTTTGAGGGGGAAAAATGGCTCTAGGGAGAAATAACTAGAGAAGAATAAAACCTTTGTCACTAATAGTTAATGTAGTTTAAATATATATCTATTTCTGTATTTTTAAGATGTTCATGTGAATTAACTTTGCAGTGAAAAATCTTTGATTTAAGAACTAAAAGGTAAATAAAATTATTTATGGATTTAATGATTGCCTATATTATTTTGGGTTGCCATTTTCTTTTTATCTCTATTCATGTTTCCTCTGGTGGTGTCTTTGTACAATAGACTCCTCTGAATGGAGAAACTTAATTCAATCAATCAGTACAACTAGATTGATATTTCTTAAATAAAGGTATAAAAGAAAATATGTGTATTAATTTTGTTTATTTACAGAGGTTTTAGTTACTACCTCTTTTTTAAAAATGTACCATTTAGAACATTTCTATTTTACCTTTTTCAGTTGTTTAATTTTGTTTAAACAATAATAATAATTTTACTTTTGCCACATAATGTACAATTTTCGGTACATTTGAGATCTTTATTATTGAACCAGGGAAAAAGACAACTCTATGGTTTTGTACCTGGGTGTATGGCACATTGGGAAAGCCCTTTAATGAGGCTTCAAAGGGGTTATTCTTTGGAACTTGCCCTTGGTGGTTATTGTTATCAGTTCCACGATGACCCACATTAAAGTACATTAAAAACATTTTTTATGAAAGGAGCCTGGAGTACATGGGGGAAGAGGGAACAGAATTAGAAGGAAAAGGAATCCCGAACATAGCATGTGGTAGAATATATAAAGAAGAAAGAATAACGTGTTCAGTTGTTGGACCTGCTGCAAAAAGAAGTGAAAAACAAAAACAGGGAAGAGAACTGATGAAACGGTAGAAAATTTTCTGGAATGTATTTATAGGTCACTGGTAAGGAGCAGGGAGTGAGGGAGCCAGCTAGGACATCAGAGTCACGTTGAACATACATTCTGTTTTCCTAGGTGCAAACGTGGAAAGGGGAAGAGAGCATTTGCCTTGCAATGCTGCCGGTGAACGGGACACGGAGGTAGTAGCAGACCCCAGAGAGATGATTAGAGTGGTTTCCTCGGCACCCACATGTTTGCCAGCTCTTTAAGTTCCACTCTTATGTACATTTCATTTCTACAGCTGGAAAAAAAAGCAGATGAAAATAATTATACTATACCAATTTAAGCTGCATCAAAAATATAAACCCTACTGTGGAGTTTATCCAGTGTCTTCTTAAAAGAAGTTTTTGACAGAGTGAGCATGAAGAAAATAAGGAGTAGAATTTTGAGTGCCTGGAGGGGTTGGCGTGGGAAGGCAGCCAGTGTGGCTGGGGAAGAAGGCAGAGAAAAGCATGAATTTGGATGCCAAAGATAAACTTGGCTTATTTTGAATTTTGCCTTAAGTGACATGATAAAAACTTTGTCCCCCAGCACATGCAACATCTGACCACCTTGGGAGGAGAAACTGCCTGAAAAAGACAGATGGATTTATGTACTAAACAGTGTTAGTATACCATTTATCATTCTACAATTGTTCAGTCTTTATTCTAGGGAACCATGGGATTCTTAATTCAACTGCCTCTAGGCTCTCATAAACAATACATATTACATGATATGCTTGCAAGATAAAATCTGCATCATAAAAGTTTCCTGAACCTGTCTGTAGGGATTTGGAGATTGCCATACTAATTTAAATGAATAAAATTTACTCACCAACTCAGAGGGTCATAAGGCAATGGCATTAATTCATTCTCCGTTCTTGAAAGAAGGAAGAGTGACAAAAATTTTTTCCAAATCAAATAGACTTGATGACTATGCTGCCTACTCTTTCAATGGTTTTACCAATTCCTGATTGAGTTTTTGACTCTGCAGTTTAAAATCTAGTTGGTCTTTGTAATAGATTTGGCAGTCCATAGAAGGTCTCCAGAATGAATTGTTAGCACATTCATTGTTCCACCAACCTTTTGATAATTCTGTCAAATCACCTGCTGGATTCCAGTTTTTTATTTCTCCAGTCAAATATCTGTCTTCAATCCAACTGTTTTGATGTTTTGAAATTCCAACAAAAACAATGTGAACCTACAATAAATTATTGGCTGTTAGCAGAAGAAGGAAAATCCTGCATCCTTGAACCAAGGTTCTTAGTGATATGCTCAGCAATGCCATAGGTAGAACAATGCAGGAGAACCTACTATAAAAGGAACAGATTGGAACATAATCCATGGCTTCAGGCCTAGAATCCTTTGTGAATTCTTAAAAGTGCAGGATTCATTTGCTTCTTGAAATAAGAACTTCCATGTGTGTAATGGCCGTCTTGCTGTTAGCATTGCAAATGAACCTTAATTTGGTAAAGTAAAAATTTTCTAGATGTAATTTACTTATAGGATATTTTTCCTTACATGATATTGCCCTACTATCCCCCCCCCTTTTTTTTTAATGGAGGTTTTTGTAAATTTTATAATGCAGTCTTGATAACTTTAAATTAAAAAAAAAATTTTTTTCCCCCACACATATGACTGCTTTAGGTTCATTGCATATTCAGGAATTTTTACCATGAGATGACAACGCCTTGCCATGGGAGCAGTCAGCAGCTGTGCACCGCTGCAGGTTACCTAGGACCAAACCAGAGAGGGTCGGACCTGCATTGCCACCATGTGCCCACCATCCAGATATCACTGCTGACATGTACACATAAGGAACTGTTGGACATTGAAATTGGGACTCAAACATTTTTTTGTTTTGTCTTGTTTTGTTATTATATGTTTATTTCCAGTCTGCAAAGGCAAAACTTTTTAAAGGAAAGAAATGGTGGGAAAAAGATACAGAGGCAAAGAAGCATTGAACAGACTGTCAAACTACATTGGGAAGACAGGGGTGGTTGGGCGAGGAGGGCTGTAAGAGACCAACCGAAGGACTTGTACGCATGCATATAAGCACAACCAATGGATATAAGACACTGGGGTGGGGGGGGGGGAGGGTGGGCAGGTGAAGGCATGTCCTGGGGGGTAGGGGTGGTCGGGGGGAGATCAAAGGGGAAAAAAAAAAAGGAGACATATGTACTACTATTTGTAATACTTAAAACAATAAAAATAAAATAAAATTAAAAAAAAAAAAAAAGAACTTATAAAGTAGAATTTAAACTATCCCACCTCTTAAACTTGCTGTTATTCCTATACACTGTTTTTGATTTGGAAAACAAACATCCATCCAGTTACCCATCATCAAATACGGTAATTATCTTTAATTCCTTGTTTTATTTTAATTTCCATATCCATTTAGATTGAGTTTCACCAATTCTGATTCTTACATATCTCTAGAATCCATCCTCTTTTCTGTTTCCATTCCTACTTCTTTAGCTTGTACCCACCTCATCTCTTCCTATTATAATATTACTAGAGGCCCAGTGCATGAAATTCGTGCATGGAGGGGGGAGGTCCATCATCCCTGCCTGCATCCTCTCACAATCCGGGACTCCTCTCACAACCCAGGACTGCTGGCTCCTAACTGCTCACCTGCCTGCCTGATCGCCCCTAACCACCTCTGCCTCGGTCCCTGCACCTGGGACCCAGGCTTCCCTCCCTCTGGCGGCCACAGGCACCTGGGACATGGATCAGCTTTACCCAGGCTGGCACAGGCACCTGGGACCCTGAGTGGCGCCACCTGGGCCCCAGCTTTGTCAGGAAGGATGTCCAGAAGGTCCTTCAGAAGACATCTGGTCTATCTGGTCTAATTAGCATATTACCCTTTTATTAGTATAGATGATAATTACTAACTGGACCCCTCCAAATCTATGTCTATAAATGTTCAAGAACTTACCAGAGTGTTTTTTTCCCCAAAGAAAAAATATCTATAATAATAAAAGTATAATATGCTATATAGACCAGACGTCCTTCAAGACGACCTTCCGGACAAAGCTGGGACTGCAAGGAAAGCCTGGGTCCTGGGTGCCAGAGGGAAGCTGGTGCCAGCGGGGAGGGGGGGGGGGGTAGGAAGGCCTACTCTTGCACGGATTTCATGCATTGGGCCTCCAGTTAATTACAATAATACTAGGGGCCCAGTGCACGAACTCATGCACCTTGAAAGGAACTGTGGGCTGCAAGGCTGCGGTGGACACTGGGGTGTGTCTCGGACCATCCTCCTCATCCCTGCCTGGCCTCTGGTCCCCTCTGCTGACAGCCCTGCTCCCACTGCTGCAGCTCTCATATGCTGACGGCACCAACCCCACTCATACCCACTGATGGCGTGGAGTGATTGGGGCCAGTGCCAGCAGTGGGTGCGAGTGGTGCCAGCAGTGGGTGCGAGTGGGGCCAGCGCCATCAGCAGGTCCGAAAGACGGCTGCTGCCCTGATTGCCCCTCAGAAGGAGGGGGAGGTGGAGAAGCCCTCAGGGGTGATCGGGGCCGACAGCTGCCGCTAGCACCTGCTGATGGTGCCAAGCGGATTTTCAATAACCACCAGAGGCTCACCCCAATGACAGCAACCGGCCCCCTGCCTTGGTCTGGTGCCCCCGCTCACCTGCTCCACCATCCTGCCACAGCTAATGCCCGCCATGTTCCGTGCTCTGTTGCCTGCTGCCGACGCCTGCCATGTTCTGCACGTGCCTCCTGGTGGTTAGCACACATCATAGAGATCAGTTGTTTGGTTGTTTGGTTGGCCATTCAGTCCATTTGCATATTAGCCTTTTATTATATAGGATATGAGCTCCAAAATTAAATTCTAAAATATAGGAAGGAAATCTAGGTCCTTTCAGGATCTGGCCAGTACCTATTTCTTATAAGCATCTCCCTATACTTCTAAATATACCTTAACATCCCAGGTTTTACTAAATGAGTCATGTTTTCTTTTTTCTGGTTCTTCTGCCTAGAACACTTTTCTTCCTGCTTTTCATTTAGCAAACATCTACTCAGTCCTCATCTCAGGTATCATTTCCTTAGTCAAACCTTCTCCTGAAAACTCCCTCCCCAGCCAGAAAAATGTCCCCACCTCTTAGCTTTCCAAGAACCATGATTACGATTCAATTAAAATATATTACTTAAATTTTCCACATGCAAATTTCTCTGCACCAGCCTGAGCTGTATGAAATTTAGGGGTCACATCTTACCCTTCTTGGGTGTCAACACTGCTTCATGGATAGTAAGGATGCTATAGAAATTGTTGAGAGTGGTTATCTGAACTTTATACAAGTGTAATGCATTTTTCCTCTTAATTATGTACATTGTTTCAATTTTGGGGGCTATGCCTCATAATTGTCTACATTTTAACTTCTTATTGTTATAAATTTCATAGGGGTAGTAATTACTGAAGATGAAATGTTTTGTTTACACAAATCCCATCGTAGCACCAAACTCCTGCTGACTGTCAGAAGATGCTTGCTGAAGTGTCCGGAGGAGGCAGTATTAAGAGTTAACACTTCCATTCTCTTAAATTACAACTGGCTCCCAAGAGAGAAGTGAACTTCAAAAGGATGTCTGCCAGAGGATCATCTCATGAGAAGTCATTTCTGGAAAAGAATCTGCGTTAATGAGAAAAAAAGTGAAGGAAAAGTGGGATGTGTTCTTTGCTGTATTCAGCTTTTTGTGTTGCTTTCAACAACGTGTCTCTAATCCTTGCTGTAGATATTGTACATGCTGTCTGGATCTCATGTTCCAAGAAGTGCAAATGAAATCATGCCGAGCCATGGCACACGCCATGTGTGAGAAGAATAACCTGAATCATTAACTTAAAGATAATTGCCTCTGGTGATAGTTCTGCTGAAAACAAAGGACACAATTTGTTTTACTCTTTTAAACACAGAAAGCTCAAAAGGACACTGCTGACTGAATAAACAAGCAAAATGCGGCAAGCCATGCACAGCTACCAATTTTATTAGCTATTCTGTATGTTCAAATCCCAGGAAGACAGGGTTAGAGAACTCAAACTCCTTTACTGTCTCTGAGAAAAAATTAAAAACTTGCAGCCTGCCTTGATTAATAAAATAATAGGGGATTTTTTTTTCAGCCAAAAAATGCCATCAATTTTAGTAGATTGAGTATAAAATAATGTCATTTATAACTTTAGCTCAAATATTTTCCCCTGATTAAAGAAAGAAAACCCAAGCCACTCAAGATTCTTCCTATTCATTTGACCCTTTACAGCTCACAAATAAATAAATAAGTAGTTATTAAGCCTGCTTTAATATTTCATGTTGTGCAATGGTGCTTCAATGCATGTATTCTCTACAAATAAATAAAACACATGAGAATCCCTGTTGTCCTTACATGAAAAACTAAATAAAAGATAAGTATCCCTTTGCTATTTCATTTTGTGACAACCTTCGCTATAAATGAATACAGCACCAGAACACATTGAAGCATAGCTTTGTATTTAGAAAAAGCCTCATCTTTTAAAGCAAAGATGGAATTTTCTCAGATATGTCTTCTGGACTTCCAACTCATTCCATGCTTGTTAGAGAACTCTAAAGTAATTTAGTGAACTTCTTCAATGTCTGTAGGCAAACGTAAGACAGTTTAGGTAACACGTTTTTTCAGGTGAGGTGATAATTTAAGGTATAATTATTACTACTTATAGATCTGGGATGTTGATCAATAACTAATCTGCCTCCAAAGTCACAAAATAACAGGTTATTCTGGGCAATTCTTATCTTCCCTCAAGAAAAGCACAGGTAAATGGTGTGTTGGTGTGCAACCGATACTGTTGTCCTATCACCACATCCCATGCTCTGTGGGAACCAAGGGTCTTAATGAACAATAAACCAAGACTGAAATCCTGATCCTGGTATTAGGTGTATAAGTGTCATCTCTGTACCTGGCCAGGAACATTGCTGTCCCATTAACTCTTAGACAACCTTAACATAGGTCATCTTTTTATTAAACTTGAGGTGATGAAAATTTCCTTTTCTAGTCATTCTTCATAACCAGCATACCAACATATATAGGGTGGGGCAAAAGTAGCTTCACAGTTGTTCATATGGAAAATAATGCAGGAGTTAATAAATAATAATCCAAGAATAAATTCTGTGTTTTGAGTACTCACACTGCAAACCTACTTTTTCCCCACCCTGTATATGAATACATGTAACTGGTACCTTGCCGATTACAGGATAACTGATACAACAGTCCTATAAGGAATATATTATTATTATTATTATGTTGTTGTTGTTGTTAATCCTCACCAAGGATATTTTTCCATTGATTTTGGGGGAGAGTAGAAAAGAGAGGGGAAGACAGAGAGAAACATCGATGTGGGAGAAACACATCAATTGGTTGCCTCCTGCACAGGCCATAACCAGGGCTCAGGCCAGAGAGGAGCCTGTAACCAAGGTATGTGCCCTTGACCAGAATCAAACCCAGGATGCTCTATCCACTGAGCAATACCGCTAAAGTATTATTGCTGATTTTCATTTGCTCAGATGAGAAAAAACTATAGCTCAAACTTATGTGATGTGATGGATGTCACCAAGCATAGCAGTGGTAAGCACAAGATTTGAACAAAATGTTTGTGTTTCTACTAGATCTGTACAGTCCAATACGATAGCTATGAGCCACATGTAACTAAGGAACACTTGATATATGGCTAGTTCCAATTGATATATATGAAATATATATCAGATTTTGAAAACTTGAGATGAAATAAAAGATGTAAACTATCCTACTGATAACTTATACATTGCTTGCATTTTGAAATGTTAATATTTTTACATTAGGCTAAATAAATATATTATTAAAATTTCTATCACCTGTTTATTATTTTAAATAATGTGGCTACTAGATAATTCAAAATTTTATATACAGCTTACATTTTGGCTCATGTTATATTTGTACGAGACAGCATTGTCTTAGACTATACTGTCTACATCTGTACAGGAAAATTGTGTAGGAAAGCTCATTACCTATTTTCTTTTTAAGAGAAGTAAAACACTTTTCTTAAAAGTGGATTGGGATTTCAGACTCAAACTAAAATGTATGGTTGTTTTTACATGTCCCAGTAAGGCTGATCACAGTTGAAGGAAATCACTTTTACCAAGATTGTGCTCCCCAAATTCAACCTGGAGAAAAATCACGTTGTATGCTCTGTGTAGATTTCTTTTTTCTCTCTGTGCTATACTATCAAGTGTCATCTCTTCTTGTGGGTATTATTTGTACTTCAAAACTCTCAACACCTGGATCTCTGAATGACTGGACAATTTCTCCAGATAATCAAAGTGTCTGGAATCACATTTTCATATTGAAGGAGTGGCTTCATATTAAAAGTTTAGCAGCTTTTCTCACACTTTTGTGTACAGAACAATGTTGAAGGAAGCTTGTAAAAATTATGAATCCCCAGATTTCTATTTCTGTTGAGCTTTATTCAGGCAATTTAAGTAGTAGCAAATTTTCATTTTGTCAGACTTCCCAGGTGATTCTAATGTATGTAGCCTGTAGACCACCCTCTCGGAAGCATTTCTGTAGAGAAAGGGCTGTGTGTGCATGTGGGGGCAGAGAACATAAATGTCCAGGCAAATGATAAAGATGTCCATGATCAAAACCAGGTTTGATTTTATGTATTGTTTGCAAAACTATATAGATTTTTATATAGCCCCATCATGAATCAGTCATGTTAGGAAATATAAACTAATCAGAAATGAAATGTTTGGGGATAGATTAATGAATTTCTGATCCCTGAAATTTTAAAGAAAAATGTTTTTTAGTTATTTAAAATTAAATGTTATTACCTGTAAAATGAAGCAGAATTACTTAAATAACTAGAAAACGCTGTAAAATATTGTTTTTAATTCTTTAAACTCTTGTATACAATAATTTAATTCATGAATAGCTGGTAAGATCCAATCTGTAACCTTCACTATAGCTTGAAAAAATATATGAACTATACTGCTTAAGTTAGAAATTAATCAGCATTTTGACACTTTTTTCTCTGATTCAAACCATACATAGGACACCTTTCAAAAAATGGAAAATAATTTGATATTTTTAAAACATAACTTTACAGTGAAATGTTTCCTCTCTCTCAATAGATAGATCAGAGATAGAGAAAGAGAGAGAGAGAGATTATAGGTATTATATTATATTTTATTTTATATTATTCCTATGATTGTCAAATATTGATCTTCTTGTACCTTGGTTTTTACTGATATTATTTCCAAATTTCTAAAATCTAAAGCCTTCTGGCCTTGCATTCTAAAGTCAATTACTGAACTTTGCTATTTACTTATTTACTTTTGTTTTGTTTTATTTTTTTTATAAAGAGTGGAAGGAAGGGAGGGAGGGAAGGGGAACAAGAGAGATAAAGAGAGAGGCATCAATATGAGACTCAAACCCACAACCCAGGTATGTGCCCTTGACCAGGAATCACCTATGGTGTGCAGGTTGAACCTCTAACCACTGAGAAACACTGGCCAGGGCTGCCATTTATTAAAGAATGTCAATGGAATATGAAATTGGCAAAGATGTGGCATGAGTATGATGCAATACTTGTGATTGATTTCTAATAATAAAAGATCAGTACCTATAACATAGAAAAATAAAGTATTGCCTTTATATTAATAAAATTCACTGACCATCTTCTTTCCCCTATTTTTATCAATCATATCATGGGTAGGCAGCAAATGTTAAAGTAAATGTAATACAGCAATTCTTTTCCAAGAATCATTTTAATAGAATTGAGTAATCATGATGTAAAGCATCTTACAAAAGTCATGGTCTATGCCTTGCAACATAAAGGCTGGCAAATACAATATATTTCATTTGGAATAGAATCAGCATTCATTAAAAATTGATAAGTAATAAATGAGTTAATGAATAAACAAATGAACAAATACAAGTGAAGTTAAGCAGCTCTGTGAAAATTGAGGAAACAACACATTCCTAACTATGGATGCTCTATTATCAGTGAATATGAAACATTTCTTCTTAGGTTTCAACAGCCTCTCAGAATGTTGCAGGATGAAAAATTTTAACTGTTAAGTTTAATTGTCTTACACAGACAATTATGGCACAGGCTGAAGGCTCCTGTAAATTAAACAAACAAACAAAACCTCAACTGCCAGTTGTGGGAGTGGAGCCTGAGAAATTAGGAGAATGCACTCACTAAATTAGGAGTATGTCAGGTCCACAATCACAAAGACCACCAGACCACACAAAAGTTACAATGACAAGATGCAAATCTTTCAGCAGGTAGTTTTTCACTAGTGCAAAGGTGTGACAGCACTCAGTGCTTAGATTCACAACTTAACATTAATGAACAGATTATGCTCAAACCAGCACAGAGCTGTGAAGAATTAAGATTGACAGCAGCAAGGCTAAGCAAAATAGGGGAACTGAAGAAAGGGGGTCCAGCATTTGTTGAGGGATTAATCCTGACACCAAAACAGAGAGGTAGGTTTTACTCTCATTTTTCAGCAATGGAAATTGAACTCCTATATCCTCAACTACCTAACAAAGCTATATGATAAGTAAATGATAGATCCAAGATGTCCATTTAATTCTTCAATTTCCTGTTCTTTTTTTTTTTTTTTCTCACTCTGCTACCCATCAAGGAACAATAGTGCCATGCAGCCATCTGAATCATTTCTGGTGTCACTGGTATTAGTTTAACTTCCAGTCTATGCCAAGAGCCTCTGGTGCCTTCTAATGTGATATGCCACACAGTAAGAAGAAACAATTATGGTTAGGAAAATGTCCTAATATTCAATTCAAATGAACCACGCATTCCTAAATAATGTGAAAGGTCAATGTACAAGCAGGGCAAATCTATGAAATAAGAGCAGACTTATGCAGGCGGAGTTTGCGACAGTCTATCAGAGGAGCCACCTACCTGCTATGAATCTCCATGCAGATTCCATTCATTTCACCACAACAAATTAGAAAGGCGAGGGAAATAAATAGTTAGCACTTTGGCCTGTTCCAATAGGTTTTCTAGTAGGATTTCCAGTGTGTATGATTCTATCCCGCAGCAAGTTTGAAATTGTGAAAACAATCGTAGGACTGAAATGAACACTTAGGTGCCTCTGAATGATCCTACAGTCTGTGTTACTTTCTGCAGTCCCTGTAGGTCTTTAAAGAAAGAATCTACTGTATTGAAATGAAAAAGTACTTTGGAACTGTGCAGTGGATATTGAATCTCTGTGGGCACATTTCTGGGAACCACTTACCTGCATGTGAACTGCTGTTTCCAGAACATATCCATGAGACATAACCAGACATATTATTGGTATTTAAAAATATTGCTAGCTAAGTAAATATTTAAAGTAAAGGATGTCTTAAAAAAGAAAAATGAAATATCAAGAGCAAAAGAAAAGTTTTAAATAAATAAATTATTTATGCTAATATTTTATACTTGATGAGTATAAAAATATTAATTCAAATAGCTTAGACTAAGTAAAACATTTAAACTCTACATTTTATAATTGAGAAAATTGAAATACGGAGAATTTAAATAAGTAAGAAATAGGAGCAAAGTACTACTGTGCTAATCAAAATGAAATAACAGAATCAGCAGTAAATCCATCATCTAGTTTTTTACATCTTAATATGTACCTCAGCTCAGATATTGTTATGTACATATAGGATTTATTAAAATAAAATCACACTGTTCATAAAAAAAGGAATTGCTTGATTTAACTGGATCAGCTAAATTTAATCTGATCAATTTGACTTAATTGGGCCAACTAAATTTAATCTGATCAAGTTTGTTTGATTGGATCAGAAGGTCAGTCACAATTCAATTCCCAGTCAGGGCACATGCCCACATTGCGGGCTCCACCCCTCAGTAGGGGGCATTCAGGAGGCAGCCAATCAATGATTCTCTCCTTATCCCTCTCTCTCTTAAATAAATTAAATATATATATACTAGAGGCCCAGGGCACGAAATCGTGTGGGTAGGGTCCCTAGGCCTAGACTGCAAACAGGGCCATCTTCTGCCCATTTGCCAGTCCCCAGGCCGAACACTACCTCCGCCACCGGAGCAGGTGGTTCGAGGGCTTGCACCCCGCAGCTCTGTCAGTGCCACAAGCCCCAGCAGCAGTGGCAGCAACAGCACCTGAGTGAGTGGCCCTGAGTGGGCAGCACGTTCCATCAGTTGCCGGCCCAGCGCATGCGCATGGAGGTGAAGTCACCAATGCCTGCTTTCCCGCTGGCCTGAGCCCCCGAGAGCCAGAGATGAGCTGGGGATCCCAATGGCTTGACAGCCAGCCTGGCCCTCCCACCACCCACCCTGGTTTCCTCGTTCACCATCGCTGATCCATTAGAGCCTGCAGGCCTGGGGGAGAGACCAAGAGATCAGCCATTCCACCCGCTGGCCAGTCCCCAGTCCCACCCCACTGCCACCCACCCACTTTCCCGTGATTCCCCATTTGCCTGCGGGCGAAGTGGGGGGTGGGGGAGGGGAAGGACCAAGAGGTGGTCAATGCACCTCATGGTGACTGGTTGAGCTGTCATTCTGGTTGTTACGCTGGTCTTTTATTATATAGGATGTATATACATCCTATATAATAAAAGCCTAATATGCTAAGTGTCTAGTCAACTGATCCACTGTTCAACCAATCAAAGAATAATATGCTAATGATATGCTAAGGTTGCTCAACCACTCAATGTGACATGTACTGACCACCAAGGACCAGATAGTTGACCGGTGAACCAGTCGCTATGACATGCAGTGACCACCAGGGGAAAGATGCTCCCCAATGGGCCCCAATTAGGACTGGGCAAGATGGGGTCAGACATGCTCTGGAGCCCTCCCACAGGCCCTCCCCAGCCCCGATCATGCACTGGGGGGTCCCTAGGCCTGGCCTGTGCACTCTCGCAATCCAGGACCCCTTGGGGGATATTGGAGAGCTGGTTTCGGCCTGATCCTGCAGAGGGACCCCACTGGTGCACGAATTTGTGCACCGGGCTTTATATATATATATATATATATATATATATATATATATATGAATGTGTCTATATGAGAGATTAGACAACCTATTAACTGGATAATCAACTCATATCATGAATGAGTTGCCTCCAGAGGTAATGTCTTGAGAGGGACACAGTATCACTTATATAGTATTCAAGCTGGGATGCATAATCTAACCATGAAGAAACATCAGAAAACCCCCAAAATGAGGAACTTTCTATTAAACACAAAAACAGGATTGTACCTTCAAAAGTGTCATAAATGACAAAAGAAAGGCTGCAAAATATTCCAGATGAAAGGAGACTAAAGAGATGTGACAACTAAATAAAATACTTGGACCTACATGTGTTCCTATACTAGAGGAAGAAAAAGAAATGTTATAAAGAACATTATAGAGTCAATTGACAAAATTGGACTGTGCATGGTAGATTAGTTAAAATATTGTATTGATGTTAATTTACTGAAGTTGACATGTAAGAGAATATTCCTATTCTTAGCATTGAACTGTTTAAGAATAAAAGGGCACAATGTATGCAAATATATATATATATACATATATATCTATATAGATATATGTACATATATATCTATATATATATAATTCTACATTCAAAATAAAATAAAATGAGGGAGGCCTTCTATATACCAATGATGATATCAGAGAAAGAGACACAAACTAAGATTGATCCAATTCTGTGCACCTGACATCCAACAAGAAATAAAAAGGTTAACCTAGAATTTTAAAATAATTTGATAATAATTATAAGGTAGAAACACCAATCAGAAAGGATATATGCACCCCTATGTTCATAGCAGCACAATTCACCATAGCTAAGATTCAGAAACAGCCTAAGTGCCCATCAGCAGATGAGTGGATTAAAAACCTGTGTTACAGCTACACAATGGAATACTACACTGGGGTAAAAAAGAAGGAATTCTTACCATTTGCAACAGCATGGATGGAACTGGAGAGCACTATGCTAAGTGAAATAAGCCAGTCAGAGAAAGGTAAATATCACATGATCTCACTCATCTATGGGAAATAATGAACAACATAAACTGATGAACAAAAACAGATCCAGAGACAGAGAAGCATTGATCAGAGAAGCATTGTCAAACCTCAGAGGGAAGGTAGGGGAGGGTGGGGGTTAAGGGGGAGAGATCAACCAAAGGACTTGTATGCATGCATATAAGCCTAACCAATGGACACAGACAACAGGGGCGTGAGGGCATGAGTGGAGGGGGAGGGGATTGGGAAGGTAATGGGGGGTTGAGGACACATATGTAATACCTTAATCAATAAAGAAATTAATAATAATAATAATTATAAGCTATACAGGTCTTCTTTAACATATTAATTTCGGATAGAAATGTAAAATACACACACAAGGCAAGACAACAAAATCTATCATTTTTGAAGATGCTTATGCTCAAATACCGAGAATGATGATGTGAGTGAAAATCTAAATTAGTTGTAACTTGTATGGGTTTACAGATCCTCATGCAGTTCCCAGAGCAGTATGCAACAGTATTCCCAACATGGACACATCACACTGACTTGGTTTCAGGGTGTCCCAGTGCTTGTTTTGGATTTGCTCGCACACAGATTCAGAAGCATTTTAATCTCCAGCTCAGCCCATATGGTCACCCCATGAGCATTCAGAATAATTCTCAGGTACCTAGTCACTCAGCTTTGAAACAAAAGTGTGAGCATGCCAGGCTTGTAAATTATTCATCATTTTCAATATAGTAATTCATGAACCTCAAAGAAAATGGTACAAACTCTTCTGAAGCCTATTACTTTCCAATTCTATTTAATAGGAGGATCAAAAGCTGCCTCTGCTCCTAGTGTGAGGGGCATAAACGGTGAGAGAATGGAAGTCTTTCACCACTAAACCGGGGTACAAGCTTCCATGTGAGTAGGAGTTTCAGATCTGTTCTGTGATTTCTGTTGCTAGGCAACCGCTTCCTTTGTCTGTTTTGTTCGGAACAGTTGCTTTATTTATACTTGGTTTAAATGATGCAGATCATAATGTGAAATCATAAAAGAAAATAGAAAAAATATATTAAAATTGTTCCAGGGAATTATAATTCTGTATGAAAACTAATGAATGTTAATGCAAATATAGTTCACACACACACACACAAAACCCAAGAGAACTAAAACCCAGCAGTACCATCTACCTAATACTTTTTGAATAGGCAAAATAATAAACTAGAGTTAACTTCTGATTTCATTTATGACAGAGCAAAATAAAATCAAGTGCCTAGACAATAATTATTACAAAATATATCTTGGGGCAATTTACAGGAAAAATATAACTTTGTTCATTGTAAGATGTTGAGATAATTTGAAGGAGATTAAAATGTTTTAAAATAAAAAATAAACTGAGAAACAAAGAAAGCAAAGTAAATAAGAAAATTAAATATAGGAGAAGAAATGTATATTCATAAACTTTCCAAAATTTGAGAAACCTTGAAATAAGTTATGTAATAATTTTTCCTGTAACACTGATCTTCAGGGTATAAGAATTGAACTAAATTTAATCTTCTTCATTAACAAAAATCTCACCTTTAATCAAGCATCTAACTTGAAAAAAATTCTCCCAAATCTATTATATTTAAAGGCAATTATTCAGTGAAGCAAAACAATATTTTTTCAGACTCTCCTGTCACTTAAATTTTGCCAATGCCGTACATATTCATTGATTTCTCATTAGCTAGTTCTCCATTTTTTCTTCACTCAGTAATAACAATAAACCACAAGGTCCAGATATTTTAGCACTTTACAAATTTTAATTCACTCTATCTTCAAATGGCTCTCTGAAGAAAGTACTGTTATTATTACCATTCCCTTATATAGATGAGAAAAATTAAGCACAAAGGTGTGAAATAATTTTCAGAGGCATCTAGCTATTAGGTGGCAGAACAAGGATTAAAACCCACATACTCTGGTGTGTATCCTACCTGCTGAGCCACTAATTTATGAACTGTGAAATTTTTCCCCTGTGATACAATTTCGCAATTGATTACTTTTTCTCTATACTTCTTCATTTGGGTTTTCATTTAAAAATAAATAAATAAATAAATATATCCCTCTCCCCCTTCCCACTATCTTTATATTTAAGCCTATGCACTGTGGGCTATAAAACATTTGAACTGTTGCATTCTAGTTAAAAGGCCTATCTAACATGTGTCCTATTTGCAGCATTAATTTTCATGCCTTTTTTTACTGTTGATTAAAGTATTCAATTATCATATTCTTGATGTAGATCAGCTTGCTTTCCTACTTAGTAATGTCTTCAGGGCTTTGGTTTCTCCATTATGTAGAAAAAGTGTTAAATAAATACTAATAATTAAGGATCAAATACAAGCACAGACTATGCACGAAGTCTGACTATTGATATTGTGGCTAATGAAATTGGGCTTTTATTAATTTAAACAGAGGCCTCAGAATGATTTTTTTAATGCCCCATAATTACAAAAACTTTATTTTGCCTGCCTCATTATTATTTTATAAGAAAATAGTTTGACTAATTTTTTGAGTCAAGAAGAAATCTGGTGTCAGAATTTTTTGTTAACCTTATGTCTATATTAATCTAGAATTTGAGAGGATACTCTCTTATGCAGAGGCATTACTGAAAGCAGAAACATGAATGGGAAGTACAGAGAGATTTTGATTCATTGGGATTTGTTGTTTTAAGGCTAGCCCTCAATAAAGGTCAATTTTGCTTTATCCCATAAGTAATTGGCTCCTGATGAAATATTTCTCTCTAAGTCAGTACTTTTCAAACCTTGGCTTCTAGACAAATAGAGAAGAGACTCTCAAGAGTACATTGTTACCACTTCTTTTTTTTTATTAATTTCTTTATTGATTAATGTATCACGTATTTGTCCTCATCCCCCCATTCCCATCCCAAACCCCTCCCCATGCCTGCCCCTACCCCCCCTGTTGTCCATGATCACTGGTTAGGCTTATATGCATGCATACAAGTCCTTTGGTTAATCTTTCCCCCTTACTCCCACCCTCCCCTACCTTCCCTCTGAGGTTTGACAGTCTGATCGATGCTTCCCTGTCTCCGGGTCTGTTTTTGTTCATCAGTTTATGTTGTTCATTATTTCCCCTAGATGAGTGAGATCATGTGATACTAGAAATACACTTATAAGAACCGAGAAAGAGACAAGCAATAATGGTTATGCTGAGAGGCAAATGAATCAGCCTGTAGTGAGTTTCCTTCTGGGCCAACAGTTCTTTTGAGTCCAATTTCAATGTCAAACAGTTCCTTATGTGTACATGTCAGCAATGATATTTCAGTTCTGGATGGTGGACAAATGGTGGTAATGAAGGTCTGAGCCTCTCTGGTTTGGCCCTGGGCAACCTGCAGTGGTGCACAGCTGCTGACTGCTAGTATGGCAAAGCGTGGTCAGCGTCTTCCATCTCTGGACTGTTTCTCTTCTGTCTTCATGGCTGGAGCAGTCCTGTCAATTCCTCTCTGTTGCAGGAGAGGAGTTGTTTTCTGAAAATATACAAACATATTCTCTACCAAAAGTTAATAAAAGAATCTTTTCTATAATTTTGACTTGGGATCCTTTTTCATTTTTTGCCCAAACGATTTTCCTTTGGCTTGTTTTGACACCATGTGTGTTTTACATGGGTGTCTTGCTTTAACATTACAAATGAAAATTAATTTTCTAAAGTAAAAATTTTCTAGATGTAATTTACTTACAGGATATTTTTCTTTACATGATATTCTTCTACTATCCCCCCTTTTTTTATTTAAATATTAGGAGGCTTTTGAAAATTTTATAATGTAGTCTTGATAGCTTTTCAATTTTAATTTTTTGCACTAAAATATGACTGCTTTACGTTCATTACATGTTACGCAATTTTACCATGAGATGAACTATCAATAAAAATTTTTGTTAACACTTTAGGAACAGCTTTTTGTCCAGTACCATTAATTTTTCTAGAATATTTGCTTATTTCACTTAACCAATTTAAATTAGTCTGAGAACTTGACTGCTGTTTTACTGTCAAATTCAATATTCTAACAACAATCTTATTTTACCCTGTAAATATTAGTGGAAAGGATCACTTCTTCATTGACTAGAAATAGAAGAGCAAGACAAAGCAAAGGTGTTACACAGTCTCAATATTCACTGAAAAGGTAAATGAGAGGGCTTGCAAGGAAAGGAGGGATAAGATTACAAACTTCTCATTTTTTGTAAATTCGTGGAAGTTCTGCTTCCTGCTACTTTAGAAAATGTATCTGGGTACAAGTTTCTCTTCATAACATCACATCAGAAAATTAAATGACTGTAAGGGCAACACAGGTGCCAAAAGCATTTGTATTAGACCCAGTATTAAATAATAGGCAGTGCTAATTTTTTGAATAAAGATTTTCCCATTTGTTATCTTCAGCTAGAGTCATAGGCAGCCAACAGAAAAAAATTTTGAGTGGGGGGTCATTTTGTATAGCATTATGGAAATTTTCTTATTCAAATTAATAATAATAACAACAACAAGGAACAGGTATGTAATACTAACTTATACCAAGCCCTACTCTAAGATATTTTATATCTTTTAATTAATTCTTGATTAATTAAATTCATGTAATAGCTCACAAAACAGAAACTGTCCTATTCCCACCTTAGAGATGAGGCACAGAGGAGGTAAGTACTTAGTCCAAGGTCACATAGCTATTAAAATAGTGTAGGTAGCCCTAGCTGGCTTGGCTCAGTGGATAGAGCATCTGCCTTCAGACTGAAGGGTCATGGGTTCGATTCCGGTCAAGGGCATATGCCTGTGCTGCGGGTTCGATCCCCAGTGTGGGGTGTGCAGGAGGCAGCCAATCAATGATTCTCAGGCATCATTGATGTTTCTATCTCTCCCTCTCCCTTCCTCTCTGAAATCAATAAAAATATATTTTTTTAAAAAATAGTGTAGGTAGGGTTAGAATCCATGCTGTCTGGATTAAGAATCTCAGTGTTTATACTGACATACTTATTTTGACTTTATATTGCTTTTCCATTTAAAGAAATAATGAGTGCTGTCTTTTTTGAAATTTTTAAGTTAAATATAATTTTCTCTATGTTAGGGACTTGCCAGATTTTTTTAGGCACTCAAAACAGAACCAAACATGATAGCTGAGACCTATATTCCATAAGTATAACTTGATGTCACAGACTCCACTAAAATGTAGACTGCCACCTCTGTTCAAGAGAATAGATCCTCTTAAACTTCATAAAATATGTCTCTGTATTATCATATATCTTCTGGTTAAATATAAAATTATCTTTAATTTCAGAAAATAAATTATAGATAATGATAACAAGTTCAAATTATAATGCTACCAAAAAATAAAAAAGGAAAGTACAAGCCCAAACCCATTTGGCTCAGTGGATAAAGTGTCAGCCTGTGGACTGAATGGTCCCAGGTTTGATTCCAGTCAAGGGCATGTACCTTGGTTGCTGTCACATACCCAGTACGGGTGTGCAGGCGGCAGCTGATTGATGTTTCTCTCTCACTGATGTTTCTAACTCTCTATCCCTCTCACTTCCTCTCTGTAAAAAAATCAATAAAATATATATTTTTTAAAAGGAAAGTACAAGATTATGACACAAATATTTCAGCAAAACAAGCTATGTAATACTATACTTTCTACTTCTCAAACATGGATCCTCTGATGATTAGATGTTTGAGCAGTGGACACTGACTGTGAAAATGCAGTGCTTCTTCCTACCTGTCAGAATGTAATCACTGGAGATTTATAGGTGATATCTGAGTTTGTCCTTTGTTTTATAAAAGCTTTTGATATTTGTGCTTGATTGATCCACATTTGCCTTTTTCCCCTTTAATACAAAGCTATAGTGAGAGCTAAGGGCACCTTGAGCATCTAGTGATGGAATAGCTCAAGCTGTTTTTGATGTTTGATTAATATAGAATCCCAGGATGGGGAATTAATATAAATTAGCTTTAAATTAGAAGAAATTGTTTTCTAGGTAATTAAAAAACACTCATTATACCACAATATTGCCTGTCTATACCTCAGGGGGAAAAAAAACACAAAAAATTCCAAAAGACCAATAGATTATGAATGTACTATGTGTTAGTTAAAATTACTAAAGAATTATATTTTGTACTCAAGAATCTTACATGCTAAATAACTGTAAATATTGAGTCAAGTAAAGATTCATTGTCTAGTTATATTTGGAGCTATCAAAGGGCACAGAATTACATGATATTCATCATCATTTAGAACCATTTTAAGTGCTAGATAATTAATAGTATGACTCTTATATTGAAATACACATGTCTAATCCTAGAAAAAGGCCTTCAAATACATGTATGTATTTAAACTGATAGTGTTTATTGGTCTATAATGAGGCTGTGCAAATTGGAAAAATGTTACTGTGACAGATAATAAATTCATATTAGTTGAAATATAAGAAAAAATCTCATGCTGGTGAGAATGATTACATTAGAAACAGTGGGATGACTATGAAATGAGAGTTTTCTATCCAATTTGGCCAGCTCACACTATCCCTAGTTACAACTTTTTTTCCTAACTGGAAATATTAGAGTACCTATGGTCTGTTTAGAAATTTCTGGCAGTCTGCTATAGGCCAAGTCAGAATGTCATGCTAATTTAAGTATATACCACAAATATTTATAAAAAAAAAAAAGTTAAAACAATTCAGAAAAATCTCTTTTTAATATAACCTTTGAGAGAAACAAAGCTTTTGTTTTGGTCCAGAGGCCAACCAATTAGACACAATTATTTGGAGATCTTAGATAACTGGATTCTCATTTGGAACACTGTTATTCTTCTGTTGCATTCTTTAGTTATAAGCTCTATGCTACTGAGATTTTAAATGATTGTGGATTAAAACCAAAGACATTTGGCACACAAGAAGGTTTAAGGCATTGCAGGGGATATCATCAATAAGAACAGCGGGGGTGAGCTTTATGAAAGTAGTTTTGCCACCCTTTGCCTATAAAACTCACGCTGTTCTTAAACACTAGTTCTGATGTAGGTTGCCTCCAAGAAATGGAATTCTTTGCAAAATTTCACAGTGCAAGTTCTTGCCCTTGGCATGTCAATAGGTTTTTTAAAAAATAGGAACAAAAACTTCTTTTATTGGTTCTAAATATTGTTCTTTGTCTATATTTCTCATTTTTCTCATAAGCATATGCTCCTATAGTTAAATGAAAATAGTCAAATTACATTTTTTTTATATGTGGATATTTTGCATTTTGAATATATTGTGTTTTTTCCTGTAGCATATGTTCTATCCAAGCTACACACAATTTTTCAATTTTAGCTTACATCTGACACTTCACATTTGATAACCCCATTTTATCATAATTAAGTCCTCTTTTAGGAGATGCTTAAAAAGTTCACTGATTGCACCAGATAATATCTAGTCAACCCATGGCTGGGACCCATGTGATTCTTCATAAACTTTTGATTGATTTGGTTCTTGAATTCTAATTGCCTCTGTGTTCATTAGACTGAAATTATCCTGTATTTCTAGACTGAATATTCTATAGCTTAAGATTCTCACACTAGGAAAGAAGCAAGTTGTTCATAGTGCTGTACATCTTCTGGTAGTGCTTTTGGGTGTCACTTAGTGTGATATGTGAAAAAACATCAAGAAAACAGATGATCAGAGAGAGGCTTCTTTGTGACAACTTCACCTTTATGTCTATCTTTATGCAATATTCATGGAGCATTATGGGAGGGGGTGTCTGTCTTGTCCTGTGGATCCCTGCTGAAAGGGATTGCGTGGTCAAGGATCGATTTTTGAATTTGCAACAGAGAGGTTAAAATGAAAAAATTAGAATAAAACAGTAACAGAAGGCAGATAAAATTTAAAGAAGAATTTTACAATCACATATGTTTTTAAATTTATAAGAGATGAAAGGCAAATTGTCAGTTCACACATCTCCTAGCCTAATCCCATAAATCAAAAGAAGTTGGGACTGCAGAGTCTTAAGAAATCCATTGCCATGAACAAGTGGGATTGGGAAGCAAACTGTCATCCTACGAACTAAAATAGAGCACCTACAGCTTAACAGAACTGAGGTACCATGGAAAACACTGGCCTCAGATTACTAGATTCTGCCCCAAATTTTTTCCAATTCCATGGCTCAAATATTTTAATCTGTATGTTGATCAAATTAAACAAAAATTCTTTCACCTTTTTTTTTCTTTATTCCTTAACATTTCATAGTGTTGGATTATATTCTGATTTTTTTTTCATCTTATTGGGATATTCCTGTAAGCCACACAAACTTAAATGTGGTTCTCAATAATGCTGCCCAAATTCTTAAAGGTACTTCATTTCCCCTTTGCCTACCCTTGAACTCTAACCTGTCAAAATGGACCCTCTAAGGGCCTGAAACCAGCCTGCTTAGATTTTTTGTTTTATTTTATTTTTAGTTTTTCTTACCTTTTAAAAAATCTTAGCTTCCTTCCAAAACAGAAAAGATCACCTGTCTTGCTTTTTTGTTCCTCTCTTTCCTTTTACTTTTCCATCAAGCCAAGATTACCCCATGGATTTCAGTACCCTCTGTAGCTGGCACCATGCCTACCTACTAAGAGAAAACTAATTATGGGATCTGACTGTGATTATTCCTCCCCCCACCACGTGGTTAGTAAAAGATAGTGATGTTTTGTGTTTATTTGATGCTATCAATAAAAAATAATAAGCCCCTACTTGTCAGTTATATTTAAATAAAATAGTATGGGTCTTTTATTCTCTATCTCCCTAAGCAAGATAAAGTGGGAAACTAAGAATAATTGGAAACACAAAACTACTCTTAGGTGTAAATATGATAATAAGAATTAAGCCCCCTACCTTGGAAGATATAAATCAGTAGCCATCAGGTAAGAATTAAGTGGAAGAACTAATGTTTAACTATTGCCCAGCAGTGTGGGTTAGTGGTTGAGTATGGACCCATGAACTAGGAGATCACGGTTCAATTCCTGGTCCGGGCACTTGCCTGGGTTTTGGGCTTGATTCCAATAGAGGACATAAAGGAAGTAGCCAATTGATGATTCTCTCTCATTCTTTATATTTCTAACTCTCTCTCACTCTCCCTTCCTCTCTGAAATCAATAAAAAAATATTTAAAAAATAATGTAGGATTATTGGTTCACTATATGATTTATTGATTCACATCGTAGGAGGACTTTTCATGGTACATGTCTTTTCCTTTCACATGACACCTTGAGGTCTGACCCAACCTCCTTACCTTTTCCTGGAAGAGTGGCCTTAGAAAAGATCAGTGCCCTCTAGACTTGATTTTGAAAAAGAGTTGAGATGTTGTAGCCATCACTGCCATATTCATTTGAAGAGAAAAAGCCTGGACCATGGAGACAGTTGAGAAGATTTACAATTTTCACAAATTCCCTTTGAAGATGACAGACTGCATAAATGCATTGTCCTTCTTTCAGCTACAACACTCTTGTGAAATAACTAACTACACAAAAGGAATGAATCTATAACAGCAAAGAGAATGTAAAAAAAGTGGTCACAATAGAACAAGGTTTCTATAACTTCTAGAAAATGAAAGAGGAGGCTGCTGTGTGACTGCTAACGAGTTGGGGCCATGTAACTGTGAGAGCACAGGAGAGGATCAAGGTCCTAAATCAGCAGATATATGGAGTCTGAAGTGAGAGATAAAGATGCTGTAAACGGAAGATCTGTCTGTGGATTATGTAATGGTCAGTGACAGTGCCATTAACCAGAATGAAATTGAACTTGACCATGCTAGGATAAACAATATTTGCCTAATCAAAATAATGATAAAATTATTCTCAAATTTCTGAGCCAAGACATAGGCAAAGATGTATCTTTGAGAATGTAATGTAATCTTAATTACCTCAACAATATAAAATTAAAATAAATAGAGATAGGATATGGAAAAAAAAGGAAAAAAAGAAATTTAAAGGCACTATTATTCACTGTTATTTGCATATTCAAAAACAGTGAGTCAATAAATACTATCAAAAATGGATGAAGCAAGAAATAAAATTTTAATTGTAATATTTAAGGTTTTATATAATCAGTTCCAATAAAATAATACTATAACTATCAAACATTGAGAAGATGAAAAGACAAGAAGGGAGAAGATAAAATGAGCTAAATCCCTAGTTTTTAAAAGTACAGTCAAATGTCAGAAGTTGATAAATTAAGAAGTTGAGGTAACAATGCTATCTATAATATGGAAGAAATTGATAGGGAAAACTAAAATAGACTACTGTTAGAATGCTGCCTCAGAATATGGGCACAAGAGCTGGGAAAGATGATTCTGAAGGCATGATTTTAACCATAAATTCTTCTATTGTACTATCTGGTTGATTATAGTTACCACATAATTTTTATGATAGGCTAACAAAATCATATTTATTTAACTCCTAAATTTAGATATACAGTAGTTCTAACATTTATTCTTTCTAAATTATAATTTTCTTGGGTCAAAATGAGATAATGAAGGTAAACTGTTGAGTATAATGCCTCTTATATGAGAACTCAGTAAAACATTTGTCATTAATATTATAGTTCCCTTCATTAACATCATTGATATTTCCTTGGATGACAGAGTAATTGGTAGAGAGGAAGATAATAAATAATAAATCATGCGGTTTTATATCCACATCTTTCTAATGAGTGAACTGAAACTCACTACTAGAAATTGAATCCCAGAAGTTAGCAACCTCAGAGCAGACAAGTCACATTTCCGCTATCCTGTGTGAAACTTAAAAAATAATATAAACAGCCTGGGTTTGGACTTCTCTCTCTACCATTAACATCATCACAGAGACGAGGAGCTGGATGCCAGGCGGAGATACGAGCTGGAAGCCAGCATTAACACAATAGTTGTTAAGAGTTATTGCACTTCCATTAGTGTCTACCAGTGGTTCTCAATCTTTCTAATGCCGCGACCCTTTAATACAGTTCCTCATGTTGTGGTGACCCCCAACCATAAAATTATTTTCGTTGCTACTTCATAACTCTAATTTTGTTACTGTTAATGAATCGTAATGTAAATATCTGTGTTTTCTGATGGTCTTAGGCTCTACAGCAGCGGTTCTCAACCTGTGGGTCACCACCAGGTTGAGAACCACTAGCAGGGTCGCCTAAGACCATCGGTAAACACAGATATTTACATTACGATTCATTAACAGTAACAAAATTAGAGTTATGAAGTAGCAACGAAAATAATTTTATGGTTGGGGGTCACCACAACATGAGGAACTGTATTAAAGGGTCGCGGCATTAGAAAGATTGAGAACCATTGGACTCCTTAAGCATGGTGAGGATTCAAACCATTTGATTCATTTCATATAATTTTTAGGCAACCCACTAGAAGGAAATGATGTTTTTTAGACTGCTCCCCATTTTAGCTTGAAGTGTTTGCTATTTATTAAAAAAAGTAATTCTTTTTTTTAATACATTTTTCTATTTAAGTGTAGGAGGTTTCGATTGGAGATGACATTAATTATAAGTACAGTTAATATAACAGATGGATGATAATGAGATACATTGACTCACCAGTAGAGAGAAAAATACAGCCTTAGAGGAGAATGCCTATTCACTGGTCATTAGTAGGGTATGTATTCAATATTTGAAATAATAATATTTGGAATAATATATTATCTTTACTAGGTAGTACATATGTATCAGAAATGTGAGCTATGCTTATACCAAATTACATAATTTCAGGGATGCTAAAATATCTATATAAGGACACTGCTTATGTGTTTATGAATGGGCCAAAAGTTGAGGCAACCATTATTTCCACAATATCTTCCAATAAGTTCTGTATTGACATTTGAATTTTGCACAGCAAATTTATTTTTTTTAACATAATGAAGTGGTTTCATGAATTTCTTTAAACACTGTATAAGCATATAACAGATAATTAAAACAATAAGGTGCTTATTTTTTAAATCTGACTTAATGACATTAAATAATTTTTAAGGAAGTTAAAGACTGGAGAAGTATTTTTTTAAAAAAGAAATTTAGGAGAAATGTGTGATTCTGCATACATGCTGATAGATTAATGGATTGGTGAATACACAGTTACCATTACTTCCTCATGGCATATTTGAAAGGTAAAGAACATATCAACAGCATTATTTTCATTCTCTGAACACAGAAGAGTCT
The DNA here is from genome assembly GCA_026230045.1 of Corynorhinus townsendii. NCBI lineage: Eukaryota > Metazoa > Chordata > Mammalia > Chiroptera > Vespertilionidae > Corynorhinus > Corynorhinus townsendii. The sequence goes on from JAPDVU010000005.1 coordinate 61,222,941, forward strand.
TCTCTGGAAGGGACGATAGTGAGTGTATTTCAAAGCCGTTTGTTAAGTTTTCTTTAGATTTTTCTATCAGTTTTCAGATATGTCAAAACTTTGCTTTAAGGAATTCCTTTACATTTAATTAGTCAACTAGAATAAGATATTTTAACATGAACATGTTCCTGGTAGTTATTTCTTTATTAAGATTTTTTTTTCTTTCTCTACATTTTGATGATTTTAACACACACACAAAACACACATTGTGGACTTCCTTGATAATCACTTTCTAGTCAGACACTACAAATCAAATGTAATGTGTAATGCCTGCCTTTCAGTTTAGGATAGACTTAAGAGCAGAAAGCACCGTTTTATTTGTCCTGAATTGTTGAGAAAAGGATTCAGAGAGTTAACTCCTAAGTTTTACATTTATGTTAAGTGAAATTCAAATGTTTTTCACAATACTCTATAACAATATATATTTTTCACTTAAATTAAAAAAATAAAACCAAATCTGCTTAGGTTGTCTTGGATATGACAACCAAAAAGCAAAGACAAGCCGAAACCGGTTTGACTCAGTGGATAAAGTGTCGGCCTGTGGACTGAAGGGTCTCAGGTTTGATTCCGGTCAAGGGCATGTACCTGGGTTGCGGGCACATCCCCAGTGGGGGGCGTGCAGGGGGCAGCTGATCGATGTTTCTCTCTCATCGATGTTTCTAACTCTCTCTCTCCCTTCCTGTCTGTAAAAAAAATCAATAAAATATATTTTTAAAAAAAGACAAAAAAAGAAAAAAAAACTAGCTAAGTTGGATTTCATCAAAATAAAAACTTTTTTTTTAATTAAAGAACCATATCAACAGAGTGAAAAGAAAATCTATGATTAGGAGAAACTATTTGCAAACCATATGTCATGTGATTAATATAAATAATGTATTAAAAATTCCTTCAGCTTAACAACAAAGAACCTGATTTAAAAATGTGAAAAGGGCTTCAAAAGACATTGTTCCCAAGAAGATATAAAAATAGCTAACACTTACATGAAAAGGTGCTCAACATCACTAATCATTAGTGAAATGCAAATCGAAACCCCATCAGCAGTTGAATGGATAAAAAGACTGTGGCACATTTACACAATGGAATACTATGAGGCTATAAAAAAGGATATCTTAATCTTTGCGGCATCATGGACAGACCTGGAGAATATTATACTGAGTGAAATAAGCCAGTCAGAGAAAGGAAAAAAACATATGGTCTCACTAATATGTGAAATCTAATGAACAAAATAAACGGAAAAACAAAAGTGGAACCAGAAGCATGGATACATGGAACAGACTAGCTGGTGCCCAAGGGGAAGGGGAAAGAGGAGACTGGATAAAGAAGGTAAAGGAAATAGCTAAGGAACATATATGCATATCCCATGGACACAGACAATGGTTTGGTAAAGGTCAAGGAAAAGGTAGGTGGGGGGAGGCTGGAGGTAAGGAGATAACACACAGTGAGACTAATGCCCACAGGACGGCTAGTATAAAAAAAGTTAAACTAAATGGAAATTCACAAGTGTTTGTGAGGCTGTGGAAAATTGAAACCACGTGCTTCACCAATGGAAATGAAAAATAGTGCACTGTGGAAAATGAGATAGCTTCTCAAAAAAGTAAGCAGAATTATTATATGATATAGCAATTCTACTTCTGTGTATATACCTAAACCAATTAAAAGCATGCATTGAGTAGATATTTGTATACAAATATTAAGAGAAGCATTATTCACAATAGCCAAAATGTAGAAGCAGTAAAATAATGGGGTATATATACATAATGGAATATTTTTCACCTTGAAAATGGAATAAAATTCTGGCACATGCTACAACATGACTAAATCTTGAAGACATTATACTAAGTGAAATAGCCAGGCACAAAAGAACAAATGTTATACAATTCTACTTTATAAGGTGCCTAGAATAGCTACATTCATAGAAGTGATAGAAATAAAATTGTGATGTCCAGGTGCTGGGAAAGGGAGTTGGCTAGTTATTGTTTAATAGGAATGAAGTTTCAGTTTGATGAGATGAAAAAGTTCTGAAGATAGAGATGGTGGTGATGGTTGCACGACAATGTGAATGTACTTAATGTCACTGAATTAAATACTTAAAATCATTACATGGTAAATTTTATGTTATGTATGATTTACCATAATTTTAAAAACTACTACTAAATTAAAAATTGAAATAAAGTACGGTTTAAAGGTTGTCTAAAAATTGTAAGCATCAAATCAAGGGAACTTCTTTAAAAATATTATTTCTTACAACCTGGCATTCTAATTGTTGCAGAGGGGTGGATGGGATCTGCTCTTGGTCTTGACAACTCTATTGTAGTTAGGTCAAAATGGAAAATGTGTTGCAAAACAGAAAAAAAGTTAAAATTGACCCCCTCAGAGGCTATTCTTATTTTAAAATGTTATATATTTCTTGGCATAGAAGTCATTAAATACACAGCCCAAAAAAAATTTTTATAGATTTAAATGCATAGCAAATCTAGTATAGACATTAGTAACTCTTACAATTTCAAATTTCTAGAGTAAGTTTCTTTTGTGTGTTTTTTTCTCTGCTGGGATTCAACTTCAGTTCCTCAAGGGCATGAAATAATTTCTTCTTTTCTGAACACTCCTCTGTTTCATAGTCAAAAAAAAAATCTGTTCTGCTTGATAGCATTTTTTCCCAAAACTTTTCTAATTTGTAGCTGGATGAAACAACGTTAAAACATACTAGGCAGCTTACATTTCTTTCCTAGTATCTTGTGACAATATCCCCTGAAACAAATTATTGGTCATCTAAACAACAGTGAAACATATTTTTGTGAAGAAGAAAAAAAATATATAAACAAGTGGCTGCTAGAGGAGAATCTAGGGCAATAAAATCTTAACCTTTGGATAGTAATAGGTTTTTTTAAATAAGACATAGAAGGGACTACCATAAAGAAGCCTCTGTGCATTAAATTACAGTAATAAAAAGTGAAAGTCACAGACTTGCAATAAATATACTTGAAAAAATATACCCATAAATTATTCAGCATGCATATAATAAAAATATGTGCAACGAAGACAATTATACCACATAAGAATGGCTATAATTAAAAGGGCAAATAATACTAAGAGTGTGCTAAGAAGGTAAACATCTATAACTCTCATACATTTCTGGCAAGAGTTTAAATTGATTAAACCAGTTGGGAAATTAGGTGCATTTATATGTAAAAAAAATCATCAAATCATACACATATGATTAGTGTATATGTCATTTTTCACTAAAAGGTAAAAAGAAGTAATGTAGAAATAAAAAAGATATAACTAGAAACAAGAGTCACAGGAAAGTACAATAAACTATATTATACAGTATATTTGAGAAACACTTGCTTAATTAATCCAAAGTATTATATATTTTTAATCCTGAATCAAGAGGATATTTTTGTCAATGCCATTAATTAGTGAAAAAAAAGAGGTTGAAGGATTGAAAAGAAAAAACAGAAGTATCATTATTCACAGATGATCAATTATTTTAGATGATAGATTTTAAACACAAAAATCCAAAAAACCAACTAACAAAAGTTATGAAAATTTCAGCAGTATTGTTAGCTCAAATACATATTATCAAAATTGGTGTAATTTCATACACTGGAGACTAGTTAGAAAATACAATATTTTAAGGACTATTTTAATATCTCAACTACTGTAGCATATCAAATGTTATCCAATATTTTAAAGGTTGAATTAATAAAACATCAAAATATAAAAAAGAAGACACAATAAAGAATGAGAAATACCATGTTTCATAGAAAAATTGAACATTTAACATAGCTATAAAAATATCAACACAATTTTAATAAAAATTATCAAGTTATCTAAAAGGAATGTAAAGGAATAAAAGAGTAGTCATGATAATTTTGAAAAGTAATAAGTAACAGAAACTTGTTAATAAGATTTGAAAATGTATTGACTAACTAAAACTATGTGGTTTTAAAGTAGTGGTAGCCAAATATATATTTACTAGAGGCCCGATGTATGAAATTCGTGCAAGAGTAGGCCTTCCTTCCACCAGCTGCTGGCACCAGCTTCCCTCTGGCACCTGGGAACTGGGCTTCCCTCCAGCCACCAGCAGGTACCCATGACGCAGGCTTCCCTTGCAGCCCTGGCTTCGTCTGGAAGGTCATCCATCCAGAAGGATGTCTGGAAGGACATCCAACCAGAAGGACGTCTGGAAGGACATCCTGTCTAATTAGCATATTAGGCTTTTATTATTAGAAATGCTACAAAATAGAGAGGACTAGTAAAAGACACAAATTTCATGGAAATGTGGCATAAACAGATCTCTGACTATACTGGAAGGTGGTTTTGGCAGAAGAAATGCTAAGCATCAGCAAGAGAAGGATGCATTCTTCCTATAAATGATGCTAGGACAACTGGCTCTCCATATGGAGAATGACAAATTAGATGCCTACCTCATACCGCACTCAAAAATAAATTCCAGATGGGTTAAATAACCACATGTATAAAACAAAACATTGCAATATTTATAAGAAAATATATAAAAGTATCTTTAAGACATCAATGTGAGAGATTAAAAATAAGACAAACAATATTTTCCCTATAGAGTTAAATAAGAGGAAATCCACAGTCTGAGAATAATATTTGCAATGCATATTACTAATGCAATTTTTGTACTCATTCTCTTTCTGGAAATGCATGTATACAAGAAGACCTGTGAAGGTTTTCAGGTGAATCATTGTTAGAAATAGTGAAAAGTAAGTAAATTTTGGAAATAATGTACATACACACATATATGTGTATACTAGAGGCCCGGTGCATGAAATTTGTGCACGTGGAGGTTGTCCCTTAGCCCAGCTTGCACCCTCTCCAATCTGGGACCCCTCAAGGGATGTCCGACTTCCCGTTTACTGGGATTGGGCCTAAATGGGTAGTCAGACATCCCTCTCAAAATCCAGGACTGCTGGCTCCCAACTGCTCGCCTGCTTGCCTTCCTGATTGCCCCTATCCACTTCTGCCTGCCAGCCTGATCACCCCTTAACCACTCCCCTGCCAGCCGGATTGATACCTAACTGATCCCCTGCCAGGCTGTTTGGCCCTAACTGCTCTCCCCTGCAGACTTGATTGCCCCCAACTTCCCTCCTTTGCAAGCCTGGTCCTTCCCAACTGCCCTCCCTTGCTGGCCATCTTGTGGTGGCCATCTTGTGTCCACATGGGGGCAGCCGTCTTTGACCACATGGGGACAACCATCTTGTGTGTTGGAGTGATGGTCAATCTGCATATTACTCTTTTATTAGATAGGATAGAGGCCTGGTGCATGGGTGGGGGCCAGCTGGTTTGCCCTGAAGGGTGTCACGGATCAGGCTGGGGGTTCCCTTAGGGTATGGGGTGGCCTGGGCGAGGGGCCTGTGGTGATTTGCAGGCCGGCCATGTCTCCCCCACCCCCATGACTCAAGCAGAGGCCCTGGTATCTGGGATTTATTTATCTTCTACAATTGAAACTTTGTAGCCTGGAGTGGAGCCAAGCCTCCTGCTTGCTCCAAGGCAGCAGCCATTTCTGTTGGGCTTTATTTATCTTCTATAATTGAAACTGTAGCATTGAGTGGAGGCCTGGGCCAGCAAAGGCAGGCGGAAAGCTTGGCTTCCTCCATTGCCAGGGAAACCCAAGCCTCCCTCCTGCTCTCTGTGGCTGTAGCCATCTTGGTTGGGTTTCTTTGCATATTCCCTCCTGATTGGCTAGTGGGTGTGGCTGCTGGGCATGGCTTGTGGGTGTAGTGGAGTGATGGTTAATTTGCGTATTACTCTTTTATTATATAAGATGTGTGTATACAGACATGTACATATGTGTACATTTTATATAATGCCAATTATAAATACAGTTTTAAGACATTGTATTTCCTACATACAATACAGTGCTATAAAGTATAATGGTATTCCCCTTGCCTGTGCACATATTCCATATTTGAGTATGGAGAATGCCCAATTATTTACTACTAGAGGCCTGGTACACTAATTCATACACAGATGGGGTCCAGCCAGCCCCAACCATGATCGGGTTGGGGGGGCCGATCAGGAGTGTGGTTGGCTAGGGGGTGGGGCCATGGGTGGTTGGCTGTCCAGCCCCATCCCCTGGTCAAACTCCCAGTGGAACTTCTGGTTGAGGGGATAATTTGCATATTAGCTTTTTATTATATAGGATAGCAGTTATGACATTTGTTACAAATTTGGTTCCTTCAATGTTTTATCATGTGCAGCAATGTTAAGTCTATGCTAAGGTTAGGTTAATCAACCTCCTCAATGGTGAGCCCCCAGGGAACACCACCAAATGTAGGGGCCTCACCAGTGGGAAGCTTCCAAGCATTTCTTCCCCATGCCCACTGCATGCTGGAGCTTGATAATGTTGGGGTTGCAGATTTTCCAGCTCTTGCTGCTAATGTTCAGATTCTTCCCCCTCTGCAGCAAGGGGCTGATTTAATTACACTTGTCAAGAATCTTCCATTTGTCCTCATTGTTGATCTTGCCTTGAAGTTTTACATCTTCCACAGTTCCTTTCCTATTGAGTGTGTAGGATTCACGTGATCCTGCCACTTGCTGCTTTTCACCTTCAAGTTTGTACTTCTCAGCTTCCATATACTCAATGTCATCTGTGCTCTTGTTTGTATATGTATACAAAAATAATATATACACATTTACAAATATATATACATATATATACATATACAAATATATATATACAAATATATATACATATATTTGTAAATGTGTATATATTATTTTTGTTGAAATATAGGATCAACATATTCCTATGCACATACATTATATACATGTATAAATGCAATTAGATATATTTGTGATAAAGTTTTAAGTGGAATATTATGTGAGTTAACTAATCTTATTTTTATAATACTCATGATCTAGAAGGATACTTACTAATGCATAATAAAAAAGCAACATAATTATGGAGAGAAAAAGAATAGATTTCAAGTGCATGGGTAATGTTCTACTTTTATTAAAATGTTGAAACAAAATTATATGTTAGCATTTGATAAATCTTCTATTCTGCATCTTATTGTTATTATTAGCTTTCAAAATGTTCAAACAAAATACTTTGAGAGACATGCTGCATTTCATAATAATGTCCCTTTATGTATTAAATTTTATAATTTCTACTTTATTTACAACTACATGCACAGGGTCTGTTCTGTGCAACTTTATCTATCCTATATAATAAAAACCTAATATGCAAATAAACCAAATGGCAGAACAACTGGATGGCAAGGAGTAGGGCCTGTGAGCAGGCGGTGCCAGGCCACTCAAGGTGGGTGCCAGCAGGCAGAGGGAGGAGATGGTGATCAGGAGGCAGTGGCAACCAGCAGCATTAGCGGGGTGATGGGAGGCGGGGCTGGAGCTGCCCCCTGGTGGTCAGTATGCTCCCATGGGGATCTCTGCTGAAGTGGGCCTAAGCCATCAGTTGGACATCCCCCGAGGGCTCCCAGACTGTGAGAGGGCACAAGCCAGCTGAAGGACCCCCCCCCCTCCAAGCGCAGAATGTTTGTGCACTGGGCCTCTAGTCTATATATTAAAATCCTAAATGACCATTACAGTGGAACAAAGAAGCCGGGCTCATGGCTGGCGAGCGCAGTGGCAGTGGCGGGAGCCTCTTTTGCCTCCTCAGCAACTCTAAGGAGCAGCAAGCTGAGCAGTAAGGAGCGAGCAGGCGGGTGATAAGGAGCAAGGGATCCCGGATTGCGAGAGGGATGTCTGACTGCCAGCTTAGGCCCGATCCCCAGGTAGTCAGACATCCCCCAAGGTGTCCCAGACTGAGAGAGAGCACAGGCCGGGCTGAGGGGACCCCGCTCCCCCAGTGCATGAATTTCATGCACTGGACCTCTAGTAAGAAGTAAAAATACATATAAAATACTATTTCCATTCTCTAGCAATACCACATAATTATAGGTGATACCTGTTGTGGCATCTATATATATAAAAGCCCAGTGACCAAATGGCAGAATGACCAGTTGCTATGATGCGCAGGAGCTGCCCCCTGGTGGTCAGTGCACTCCCACAGTGGAAGTGCCGCTCGGATGACCAGGATGAGCAGTGCTCCCACAATGGGCCAGTCCCCACAGGTGACATTCCCCCACCAGTACATGAATTCATGCACTGGGCCTCTAGTAAAATATAAATGTACAAGGACAAAAATAATATACATAAGAAAAGACAATGTAAAAGTGAAAGAATTTATAAGTTCAAGTGGGCCTCAAAATTATAGAATTTGGGAAGAACAAGCAAATATAGTATAAGAAAAGGAAACAGGTCAGCAAAGTGGATATTACTAGAATCTATTGAAGGGTGAATGATCTGAATGAAGCAGATTTTATATTGGGGACAAAATGAGAGATAACCAGGGATTTAGAAAATGGTACTAAATTATAATAGGCCTTGAAAGGAGACAGAGACATTAATAGTTGATGCATTTATATTTCCTACATGAAACAAATTTAATCTTTATGATTAAATTTTTTGTTGGCCCCATAATGGGTATTTTTAGCTATTTCCTAAGGAGAGTGATTCTGTTACCAATTTACTGTCCTCTAGCAGGCTCAGACTGCTGAAGAATGATTTCATGTTGGTCCAGAGTGACGATGATACTTCTACCCTTAAATGATATAAATTCTGCCTCACTCTCCACTCCCCAAACCTCTTCTCATAAGAAATAAACTCTGTACCTCAGTGGAAGTTTAACAATGTCCTGATTAATGGAGCTGGAGATTATTCCCAAACGGTAACATATGGCTGAGTTGGTAAATGGGGGTCACCTGCTGTGCTTGATTTTCAGATCTTTGTTTTTCCTGGGATTTTCTGAGTTTATTTCTGATTTGGACACCCCTCGGACTATCAGGAGACCTTCCACATAATCTTTTCTAATTCCTCCACTTCCCACTCTCTTTCTGGTTTACATTAGAACTAAATATTTTCTTCTTTTCATGTAACATTGACTCTACAACTTCTAAAAAAGCTATAAATACTTCTTCTCTGAAGCCATACTCTCCGGTTTGGAATATGAGTCCTGTTACTATCCATTTATCCTCTGGAAAGTCATTACATTCTTAGATTGTTCGTTTCCTCAAGATAGTAAAAGATCGATTTCATAGTGCTTTTCTGAATATTAAGTGAATTAACACATATTCAGCATTTATGATAGGGCCTAGCAGATGATAAGTGCTCAGAATAATTAACTGCTTGCAGTTTTACTATCTGGTATTATTTCACATCTTTTCTGGTAACCTTTCACTCCTAATCGCTAGGGAACACCATCAATCTATATGCTGCTGGAGTGTTAGATTGCTAATACTCATTGCTGCTCTTGCTAATGATAACACCAAGTAGAGCTTTTTACTGAGGAGCATGCTAGCTATCTCAAAGAATATATCCAATCCTGAATAAGAAGGAGGTCATTTTCTCACCACTCAGTGATAGTGGGTATATTAGGCATTGTTCTCGTTTTAAACTATTAGAAAGCTTTTATGTCTCATTGTAGCTAATGAAACCAAAAGTGGGAATTTTATAAAAAGGTATTCTGTTATCAGAGTCATGAATAATCAAGTACTGGGACCCTTCATAATTATTAAATTTCATGTTAGAAAAGAAGAGAGAGGAAAATCTTTTTAGTATAAAGAACTAGAAGAGAAAAAATATCTATGGAAAATGTATCCAAACTATAGAGAATCAGTGGATTCAACAAACTGAATGTGAAGAAAAGATTCAACTAAAGGTGGTCTTACATGTGTGCCAGTTCACTCACTCAGAGAGCAGATTGCCTTGCTTAACGATTCCAGGTCAGAAACGTTTTTAGCTCCTAATAGCCCTCAAGTGTTTAATTGTAATAAAACGCATTTCAGATTTTCAAAGAATTTTGAGAAAAATCTTTGGATTACACAACGTGACATTTTCTTGGTTTTAAACATCACCTCAGCACTTTTCAGATGTGCTTGTAGAGAGAGAAATATTTTGACTTTGCTTTAAATCTTTTAATATATAGTAGAGTTAATATTTAGAGTTCAAAAAGAATCACGTTTCACCTTCCTCTTATAATAAAAACAGTTAATTCTGATTTATTTGCTCAATCTGATCTGTATTTCAATGTATAGTAAGCCTGAAATTTGCAGATTAATGCAAAATAGAAAAATATTTTAAATTAAATTTTGTTTTAGAGTATCCATTTCTTAAAAAATCATTTTGTTCTTTATTTAAATTTTAGAGTAACAGATGTTGGAAAGCTTTCTTCCCCTTGAGTTGCCCAAATTAAAAAATAAGTCTAAAATTATAAAGCATTACACAAGTAATTTTAAGAATCTTAAAAATGAAATAAAAATAGTGATTTAAAAATTTAAATAACAAAATATGTATAGCATTACCATCTCAAAGCATTTATTACAACACTGATTATTCATGATATTATATTAAGCCTTAATAATACTCAAGTGCCTTTAGTTACAATGACATCTGTTATATTGTGAGTTCCCAAAGGAAAGAAAATACACTGTCTATTTTTAGAATTCTCCGCAGTCTGAAATACCATTGGTGATTGACTACAATCATAAATAAATTACAAGAAAGGTTATATTTAACTCAGTGATCAGAAACATATTTCCCAATTTTATAAGAACTATGGTTATTTTAATTTAATACATTTTAAGTCATATTCTTGAAATTTAACTTACATATGATTAAAAAATATCTTTCTGTAAGCATATGGTTCAATAAGTTTTCCAAATGAATACAGTAGTGAAACCACATCATAAGATATATTTCTATTGCATCATGCACTTTGTAGTTGATTCCCATCACCAATCCCAGACCCTGGAAATCACTGATCTAATGTCTGCCTTCACAGTTTTTTTTCTTTTCCGTAGTATCATATAAATGCCAGCATTAAATACGTAGCTTTATAAATCTGTGTTATTTCACAAGGCATAATGTTCTTAATTCATCTATCTTGTTGCATACATCAGTAGCTCATTTCATTCAATTGTTGAGAACTATTCTATTGTATAGAAACACCACATTTGTTTTTCCATGTACATGTTGATGGTCATGTGAATTGTTGACCATTTGGGGCAATTATGAAGGAAACTGCCATAACTACTTGTATACATGTCTTTCTGTAGACATATGTTTTAATTTCTTGAGTAAATACCCAGAAGTGGAATTATTGGTTCATGTGTTCAGTGTATAGGTAACTTTATAAGATATTGCCAAACTGTTTTCCAAATTGCTGTCTCAAACTAAGCCAGCCAGAGAAAGACAGGTATCACATAATCTCCCTCATATGTGGAATCTAAAGAACAAAATAAACTGATAAACAAAATAGATACAGAGACATAGAAGCACTGTTGAATCTCAGAGGGAAAGTGGGGGCGGGTGGGAGGGTGGGAAGAGATTGACCAAATAACTTATATGCATATATGCATAACCCATGGATACAGACAATAATGTGGTGAAGGCCTGGGGCAGGGGGCAGGTGAGGGCTAGAAGGGGTCAATGGGGGTACAAGAGGGGATTCTGTAATACTTTCAACAATAAAGATAAATTAAAACAATAACAAAAATGCTACCTCATACTGCATTTCCAAAACAATGTAGAAGTGTTCCAGCTGTTCAGCATCCTCATTAAGATTTTGAATTATCAGTATTTCTAAATGTAAGCATTATAGGAGGTGTATAGAGGTACCTCTTTATGAGTTTCATTTGCATTTCCCTCATGACTAAAGTGCATTTTTTTCATAAGTTTATTTCCTCTTCATACATGCTCTTTGGTTCACATCTTTAGCGCTATAATTTAGTCAATTATTTTTATTCTTTATTATTGAGTTGTAAAACCTCTTCATATAAGTTGGATACAAGTTATTATTCAGATATGTGTTTTGCAATTTTTTTCTGCCAGTTCATAGCTTACATTTTTATTTTTTACAGTGTCTTCGGGAAAAACAAACATCTTTAATTTTATGAAGTTTAATTAATGTTTTAATTTATGGCTCATGTTCTTTTTGTTCTAATAATTCTTTGCCTAATCCAAGGTACAAAATTTTTCTATTTTAACTAAAAATGTTACCTTTATATCTATTTCTTCAAGTTTCTGTTTACCTTTATATCTATTTCCTCAAGTTAATTTTGTATATAATGTAACATAAGGTTAAAGATATATTTCTTTTTACATATAAAAGTCCAATAATTGCAGCACCCTTTGTTCAAAATATTATTCTTTGAGCCTTTGAATTAACTTAACCCCATTCACAAAAATAATAAATTTATATAGTTCAGTCTATTTCTGGACTCTGCTGTATGTTTCATTGATATTTATGTCTTTTGCCCCCACCCCCACCCCCACTCTAAAAACAACACACTGCCTTGAATTCTCTCAGCTTTTGATTTTTTGAAAGTGTTTTTATTTATAGCATGCCTTGAAATCTAATTGTATCTGTTCTTCTTAAAAATTACTTTGACTGATCTGGTGCTTTTCCATATAAATTTTATAATTGAGTGGTCAATTTCTAAAAAAAAATCAGGCGATTCACTGGGATTGAATTGATTAATTTCGAAAAATAAATTGATATCTAAACATATTTTTCTTCCAAACACCAAATATCATACATTTTTACTTAGGTCAGATATACCCATGTAGACAAATAAACAAGCAAACAAACAAACAAAGATCCATCCTCAATCTACACCTTATACTAAATGATTCAAAATGGATCATGGACACAAATTTTAAAACGTCTAGATGAAAACATAGCACAAAATCTTCAGGAGCAAATGTAAGGCAATGTTTTTTGACTTGTCATAAAAGTGGATCCATGAGAGAAATATTGATAAATTAGACTTAATAAAAATTAAGAACTTTTGTTATGAAAAGGTCTATGGGAAAGGGATGGAAAACTACAAACAAAATATTTGCAAACCTCAATTTGAAGAAGGACTACTATCTAGTTTATATAAAGAACTCTACCCCTAGTGATTTTGGCTCAGTGGTTAGACATCAGCCTGCAGACCTAAAGGGTTTGAATTTGATTCCCGGACAAGGGCATGTACCTAGGTTGCAGGGCCAATCCTGGCCTGGGTCGGGTGTGTGCAGGAGGCAACAGATGTGTCTCTCTTGCGTCCATGTTTCTCTCTCTCTCTCTCCCCCTGTGCTCCCTTCCACTTTCTCTAAGAGTCAATGGAAAAAATATCCTCTGAAGAGAATTAAACAAACAAACAACAAACAAACAAACAAAAAACACACCAAAAAAACAAAACCCTCTCAAAGCTTAGCTGTCAAAAACAGAAGTGATTCAATTTGAAAATGACAATATGAAAAGATGGTTTACTAAAGGGGATATACAAATGGCAAATAAGCACATGAAAATATATTCAACATCATTAGCCATTAGGAAAATACAAATTGAATGCTCAATGAGACATCACTACACACCTATCAATATGACTATAATTTTTAAAAGTGACAAATACAAATGCTGAGAAGAAACTCTAGATAACTCATATATTGCTGATGGGAACATAAAAGACTACAACTACTTTGTAAACTTATTTAGCAGTTTCTTAAAAAATTAAACACACAACTTCCATATGACCCAAACATTTTAGCCCTGGGCTATTATTCCAGAGAAATAAAAAATTATGTTCATGCAGAAATGGGCACACAAGTGTCCATAGCAATTTTATTTATAACAGCTCAACACTGGGGACAACTCAGAAGTGCTTCAAGGAGTAAATAGTTAAAGCATGTTATATACCAGTTAGCAATAAAAGGAACAAACTTTTGATACATACAAATACTTGAATACATTACCAATGAATACAATTCTGGATAAAAGAAAATCCAATTCCCAAAGGTACATGCTCTATATTTTCATTTATATAACACTAGAGACCTGGTGCATGAAATTCGTGCATGGGGGGAGGGGGGTGTGTCCCTCAGCCCAGCCTGCACCCTCTCCAATCTGGGACCCCTCCAGGGATGTCTGACTGCCCGTTTAGGACCAATCCCATACTGGTAACTAGGCATCCCTCTCTCAATCCAGGACTGCTGGCTCCCAACTGCTCCCCTGCCTGCCTGCCTGATTGCCCCAACTGCTTCTGCCTGCCAGCTTGATCACCCCCTACCCACTCCCCTGCCAGCCTGATTGATGCCTAACTGCTCCCCTGCCAGCCTGTTTTCCCCTAACTGCCCTCCCCTGCAGGCCTGGTCACCCCTAACTGCTCTCCCTGAAGGCCTGGTTTGCTGCTAACTGCCCTTCCCTGCAGGCCCGGTCACCCCCAATTCCCTCCTCTGCTGGCCTGGTCACCCCTAACTGCCCTCCCTTACAGGCTTGATTGCCACCAACTGCCCTCCTTTGCAGGCCTGGTCCCTCCCAACTGCCTTCCCCTGCTGGCCATCTTGTGGCAGCCAGTTTGTGTCCACATGGGGGCAGCCATCTTGTGTGTTGGAGTGATGGTCAATTTGCATATTACTCTTTTATTAGAAAGGATAGAGGCCTGGTGCATGGATGGGGGCCAGCTGGTTTGCCTCAAAGGGTGTTCCAGATCAGGGTGGGGGTTCCCTTGGGTTGTGGGGTGGCCTAAGTGAGGGGCCTGTGGTGGTTTGCAGGCTGGCCACACACCCCGGCAACCCCAGCAGAAGCCCTGGTATCTGGGATTTATTTATCTTCTATAATTGTAACTTTGTAGCCTTGAGTGGAGACCAAGGCAGGCCAGGGCTGCGGGAGCTTGGCTTCCTCCATCGCTGGGGACAACTCAAGCCTCCTGCTCTCTCCAGCTCTGTGGCTGCTGCCATTTTTGTTGGGATTTATTTATCTTCTATAATTGAAACTTTGTAGCCGTAAGTGGAGGCCTGGGCTGACCAGGGCAGGCGGAAAGTTTGGCTTCCTCCATTGCTGGGGAAACCCAAGCCTCCTGCTCTCTCCCTGGCTGCAGCCATCTTGGTTTGGTTTAATTTGCATACTGATTGGCTGGTGGGCGTGGCTTATGGGTGTAGGGAGGTATGGTCAATTTGCATATTACTCTTTTATTAGATAGGATTCTGTGATGAGCAAGTTGTAGAAATGAACAGATTCGTAGTTACCAGTGGTCAAGGACAGGATGGGCAGAGGCTCATGAGTGTGACTCTAAAGGACAGCAGGAAGGATCCTTGTGCTGATAGATAATGTTCTGCATCTTGACTATATTAATGAAATTTGCTTTAAGTACTTGAAAATATACTAGTAAGATCCACTTATTAAAGAAATATATATGTTGATAAATTTTAATATATACATTTCAAATATAGACTGAACAAGTATAAATTTTATTAAACTACAAATATATTTGTCTCATGTTATTGTAACACTGGATGTTTACATTGTTAGTCTTTTGTATGGCATTGTTAATATTATCAATAGTATCATAACTAGTAATTATAACTATTCAGTTTTAATAAACATTTAGTTCTTCCAACTACTGCTACTGATATTATTTATTTGATGAATAACCCTCTCCATATTTATTCATGTTTTCTTCCAATTTTTCATTAGATTTATTCCCACAAAGAAAATTGCTTTGGGGATAAGTATGTTTTAGTTTTTATAATTTATTGAAATATTTCCCTCCTCCTAGAAATATTTCACACCTTCCTATCCAAAGGATGTGAGTGTTCCCATTTATCTAATACTAAAGGCCCGGTGCATGAATTCATGCATGGGTGTGATGGGGGCCCATTGGGTCGGGCTGGCAAGGGATGGGCCACAGGAGGTTGGCTGTCTGACTCCACCCCCCTGTTGAGGTGTTGAAGGTTGATCAGGGGTTGGACTGCGGGAGGTTAGCTGACTGGCCCTACCCCCAATCAGACTGTTGAGAGACAACTGGGGTCCAAGCTGGCGGGGGTTGGTTGGGAAGCAATAGGGGCCAGGATCAGGCTAGTTGGGTTGTTCCAGTTGTTCTGGTCGTTCTGCTGTTCTGGTCGCTGGGCTTTTACATATATAGATTAACTGAACCTGGAGGAATGATCACTAGCCAGAAAACCCCCACTTTAAGAAGCCAGTGCAAAATTGCTAGCTATTAGTGTGATAGAGGCTAGGGGATATTCCAGTAGTTAAAACTTGCTCAAGTTTGAATGAAGCAGAAAGGTGGAAAGAGGGAACTTACTCTGTTTAAGCAACTAAAAAGGAATTCAAGCCAAAATGAGGTAAAGTCAATACAGTTTATGATAGTTTACTTTTTGCAAACACCCAATGATTACATTGTTTCAGATATATTGATAAAACAAAAAAACAACAACTATGTATTATTGTTTCAAATTAGCAATGTATCATAAATTTTCAGCCATAGTCTGGGGAACATAATTCTGATGAATTTAATTTTAGTGCCAAATGATGCGGCTGCCAGTTTTCATTGGCCATGTCCATCTTTTATCCTCTTTTGCTGTCTACAATGTAGCTATAGATGGCTTATGTCTTGCTTTTCTTCATGTTACACAGGAGGTATTTTCTGAAAGCCAAGAGATTTTGAAAGGGACAGATTTATTGTAACTCATCAAATCCCAGAGACCACAGAAAGACAGCAAAAGAAGTTCAATCGCTTCCCCCAAAATGTCATCAAGACAAAGCCTTTGATTCCTCAACTATAACAGACAATTTTTGATAAGCAATCTAAAGTTGTTGTTAGTCTTTATTTTTAATGATATGGCTATTTTAATGAGTCAGTTTTATAGAAATAATTTAGATAACCCTAGAAAATAAATTTAAAACATATAAGTTACCTTTATGTCCTCATGCTTCAAAAAATAGCCTCATGGAACGGATAGTGACATGTGGCTCATGAGGTTGTAACCATAGCTCGCTCTGGAATGTAATCCTGATTCCACCCATCCTTTTGCAGCATAGACTTTAACAAGCTACTACCTCTGTAGTCTTCCTTTTCCTTATCTAGCAAAGGCAAAGAAAACCTGCTTTATAGTGATTTGTAATAATTAGAGGTAATGTCACATAGTGCCTCTCACCAAAGAGCTGATCAATGATTGTAATATTTATGGTGACTATCATATCATTGTTCCTCACACGTTATTTCACCTAACATACAGAATTATAATTATGTGCTGCATGATCTCTACCTGCCAATGTACTGTGAGCTCACTGTATACAGAGGCCATGTCTTATCTCTGTGCCCAACTATCTAACACAGGGTTGTTCCTCCATAAATATTTGCTGGGATCAATTGGAAAAAAAAAGTCCCTAAAACCACCTTATGCCAAGTGTAGAAATTACCATAATTAATGTTAAGGATATGAATAAAGTGTTTATATAAGTAATTAAAATAGCCTATATGAACTTTATGTAATTTGACTTGTATTTTTCATAAAGCTGTTATAAAGCTAATCAATGCATCCAAACAGTTCATTCTTTACCACCTATTCTTATTATGTACTAATTAATATCCTGGAGCCTTATAAGCCAGAGTTTGATAAATGTTTTTAAATTCAATTGTGTATGTGTGGCCAAATTTATTCAAAAAATTCAATAATTTTCTGAAATACCTTTTATGTATCAAGAATAAGCTAAACTTAATGTTAAAAATTATAAAATGAAAATATTTAAAACTGCATATGTTATAGGAGAAAGGAAAAGAATGACTTGAGTATTGAGACTCACAGGAAAGAAATCAGCCTTGACCTTCTTGCATTACTCTTTGGTGATAACCTAGCAGATGCAATGCTGTTGGCTAACAAATCAATGCTAATTGTAGCTAGTTCTTATGAACCTATCTACATTCTGTGTCTCTTTGTTACTATGATTCATCATATATTTATTATGTTTTGTAGTATATGTTATAACAGAACACATAATATATTCATTTATTAAGATTACAGAACATTAATCTAGTTTATGTTTATTAGTTATATATTATTACTACTGTTACTAGTATACATTGCTTACTATTCACTTGCCTAAATAATCAGCACAGATTCTAATCAAAGTATGAAAATTTTGAGATGTCTTTGACCCTCATTTGCATTTTTCTGAATTTTAATTTAATTATTACATCTACTATGAATTTATTCCTATCGTTTCATAGTATGAGTGTATCTGTTGTATAATCTCTTGCCTATCTAACCTCCTCCTCAACTCTCCATGAGAACCTGTGGCTGTTCATGAATCAGGACTCACATTTCTATCTTCCAGACCTAAATGGGCCCATATGGTTTATATATCCAAAGCCTTGCTCTCAAGATTATTTCAATGTTGCCGAAACCGGTTTGGCTCAGTGGATAGAGTGTCAGCCTGCAGACTGGAAGGTCCCAGGTTCGATTCCGGTCAAGGGCATGTACCTGGGTTGCGGGCACATCCCCAGTGGGGGGCGTGCAGGAGGCAGCTGATCGATGTTTCTCTCTCATCGATGTTTCTAGCTCTCTATCTCTCTCCCTTCTTCTCTGTAAAAAATCAATAAAATATATTTTTAAAAAACTCGACCATTCTGTAATGTACATCTATTACTTGATATTCTGAAAATACATCTGTATTCTCTTTTTAAAAAAAGATTATTTCAATGTGATGATTAATGTGATAAGTTATATCAAGGTGTTCTAACATAGAAATGGCAGTAACAATCCTCCTTCTGTAGGTCATTTCTGTGCATTTTTGAAGTGACCTTTTAAAGATCATTCACAAGGCTGAATATTTCAGGCCGAAAGGGATGTTAGTGCTTTATGTCAGTTCCACCATCTACAGAACATCAGACAACTAGAAACACAATAGTGGTTCTCTCTTCACGTGTCCACATTCACAGCACCCAAGCAATGATGTGGTTGAGACAATTCTCCCACTTTAATATTTCTTAAATCCTTTTTCTTCTGTTCCACTAACTTCCTTTTCACCAAACAACTCAACACCCCTTTCTGAACACCTGATAGTTGCCTCACTGAGTCCTATTACCAGAGTCGTAGTCATCAGGTCTGTAAGGGAGACTCATCATGCAAATCACATTGTGTCATGTCCTCATTCAAAATCCTCAGTGGTTCTCATCACCTGAAATAAATTTTCATTCCATGCAGGACCTTTGTCATTTGTCCCCTTTTCCCACCACTGTCACTCCCAAACTTTATGCTACAGGAATTCATAAGTATTTGCAATCTCCAAAGCACAATTCACATTTGCTTTGCTTTGCTCTAAATTAGTCAACTTGACTTATTTACCATGACAATCTTACTCCTCTTTCAGGTCTTAGATTATTGTTGCCTGTTCTGTGACACTCTATGTTACTCTTACAAATCAACCTACTACTGTCAGGCATTTCCCCACATCATGCCATACATCATACTTATTATTGTTCATGTCTTAAACTAAACTACATATGTTTTGAGGATGCAGATTAATTATGGTCTTCACTGTGTTACTAGGTACTAGCATAGTCATAGCACATATTAGGAGCTCAATAAAAATTTGTTGAGTATATGAATGCATGAGGGCCCTGGGCTACCATTCACAAGGTATATGTTTTGCATTAAACCATATGGCATTCTATATATACTAATATATATTAGTATCTAATATACTAATATATACTAGACTAGATATACTAATTGCCAGCTCATTTTGTTAATAGTCATCACAATAAATTCAATAAGAAGAACTTTTAATCATTTAATATTATATAATACACTAGAGGCCCAGTGCATGAAATTTGTGCACTTGAGGGGAGAAGTCCCTCAGTCTGGATTGCAAGAGGGTGCAGGCCAGGCTGAGGGACTCCACTGGTGCATGATTGGGGCCGGGGAGGGATACAGGAGGTTGGCCAGCCAGGGAGGGACCACGGGAAAGCTCCAGGGCGAGTCTGGCCCATCTCACTCAATTCTGATCTCCTGGACTGCAACAGCAAGCTAACCTACCAGTTGGAGTGACTGCCCCCTGGTGGTCAGTGCATGTCATAGCAAGTGGTTGAGCGGCTTTAGCATATAATTAGCATATTACACTTTATTTGGTTGAATGGACAACCGGACGACCAGAAACTTAGCATATTAAGCTTTTATTATATAGGACAGTATTTCTAATACTTAATATTATCTAGTGCTCTCTGTTTTTGGAAATTTTCTAAAAACTTTACATGGGTTTATTCAATAAATCCTTAGGTGCTATAATTATCATCATTTTTTAAGTGAGAGAACTGAGACAAAGATGTTTTGTAGGTTGCCAAAGATGTTACAGAAAATAAGTGAAAGGGCAGGGATTCAAACCCTGACAGTGTAGCTTTAAAGGTCTGTTTCCAACTGTAGCAACTGTATCACTTTATAGCTGACTGTCACAAGCTTTTGATTCAGCTTGTTTCTAGGCTTGTCTGATGAACAGTTGGTGAATCCACTAGGAATTATTTGCAGGAGAAATTTTTTTAACCCGAAAAAATAAATTAGAGAAAAGGTTTCTGTGAAGGTGCCTGGGAGAATTAGAAAGGCCTGTAGAGCACAGCGTGTTGCCTGCCTTTAGTAATAATTCTCCAGCAGGGGCAATGAACTGAGGCAAAAGGGGAGAGGAACTCTAGGCTGAATATGAAAAGCTGTTTTTACAGGAGGCACAAGGCATAAACAGCTCTCAGAACTCCAGAAGACAAACGGTGGGGAGATTAGCATGTATCTCACTTCCTCACAGAGCACAGCATGAACTTGGCCTCTTACTTCTATAGGTCTGTGCTTCCAAAACTTTAACATACATAGGATATACCTGTGCCATTGTTAACATGCATATCTGATCCAGTAGGTCTGGGTGGGCCCGGCATTGTGTGAATTCAGCCCCTACAGTTATGAGCCACAGGCATCATGAGTTGAATGCCATATGGTTTAATGCAAAACATTCTCTGGATACTAGCTATTATTAATAGTCCAATAGGCACAATGCCAATTAACCTCCATGACCTAAATGGAAAAGTAGTACATTCAACTGCTAGAACATTGCAAAAGACCATACTAGAATGTCAGGCCATAAGATGGTTACAGGAGGGGGAAAATAGATGCTAAAAAGAAAAGAAAACATATCATAATTGCCAGAGTCAAATGACAGCACAATAGGTGCTTGACTGTTTAAGTAAAGGCATTCTCTCAAGCAGTGAATAAATATTTCTGTGCCCTCTTTCCCATCAGTAATTCATTATTAAGAGAGCAATAAGATATTGACCTTGGGCCTATTTCTGAAAACCCCTAACCTTAGACTGCTGGATTTTTGCACAAAGCAGGTCAGAATACACAGTGCTGGGATGCTGGAGAGTGAACTGCACCACTACTGAAGTCTTTATCTAAAATCTCCTGTTCCAGGTCCCGGCTTGACCCTCTGTCTTTATTTTCACAGTAAAAAAAAATATATGTATCCTTTGGTTTTCTTGCCAACGGGTGCTCTTCAGGGCTGAGACCCTAATCTACCATAACATTGTTCACTTCAGAAAAAACCTCCTCCAACAATCACAGTCTGAAGACAATAAGAGAGATGAAAGAAGAAAAAAACTGTAGGAGGATAGGTAGGTGGAAGTGAGGTATAAGTGAGAGTAAATTGAAAGGTAAGTAATGAAGTGACTCGCTTCAAGAAATGGAAGATTAAAAAATAATGAAACCATTAAAAATGTAAGGGCTACAGTTAGGAAATGCTTCTCCAAGACCTTGTGGCTGTTGATTTGTCTTCCTGACTTAATAAATCTGAGCTCAATAAAACTCTTGTTCCACAAATCTTGTTACCCAAGAAGTTTAGGAAGTATTCTCCTTGATGCCTGATGGTTTCATCACTCACATGTTTGTGTGTATATATATATATATTTGTGTTTGATGATTATGACTTTAGTTTTGTAGAAAAAATACATCCTTCACCAGGCGCTGTGCTGGGTCTCTCACCTGCGCTCCCTTTCACTGTCCAGAGGCACCAGCCTCCACACCTGACAACCAAATACTATAAAACTGACCAACCGAAGGACTTGTACGCATGCATATAAGCACAACCAATGGATATAAGACACTGGGGTGTGGGGGGAGGGTGGGCAGGTGAAGGCATGTCCTGGGGGGTAGGGGTGGTCAGGGGGAGATCAAAGGGGGAAAAAAAAAGGAGACATATGTACTACTATTTGTAATACTTAAAACAATAAAAATAAAATAAAATTTAAAAAAAAATAAAAATAAAAAAATAAATTAAAAAAAAAAATAAAACTGCATCACAGCTTGCCAAAGCCAGGGACTGCCAGGGACCCCAACACCTCTGCTGTGCATGCCCTCCACTCCCCCCATCCCTCAGGCCCTTTCCCTCTGGCTCCCACCGCGGAAAACCCGCAACCCGCGCCCCCGCCCCTGCCCCACCTCCCAGTCCTGCAGCCTGAGCCCTGCCAGCACTGACCTCTATCCACCGCTCCAGGGGAGTCCCAGCCAGGGCCAAACTCCGGGCACCTCCCCCAACCCCTCCATCTCACCTGGGTCCTCCTCTCCCCACACTCTGAAGCTCAGGCCTCCCTACTTCAGAGACCCAGTCTTGATAAGGACAGGGGAGAAAATACCTCCCCCAAACACACCTTACCCCCCTCCACAAGTTCCCCCCTCTCCCTGCAACAGAATCTGGACTTGACAGTCCACCACCTGCCCTGGCCCCTCTTCTCCCAACTTCTCTTTCCTCCCAACTAGCTCTTCACCAACACCGCACCTCTTTTACCCCTGTCCCCATCCTATATCCCAAACCCCCGCCTCCTTCCTCTCCTCTTACAATTACTCTGTCTTCCCAACACCTGCTCCATCCTATTACCCCAAGGTCTACCCCTTCTCACCACTTCCAGTTCCCCCACCAGCAAAAACATAAAAGAGAAAAAATACATCCAATATAAATTGGACAAATTCACAAAGTCAAACAAACATGAGGCTAGTAAATAAATTTATTCACACCAAATTTACATATGATCTTTGCCATTTATATCCAAAGCAATATAGTAAAATGCCCTAGCCACTATTTCTCTTTTATTTTCAGTTCTTATACTGTATTTCCATTTCTGACAGAGTACACCTTCTTTTATAGACATTGTGGTACTTCATATGGTTTATCCTCATTTTGTTGGCTGCTGCCATGGCCAACCTAAAAATGGACACAAATTCCAGGTTCAGCTCAGAACTATCAGTCCACCTAAGGTCAGCTAGAACAAGTTCTGTCAAAGAAAGCTGACACCTTGCCCTGCCTCCATTAGAGTGAGCAGTGCACCAAACCCATGCCAGAGAAAAAGAACTTTAGTCCTTCAAATAAATCAACAAACAAGAAAGGAATAACCTTGCTAACTTGCCCTTGTTTTTGAAATCGAATTTCTAAACATGTCTGTCCTGTAGAATATACCCACTTTCCAGAATGGTCTGCTCTCAGAGAGCTTCTGGTAGCTCCTTTAGGTCATTATTCTAATGTCACTAACTCAGGAAAGCCTTCCTGTGTCCTCACTCTAGCACCACTTATCATCCTTCCTCTATACAGCAGTTGTCACTGTCTACATATCATATATTTTACCTATTCGTTTTCTTTCTTTCTTATACTTCCAACACCAGCTCCAAGAAAACATATTTCTTTTTGTTTTGGGTGTTTTTGTCTCATGTAATATACTTTTTTTTTAGGAGATACACTCATTTTCTTCATTGAGCATGTACATCCCTGAATTAGAAGAGCATTTGTCAAGCTACTCACTGACTCGATGTGTTAGGATCTTCATTTTTAATATAAGGGTGATAGTCACGTTTATTTCACTGAATGTTTCTGACAGTTAAAAAGAAGAATATACACATTCAAGAGTTGTCCTATGCTGGGCACCTAGTAAGGGTTCCATAAATAGCAACTATGATGATGATGAGTGACAATGTTTAGCTATGTGATTCAGGGAAAAATTGGTTTGATTTGGTCTTTTAAAATACAAAAATCAAAATGAAAAGCTCACTGCTTAGTTTTTAAAGAGCATAGATAACTAAAATTTAATTAGCAGAGAAGATTCATATTCTCAGAAGTCTATTATTATTTTCTTGCCATTATGTGCTCCAGGCCATTTCATATCTACAATCTCCTTCTGTCTTACTTCTTTACTTCTATATTATAAGTCTCCTTAGTTTATATACAATAAAGCAAAAAAAAAAAAAAAATCATCTTTTGAAACAAAGGATTCCCTTTTCACCTGTTCCATTTTTGCAAGCTGTGCAGTTCAAAACATACAGGAAACATTTGATCTTCCCAAGACTTTAGTTCTCTGTGGTAAATGCAGCCTCTGGCATCTGTTACCAAATGATTTCACTTTTTAATATAACTTCTATGTACATGTTTCCCATTTAAACAATAACAAACCACTGGCCCTTCTAAATTATTGGGATGTTACTTAAGGTACTAGAGGCCTGGTGCATGACATTCGTGCACGGGGGGGGGGGGGGGGAGCGGGGGGGGGCGGGGGAAGGCGGGGGGGTCCCTCAGCCCAACCTGCACCCTCTCACTGTCCAGAACCCCTTGGGGGATATCTCCCTGAGGGGAGCCAGCCTAAGCCAGCAGGTGGACATCCCCCGCGGGGTCCTTAGTGCTGTGGAGGAGACAGGAGAAGTTCCCACCACCACCACTATGCTAGCCATCTGTGAGCCGGCCTCTCCCACAGGGGGAGCGCACTGACCACCAGGGGGCAGCATCCTGAATTGAACATCTGCCCCCTGATAGTCAGTGTGTGTCATAGCCACCAGCCATTCCACCATTTGGTTGATTTGCATATTAGTGTTTTCTTATAGAGGATATCTACTTATTCCTGTTGTCACATCCAATCTCATATTTTTACACTTTTGCTGCATTACCAACAACACCATTGTAAGAAAACTGGACACAGTTGTACCAGCAATTTAGTGGTATTATTATTATTTCATCAAGTAAATTTAAGAATGCAAATATTAAAATGATTAAGTATTGTTACTATTCTGTGATCAGCTTCATCTAAAAATCATAGTAATTTTGAGGTACATAAAGGCATTGCCTTAGATAGAGTCCATATAAATTTTTCTGTTGAATGTTGCAAATTAAATTTTCAATGTCAGATTTAAAAACTGATCTCAGTCCAGCTAGTGTTGCTTAGTGGTTGAACATTGACCCATGTATCAAGAGATCACCGGTTTGGTTCTTGGTCAAAGCATATGCCCAGGTTGTGGGCTAGGTCCCCAGTGGGGACTGTGCAGGAGGCGGCCAATTGATGTATCTCTCTCATAGATGTTTCTATCTCTCTCCCCCTCTCCTATCCTTGCTCTCTAAGAAAAATCAATAAAAACATATTGTAAAAACTAATCTCAGAACCTGAAATACGTAAATGACTTATTTTTTCAACAACTTTACTCAATATAATTGGAACACACACCCAAAAATAAAAATTACCTTGCTTTCACCCAGAAAAATTAAGATTTTAAAGACCAAAGAAATTGTTTTGCTTTTAAAGAAAACAAAAACAAAAAGCTTTAGTGAAATAAATATTGATCTTATTTGTACTTTGAACATTAAATGGTACTTTGACCTTACCACAAAAAGATATTTGTAGATAAGTTCACTTTAAAAGTGCTTGCTTTTTAAAAATAATTATTGAATTCAATGATTGAGTGGACTTATATGCATAGGTTAAATAATTTAATTAAATTTTACAGTGCATAGGCTTATAATCATATTAGAGTTACTTCTGTAGAAAAAGTTTTTAAGGAGGAACGAAAAGCCTAAAATATTGAAAAAATAATTAGTTGATACATTATTCCCTTTTAATAAAGGCCTTATGATAATCTAATTATTTACATAGAAATACCTCAAAAATTCAAAACACATTTGGCTTTTGGAAAGAGGATAATATTTAGTTTACAAATGTGTACAAAAATTGCCATCGTCTTATAGGCCATTTTCATGGGAAATGCAATGTCGCATTTCCTGCTGCATTTTATAAGTTGTTATCCAAATAAGTATGTGGAAATTTTCAAAGTGTAGTTTGTGAGGTGTTGGGGTGGTGGTGGCGGTGGTTCTGTTTTGTTACTTACAGAGGGAAGGAAGCTACAAGATAAAGCTCCAGAAGCCTGCAAGTGAACTCAAATTCTCAGCCCAGTTAAAACACAATCTAAGATCTTTTTAGTCATATATTTCTGTCCCTAATTTTCTTTTTCTTTCTTTCTTTTTCTTCTTTTCTTGGTTTGGCCATGATTTTGTCTTTGACTTTTAAAATAAGTTATTTAAATTTTACAATTTTATTGTATTTGAAGACATGGGATAGGTAGATAGGGGCTGGGAGGAGGGGGGGAGGGGGGGAAAGTGAGAGATACCTGTAATACTATCAACAATAAAAAATATATTAAAATAATAAATAAAAGCTACTTCAGATATTTTGTGGTTAAGGATCTAAAAAGCAGAAAAATGAGGAAAATATAAAATGAATAAATACATAAGGAAACAAGAGGTATATTTTTATAACAGGTATTAGGAAAAAAATATTAATTTAAGCATAAATAGAAAACTACTCCTAATTACTTTTATACAGATTTTTTCCTCATAAAAATCTGGTTCAGAGGTATACTCTTTTCTTCGTCATTTTAGAAATCTTAAAACATATGAAAACATGCTCAATGTTATTAATCAGAGAGATGTAAATCAAAATGACCATAATGTATCACCTCACACCTGTCAAAATGATTACCATCAATAAATCAACAAGTGTTGGCAAGGACGTGGAGAAAAAGGAACCCTAGTGCACTGCTGGTGGGAATGCAGACCGGTGCAGCCATTATGAAAAACAGTAAGAAGTTTCCTCAAAAGTTAAAAATGGAACTGCCTTTTGACCCAGTGATCCCACTTCTAGGAATATAACCTAAGAATCCCAAAACACCAAGCAAAAAGAATGTATGCACCCCTGTGTTCATAGAAGCATTATTTACAATAGCTAAGATCTGGAAACTGCCCGAGTGCCCATCAGTAGATGAGTAGATAAAAAAGCGGTGGTACATCTACATCATGGAATACTATGAGTCTGTAAAAGAAGAAGGATCTATTTCCCTTTGAAACAGCAGGGAGGGACCTTGAGAGTATCATGCTAAGCAAAATAAGGCAACTAGAGAAAGACATATCACATGATCACTTATATGTGGAATCTAAGAAATACAATAAACTAATGCATAAAATAGAATTAGAGGCTTGGAAACATGGAATAGACTGACAAATTTCAGAGGAATGAGGGGAGGGGCAGGATGAGATTAACCAAAAGCATATATGCATATATGGCTTTCTCATACACACACACAATGGAGTGGTGAAGGATTGGGGTGGGTGGGAACCAGGTGGAGGGGGACACTGGGAGGGTAAAAGAAGACATCTGTAATACTCTCAACAATAAAGATGAAAAAAAAAACTTTTGTAGGACTAAACAACGTAATTGGCGACTTACCTGGAGGTTTGTGTGGAATCCTACACATTTGGTACATTCTAAGGATGCACAGAGCATCAGGGGACATATTCTGACAATTTCCTGGTCAACTAGATTTGGGGACTAGCTCTATCTGTTCCAATTGTTAAATTCTACTTAGAATTGTCAAAGTCTCTAAGGCAGACAGAAAAAAATTTTCTCATGATCCCCATATCCTGGTATTAATGCCGTTATGTAATTCCTACTCTTGAGTGTCCACAGGACCTGTGGCCTGCTTACATGGAATGACTGTGCAAAGGTGATGGGCTTTAGACAGTTACATATGTATGATATATAAGAGTGTTGCACCTGTTTCTACTGCTGGTTTTAAGAAAACAAGTTGCCATGAATCCTACAGCCACAAGGAATGGAATACTTCTTACTTATCTCAATCATATTGCTTCTGAGCCGTAGGGTTATTAAAATGCACAACTTAATCATTATTCAAAGATAAGCAGACCCGTATATTTATCACTTAATGGTGGGAGAACAAGAGTCAATTTAATTAGGCTTTATCAGGAAATAGCACTCAGCAACTATATTGCATATTTAATGTTAGAAGCTACCATGGTGTTGGATATGAATGGAATGCACATGAAGGAAAGGTTTAATGGGCTTTTATTGAAAACCTTCTGCAGGATAGTTGGAACAGGAATTGCACACCATTATTTCCTGAGGAATGTGTTTTCGTGGACCATAGTTCTAGAAGAGAATCTAGCATAATTCAATACAAACATAGCCTCACTGGCATGGGACTGTTTGGTGGATGAGTATGAAAAAGATTTGGCAAATACTTAAGGTGTTATTTGTTTAATGAGAAGAATTACTGGCAATCAAGCCACAGAGTGAAGCAAACTGTTTGAACCATTCAAACTGTTTACAGGCCTGGTATAGACTCGAGTCCCTAAATTTTCTCCATTGTAATTAGTTTTCTTCTATAGACTCAAATGAAATTATGCTATGAATTGTGTCTTACTTATAGATAAACATAAAAGTAGTCCCCCTAATGCATTAAAAATCATCCGGGTATTTTATCTATTATCCATATCCTCTGACCACTTACATATAATTTTGAAATCACTTATATATGAGAGTTCAGGCATCTATAATAAAAAGTGCCCTCTTTTCCCTCTCAAGACAAACCCATTATTTTCATATTACAGACATTCTGGGAATGTGTTTAAACACATGTATATGCAAGTATATTTAGGTCATTTGTTATTTTGAACTATGATCTAGTTATTTTTCATGTATTGAATAGGCATGAATTCTAGCACTAATTAAAGAAAGTACTTGGCTTAGTGATCTGGCAATTTAGGTTTTTAAAAAAGCCACTTTGAGACTGAGTTAAGCTGACTTTTTATTTTTCTCATAGTCAGGCATCTTAGTATTGTTTCCCTTTTGGTTTATGGCCAGTAAGCGTACTGAGTACTCAGGTAAGTCCAGGAGTGAATTTCTTCCAAGAGAGCCTCAAAATTAAATTTTTCTGAGGGAACATTTAAAATAAACCTGGTAATAAAGCTAAAATATCTGCTCTGTTATTTATTTTTTCACTAGCTATCAATGGAACTAGAGTTTTATGGTAAGACGGAATGGAGTGTGGGATATTTCTTAACCTAACTAATCCATCTGTGCCCCTTGTTCCAGGTATTGATTAGGGTGGTCAATTCACTTCAGTTCAATTCAAGTTCCATTGACTTTCTAAATGATCTGTATGATTTTGGAGACAGCAAGTTATATACCACTGATTGGCTATGTTTCTTTCCTCTTTCCATAGATGTGGGATATTAACTATAAATTAAAATTGTAAAAAAGCAACTCTGATTTGTATCTCACCAAAGCTCACAGTCTGAGGGATGAAAAAATATGGGGATTATCTATTATATCAGTCCACATGTGGTCCACATTGATGAGTCATAATGCTGAACCCCTAGGTTGAAGGAAAGGGTCAATGTATAAGCATTTCTTCCTTTTTATTG
The DNA here is from genome assembly GCA_026230045.1 of Corynorhinus townsendii. Taxonomy (NCBI): domain Eukaryota; kingdom Metazoa; phylum Chordata; class Mammalia; order Chiroptera; family Vespertilionidae; genus Corynorhinus; species Corynorhinus townsendii. The sequence continues at coordinate 61,252,387 of JAPDVU010000005.1, forward strand.
GTATGCAAGTAATTATTGGAAAACAACATTTTGTTGCATACAGTTAAAATTATAAAAATGATTTAACCAGTGAATTTTAAAAATATATATTTTTAAGATATATTTTTACTGATTTTAGAAAGGAAAGAATAGGGAGAGAGAGATAGGAACATCTATGATGAGAGTCATTGATCAGCTGCCTCCTGCAGGCTCCCCCTCCCCCCAGGAACCTAGCCTGCTACCTGGGCATGTGCCCTGTCAGGGAATTGAACCGCGACTTCCTGGTTCATAGGCTGATGCTCAACCTATTCTCTGATTAGCCTGGCCACACCAGCCAGGCTAATCAGAGAATCTTTAATTATTAAATGCCAAATCATGGGAAATCTATAAAGTTATTTTGGATAGCTCTAGCTTATATGCTAACACTAGAAATTGCTTTTTTAAATTCTATTTTGGATTAAAGCTGAATAAGAGCTAACATCTTGAAATGCGTTCCTGATACAAAATCACTTCTTGATTAGCAAGAGGTCCAGTGTCAATATTTTTAAACCTTTTCTTTTTCAGAGTTTACATTTTACCAGCTTTTAAAAAAATCAATTTAACTCTCTTAAATGTAACAAGAAAAGGAAAGAGGAAATAAACGTTTAAACAACACTTTCCTTTGGGAATGGTTCAAGTAATTTGTAGTGCTTGACTACAATGGTTGAGAAAAAAAGAGACATTTTTGTGAAAGTCTAATGAGATCTAAAAAGGGCTGAAATTATTGGTTGCTGTTGGTAAATCGTTGTCTTTGTCCTTTACAGGAAAGAGGAATGACACAAAATGATGTCCTTACCTGCCAGGAGTGAGCGTTCAATGCAATAGCATTGTTATAGCACCTATATTAATCTTCGTAGCTAGAATATATTTTTGTGTTTTTTTTTCTCATCTTTCTTATGTATTCAATTTTATTCATATTTTCCTATAACATTTGAAGCCCCCAAAATTCTTTTTCTGAGGGATGTGAGCTATAAATAAAGTTTAATAAAAATATATTGGTTCCAATGAAATGAAAATTGTGGAGTTCATTTATCTCTGGTGTATATTGGAGGAGTGAACTTTTTAATGTACATATCTGATCCCACAACCCTTTTATAATTTTTAAAAGTTGTCTTCATAAAAATCCAACTATTTTCTAGGGGTTATAAAATGAATGGGGCCCTACTTACCTCTCTAAATTATTTCCCAAATTAATCTACTTCTCACATCGTATGGTTTAGTCTTTCAGAATTACTTAAATTTGTAAAACATAATATTGTTTCCAAACTCCATGAATCTACACATGCTGCTTCCTTTAGATCCCCTCCTTCTATTATCTATGCAATTTCTTCAAATTTCTGAAAACATAATTCTAATATATCCTTACTCTAAAACAAGATCTTTCTTTAACCCAACACCAATCCCACATTAGATTTCAATTGGTTCATCTGTTTTCAGGGTACACTCATAGTATCCTGTGCAGTTATGTTTTAAACACTTAGAATGTTGCAATTTCATTAGCATTAGTGGATCACATTGCTAATAAGTTTGGAGCTCCTTTCTTTTATACTAGAGGTCCAGTGCATGAAATTTATGCATGGGTGGGGGGGGGTCCCCTCAGCCTGGCCTGCACCCTCTCCAATCTGGGACTACTGGCTCCAAACCACTCACCTGCCTGCCTGCCTAATGCTCCTAACTGCTCCCCTGCCTGCCTGATCGCCCCTAACCGCCTCTGCCTGCCAGCCTGGTTGTCCCTAATGGCCCTCCTCTGTCGGCCTGGTTGCCCCCAACATGCATATGGCTGGGGTTCCTCAGCCTGGCCTGTGCCCCCTTGCAGTCCTGGAGCCCTCAGGAGATGTCCTTGAGGGAGTGAGCCTAAGCCAGCAGTCACATATCCTTATCTCTGCTATGGAGGTGGGAGAGGCTCCCGCCACTGCTGCTGCACTTGCCAGCTGTGAGCCCAGCTCAAGGCTTCTGGCTGAGCGGCACTCCCCCTATGGGAGCAACTGACCACCAGGGGGCAGCTCCTGCCCCTGGTGATCAGTGTGCATCATAGTGACTGGTTGTTTCACCGTTTGGTAGATTTGCATATTAGCCTTTTATTATATAGGATGGGAGGGACTGACAGAGGTCAGAGGGGATGGACATGGACATAGACAAAAGTGTGTTAATGGACAGAGGTGGGGAGGGGGGCTGGGTGGAGTAGGGTAAAGGGAGGGAAATGGGAGACATCTATAATAATGTCAACAATAGAATAAAAACAATAATGATATTACACTACACTACACACCTATTAGGGGAAAAAAATACATTATGAACTATGTATTTACTACTTCAATAAAATTAAAAAATTTAAAAAGAAAGAATTTTGTCCAGAAAGGAGTTTTGTTGAAATATGTTTTTTTTAATTGTTTTTTTGTGGGGTTTTTTTGTTTGTTTGTTTGTTTTTTATGGTAAAGCTAAGAAAGCTTCAGAGCCCCTGTGAAGGCTGGATTTGTTCTGGGGGAGAGAGCAAGCAAGTTGCAACCAACAGTATATTGAATAACCTGCCTGAAATGATTTAAAAGAGAAAGGGACAGATTCCCCAAGCCTACAGTTATTGGTAATTTATTTTCTTATTTTAAATAAAGTCATTTTTTGAACCTTATTTTTTAAAAATCCCCCCCCACCTAAAATTAGTCATTCAGGTTCAGTAAACTTTAGGCCTCACAAAACCTGTGTTAGTCCCTGAGGGCTGGAGTCCCCAAAGGAGTTCAGATTCATTCATTATATTTATTTGCTCCTTTTAATTGTTGTTCTGGAGGGAGAGTGAGGACAGTTTTTTACTCAGTAATTTTTATAATAGGAATTGTGTTGGAAGCTGTTCCTTCTTTGGCTGTTTATGGGTTTACCTAAACAGGAACTCACAGAGACTTTAAGCCCTTTGAAGATAGGGACGAGCTGTATTGTGTTTCTATAATACAGGCACAAAGTTAATACAATTTTTATAAATATTTATTGAAGAAACTGATAAATTTCAGTGCCAGGAGGCATTACTTTCCCTTCTGCTCCATCTCTTTATTGAGACTTTTGTGCAAAGCGTAAGGCTGAGGGGATGAGCAGGTACAGCAGAGCAAAGTTGCTTTTTCCAAAACCTAGATCCTATACTTTGATTTTACATAGTAGATGCATTTCTGAATGACATTTTGAATTAGGTATGTTAGATTTTGCTAATATCAACTCCCTTTACTCATAGAGATTATTTTTAATGATGTTTAAACATTTTGTACTATGAGGTGCAAAATATTTTGCTTATTTCAAGAATTTTTGTGCATTCTTTCTGTAGTAAAGCAAATTATCAACATGGTAAGTCTATTTGGGGGGGTCTGCTTAAAATGGGGCCCACCAGGACTAAATTCAGTTCTAACAATGACTAATTCACACACCACATGTGGAGTTAGATGGCTATTGGACATAACCATTGTTTTGGCCCCTTTGCTCTCACAGCACCTGCTTCAACCAGAGGCAGTGTCTTGACCTTCTATGACCTCTTTGTCATGGCAACTGCAGGGTGTCTATTGCCTGAGGCCTTGGCAGTCAGCCGGGGTTGACCTTCCCAAGATGGCAGCAACCCTGGTGAACATGCATCGGGGGCGGGGTCCCCTCAGCAGAGGTGGAGCCAGGAGGCACACAGGGAGAGCTTTCAGGAAGGCCAGCTGAACCCCAGAGTCACACTGACAGTTTCTCTCCTCCTCTCCTCTCCTCTCCTCCCATGCTGGCGAGCTGATGGCTGAGGGGAGTGGCAGCCACTGGCGAGGCTGGGGGCCTGAGGGCCAGTCCCAGCTGGGCAGGCGGGCACTTCTTCCCAGGGTTTCGAAGGGTGTTGGGGGTAGAGATGTGCTCCAGCCTCTGCGCTGGGACGGAGCTGGAAAAGGGAGAGGATGCCCCTCCCCCACTGCTGGGTGGACATTGCGGAGGAGCAGCTATGGATCCCTAGCCCAGACCCACCCTCCCAGGGGCAGGCAGCAGGCTCAGGTGCTGCCGAGGCCATCAGACCCTTGGGGGCGGGAAGGAGCATCTGGGCCCGCCCTGCAGCGAGTCCCTGGCTCCGGTATCTGAGTGGCAGTTGGGCAGCAGGTGGCAAGAGTAGACAGAGAAACTGGCCCCAGGCCAGAGAGGTGAGGCACTCAAAACTTCTGCCTAAGCAGTGCCGGGCTGTGGCAGATAACAAAACGCTGGCATCCAAGCCCTCAATGCTGGTGCAGGGGTCTGAGAACCTGATGGCATGTGGAATGTGCCTCTCCTGCCTCCGTCTGACACTGACTCCACTGCACTGCTGGTGGGAGGGAAGGTAAGGGGGCTGGTTCAGCACGAGCCGCTTGCTGCTTGCCGCCCGATACAGCTCGCCAGTCCCCTAGGGGGTGGGGGGAGTCAACCGGTCGGTCCTTTGGTCATCCTGGTCGTGACGGACATTGCCTTTTTTATATATAGATGGTATACTCCAGGGATACCATGTAACCTATAATGTAATAGGCATACAAAATTAACTAAACAAATGATTATTCATGGGTTTCTGTAGACATTTCAATCCTGCAGTTAAATTCAAACTGGAAATGAATACCCAGAAAGTTAATGTCAAAAGGAATAGCAGGATACAAAATAAATATTCAGATTTCAGTTGCATTTCTATACACCAATAATGAACTATCAAAAAGGGATACCAATAAAACAATCTCATTTACAAATGCACCAAAAAATAAAATAAAATACCTGGGAATCAATTTAATCAAGGATATAAACTACCTGCACTAGAAAAAGTATAAAGACACTGAAGAAAAAAATTGAAAAGATACAAATAAGTGGATGTATATGCAGTGTTCATGGATAAGAATAATTAGCATTATTAAAATATATATACTACACAAAGCAACCTATAGATTCAATGCAATTCCTATCAAGATGCCAAGTGCATATTTCACAGAAATAGAACAAATATTCCAAAAGTTTATATGGAACCACAAAAGACCTGAAATAGCTACAAGCAGTCTTGAGAAAGAAAACCAAAGTTGGAGGAATCACATTACCTGATACCAAAATATATTACAAGGCTCCAGTAATCAAAACAGCCTGGTACTAGTATAAAACAGACATATAGATCAATGGAACAGAAGAGACCCCAGAAATAAACCCACTCCTTTAAGGTCAATTAATATTTGACAAAGGAGGCAAGAACATTTAATGGGGTAAAGACAGTTTATTGAATAAGTGGTGTCAAGAAAATTGGACAGAGAGGTGCAAAAAATGAAACTAAACTATTTTCTTACACTTTACACAAGAATAAAACTGAATGGATTAAAGACTAAAATGTTAGACTAGAAACAGTAAAAATCCTAGAAGAAAACACAGCCAGTAAAATCTCAGACATTTCTGGTAGCAATATTTTTTTCTGATGTATCTCCTAGGGCAAAGAAAACAAAATTAAAAATAAACAAATGAGACTACATCAAACTGAAAAGGTTTTGCACAACAAAGAAAACCATCAACAAAATGAAAAGGTAACACACTGAATAGGATAATATATTCACTGATACATATGATAAGGTGTTAATATAAAAAATTATAAAAAACTTATAAAACTCAATTCCAAGAAAACAAACAATCCAAAGATGGAAAAAAAAATTGAATAGACACTTCTCCAAAAAAGACATACAGATAGCAAACTTTATGAAAATATGCTCAATGTCACTAAGTCTCAGAGAGATGCAAATTAAAACCACAAGGAGATACCACCTCACACCTGTCAGAATGGCTATCATCAATAGATCCAAAACAAGTGTTGGCAAGAATGTGGAGAAAAGGGAACCCTCATGCACTATTGGTGGGAATGCAGATTGGTGTAGCCACTGTGGGTAGCAGTACGGAGTTCTCAAAAATTAAAATGGGCCCAGCTTGTGTGGTTCAGTTGTTGAGCATCAACCTAGGAACCATGAGGTCACAATTTGATTTCCAGTCAGGGCCCACACTAGGGTTTTGGTCTCAGTCCCTGGGAGAAGGTGGAGGGGCATGCAAGAGACAGACAATCAATGATTCTCTCTGATCATTGATTACTTTATCTCCCTCTCCCTCTCCCTCTCTGAAATCAATAAAACATTTTCAAAAAAGAAAAAATACAGAAAATGGGACTGCCTTATCATCCAGCAATTCCACTTCTAAGAATATATCCCAAGAAACCAGAAACACTAATTTGAAAGAAGATATGCACCCCTATGTTCATTGCAGCATTATTTACAATAATAAAGATTTGAAAGCATCCCAAGTCCATCAGTAGATGAGTGGATAAGACAACTGTGATACATTTATATAACGGAATACTAGTAGGCCATAAAAAAGAAGGAAGTCGTACCCTTTGCAACAGCATGAATAGACCTAGAGAGTAGTATGCTAAGTGAAACAATCCAGTCAGAGAAAGACAAATACCATATGATTTCATTTATATGTGGAACCTAATGAACAAAATAAGCTAACAAAATAGAAACAGACTCATAGACAAAGAACATAGACTGAGAACTTCCAGAGGGGAGGGGGTGGTGCTGGTGATAAAGGTGAATGAATTAAGAAAAAAAAAATGAACTCACAAACACAGACAACAGTATGGTGATTGCCAGAGGGAAAGGGGGTTGGGAGAGGTAAGAGAGGATAAAGGGAAGATAAATGGTAATGGAAGGAGACTTGACTTGGGATAGTGAAAACACAATACAATATACAGATGATGTATTACAGAACTGTACCCTTGAAACCTATATAATTTTATTAATCAATGTCACTTCAATAAATTTAATTAAAAATTAAATAAATACATTTAAAAACACAACAAAGGACAATAGGTGGTGCAGTCTACACATGGCACAAATTGATTCCATCATTCTCAAGTAAGAGGTCCATCTATATAAAGGGCATTCATGTTTGACAATTGGAAAGTATTAGTAGGGTACTGGGGAAAGCAACCAATCCTATCTAATAAAAGAGTAATATGCAAATTGACTGTACCTCTGCTACACCCACAAGCCACGCCCACCAGCCAATCAGGAGCAAATATGCAAATAAACCCAACCAAGATGGCTGTGGCCACAGAGAGCAGGAGGGAGGCTTGGGTTTCCCTGGTAATGGAGGAAGCCAAGCTTTCCGCACACCCTGGCCGGCCCACTCCAGGCTACAAAGTTTCAATTGTAGAAGATAAATAAATCCCAGATACCAGGGCCTCCACTTGGGTCGCCGGGGGTGTGTGGCCAGCCTGAAACCCACCACAGGCCCCTTGCCCAGGCTGCCCAACACCCCAAGGGAACCCCCACCCTGATCCAAGACACCCTTCAGGGAAAACCAGCTGGCCCCAACCTGTGCACCAGACCTCTGTTCTATCTAATAAAAGAGTAATATGCAAATTGACCATCACTCCAACACACAAGATGGCTGCCCCATGTGGTCAAAGATGACTGCCCCCATGTGGACACAAGATGGCCACCACAAGATGCCCAGCAGGGCAGGGCAGTTGGTAGGGACCAGGTATGCAAGGGAGGGCAGTTGTGGGGTCCCAGATTGGAAAGGGTGCAGGCTGGGCTGAGGGACACCCCCCCCCCCAAGCACGAATTTCATGCACCGGGCCTCTAGTAAAATATATAACCAGTTACTTAAAACTACCTTACCCTTTGGGTTCAGAATAGATTATTGGCATGAATACTGGTCATTCACAGTTTGTGTTCTATTTCAACTGTAACCAACATTTTTATTCTTCCAAAGCAATTTTTTTCCCTCCAATTTGGTCATCAATAATTACTTTATGGAGGGATTGAATAAGAAAGGAGAGAGAGAGAGAGAGAGAGAGAGAGAGAGAGAACACTCATGAACATGGACAATAGTGTGGTGATTGTGGGGGCAGAAGTGGAGGTAGAAGAAGGCATAGAGGGGATAAAATAGTCATGGTAAAAAAAAATAATGACTTTTCCATTAATAAATCAAAAGGTCATGGTTTATCCTTACTTTTACTTTCTTTAAGAAACTGTGTAATTCTATCATGGTATCAATCTCAATTTACAAATATCTTCCACTCAATCTCTTCTTTAAAGTTGAATATCAACTCTGTAAGGCTGCTAGAATGAAACGGGACTGGTTTTAAATATAAATCTTATTTAGTCAAAAACCTATGGTTGGATGAGAGAGTTCATCCACATGTCCAAATCTACATATTTTAAGTAAAGTTGTAAATAATGTAAAATATGAATCTAAGAATGCAATATAATTTCATTCTATTAATTTTGTATATAGGTAAAGTGAGATCCAGTGAAGTAAAGCCTACATATGGTTACAAAAATATGAGTCTCTATCATAATTAATTATTATGTGCACAATTTTTCCCATAATGTATGCTTTATAAAACAGAGAAGTCCCTCTACAGTAAAAGGAAAGGGAGATAAAATTTGATAAGAAATCATTTATTTAGGAACCTATAATATAAGTGTAATATGCTAATTAAGCCAGACGTCCTTCCGGACAAAGCCAGGGCTGCCAGGGAAGCCTGGGTCCTGGGTGCCAGAGGGAAGCCAGTGTCGGCAGTCGGGGGAAGAAAGGCCTCCCCTTGCATGAATTTCGTGCATTGGGTGTCTAGTCTTTAATAAAAAAGAAGCCATAAATCTCATTAGACATCACAAGTCATTTTCATAACAATGGGATACTAGATAGAAGACATGCTATCATCTTTCACTTACAAAAATAAACCCACATGCAGAGGCAGAAAAGCATTTGAACAGACTGTCAAATTATAGCCGGAAGGCTGGGGAGGGGGGAAGGAGGTAAGAGATCAACTGAAGGACTTCAATGCATGCATATGAGCATAACCAATGGACTCAAAATTCACTGGGGGGTGAGGGCATGTATGGGAGTCGGGTGGGGGGGGCAATGGGGGGATATGGACACATGTAATACCTTAATCAATAAAAATAAAAAAAACCCGCATCTAAGTGGCATTTTCAGGTTTACCCTTCTCAATTAGTCAGCCACTGAAACAAATGTGATCTAAGTGCCAGCTCCCATGGGCCCATCCAATGTGTCTGCATACAGTTCATTGATCATTTGGTTAAAATACAATGAAATTTATTGCTAAAAGTAACTTCAGGTCATCAATTTTCATATATTTTAAGTGTCTATGTGGCACATTAATGTTTTTCTGCCAACAAATTATGGTACCAGTTTAAGGCTTATTTACTGAAACCTAAACCCATAGTTGTTATAGTTTTAAGACCTAAGGGTGAGGTGACTAACAAAAAAAAGTGGATTTGACATACAAGGTTAGGATGTTATTAGCAATCTATTTCTTGAAACACTGTTTTGTATTGTTTGTTTGTTTTCTCCATAAAGAACTATAAAATAAAACCTGGTCAGACATTTGTTCACAATGACAAAAATAGATTCTTAAGAGAATAATTAATGTCTTATTAAATACTAAAGGCCCGATGCATGAAATTCATGCAATAGTAGGCCTTCCTTCCCCCGGCTGTGGCACCGGCTTCCCTCTAGCACCCGGGACCTGGGCAGCTTCTGCTTCATCTGGAAGGCCATCCATAAGGACATCCGGTCAAATTAACATATTACACTTTTATTATTATAGATGTTTCTTCACAAGCTAGGATGTAGTTAATTTCTGAAAATGCTTGCTCTGATTTTTAAATCTACATAAAATTGTACTTAGATTTGGGGAGGAAATGTTTTATTGAAATTAAACTCTATTTATATAAAAGGGGATAAGTAAGAAATGTTGTGAGGTAGTCAGAATAATGATCCTCAAAGGAGTCCACATGAATTTATTTCTACCTTACTTGGCAAAAGGGACTAGCATATGTGATTAGAACAAGAACCTTGAGATGGAGGTATTATTTGGATTATAGCACAGTGGAAGAGAGAAAGCCAGAAGAGTCACAAAGATACAGAGATTCAACTTTGCTGGCTTTGCTGATGGAGGGAGGGGGCAACGAGCCAAAGAATCTGGATGGCCTCTGGAAACTGGAAAGAACAATGCAATGGATTCTCTTCTAAAGCCTCCAGAAAATACAAACAAATAAACAAAAAACACAAAAGAACCACACATGTGTTGACATTGATTTTAGCCAAGTGAGACCTATGTTGGGCTTCTATTTACAGATTGTAAGGTAATAAACTTATATTGTTTATGCTGCTAATTGTGGTAATTTGTGATAACAGTGATAGAAAACGAATGCAGTTATGCTAACCTTTCTTCTCAAAGTGGTAGATTAAATACTATAAGTACTTATTCCTACTGCTTCCCACAACACTGAAATAATAGAGAAATTTTAAAGTCTTAGCAAAGCAGAGGTCAGGAAAGGAGACCGCAGCAAAATAAAACTTGAAAGTCTGTTTTAAAGGCATACTTAGAGAACAAAAAGGTTATTGAAAAATAAAACTGTTATAGAAGAAATGAAAATCTTGGATGAGAAATAAAATCAAATAAATGGACATAAACTGAAAATCATAAAACTTAAAATTAAGAACATCTTCAAGAATGTAGAGAAAAAGTACATAACAATAACAAAAAAGAAAATGTAAGAACATTAGAAAATCATTGCCAAAAGTTCCAACAGCCAAATAATGAAAATTCTAGAACAATAGAATAGAGAAAAATAGAGGTAAATAAATAAATAAATTAATTAAGAAAACTGTCCAGACTGAAAAGACAGAGCAAAATGAACTAACCTTGACTCACAGTTAGGCAGAACATCTTGCAAGTTAAGAACAGTGGGGAAGATTATAATATTCTGAAAGCTTTAAATTGAAAAGGAATTAAAACTAGAATTAGTATCAGACATCTCAGTAGCAACCTAGTAGAAGGTAAAAAAAAAAAAGAAAGAAAGAAAAGAAACAATGCCACTGAAGCGTTGAAGGAAAGTGATTTCTATACCAGATCAAACTATTAATATTAATTAGGAAGTACATATTGATTATTTTAAAACTTAAAGTCTCAAAAAGTTCACTATCATATTTTTTATGAGAAGCTCCTGAAAAATGTGTTTAATGAAAACAAAGAAGTAAACCAAGAAAAGATGAAAACATATGCCCCATAAAACAGGGTTTCTATTCTACACCAAGAATGCCATCAATGGAATTCCCTAGCATGATGCTAAAGGAAGATCCTAACACAATGGAAAATGATCAAAACATAGGGGCTCAGTCACAGAAAGAAAAATATCACATGATCTCACTAATTTGTGCAATATAATGAACAACACAAATTGATGAACAAAAACAGATCCAGAGACAGAGATTCATCAATTAGACCATTAAACTCAGAGGGAAGATAGGGAGGGTGGGGGTAATGGGGAGAGATCAACCAAAGGACTTGTATGCATTCATATAACTCTAACCAATGGACACAGACACCAGGGTGGTGAGGGCATGAATGGGGGGGTAGGAGGCAATGGGGAGATAAGGACACATATGTAACACCTTAATCAATAAAGAGAAAAAAACATATGGGCTCAATTGTTATAGCACTTAAAGAAAACACTCATGGTTGATCTAATTAAAGCATGCTGTAACATTGGAAATTTAGGGTAGGGTGGATGTGGTGGAGGTATAGTGGGTAGCAAGAGTTAAACAAAACCAAACCCAACTGGATTTTCATCTACGTCAGTTAAAAGCAAATAGACAATATTCCCAAAGGGAAAATCAAAAAGCAATTTAAGAATAGTTAGAGATTTGCATATAAATAACAGTTTGAACCACCCAAGAGGGCAGGGACTTCTCATGTCTGTAGATTTAATTTAATTAAAAACAGACTAAGTGGACTACCTGAGAATTAGTTTTTTTCACTGTAAAATCTCTACCATATAGTCGTTGTGAAGATTCAAATAATGTGGGCAAATTACCATGCAAATGATTGACATGTGGAGCTGGAAAAGGATAAGCAGAAGTTATGGATGAGATTCTTAGTAAGCAGTAGAGAGATGATGGGCCCTACTGTATTTGCTGTCTACAGTACTTATTGATCACACATAGCCCAAATATTCTGAGACAGTCAAGATTTCAAGACTTTACAGGTAAGAAAATCAGAATTTGAAAAAAGAAAAAAAATATTCTACTAAATGATGAGATCCGTCTTTTTTGAACTGCTCTAGGCCAGAAGCTGTAGGAACCCAGCTTTTAAAATTAATTCTGAGAGGTACCAGGGAGTTGGGCATATGACATATCACAGAACTGGCCTGATCCAAAGATAGAAATATACTTTTTCTGTGACACTCTTTCAAAAAAAGCAACTGAACACTTTTTAAAAAGGTGACTTCTTATTTAAACAAAACAAGGATTTGTCTGTTGTACTTACTGTGGCTTTTGAAACACACTGGCTCAGCAAAGATGTTCATGAAGACACCTCCAAGAAATGCAGGTCTCAAGTAATATGCATTAAGTTCAGGTTCCATATTGCTGACATGTCTCACCAATTAGGAGCCAAAATAAAAATTAACTTCAAGGATTGAATTGTGATGGATTAAATTATTACCTTTTAGGAGTTAAGAGTCTTCTGATAAACACATTGAATCAAGAAATATGAGTAATTAACTGTTGGGAAGTGGAAAAATGATGAACACACTTTAAATATTAAACCCAATCATGATTTGAAAGTTATAGTTTTTATAAAACTGAAGTTGCAGTATTGAATACATGAGTTTATATTATTGTAATCTAAATGACCTTGTTCATTTAAATAATTATAAATTGCATGCCAGACAATGAAATTAGTTTGATTAGTTTGAAATTAGTTTATTGTATATCCTATACAATAAAGAGGTAATATGCAAATTGACCATCAATCCAAGACACAAGATGGCCACCCCCATGTGGACACAAGATGGCCAGTAGGGGAGGGCAGTTGGAGGGGACCCAGGCCTGCAAGGGAGGGCAGGTGGGGGGGACTAGGCCAGCAGGGGAGGGCAGTTAAGGGCAATCAGGCTGGTAGGAGGGGGCAGTTAGAGGTGACCAGGCTGGCAAGGGTGAGGGCAGTTAGAGGCAATTGGGCCAGCAGGGGAGCAGTTAGACATTGATCAGGCTGGCAGGGGAGTGGTTAGGGGGTGATCAGGCTGGCAGGCAGAAGCGGTTAGGGGCAATCAGGCAGGCAGGCAGGCGAGCAGTTGGGAGCCAATAGTTCTGGATTGTGAGAGGGATTCCAGATTGAGAGGGTGCAGCCTGGGCTGAGGGACACACACACACCCCCCCGTGCATGAATTTCATGCACTGGGCCTCTAATATATATATATATAAAATTCAAGCACAACTACTGAAGTAGAGCTCACAGATTTGCTGTGTATCCAAGGTGAACTCTCTTCTAGCATGAAATGATAGAAAATTTCATGATACAAACAGCGTGTAAGACACCTTCCCCATAATCTCCCACTTCCTCCCACAGAAATAATCCATTAAGGTTCCATCTTGTCTAGACAAAGTGGCTCTTGAATAATCAGACAGCTAAATGCTTTTTTATAGTATTTAAAACCATATATATATATGAATGAATTCAGAACAGCATAAGAATTTTTTCAGAATTAATGATATATCCTTATTTTTCATTTGGTAAGTATTTGCAAAAGCCTTTTTGCCTATTGCTAAAAAGGATGAGTAATATTTAAAATGAAGATAAGCATTATCAAAATAATTGTATTTCTTTTATTTACATCATTTTGATAAATAGAATGAAATATTTTATCATGACAGGAGCTACATATACCATAAAAATCCCATAAAAGGGGATTAGTTTGCAGTTGTTAAATAATTATTCAGTTCAATGAACACATTATATTTTGGTGGGCTGAAAACTTCCTTGGCTTAAGTTGACTTTTACTCTCCTTGATTTGAGTTCATACAAGTTCCTGAAATGGAAACACCAGAGGTTTATTTCTTATTTAGTCAATAAAATGCATAACATTTCACTGCTGGGAAAACCTGTCACGTGCAGAATGAACAAATGTTACACAAAATCACTTTGATAAGAAGTCACCTCTTCTAAAATAACTATTTCACCCAGTCACTTTTTCATATATTAAACTGCAATGATTTTGTGTGGAATGGTCAGTGTTAAAAAAAAAAATCAACAAAAGGAGAATAAAAACATTTTTTATTTTTATCCAAATATATTAGACTTTATAATTTAGTTAGTTTCAACAAAAACGTAGAGTCACTATATAATATATCATCCAAACCAAGACACTCGAAGAGTGAAAGGGAGAGCTGCTAATAATTACACGGGTACAACAGGACAAGCTGGGACTTTCGAAGGGAAACTGGGACCTATGATCAATTTAGCAATAGGGGTTCAACATGCAGAAATCATATCTTTCCCATACATATGTGGTAAAAATAAAGAAATAGCATTCACTAAGAAATATTAATTTTGGCAAGAGTGGTTGTTCTTTCTCATCATCCAAATCTCTGTTTAAGTATCAATCCCTCTGTTAACCAGTAATCTCCTCTAAAATAATTACTATTTCACCCAGTCATTTTTTTTCATTTTACCCTGTTTTCCTTTCCTCAAGTAATGTTACTATCTGAAATCATCTCATTTGTTTTTTGTCTGTCTCACAGTGCCCCTCCCCATTCTCCTACTGATATGCATTGTTCAAAAGGGCAGTGACTTCCTCTGACTTAGTCATACCCAAATCCCCCAGGAATGAGAAATGCCTGGGACAAAAAAAAAAACAAAGCATGCAAAAAAAAAAAAAAAGTTAAATGAATTAATGAAAACCTTTGGAGAGTTTATTCTGGGGCCCATATTCTACTTGGTACCAAAGACAAAATAACTCTCCAAATTAAATTATGGCTCTATTTAGTTTTAAGTGTTTGGGCTAAATGATCTATGCAGTTTCTTCCACTGGTAATAAATGTACTTCCCTCTTCCCCCTCTCCAACTCCTCTTCCTGCTACTATTTCATTTCCTGTATCCAGCATAAAGGAAAGTTCAGAAATTAAGGGGTAGGGCAACCAGCTCTATTCACAGTGGATGGATGCTCAAGGTTGATCATTTTGCCAGTAACAATTCCCTGGTATATGTTTGCACCTACAGAATTTGGTTGATACAGAGGTAGCCAGAAGGTATTCTTGTAGTTAATGATTGAATTGTTGATGTAATAATTTTCCAATAAGGGAATTATCACAAGATTGCTAAAAACAGGAAATGATGAGTGCCACACCAGCCATTAAGGATTTGCATGTTAATGAGGACAAATAGATTAATTATGGGCAGAGTTACACTGAAATGTTCAAAATGTTTTATAGGAAAATCCATTATATTTTGATAAGTAACACTTATAAATTTTCATTAAAATATCTGCATTCCAAATCTTTATTTTGTAGGTGTTCTGCTGAGCAATAGTTTGTTTTTGTAATGAATTATAATATAAAATCTTAAGGTTAAGAAATTGTACTGCTAAAATTATTTGGGTAGGCCAGGGATCCAATATACCAATGAAATCAGTATTTAACCAACCAAACAATAACACCAAAATAAAATTAAAAAAAAAAACGAATGGGTAAAATACTTTCAATTCATCAAATTTTAAATTCTCTCAAGTATATACAAAACATCCGTCACAAACTGAGTGACAGGTGTTGGATAGGATAGGTTCCCCACGTGAAGAAACAAAGTCTGTCCTATTACAACAAATGCCATTCACAAAAGAAAGGCCAAGAAGCCCTAACTGGTTTGGCTCAGTGGATAGAGCGTCGGCCTGCGGACTGAAGGGTCCCAGGTTTGATTCTGGTCAAGGGCATGTACCTTGGTTGCAGGCACATCCCCAGTAGGGGGTGTGTAGGAGGCAGTTGATCAATGTTTCTCTCTCATCGATGTTTCTGTGCCTCTCCCTTCCTCTCTGTAAAAAATCAATAAAAATTTTTTTTTAAAGAAAAGCATAAGAAAAGAGAATCAGAGGGAACACTCTGTAAACTGTATCAATGTCAATCTGCTGAAACTAACACACACAAAGGAGTATTGAATGGAAACCGTAATAAAAAAAAATAAATTAGCCCAAATTGTGTGGCTCAGTGGTTGACTTAGAAACCAGGTCATTGTTTTGATTCCCAGTGAGGGCATATACCCAGGTTGTGGGTTTGAACCCCAGTGTGAGGTGTGCAGAAGGCAGCTGATCAACGATTCTATCTCATCATTGATATTTCTACCTCTCTCTCCCTTTCCCTTCCTTTCTGAAATCAATAAAAATGTATTTAAAAAATTTTAATTAAAAGAAATCTCTGAATAAAAGAAGACAGTCAATTAGACATATATATTTAAAGCATAAATATTTATCATCTCTTTCAGTGTATTGTGTCTCTGCAAGGAAAAATTACTGGTTTTTAAAATGACAAAAGTTTCAGAAACAAAGTGAAAATTAACTCAGTTTGAAACAGAGACCATTAATTATGTAATTTCACACATTCTCTGCATTCAGTATAACTTGGCTACTGACTATCACAATGATTCAGCATTTGTTCAGAGCTCACTGTTGTGTTAAATCATATACAAAACAGGTGTCCAGATTTTAATTAGTCCAGGAGAGGACCAATTCTCAAATTAATTTATCTTTATTTTCCCCCATTACTAGCAAGTTTTAAAAATTGTAAAAAATCTTCAACATATTGATATGCTCTAAAGTTTACAAGTTAAATATATAACGGTTATATTTTGGCAGGGCCATAAATAGCACAGACTTGCATGACTCCCTCATATAAAGTACAACTGAAAACCTTTCAGGACCTTAAACAGCAGAAAACATTAAATTAGATTTTTAAAATGACAAATAATTTAAGGCTAAAATATTTGGTATTAATAATTAATGCCAGTATCCTTCCTAGCCTAATAAAGTAAACATGCACAAGAACTACAACTCTGAACAAAACATCACAATTTTATCAGATATATATGTACGTATGCATGTGTGTGTTCATATATATATATATATGTATATATGTGTATATACATATACATACATATATATTTTTTTATCGCCCTGAAAGATATCTATTCATGTTCAGCTTAATTTAAATGTTAGAAATGTCATGGAGAATACCACCCCTTTAAATATATATATATATATATATATATTTCCGGAATATACAATATAAATATACCATATATAAATCATGCCATAAAACTAAATGCAAAATTTGCACATTATTGCATGCATGATGTGATAATACATGCCCATTAGTAAGAATTTCCTTATGATGCCCTCCCTTCACAACGTTTGCTTTCTGCACAGTAGCAGTACTTGGGAAATAAGGCTTCTCAAATAAGCATATCTGACTGGGGAGGAAATGTACCTTTCAGATTCCTTAGAGAGGATTCCCTCATCAGCCAAATATTATATTATTACTAGATCAAACAGTAAATAATGCCTAAGAGGGTGTTTGTTATGTGAATCGATCAGAGTTCATTTTTCTTAATTTGGCTGGGAGATTTCCCTCCATCCTGGCTCCTCCCCCAGCCATCCTTTGAAGCTTTGGTGGCAGGTCAGCCACTGACTGGCTCATGGGATCAGACAACATCTTGGTGGCTTTAGATACCAGTTTTTCTTCTGAGTTGCCAGGAACTGAGCTTATTCGTTGAAGTTTCATGGGCAAATCTCCCAAGCTGTAGGCTTTTTCTGAGGTTGTAGAACTCATCCTCAAGAGTTTCCTGGGAAAGTCTTCTCTTCCAGTCATTTTCTGCAACTTAGATGGAAGTTTTGTACTAATGTCATCTAGGCCATCTAAGCAATCCACAGAATTATGTCTTTCTTTGCTGTTAGTTATGGCTGGTGCTATTAAGGGGGACGACATAAGAAGCATTTCTTCCTGTTCTTTCACACTGTAAGGTGTGGTGGGGACTTCAAATGTTGCGTGGAACTGGGAGTAATCAACTTTAAAGAACCCTTCTTCTAAGGAAATTACAGGAAAAAAACGATGTCCCCAAAGAACTTCATCTTCAGTGTATGATGTTCGAGCTTGACAAGTCATCCCTGCAAGAAAAAAAAAGTCCTTGATAAAATTTTATGCATAGTGGAAGCACAAGTGAAGCTAGTTTGAACTAGGATATTTATCTTGGTTTCGTATTTAAGCTTTGGAATGTCCATCTGAGTAGAATAAGTAACAGAATATGTTAAAAAGTTTTCATAAAGGTTGATAGCTTAGAGGCATATACTTTCTTCCGAAGAAAAACATGGGGCACTTTCATGTTTAAAGGGTAATTCACCAATAGCGTACTTCTTTATTTATCCATAAACCAAAATAAAAGGGTATTGAATAATAGCAACAATAGCAACATATTTGTCTCTAAAGGAGATAAGTGTAGAAATTATATAATAATTTTCCATTTTTCAAGAAACAATGTGATATATAAAACAAACCTGCCTTTGTATCCAAACATCACCACCGTGTAAACTTATGAAAGATATTTAACTGAGCATCACTTCTGTTGAATAAAACATGGAAAATAACACCAGTCCACAGGACAGCTCTGAGATTGAAATATAATAAATAACATGTATAGAAATGTAAAGTATGTTGTATAATGTCTACACACAGTTCTTATAAATGACAGCAGAACTAACTAACCCAAATATTTCCTAAATAAATAAAAGTTGGGAAATATTTCTTTGTTAGATAATGGGAAGTCATTGTGATGGTTCCATTCTTTTGGACCTTTAAGGGCAGGTGAACTTTTGGTCAAGTTAGAAATCTACATGCAAAAATCTGGGCCATGTGATATTTCAAGTTCTATTCCTGCTATAAGAATCTCTGAAACCGATGCTGGATATCAAATGCCAAATTTTGCTATTTATTTATTATATCACTTGGACATTTACCTCATGCTAGTTTGTTTTACTCAAGTGTGTTCTCTTCATAAACATATATTTAAAACCAGAGGCCTGGTGCATAAAGGTTGATAGCTTAAAGGCGTATCCTGGTCTGCGGGATGGGGCCGAAATCGGCTTTCTGACATCCCCCAAGGGGTCCCAGATTGTGAGAGGGCACAGGCAAGGCCAAGGGATCCCACCGGTGCATGATCAGGGCTGAGGAGAGACACGGGAGGTTGGCCAGCTGGGGAGGGACCACCGCACTCAGTCCCGATCAGCCAGACCCCAGCAGCAAGCTAACCTACCAGTTAGAGAGTCTGCCCCTTGATGGTCAGTGCATGCCATAGTGAGCAGTTGAGCGGCCTTAGCATATCATTAGCATATTATGCTTTGATTGGTTGAATGGACAACTGGACACTTAGCATATTAGGCTTTTATTATACAGGATGAGTTACTATTAAATCAGTCAACTTGTAAATATTCATTGAAAACTTCCAGTCTTCACACAATGGAAGTCCATGAATAAATTAATAACATATCAAATTTCAGTCTTATATTAGTGAAAAGACACAATTTCTCTAAGTTGCAAAATATACTACTTCCCTCTACCTTTATTCTCAGATTTCTATTAGAAGCTATTACAATGTAAAATGATAGGTGAATCTTTAAAAAAATGCATCTCTTCAATAATTAAGTGTAATTTAAACAATGACAGTCTTTCATCTTTCATTTCTATTCTCCCTCTGTCACTTTATAAATAATTTATATTGTGTTTAAATCTGAAATAGTTTGCATAAAGGGATAAAGGGACATTCTGTCCTTTCCCCCCCAACTAATAATTATACATACAATACTTAGAATAAAGTGCATAATTGAAAAGCCATATTAAAGATAAATCCTTTATTGATTCTTTCCAAAAATCTTGCCTTATATTATTATCAGTTATATATAACCAAAGAATAAATTGTTGCCACTTATAATACTGTCTTTTTTCCAGAAACTTTTAAAAGAAACTTATATAGAAAATAAATACTTATCATATCTCAGGCACTATTAGCTTCTCTCTCTAAATTATTTGTAATCTTCAATATTATCCTGGTATGAAAATATTCTTACATCCATTTTTAAAATAAAGAATGTGTTATTCAAATAGGTTAAATATCTTGACATTTCTTGGGAGATCTAGAAAGCTATAAAAAAAAAAGGTGTCAGTATTATTCTAATTTCTGGGGTTGCTGTTGCTGTTTTTATTTTGCCACAATATATCTGTATTTTTGTTAAGAAACCAATTATAAGGAACCTATCAGTTTAACTGTCATGGTAGAAATCTGATAGCGACCAAGTATTAGTCTTGATGATCAATATTACATCAGGAATAGCCCCCCGAAATCTATATATATATATAAGCTTAAGTGACTGTCCGACCAGCTGGCTTGCCAGTACCTATGACGTGCACTGACCACCAGGGGGAAGACATTCCACGCAATAGCTGCTGTGCTGCAGTGACTTGGCAGCTGTGATTCTCGAGTGACACTTGGAGGGAGACCGATTCCAGGGTGCGTCACCCAAGAACCTCCCTCTCGCAATCTGGGACTCCCTCGGGGGATGTCGATGAGCCAGTTTTGGCCCAATGCCTGCAGGCCAGGCTGAGGGACCCCACCAGTGCACGAATGCGTGCATCAGGCCTCTAGTATTTATGTATGAAGATAACAATTATTAGTTTTAAAAGTTTCGATCATGGATTTGTTTAGTTATTTCTACCAATAGAGAAAACACTGGAACAAAATTTAAATTCAAAAGTATAAGAATTTTACTACCAATTCCACTACTAAATAGCTTGTGAAAATTACCTAAAGCTCTCTGAACTTTGGTTTTCTCTTTTACAAAGTAGAGATAACAACAACTTCCTTTATAATGCTATGGAGAATTTGAGATAAGTGAAGAGTACAGAACAAAGTTTAGTATTTAGGCAATGCTCAGAAAATTAGGACTACTGTGCTTATCTAACTTCTGTAGTAATCACTTGCAATTCCTGTTCTTCCTGTAAATTAGTTATATTGAATTAACATAAGGAAAAATTCTGACATATCAGTCATTTGTCCCATATGAGAAATACAGAAAATTAAATTTAAAAATCACTAGATATCAAATAGCAACTCTCTTTTTTTAATGGTCAATTAAATTATCCAAAATATTTTAAAATATAGAAAAAATGCATTACTTATATTTGCAACATTTAGAGTTTCTCAATATTATCCACCTGTTATCTCTGCTAACATAATAGCAGGAGAGACTGACTGTGGACTCAGTGTATTACAAAGGCCTGCAGCAAGCTGAGTAACTAAATCCATTATCATTCCTTGGTAATTATCTCAAGAATATTTGCCAACACTTTAACCTTTGTTCTGCTGTTTCTTTTACACTTTTATTAGATATAGGTCTACAAACATCAGATATTTCTGCTTTAAAAACATCATAGTTTTTATACATCGTTTCAGTTCAAAATACTCATATGCAATCAACCTCTGGATAATGACATGAAAGCATTAAAGGTTGGATAACAGGAAAAGGTCTGTGATAGTCACTCTGTAGTTTAAACAATGTGCTAACACAACATGCAATTGAGAGACTACTTCATTTTACGAGTTATCCCAAAAATGGTGCTAAAAAAATACAAATTCCGATTGAGAAGATTTAACGTATAACTGTTTTCTAAGAACATGTATGTATCATAGTGTTCTTCCTTCTAGATTCTAGAATCTAGAATGTGTTATTTTCTATTTCTTACTCTAACCCAAATTATTTTAAAATAATTCATACTTGGATCCATAATTGAAAATGTCACTGGAATTAAAATTAATGCAGAAAAATAGCATTATTCAAAGGGTACGATATGATGCATCACTTAACTGGCAATGCAACTGTTTGCATGTTTTAACCAGATTCCAGATTTGAACAAATGTGATGAAAATCAACACGAGCTCATCTCTGTGGAAACTGGCAAAGCAACAGATGTTGCTTCTGGAAATAGCTGGGACTTTTGAATCCTTAGATGAAAAACATTTTTTTGGCGGGGGGTGGGGGGTGGGGGAGGGGATTTATTCTGTGAACTGATTTATGGATAAAACCTCTATATATTATTGTTTCATCTAATTAATTCCAGTGTCAATATGTCAATCTAAAAGGACAGAAGCAATGTAGGCTAATGCCTTTATTTTTCACTTTTCCCTTTCCTGATTCTGCCTTTCCACCATGCTATTACATCCAACTATTGAAATGAATCGAATGTTCATTCAAATAAGAAGCCTGAATGTTTTTTAAGTGAACATGGCAAAGTGAGTTGTTATTTAACAAATCCTTAATTCATTTTTCAGAATTCTTCTAACTCAGTATATCCTGGCCAGGGGTGGTACATATGTCGCCTACATGAGGTGAGTAGGTGATTATTAAACACAATATAACCTAGGCCAAGGGGGATGTCGGACTGCTGAGACACAGAAACTCTCAAACAACCAATAGCTTCTGCAGAGTGGAGGCTTTATCGTAACTTTACTATTGAAGGTGGGAAGTGAGAGAGAGATTGGGAGTGGGGAGAAGGAGGAGCCTAGGGTGGAGGTGGAGGGAGAGAGAGGATTCTCCTATAATGGTTGCTGTGTTTCATTATGTATGCTATAAACAAAAGGAGAAAAAAAATCCTCAATTAAGTCATGTAATAATAATAATAGTTAATATCCCTTTAGGGCTTACTACGTGCAAGTGTCTTTCTAAGCACTTTTTGCATATTATCTTGAATCCTCAGAACAACTCTGTGAATTAATGTCTGATTTCATTAGTGTCACATGGACATTGCGATGATTAAATGAATATATATAAATTGCATGCACAATAAGTATTGGCCATCTTTTCTCAGAAAAGTCCTGAAATACAGGCTATGTTACTATTCTACAAATTTCATTAATACATGCACTCACACCCACAAACACAACTGCAAAATTCAGCCAAATAATATTTTGTTTTTATTCCTTAAATCTATCATTTTTGCTTATTTTTCTTCAACAGGGCAATTGATGAATAGCTTAGCATGCACAGTATGAGTTATGTTACAAAGTAATTTTCTAGACTGCTCTAGGTATTGCTCTGAAGATTATTGACCAAGGTCTGTAGCTGTTTCTTCCCTAAAATACTTTCAAAATTTCACCCCTCCCCCAAGATATAAGTGTAATGTTTACTTGGCATTCTCTGCATGATCTCTACTATCTTGCACTGAACTGAACCCAAATTTAAAGAATAAATTTCTGAGGAAGCAAATGATACTTAAAAGAAATCTTGTTAAATAAAACATAAAGACACTGTGTACACCACTGTTCAATAACACTAACATTGTGACATCAGGATCTTCAGGGATATAGGTTGCAAAGCTGCTAAGAATATATAATTGCTTCCAGAAACTTTCCTTTTCAAATAGATGAAATCTTTTTTAAGCTCAATGTATTCTGTCCAAATAAACTTTTAGAGAAGTTTCTGGCACAGGGTCAGTCCAGTATTATCCTCTATTATACCCAAGCAGTTGTTCCTACCATGTGTTCTCATGTATCAGTTTGCTGTTATTGTTCAAGCTAGGTCAAAGAATTCTAAAAATAAATAAAAAAATAAAAACAAGAAGGAAAACCCGATTATGTTTGTTAGAAAACCAAGTGTCAATAAAAAGTTTAGTAACAAATATTTCAAATGGAATAGTTTAGCTTTCTAAGTTCTCAGACAAACAAAAGAAAGGAAAGCTGATTTTTAACCATGACCACTAGAACACGTTAGCTCCCAAAAAGGAATATAAGTGCAGGTGCAATAAGGATCAAAGGCAAGTAGAAAATCCAACAGGGAATTCATGGTCATACTGCTAAAAATGTGTTTGAAAGACATGGACTTTGAATATGAACTTGAGATTGTTGCTGTTTTAACCACACACTTTTAGTAAGACCTTGGGCATATTATTTCATTTATCTGAACCTTGAATGAGATAAAATACGGATAGTAGTAAGGGATGATAACATGTAATTTATAGGTTTATTACAGTTATAAATGACATATTCTATTTAATGAGTATACTATATTACCTAATAATAGCTACCAATAATTGGTAGCTATTATCAATCATTATTATTATTGAGGTTCCAATTAACTAAAAGGTCATCTTAGATATATGTCAATTCTTTAGTAATCACTTCATTTCTTAGAATCCACTTAAACAGATGAAATAAGTTTCACCTTGTTAAGTTCTATTAATTTGATATAGACCATGTTGTGTATACTTATTTGGAGTATGACAAAGGCCTATTATTACACACAATAGAGGCCCAGTGCATGAAATTCATGCACCGTGGTGTGTGTCCATCAGCCCAGCCTGCATCCTCTCCAATCTGGGACCCCTTGTGTCCCTCTCACAATCCAGGACTGCTGGCTCTCAACTGCTCACCTGCCTGCCTTCCTGATTGCCCCTAACTGCTTCTGCCTGCCAGCCTGATCATCCCCTAACCACTCCCCTGCCAGCCTGATTGATGCCTAACTGCTCCCCTGATAGCCTGTTTGCCCCTAACTGCCCTCCCCTGTAGGCCTGGTCACCCCTAACTGCCCTCCCCTGCAGGCATGGTCATCCTTAACTGCCCTCCTCTGCAGGCCTGGTCACCCCTAACTGCCCTCCCTTGGAGGCCTGGGTCCCCCGCAACTGCCCTTCCCTGCAGACCCAGTTGCCCCCAACTTCCCTCCTCTTCTGGCCTGGTCACCCCTAACTGCCCTCCCCTGCAGGCCTGGTCCCTCCCAACTGCCCTCCGCTGCTGGCCATCTTGTGGTGGCCATCTTGTGTCCACATGGGGCAGCCTTTTTGACCACATGGGGACAGCCATCTTGTGTGTTGGAGTGATGGTCAATTTGCATATTACTCTTTTATTAGATAGGATAGAGGCCTGGTGCACGGGTGGGGGCCAGCTGGTTAGCCCTGAAGGGTGTCCTGGATCAGAGCGGGGGTTCCCTTGGGGCATGGGGCGGCCTGGGCGAGGGGCCTGTGGTGGTTTGCAGGCTGACCACACCCCCCGGCGACCCAAGCAGAAGCCCTGGTATCTTGGATTTATTTATCTTCTATAATTGAAACTTTGTAGCCTTGAGCAGAGGCCTGGGCTGGCCAGGGTGTGCAGGAAGCTTGGGTTCCTCCATAGCTGGGAAAACCCAAGCCTCCTGCTCGCTCCGTGGCCGCAGCCATCTTGGTTGGGTTAATTTGCATACTGGCTCCTGATTGACTGGTGGGTGTGGCTTGTGGATGTAGTGGAAGTACAGACAATTTGCACATTACTCTTTTATTAGATAGGATTATGAACTAAATCAAGTCTAGCATTGTCGATCTGACCTGCCCTGCACAAATGTGGCTAACTTTACAGTAGCAACTACATCTGACAAAATAAATTAACTTCTGCTGCACTCCCTCTGGCTCTCCACTCTCACTTCATATAGAAGTATGACAGAACTTTCCCAAAATACTTTCAACTGACTGCCTTCATTCCCCTAACCTAAGAATGGAAATGTCCCATTCTTAGCACTTGGTTTTCTCTTTACCTTCATTGTATCTGCTATAACATGCTTCCTTGCATTGCCAATTATAGAAACACTAGAGGCCCAGTGCACAAAATTCATGCACTGGTAGGGTCTCTAGCAGCTGCTGGCTGCCAGCCGGGGCCTCCTTCCCTTCCCCCGGCTGGTCCTGCCCCCCTGGTCAAACTCCCAGACGAACTCCTGGTGGAGGGGACAATTTGCATAATATGCTTTTATTATATAGGATTAGCAACCTAAATTTATTCATGTTATTGTATACTCTTGTAAAATTATGACCTTTAGCTTCCAAAACGTCTTAATGTCATAGACACAATGCAACCTAATCACCATTGGGGAATACCCTATATTATAAGACTGACATTAGAAAATATATTTCTCTAAGGAAAAATGTAATAAATTTCTAGCATAAAGGAAACAGAGCATCTTTCAGATGACAATGGAATTAATTTATTTTTGGAGTAGATGATTCCTAGTCATAGAGAAGAAAACCATTCGAAATACTGTCAGAAGCAATAACACATATGTAAACTTTTAAAAAATGTTACATGTAAGTTACAATAATTAAATGTTTAGATTAATCCCTGTTTTTAAAAGATACTCCTAAAACTTTGCTTTAAAATATAAATTCTTAACTATTTTGTGTGGTGTGATGGTGGAAATAGGTTGAAATCCTACACTTCCCTACTGTGATGGTATAAAAAGGTAGGGCTAAATAACTTTTAAACTATGTAATATTAAAACAAAATAAATAAATAAATTGAAACAAGAAACAAACAATACCCCCCAAATTACTATCATGTCTTCCTAGTTCCTTTAAAATCTAGTTTTACGTTATCTTTACATTTTATCTCTTCAAAACACCTTAACAATAATAATTGTAACACCTGGTAAACAATAGCAGTCAGGTCCTAAGCGTTTTGAACTATGTATGTTATTGTATCATTCCTCCACCACTCTAAGAAGTATGTACTATTCTATTGCTCATATGACAGATAACAATACTGACATATCAGGAGGGGAAATGTCTTGTCCCATGATGTATACAAGAGATGGTAGTAGTCAAGAAATACACTCAAAGGAGGATCCAAGATGTCGGCGTAGGTAAACACCGAAACTGCTGCCTCACACAACAATTTCAAAACTACAACTAAAAGACAAAACGTCTATCATCCAGAACCACAGGAAATCTGGCTGAGTGGAAGTTCTACAACTAGAAGGAAAGAGAAAAGAGCATTGAGACCTGCACAAGTGCTGAAAAGCTGAGGTACGGAGGCGCGTGATCTGGGCTGGTGGCAGGCATTGCTTTTTTCAACCCAAAGGGAGATAAGCCACCGATTACTCTGAAATCCAGTTTCTGGGGAGATCCAGGGGACCCAAACTCCTATGGGGAGAAGCTGGACTGTCTGCCATCGGGTCAGAAAGTGAGGGTGGCTTGCTTGCAGAGCTGCATGCAGGAATAATTGTTTACTGCGCTGGGGTGCGGGGCACAGGGATGCAGTCAGAGATGCAGAGCCGGCTAACTGGCAGCCATCTCTGTTTGCCATGCCCTAGCCTAGTGACACCCTGAGACCCCACCCCACACAACCTACAAACCCACCCAAGCTCCAAGCAGTGGTTTTAGTATATGAATGGCCTGCCCTATTGCAGCTTAACCTAGCAAATTTGCAGCCTGGGTCAGACAGCTCCAAATCCTCCAAACCCCAAGCAAAGAGGAGAAAACTGTAGTTCTTGCTGTAGCTCCTGTTGGGTGGCCTCAGACAGTAGCTGACCTGCACCCCATTGGAGATCCAGAAGCCAGTGTACCTAGTGGTCAGTGTGAGACACCAGATTTCAACTCCTCACATCCATAAATGACACATTCAAGAGGCAGACTCAATGAGCACCAAAGTCCCCTGAAACAAGTCCTGCCCCATAAGCGTGTCTTCAGTGCAGCAGTCCTTCCATTATAGACACAGCGAGTCCTCATAGCCAATTGGCCTGGGGGTCAATTCCTCCCAGTGTACCAACAACAATCAAGGCTTAACTATACCAAGACTTTGCACTCAACCCACAAAGGGGTGTACCAAGAGCATCCACCTCAGGTGATTGGGGAGGCTGAGCTACTGCCCCTATAGGTCACCTACCACACAAAGCCACTCCATTAACACAGGGAAGCAGCCAAAATGTGGAGACAAAGAAACATGTCACAAATGAAAGAAATGGAGGAAAGCAAGCTACTGGATGACATAGAGTTCATAACCACATTTATAAGGTTACTCAAGAATCTTCTAAAAACCTCTGAGGATCTTAATGAGACCTTTAAGGATCTTAATGAGAATGCCAAAAAAAAAAAAAAAAATGGAAAAGGACCAGTCAGAAATTAAGCATACCCTGTCTAAAATAAAGAATATACAGAAACTCAACTGTAGATCAACGTACCCCAAGAATCAAACCAAAGATCTGAAATATGAGGACAAAAAACACCCAACCAGAAAAACAAAAAGAAAAAAGAATAAAAAAATATGAAGATAGTGTAAGGAGCCTCTGGGACAACTTTAAGTGTACCAACATCCGAATTTTTGGGGTGCTAGAAGAAGAGAGAGCAAATTATTGAAAACCTATTAGAAGAAATAATGACAGAAAACTTTCCCTACCTGGCGAAAGAAATAGACTTACAAGTTCAGGAAGCACACAGAACCCCATACAAGAGGAATCCAAAGAGGACCACACCAAGACACATCATAATTAAAATGCCAAGTGCAAAAGACAAAGAGAGAATCTTGAAAGCAGCAAGGGAAAAATGGTTAGTTAACTACAAGGGAGTTCCCATACAACTGTCAGCTGATTTCTCAGCAGAAACTATGCAGGCCAGAAGGGAGTGGCAAGAAATATTCAAAGTGATGAATAGCAAGAACCTACAACCAAGATTACTCTACCCAGCAAAGCTATCATTCAGAGTTGAAAGTCAGATAAAGAGTTTCACAGATAAGAAAAAGCTAAAGGAGTTCATCACCACCAAACCAGGATTACATGAAATGCTGAAAGGTATTCTTTAAGAAGAGGAAGAAGAAGAAAAAGGTAAAGATAAAAACTATGAAAAACAAAATGACATCAAATACATACCTACCAACAAGTGAATCTAAAAATCAAGTGAATAAAAAAATCTGAAGAACAGAATGGACTGGTGAATATAATAGAATCAGGGACATAGAAAGGGAGTGGACTGACAATTTTCAGGTGTGAGAGGTGTGGGAAGAGATTGGACAAAAATCTTACACCTATGGATGAAGACAGTGGCGGGGGGTAAAGGCATAGGGTGGGGTGGGGAATCAGGTGGAGGGGAGCTATGGGGGGGGAAAGAGGAACACCTGTAATAATCTGAACAATAAAGATTTATTAAAAAAATAAAAATAATAAATAAATTAAATAAAATAAAGAAATATACTCAAGCCCTCCAATTCTAGAGCCAGCTTTTTTGACCTCTATTCTATTCTGCTTCTATTTCTGGACAACTTTACCGTTAGTGACTATTGTTTCCCATGCACATTTCTTGGCCCATGCTGTTTCAATGGCTCGAAATATCCTCTTCCATCTCTCCACCCATTGACATAATAATTCATATTCAAAGCTCAGATCACATGCTATTAATTCTATGGTTTAATTTTAATTTATTGACTTTTAAATACATCACTGTCATGCACACAGCCACATTCCTATCTAAGTTCTGTACATATCTCAATGGCATACACAATTAAATTCAATCAGTAGTAGTAGTTAAGATTTATTAATTTATGAAACATCTTTGTTCTGACAGGCACTCTCCTGGGTGCTACATTATAAGGTGCCATGGCAATGGGGGAAAAAAAGGATAAATCCTTTCAAACTCCATGTTTAAACCTAGTCTTGAAAATGAGTAATAGTTAGCCACACAGTCCATATCCACAATGTGAGAAAAACACATCCTGAGGTGGAGAAAGACACTTACACACATTTCATTGTACAACGTTCCTATTTGTTCATTCATTCAGTTAAAGAATCATATTGTATTAAGAACAAGCTCTTAAGGGAGGTCTTATCCACCTTGGCATCTCTAGTATCCAACATTGTACCATGTATCAGATACTCAATGAAGTCTTGGGGAGATACAGTAGGAGGAATGGAAGAAGAGGAAAAATAGAAAGGTTAAAAATGCCTGTGCAGGAGAAGTTAACTTCTACACACTTTAGCAATCTATTTACTACCAGGAGTGATTGTCATTGGCAAGGAATATAATTATTAATGAAGTAGATATGTGTAATATGTCCATCTTAATTATTTTCTACTAGAGGCCCAGTGCATGAATCCATGCACCAGTGGGGTCCCTCGGCCTGGCCTGCAGGATTGGGCCGAAACAGGCTCTCCAACATCCCCTGAGAGGGTGCAGGCCAGCACCGAGGGACCCCACTGGTGCATGATCGGAGCTGGGGTGGGACCACAGTAGGGCTCCAGGGCATGTCTGGCCCATCTCGCTCAGTCCTGATCGGCCGGACCCTAGCAGCAAGCTAACCTACCAGTTGGAGTGTTTGCCCCCTGGTGGTCAGTGCACATCATAGTGAGCAATTGAGTGTCCTTAGCATATCATTAGCATATTATGTTTTGATTGGTTGAACCACTGACTGGAGGACTGGACACTTAGCATATTAGGTTTTTATTATATAGGATGCTTTCAAGGAGATGATCAGTTCTACCCATGAACTCCAACACTGGCTTTGAAACATATATACTAAAAGTTTATTTTGACCAGTAAGTAGGGGTGAAATTCTGAAAATAAATTATATATAATCACTCTATAACATATGAATAACTCTTGCATAAAGAAGCAAGATACATTTGCTGGTAAGTTGCATTCAAAGATAACCAGTTAGTTTATAATTTCACTTTTGTAAAATTATATACCAATAAATGTATTGTCTATATACATTTACTGGAGAGGTTACATTTATCTGCATTAACTATTAAATCACATAACTAAATTAATTGCATATTATGATATACTTGCATACTTGATCTCTAGTTAAACCTACGTTTGGAGAAATTTCTATCCGTCATGAAGCTATAACAGATCACTTTATGAAATAGGCTAACTTTTTAAAAACAAACGTATTTTTATTGATTTCAGACAGGAAGGGAGAGGGAGAGACATATAGAAACATCAATGATGAGAGGGAATCATTGATTGGCTGCCTCCTGCATGCCCCACACTGGGGATGGAGCCCGCAACCCAGGCATGTGCCCTTGACTGGAATTGAACTGGGGACCCTTTAGTCTGCAGGCCAATACTCTCTCTGCTGAGCCAAACCAGCTAGGACAGGCGTACTTTTTATATAGGCTGCTACATCTTTTAAAATCACTAACTAAAGCTCTTTCATTAACATCTTCTTTACAGAAATTCACATACATTTTGTTTGCTTGCAGGCTTAGAATGGAGCTTGAATAAATATATGCAATTCAGCAGTTGTTCTGGTTCTATGCTTTTCAGGGAGAGGTCAGAGCATTTTGCTTCTAATTTTGCTGTTATGTTATTTTTGAGCCTAAATGAAAAATAAAGTCCATATAATTTTATGAGAACTATTATTGAGTGTTTTTTATTTTAGATGTGGAAATGCCATATCACAGCAATAATCACAAATACATGATATTTTAGTGCATCTATTTTAAAAGAAAAATGAATGATTGGTTAGTGCATGTAAGTCTTATGAAAGAATTTTATTTTCTGCCATCATAAACAAGTATTTAAAAGTCATACTATTAAGTGTTTCCCAAATTACATATTTTCTCATCTCCTTAGATAGTATTTTAATTAAAAATATCTCAAAAAAGGCGAAGATATAAAAATGCTGAGGAAAATATCATATGAAATGCAAACAGTAACTTCCTTAAATTTGACATTTGCAGAAAGCAAATAATCAAACTCTCTAGGTTTGTGTTAAAATATAGCTCAATTCCTAAGGCAGTCTAGATATTCTCCCAGGTTTTAAATGACAAATGATCTGTCAACATGCATTCTGTTAATGTAGAGAACCAAGGTCTAAGGGTAAAATTCTCAGCTGGCCTGGTGACTTTCTGGGGAAATTTTATCACATATATCTTTGCAGGATGTCATATAAGTTATTAGCAGAATTGTTTATTTCATATAGATGATACTAAGATATACAACATATAAAACTGCTTAATATCCAAAGGCTTATTAATGCTGCAAAAACAATGCAGCCAAGTTCTAATCAAGGAAGTTAAGGGGGCAAAAAGAGGAAAGGCAGGTGAGTCAATCCACTTAGAATATTGTAAATCAAACTTCCCGGCCAGATGCTCACTTAGGAATTACAAGATAAAATTAATAACTGGTATAGAACAGTGGTCACAGGTATCAATTTTGTGTTGTTCATAATTAGATACTACAGTTTATATAGTCTACCAATTTTAACCGACATTTCAAAAAACAAATGCAAATAAGTATGGGAAAATAGCTTAGTATATGCAGGTATTTTATTTCAAGTAATATCTTACTCTGCCTGATAAACATTCCAGAAATTAACAAATTAATATTTCATTTTATTGACCTAAAAATACAAATGCTGAATTGTGTTTGATTAAATCCTCTTTCATATATATATATATACACACACACACATATACATATACATATATACACACACACACACAAACACACACACACACACACACACACTAGTGGCCCGGTGCACAAAATTTGTGCACATTAAAAGGGAATTAAATAGAGGAAATATTTTAATACTGCTATTTGCACTTTCTCTATAATAGAAGTATCAGAGATGAAAAAACAATTAGTAAAATGTATATGAAAATCATCTTCCTGTCAGAGTCTGGGGCATGCCGCAGGACCTAGTCAAGTCCCCGCTCACCACCCGCACACACTTTGAAAACACAGGAGACCCAGACCCGGATGGCCCCACCCCCATTGGGTGAGACCCAGACTTCGCCAGCCCCACCCCTGTCAAGCCCCTTCAGGTGGAGAGCTCAGCCTCAGCTCCCCCGCCCTGGCACCGGGTGGGGGGCCTAGTCTCAGGTCCCCTGTCAAACCCCTCCAGGCAGGGGCGTGGCCTGAGGTCCCCCAGCCTGGTGCTGGGATGGGGGTGCGGCATGATGTCTCCTGGCCTGGTGCTGGGGTGGGGGGTGCAGCCTGAGGTCCCCCATCAAGTCCCGCTGGGCGGGGCATGTGGCTTGAGGTCCCTCACCCCAGCTAGGCGCCATGCAGCCTCAGGTCCCTGCTGTTGGGTCATGACATTAAGTCGCCCCGGCTAATTTGAATATTCCTCTCATATATATATTCCAGACAGGGAAGGAGCAGGAGAGATAGAAACATCAATGATGAGAGAGAATCACTTATTCTGCTGTCTTCTGCACTTCTGCATGTCCCCTACTGGGAATCTAGTCCCCAGTCCAGGCATGTGCCCTGACCTGAATCAAACCATATCATCCTGAGTTCCTGGGTTGATGCTCAATCACTGAGCACAATGTCCGGGCATCTCTTTCATATATATTGACATAAAATTATCCAAAATTATTCTGAGACTGTTTCATTCACTAATTCATGTCTTTATTTAACCAAATTTATACAGAAAGAAATGACAGGAATTTGCATTTGGGGGATGAGTCAAGAATAATAGAACTATTTTAAGTGAAATAAAAAGAAAAAATATTTGAGGTCATGATTTTCTTAAAAATAGGAATGAAAGCTAATTGGCAGGCTAGTTGAGAAGTAAGTTTTATTTCAGATATATAATTTTAAAGTAATTTAGATAATCCATAACAGTTCTATCATCTAATATCTACTGCACATATATTCTAGAATTTATGCTACAATATTTAAATGAATTATTTTGTTTTCAAATTCCCTGTGGGATAGTTACTATCTTCTTTTTTTTACATTGATAAACTTGTAGCTAAAAAATGGGCAAAAGATTTGAACAGGCATTTTATCAAAGAAGATATACAAATTGCAATTGCTCATATAGAAAGATGCTTGACATCATATGTCATCAAGGAATTGAGAATTAAAACAACAAATGCTGGTGAGAATGTGGAACAACAGGAATTTTCATTCATTGTTGGTGGAAATACAAAATGGTACAGCCACTTTGGAAGACAGTTTGGTGGTTTCTTACAAAATTAAGCATGCTATTACCATCTAATCCAGCAATTAGGCACTTTAGAATTTACCCAAATTTGTTGAAAATTTAATGTCCACACAAAAATCTAAACACAAATGTTTATAGCAACTTTCTGCATAATTTCCAAAACTAGGAGCAACCAAAATGTCCTTCAATGGGTCAATGGATAAACCACCTGTTATGTATCAATACAGAGGGATATTATTCAATGATAAAAAGAAATGAGCTATCAAACCACGAAAAGCATATGAAATAACCTTATCTGCTTCTTCCCTCAAATAATACATCCTTTTCTTAACCTTTCTATGACATCAGTTCTTTAAGTACAGATAATATCTAATAAATGGTAGAAAAAGTAGAGCTTATGATAAATACTATTATACAAGATTTAAGCCTATGCTAATTAAGAGCATATGCTAGGATCTTAATGAAGAAATGTTCCTATTATCATAAAAAAAGGAAAAAGTACATTTACTATTTTTCAAGAGAAACAGAAGGTAAACATTCAAAACTTCAATCTGCCAGAGGCAGATTTAACATGATACTTATAAAGCTTAAGCTTCAAGGACCTTCACTATCAGGCACCTTTTCCATTTTCATAAATTCGATTTCATAATGTTGTATTCGTTTTTCCCCTTAAAGAGTATGTTCTAAATGATGGAAGCATTCATCCCTGCCTAGATTTGCTCCTGCAGGATGGAATAACGTAATCAAAACCAGGTTCACAACTTAGACTGCAGGCACAGTTAAAAAAAGATTTGCCATGACTTTGAGAGATTATTTTATAATTCACCAGTTCTTGATATTGATTAACTTTGGAAGGAGATTATACATTCTGTCTGCCTATTACAGACATTTCCCATTTCGCCTCCAGTCCACAGCTCATTCATAGAAATTGGCCACTGAACACTATTTCTTAACCTGATCTCATGTGCCCCATCCCCACCCCCCAAAGCTAGTCCACAGCACCTGGCAATTACCTTGACCTTCCTCACATTTCCATTCTTCTCTTTCCTGGAGGACTAGATAAATGTTGTAGACAAGGAGTCTTTGGTACTCTACATTGAGGGAAAATTGTACTTAACACCTGAAAAACATGTGTCACTCCACTCAGCGGGTGGTAAGTGATGTGTTTTATCAGAGGCTTGACACTGTTTGATAGTGTTTTGCATAAATCACCTTGACTGCTCAGGGCAAGGCTGAAGCAAGGTACAGGAGTTGGGAAGCTGTGGTAAAAGACAACCACCACGCAAGTGTCTGTGAAGATGCATCAAAAAAATAATTATTTAAAAGGCAAATTTAACAGGACTTGACAACTGATTGGATTTAGAAGGTGAGAAAGACTGGAAACCAACCGTTTCTTATTGTTAGAATGAGGAAAATGGCCATGCCATGAAATTTTACTTGTACTTCTGGTAAGAAAGGGAAGATTAAAATAGTAAATTAAATCATAAAATTTTGTTTTCTTAACTTTAGAATTAAAATTTTTAGATAGTTTTGTACCCTCCAGCCTGCCAATTTATAGTCCTAGCAGCCAGTAGCATGAAAGAAATAACCATCTTCATCTAATCACAACACAAAGAACAATAGTTCATGCTCAACTGTCTCTTCATTCTGCTAAGCTCAAAGGAAATGTTATGACTGAAATGTCACCTCAAATTCCATTTCTATATCTGGCATTAATTATAGCTTCTTTGTTTTACTCCTGGTCAGACAGAACACTGGCTGGGTCTCAGCCAACTAATCAGATTAAAGAAATGCATGACGTGAATCTTAACACAATTGTTTCTCCAAGGCTCCTTTCTGAACACATAGGATCAATAATCTTCAAGTGATCTGATGAGGATAAAATATAGTTTTAATGAAAGCCATTAACTTTCCTATAATTAATAGGAATCTGATGGAATGCAGCCATAATCCACTATTTTTTTCCAGGAATATCTAAGCAAAATAGGCAAAGAAAATGTACTTTTATAGCCTAGCTAGTGTGGCTCAGTGGTTGTGTGTCGACCCATGAACCACAAGGTCACGGTCAAGGCACATGTCCATGTTATAGACTCGATCCCCAGTAGGAGCCATGCAGGAGGCAGCTGATCATTGATTCTCTCTCATCATTGATGTTTCTCTTTCTCTCTCTCTCTCCCCCCCCCCTTCCTCTCTGAAATCAATAAAGATGTTTTTGAAAGTAATAAGAAAAAGAAAATGTATGTTATTAAGGACTTTGATGAGACAAAGAATTATGCTTATTGTAAAATGAATAACCATATGGCCTGAGCAGTGCAATTGAAGAAACTCAGAATAGTTTGAATTAGAGAGGACTCAGGAAATATCATCTAAAATACCAACTGTATCAAATAGTGAAACTGAGATACAGAGGAGTAACCTCCTGTATATGTGCCAGCATTAACTATTTTTACCTATGACACAATTTTGTTTATAAATGATGTAAACACCAGAAAAGTGAAACGGGAACATGGGCTCACTGACCACATAATTTG
Source organism: Corynorhinus townsendii (assembly GCA_026230045.1). NCBI lineage: Eukaryota > Metazoa > Chordata > Mammalia > Chiroptera > Vespertilionidae > Corynorhinus > Corynorhinus townsendii. The sequence goes on from JAPDVU010000005.1 coordinate 61,288,501, forward strand.
AATACAATCTAAATCCCAGCTTTAAAAATGAAGAGTTGTGATCTTGTCTAAGTTACCAAGATTAATTTAATTCTCAGTATACTTTTTGTTACATTCCTAATTACTCTTTATTTTAATTAATAGCTCAGGTTGTCTCTTTCCCTACTGCCATTTAAACACAGTATCTGTATTTCAGTCCTTCAGCTTATTCTGAGGTCCTACCAGCTACATTGACCTCTACTTCACTAGGGTAAGGAGACAAGTAACAGAACTAAGAGGGTGAATGAAAACATACTATTACACAGTTATTTTTAAGTTTATTAATGTAGACCTAAATATTATATAAAATCTATTATATATGCAAGCATACCTAGCCTAGAGCATTTTTTGCTATAATGAAATGGTTAAATAAATTCTACTTTCCCACTGACTTTTGTTTGAAGAACTTAAACGAAATATTTTACCCCTAAATCTATCTAGTAATTTAGAGCAAAAGTTCTTGATTTTGATAGGATATAAGGTTTCACATATCTGAAAGAATGAACAAGAAGAGAGAACAACAAGAGATTTTCCACTTCTGTCAGAGGGAGAACTGTCATGCCTCCACCTAACCTTGTGCTCCCCATTAGGACAGAATAGCCTGAGCTAAGATCCTATATGAACTGCTGTTCTCATTGTCATCTCCATGATGACATCTCTCAGCCCTGACTAAAATTCATAATTATAAATAGGTCAAACAGATTTCATCTCTATTCTAATGGACTCATGAGTCTAGCAAAGAATATATTTTTAAATACAACATTTCATTGAAGTTTGATAAGTTTTATTCCAGGATCTTTTGGGACACAGAGCTGATGCATTCACCATGGTCATTAGAAGTCCAGGAAAGTGAAGCTTTCCAAGACAGGTAAAGAAAGAGTAAGCTGGGAGGAAGGCTGTCCCAGGCCAAGAGATCTGCATACCAGAGGGGAAGCCAGAAAGCACCTCAAGTATACATTGACGAAAACCACTTATGGAGGAAGAAAGAATAGAAGGGATGAGACACCAAAAACATAAACAATGACCAGGTCATGGGAAACCATGAAACCATAGTAAGCAGATTAAACTTTAAGGGAAATACATAAGCACTGAAGGATTTTAAATGTATCATATATCCGGCAAGTGATCACTTTTGGATTTATTTCCTCTTAAAATTTTTGCTGTTATAGCCTCTGAACATGGTCATCTTCACATGTGCTTTACAAGATCCCTTTTCTGAAGACCTTACTGTTAAGTAGTTGCTTTGGCCTGCATGCCCTGGAAGGTGAACTAGAAATGTGTTTGTTATATAAGCTATCATCTAGTTATACAATCCTTCATATGGCTCTTGCAACACCCTTTTCTTGTGGCTGCATTTGGCTTCTTGGTTTCCATACATGACAATTTATACTTATGGTCTATTTCATATGATTTAAAAATACACACTCTTTTCCCATTTTGTAAACGCATTTACATTTTTCTCAGGAGAAAGAGTATCGTTGCAAGAAAGAGCTGTATCTTAAGCGTCTTTTTTTTTAGACCTCATTTTCATAACCATGAGCCATGTCATGACCCAAGCCAAAATTCACTCAGTGCCTTTGATGCTATAATTATCCCATGTATTTCTCATGATATGACTTGACACAATTACCCATTGCCTTGGTCACACCTGCAGTAATACAGCTTTTGCAAGTTTGTGACTGTGATCTATAGGAATCTTCATCTGTTCTGCTTTATTTCATTGCCTTTGGGATGGCTTTGCTTAAATTGATTTAAATTGACCTAGTTTGTCCCATCTGAAATTTGTCTCTATTATTGAATATTAATAATAATGTTTCTACTTTATTTTTAAAATAATTTTTAATTTTTCAATGATAGTTGATGTACAATATCACATTAGTTTCAGTTTAACAACAGTGATTTGACATTTACAGAACTTACAAAGTGATCACTCTTATATACCTAGTACCCATCTGACACCATACATAGTTATGACAATATTATTGATTACATTCCTTATGCTGTACTTTTTATCTCAATGTCTATTTTGTGACTACCGATTTGTACTCCTTAATCCCTTCACCTTTTTCACCCATCCCCACAAATACCCTCCCATCTGGCAACCAATCAAAATATTCTCTGTGTCTATGTGTCTGTTTCTGTTCTGCTTAATTTATTTTGTATTTTAGATTCTACATATACATAAAATAATATGGAATTTGTCTTTGTCTGAATTATTTCGCTCAGTACAATACTCTTTTTAGGTCCATTATATTATTGCAGATGGCAAGATTTCATTATATTTTTTAAAATTTATCTTTATTGTTGAAATTATTACAGATGTCATCCTTTTTTTCCCATGGACCATCTCCACTGTGTACCTGACCCCTCTCCAGGCCTTCACTGCACTATTGTATGTGTCCTTGGGTTATGCATATATGCATGTTAAGTCCTTTGGTTAATATCTTAAGCTTCTTATAGATTACTCACTGGTTTTGTTTCAGTGGCAGACCCTCAATGAACCCTTGCCTTTTAAATTATTTTGCAAGGACTAAAATTTGATGCAGTGTGACTTTGAAATTTTATGCACTCAAACCTTTGTTGGAAAGAAGGGTTGATGGTTAATATTTAAGGAGACTGACATGAGTATTTTGATTAATAAATATTAATAAAAATAGTATTATAGTAATATAATATCAAGTGTAGAATAATTTAAAGCCAAATAAATTTTCTCAAATTTACATCCCTTTAAAAACCAAAATGAATAAGCCAAGTACTGCACACCAATATCTTTTACTTCAAGAAGGTGGTAGCTCTTTTAAAAATTCACTCATGCAATTCAACAGTTATATGATGAGAGCATCATTTATGCTAAACATTAAAAGATAATGACAGCAGAGAAAAATAAATTACATAAGCCCCCTTATTCCACAGAGATCATAGTCTTATACAGAAGACAAAATTATAAATAAATATGTCACAAAAAGCAATATTTAAAATATCTTTTAAAACAAAAAGATATGTATAAATATTGACACAACAAGAAATTTAATCAATACTGGACATTGTGGATGAGAGGAGAAACACTATTCAATAAGAAGCAATAGATGAATTAGTCTTGTAATACACATGTAATTTATATGATTGAGAAGGGCAATATAAGACAATGAATGGATCTACTCAAGAGCTAATGAAGGAAATGAGATTCCAGACAGGAGATTACATGTAAGGATGTAGGCATTAAGATCAATGAGGTTACCACATTACATGCTTGATAAATAATTGTTGACTGAGGAAAAAAAATGAATAAATAAAACCATGCGTTATTGTTGGACTTTGGTCATTGACAAGATATAGGAAGAGAGAATATGGGAAGTTTCTATGGAACTCACTCCTCTTTAGTTTGTCCTGACCTTTTTTTCCACTTCTATGTTCTAATTCTGTATCAACATTAAGTGTTCCTTATGGTATCATTGTATTTTTATTTTTCAATTATTATTTATATTATTACATTAATATATAGAAGTATATGACTAAAAGTCAACTCTGTTGCATATGTATGATTTATACACCATACTTTTTATTACTGCTTGACCAATATTATTTTTCAATATGAATTATTAGAAACATCTGTTAAAGATGAATATAATGGTATTATGTACTTCATTAAAATAACATCTTTCATATTAGAAAATAAATTAAATCTTTAATATTTTGACAAAATATCCATTCTAAAGCAACAAGAGTGCCATCTTTGGTGTGGTTCTGCTATCAGATGCAGATTCTCTTTTTCTTTTTTGAAAGGATTTGGTGCTGGTTACTGTAAACCTCCTTTACTTTTAAATTTTTATCTTATTTTATTTACTTTATTTTTCCATCACCATTTATCCCCTCTATGCCCTGTTCCATCTCTACCCATCACCCCCCCAGCCATCACCACACTGTTGCCTAAGTCCATGAGTTCTCTCTTGTTTTGCTTTCTTTAAATGAGAAAGCTATTCCTAAGAAGGTTAAAATATAATTAATAAAAATTTTTATATTCCTCTGCAGAAAATGATTTATAGATAACTAAGTTTAGAAAAGGTACTGGTAAAATGTTTAACAAAATCCCCAACTTCTAAAGCTTTGCAGTAGATTATTTTTGAATAATCAACTGCCTACTAATCTACCCATGAAAATAATGTATTTCAAAGATATATACATTGTCAATGTTTTTGACTCCTGTGTTCAGGCTATGACTTCTCAATACATTATCTCACACACACACACACACACACATATGATCTTAGGCTTTTTGAAGAATTGGCTCATTCCAGATATTAGGTAATAAAGCACAAAATGAGACTCTTACATCTTGTGCTGAAAAACTGTCATAGTCTAGTGGGTTTGTGTAAAAAGGACACAGGAATCAGGCTGATCTGATTAGTACTGATGAAAGATGAGGCATTTCAGTATGAAAAAGTAAAACAATGCCCTGACCTGTGCGGTTTAGTGGGTTGGGCGTTGTCCCATGCACCAAAAGACTGTCAATTCAATTCCCAGTCAGGGCATATGCCCAGATTATTGGCTCAAGCCTAGGAGGGGGTATGCAAGAGGCAACACATTCATTTTTCACTCTCACATCAATGTTTCTCTCTTCTCCCTTCTTCTTTCTCTAAAAATAAAAAATCTATAAAAAATCTTCAGCAAAAGAATAAGTACAATTAATAGAAACACTATGTATAAAAAATCATGGGCTCAAATGACACTTAAAAATGTATTGCCCAAGAGAGATATAGATTAGATATAAATATAGATATATAGATATAGATATAGACATAGACATAGATATAGATATAGGTAGATATATAGATATAGACATAGATATAAAGAGAGATAAAGTGTTCAAACAATATAAAAGAGAAAAATAAAATCTCTGTGTATATTTTACTTTATTTTTTAAATTATATTTTATTGATTTTTTTGCAGAGAAGAGGGGAGAGAGATAGAGAGTTAGAAACATCAATGAGAGAGAAACATCTATCAGCTGCCTCCTGCACACTCCCTACTAGGAATGTGCCCGCAACCAAGGTACATGCCCTTGACTGGAATCGAACCTGGGACCCTTCAGTTCACAGACCAACACTCTATCCACAGAGCCAAACCAGTTCAGGCTCTGTGTATATTTTAAATCCTCACCAGAGGATATGTTTTTATTAATTTTTAGAGAGAGAGGAAGGAAGAGAGAGAAACATTGATGTGAGAAACTTTGATGGTTGCCTCCCTTATGTGCCTCTAGCAGGGATTGAGTCAGCAACCTAGATATGTGCCCTGACCAGGAATCAAACCCACAACCTTTTGATGTATAAGTTGACGCTCCAACCAACTAAAGTACCCAATCAGAGCAAAATATGTGGTATTCACTGGAGGTAGCTAGAGTACTAATCTTTTATTATAAAAATTGGTAGTTAAAGGGAGAAAATTGAATTTCAGGGTGTTGCATACTGAATTTTGTACTCTCAAAATTTATCAAAAATAGAGGCCCAGTGCACAAAAATTCGTGCACTGGGTGGGGGTGGTCCCTCAGCCCCAGTCTGGGAGCCCTCAGGGGATGTCCACAGGGAGCGGACCTAAGCCGCAGTCTGGCCTCCCTCTGTGGGAAGTGACCAGCTGATGATGGGAAGGCACCACCCCCATCACCCCCTCGCTGCTGCTGCCTCTGGCCTCCCTCTGCGGGAGGTGACTGGGCCAATCAGGGGAAGGTGATGCCCCCGTCATGCCTCTGCTGCTGCCACCTCTGGCCACCGCGGCTGCCTGAGCCTTGGTTCGGCCCTCACAGCAGCAGCCACCATCCGTGGCTTGCCTGACCCTTGTCTGCGAGGGCAGAGGCTCAGGCATCCACTGCGGCTTTGTCCAGAAGGATGTCCGGAAGACATCTCTTTTAATTAGCATTTACCCTTTTATTAGTATCCCATCTAATAAAAGGGTAATATGCAAATTGATCATCACTCCAACACACAAGATGGCTGCCCCCATGTGGTCAAGGATTCTGCCCCCATGTGGACACAAGATGGCTGCCACAAGATGGCCAGCAGGGGAGGGCAGTTGGGAGGGACCAGGCCTGCAAGGGAGGGCAGTTGGGGACGATCAAGCCTGCAGGGGAGAGCAGTTAGGGGTGACCAGGCCTGCAGGGGAGGGCAGTTGGGAGGGACCAGGCCTGCAGGGGAGGGCAGTTAGGGGCAAACAGGCTGGCAGGGGAGCAGTTAGGCATCAATCAGGCTGGCAGGGGAGTGGTTAGGGGGTGATTAGGCTGGCAGGCAGAAGCGGTTAGGGGCAATCAGGAAGGCAGGCAGGCGAGCAGTTGGGAGCCAGCAGACCTGGATTTTGGGAGGGATGTCCTACCGGGATCGGGCCTAAACGGGCAGTCGGACATCCCTCGAGGGGTCACAGATTGGAGAGGGTGCTGGCTGGGCTGAGGGACACCCCTCCCCCCCCCCCCGCCGCCCCGTGCACAAGTTTTGTGCACCGGGCCTCTAGTAGATACATAAAATCCAGTAACTTAAAATGTGACTGTATTTGAAGACAGGGCTTTTAAATAGAGAATTAACATAAAATAAGTTCAAAAGCATGGGATTCAAAGCCAATATGACTGCTATTCTTATAAGAGACAGAGAAACCAGGAATTCATGAGCATTTAAGGCCACACTGACAAGATTGCCATTTGCATACCAAAGAAAGAGACCTTAGGAGAAACCAAACCTGCTACATTTGGTCTTGAACTTCCAGACTCCAGAACTTTTCAAAGGTATTTTTAAACCATCCAGTGGGTAGTAATTTGTTGTAGGAGTCCTAGGTAACTAATACACAGGGTAACTAAATAACATTAAAGGTAAATTACTTTTGCACTGTGATTCCAGATAATGAATTGTAAAAGAAACAATAAAATTAGAAAATTACCACCATTTTGCAATTCCACATGAAATATATGATTCAGGCAATAATTATCAATGGATACTAAAATCATACAGAGAATTGTTAATGGAAAAATGTATAATGTAAGAACCAGGAGTATTTTTTATTATATTTATTGGGGTGACATTGGTTAATAAGACTATATAGGTTTTGGGGGAAATGGAGGACATCTGTAATACTCTCAACAATAAAATGATTTTTAAAATATATTTTAAAAAAGAGATTTTAAAAGAAGCGTCATATTTCGTCACCATATATTGGGCCTCATTTTCCTTTGATTACCCTATTTTACTCCCCTTGGTTCTGGTAACCACCATACTATTATCTGTATCTGTGAGTTTCAGTTTTATATCCCACATATGGTTCTTAGCTTTTTCTGACTGATTCATTTCACTTAGTGCAATATTCTCAAGGTCCATCAATGTTGTTGCAAATGACAGTATTTCATCTTTTCTTATGGCTGAATAGCATCCCACATTATATATGTACCATATCTTCTTTATTCAGTCCTCTATTGAAGGACACATTAGATGTCTCCACAGTCTTGGCCACTGTGAATAATGCAGCAATGAACATTAGGGGGCTTTTATCTTTACAAATAAATGTTTTCAAAAATTTCAGGTAGATACTCAGCAGAGGGACTGCTGGATCACATATAAACTCTATTCTTAATTTTCTGAGGCAGTGCCATACTGTTTTCCACAGAGACTGTAGCCGTTCACATTCCCGTGAGGGATTTCTGAGATAGAGGAAGGATATGTTGTTCCTCCATAACTTAGAGGAACCCAAAGTTATACATGGTATCATAAAAGCACATTCTATTTCTTCTCTTAGTCTGCTCCAACTGCCACAAGGAAAACCACAGACTTAGGTGCTTAAACAACAGAAATTTATTTTCTCTCAATTCTGGAGGCTGGAAGGCCTAGATTAGCCAATTCAGTTCCTGAAGAGCACTTTCTTCCTGGCTTGCAGACAGGCCTCTCTGGCCTTTCCTTTGAGAGCCAGCAATCCTATTAGTCTAGGGCCCCACCTTATGACCCCATTTAACTTTAATTACGTCCTAAAGGTCCTATCTCCAAATAATCATATTAAGCTTTTGGACTGCAACATATGAATTTAGGGGGAGGGGCATAATTCAGTCCATAGCATATGACAATGGAATATTTGTTCTAACCCCCCACCCCCCACCTCCCACCAAGGGAGGTACAAACATCCCAAATTATCAAGTCTGGCTCAATATTTTAATAGAAATTCTGCACAGGGATTTCCGTTAGAACATGAGAGGGGAACAATTATATAAAACTGTTTATCTCAGTTTCTGACATGAAATAAGGAAATTTCTTAGTTGATTAATAAGTAGACCTGTTTGTCCAAGATTTACCTTTCTAAATCATCTTGTTTACCCACATTTTGAATCTCAATTGTATCAATGTAAAATTTATACATGATATGGGCTGTATATAATGTATAGAAACAAATGGATTGTAAAGCAAAGGTTAAAATAAGAGGGAAGTATAAAATTAAAGGGGGAAAGGTCTAGCAACTAAAAAGCACTTTCCAACAATGAAATCTATTAGAGCAGGGTTAAGTTCTCCCAGCGGAAGTGTAGAAGTCTTATGGACACAGTCATTCCAAATAGACATGATAAAAATAATAAAAAATGGCATTAAGAAAAGAGTCCCTCATGAGAAAGATAGGGGTAGGAGGTTGATTAGATAATCTAATAGAGCGTTCCTTTAAATTCCATGATTCTAATGTTCTATGAGATTTTCAGACAGTTTCATCACCCAGTGGAGAGACATTAATTTAATTTTTATGACGTATCTAATAGGTGAACAGCAAGTCATCATGAAAGCTTGGCCAGGCTTGATCTCTAGGGCTCGTATTTCTGGCATAGCACTAACTGCAGCTCTCACAGAAGCCTCAATGAAACCAATAATGACTAAGTAATCCCTGTGCACCATTTCCATCAGACATCTATGGCTCACATCAGCACTGTTAATACAGAATTATTCACATTTAAATCAGAAGTGTTTATCCAACACTGTGATGAGATAAAGTGATGTGAGACTGCTTATCATGATTACAGTTGCAGATTGCAGGTATTATTAGAATGAAATAGGAATATGAAATTAATGGGAAGAAAACCAAACATAGGTTCTTATGATCAAGGGGAAGAAAAGATTGTAAGTTGAATGTAATGCATGCAGTAAATGCTTGTGGTACTTTCTTGTTTCCTCACATCCATCATTTCTTCAACTGAGGACTGCTATGAATATGACGTCAAACAAATGCCAGAGAACAAAAGCAAAGTCAAACCAAAAACAATGATTTTTTTTAAATCACTGATAACCCTACTGTAGTATAACCATTTTTTAATGAAAGAATTTTTTAAAACTTTGATTAAGTCCCAACAATCAGCATTCCCTTTCACACACTATTATGTATCACAATTTTTACTCACTGTAGCTATTTTTTAAAGAAAATGTTTTGTTTGATTATGTTAACTAACTAGAGGCCTGGTGCATGAAATTTGTGCACGGAGGGGGGATTCCCTCAACTCAGCCTGCATCGTCTCCAATTGGGAACCCCTTGCGGGATGTCCAACTGCCATTTTAGGCCTGATCCCAGGGATCGGGCCTAAACCGGCAGTCAGACATCCCTCTCACAATGTGGGACCACTGGCTCCTAACTGCTCACCTGCCTTCCTGCCTGATTGCCCCTAACTGCTTCTGCCTTCCAGCCTGATCACCCTCTCCTGCAGGCCTGATGTCACCCCCAATTGCCCTCCTCTGCTGGCCAATTTGGTTCTGATTAGTCGGTTCTTATGCCAGCGTCAAAAGCTTCACCTCCACAGCACCCACCTTTGGTTCTGATTGGTCGGTTCCTATGCCAGTAAGCATCAAAAGCTCTGCCTCCTCCCTCGCCCCCCACCAGGAGAGAAAGAAAAGCCTGGCTGCTGGCAAAGATCAGAAAGAAAGAGGGAGAGAAAGAGAGAGGTAAGTCCACTGATCAGCAGCTCCCACTGAGGCTGCAGATCAGACCCTGACTCACTTTCTGGGTCTCAGCCACCTGAGCAGACACTGTTGGGTCACCAGGCTACAGCTGGGCAACCCAGCGCTGACTTCCGGATGGTCTGCGTTTGGTCACAGGCTTGGCCCCTTCCCAAGCCCCAGGCTTTAGGCTTGGGAAGGGCCCCCCCCCCCAGCCCCACCCCACCCCTCCGATCACAGGCTTGGCCCCTCCGATGGCCGGCTGGGAGTGACCTGGGTGCTGAGGAGGTTCCCGGGACTCAGGTATGTATGCAAATTAACCGCCATCTTTGTTGGGTTAATTTGCACACTCACTCTGATTGGCTGTGGGTGTAGTGGAGGTACAGTCAATTTACATGCTTCTCTATTATTAGGTAAGATTCTTTACATTAAAAAGTATTCAGAATTTCTCATAAAGAATTTTTTCAATTATTTACAATTATTTCAATTATAAATAATATTGAGAATCTACCACATGCCAAGCAAAGGAACACCCTCATGAAATGTATATTGTATGGAAAGATAAAAAAATAAACAACTAATTTAATAACATCATTTTTGGCAGTGATAAACTCTCTGAAGAACAATAAAGCAATGTGATGGGGCATGCATTCACATAGTGCGTGTCAAGAAACACCTCCATGATGGGCAAATGTGTAAATAAAGTGAGCAAAGGACACTGAAAGTATCTGTCAGAATAGGGTTTCAGAAACAGGACAGTAAATGCAAAGGCCCTGAGGTGACTGCAAACATGGTAAGCAGCAGCAATAACAGGGCATGAGGCAATGAGCATTGAGAACTGAGTCAGGGAGTTCTGCTCCCATGGGCCTTGTATCTGAAAGGAGATACGGGGTATATGGAAGACAAGAAGGGGATCTCTCCCTAGTCCAAATGTTTGAGCTCTTCATGCATAAGCTGATGCATCAGTGCACATGAGGTCAAAGCTGGGGTGACTCATACACTTTCCATCTACCAGCATTTGATTCTCTCTGATGAATGTATGCATGTGCATTAAACTTACAATTAAAATTACAAAAAAGGACACTGTTGAAAGCTGATTTTACAATCAATATGAATGTCTAATGCAGTGTTTGTCTTTTTAAAAAGAGGTAAAATAAAGGACTGAATAAAATATACTAAATGTTGTTTGCTATTAGCAAGTATTAATATAGCTTTTGGGCCTCAGCCAGTTTGGCTCAGTGGATAGAGCATCGGCCTGGGGACTGAAGGGTTCCAGGGTCAATTCCGGTCAAGATTACCACAATTGCAGTCTCCCGGCCCGTGCCCTGGTCAGGGCGCATGCAGGAAGCAACCAATCGATGTGTTTCTCTCACGTTGATGTTTCTCTCACGTTGATGTTTCTCTCTCTGTCTTTCCCTTTCTTTTCCACTCTCTAAAAAAATCAATGGAAAAATATACATTTATTTTTGGGGACAGAATTAACTGTCAAGATTTTTAAACCCCTATGTTTTCTCTCAGCAGAGTTAATAAGTATGTATGTTCACCTTTTTAGGACTGAGTTAAATTCAAAGCATATATTGAAGAAGCTGAGAAGCAAAAAAACACAGAAAAAATATTTACATAGAAATATGGCTTAGAGGGAATATTTATATTGAATAGAAGTCAAACAAATTAGGGAATTCATACTTTCATATCTGCCTAACTCAGGGGCAGCCACAACTATTCCTGCACATCCTACAAGCCATAAATAGCCAAGCTTTGCTTCTGTGTAAGTCACGGTGCCTGCTTTAACTGTCTTAACTATTTATGCCTGTGATCTTTTCCAGGACTGCTCTCTGGCTCTAAAAGTATTTTGTTAAATTAACCATCTCACAATAAAGCCTTTTGTTACCTTATTCTTAGGATATAAGAAAGATCTTAAGATGTTCCTTGGTGGCCAACTTTCACAATAATGCACATAATATATCACTGATTATTAATTTTTCCCTGAGCATCTCTACTGAGATAATTATAAAAGTAAAGGATTGAAAGGGGGACAGAAGTAATTTTATCAACTTAATATACTGAAAGATTTTCTCCCTTAACTTATTTTATTTTTAAATTCTACAACAACACTGTGTCTTATGCTACTAATACGCCTATACCTTTTGGGAGGCACTATGTATTGAAAGCTTCACTGATCATTCATAGTACTACCTCTGTCCCTGGGAATGGAGCTGTGTCCTTTTATGTTGAAAATCACACAAGTAAAGAACAGGAGAAATCATTAGATATAGGTAAAAAAAGAAAGTGACATCTTTTAAAAAATGTGTCTTAGGCAATAATCTGGACAGAAGTTTTGAAGAACTAATGATAAGAGTAGAAAAGAATATGACAAAAGTAGAAGTGATGATACTATTTAAAGGGACATGTAGAAATTTCTCAGTAAGTGGAAAATATGTAGATAGCATACCCAATTTATTAATATACACATTTTAAAAAGCTATAAGTTGTGTATATTTATCTGGGGCATGTAAACCCTTCTTTGGAACATAGTATTATAGGGACAATACACTTTTCACTGACTCAGTGGGAGTGGAATACATTGTTCTTATTTTTTTAAGTTATCTTCATTGTTGAAAGTATTGCAGATGTCTCCTTTCGCCCCCACCCATTGACCCCTCCTCCCCATAATCACCTACTCCCTAGACCTTTAGAACACTATTATCTCTGTTCATGGTTTATGCATATATAAATACTAGAGCCCTGGTGCACGAAATTCATGCATTTGGGGGTTCCCTCAGCCCAGCCTATGTCCTCTCAGACTCCGGGAGCCCTTAGAAGGTGTCCTAGCTTCTGGCTGAGCAGTGCTCCCCACACCCCAACCCCCATGGGAGAGCACTGACCACCAGGGGGCAGCTCCTGCATTGAGCATCTGCCTCCTGGTGGTCAGTGCATGTCATAGCGACCTGTTCCACCGTTTGGTTGATTTGCATATTAGCCTTTTATTATACAGGGTAAGTTGTTTGGTTAATCTCTCCCCTCTCCCCATCCTCCAGCCTAGAATCATTAGCCTGTTGCTGCTTCCATGTCTCTGGATAGATTTTGTTTGTCATCTGTCTATTCTTATGATAGTATTCATTCCATACATTGCTTTAATAATTGGCCCTTGTAGTATCCTATATAGTAGAATATGTTTTTTAATGTGCCCCTATCTTGCCTGTTTTTTTATACCCTGACCTTAATGTAAAAAACAAGTCTTAATCATCTTTAAAATCATATTTAGTGCCCTGAACATATAAATACTCTATGTAGGTGGTACTGAAATAAACTTTTGGAAAATGTAAGTAAAATTAGTGTGTGTATGCATGTATGTGCATATTTTTTAATGATGTAGAATTTCATATGCATTATGTGAAATAGGTAATATTATTTCTTTATAAAGATTCATACAAAGGTATAAAAACTTGTATAAACTAGGTATGCAATGCTGGCTCTTTACATATTAGTCATAAATTATTATTATGGACTAGAGGCCCGGTGCATGAAATTCGTGCATGGGGGGTAGGGTAGGGTGTCCCTCAGCCCAGTCTGCACCCTTTCCAATCTGGGATCCCTCTCACAATCCAGGACTGCTGGCTCCCAACTGCTTGCCTGCCTGCCTTCCTGATTGCCCCTAACCACTTCTGCCTGCCAGCCTGATCACCCCCTAACCACTCCCCTGACAGCCTGATTGATGCCTAACTGCTCCCCTCCCAGCCTGTTTGCCCCTAACTGCATAACTGCACTCCCCTGCAGGCCTGGTCACCCCTAACTGCCCTCCCCTGCTGGCCATCCTGTGGTGGCCATCTTGTGTCCACACGGGGGCAGGATCTTTGACCACATGGGGGCAGCCATCTTGTAAGTTGGAGTGATGGTCAATCTGCATATTACTCTTTTATTAGATAGGATAGAGGCCTGGTGCATGGGGGGAGGGGGGATCAGCTGGTTTGCCCTGAAGTGTGTCCCGGAACAGGGTGGGGGCTCCCTTGGGGCATGGGGTGGCCTGGGCGAGGGGCCTGTGGTGGTTTGCAGGCCAGCCACGCCCCCGGGTGGCCCAAGCAGAGGCCCTGGTATCTGGGATTTATTTATCTTCTACAATTGAAACTTTGTAGCCTGGAGCAGAGCCAAGCCTTCTGCTCGCTCCCTGGTGGCATCCATTTCTGCTGGGATTTATTTATCTTCTATGATTGAAACTTTGTAGCAGAAGCCAAGGCAGGCCAGGGCTTCAGAAGCTTGGCTTCCTCCATCACTGGGGGCAACCCTAGCCTCCTGCTCTCTCCAGCTCCGTGGCTGCCACCATTTTTGTTGGGATTTATTTACCTTCTATAATTGAAACTTTGTAGCCTGGAGTGGGCAGGCCAGGGAGTGCAGAAAGCTTGGCTTCCTCCATTGCCAGGGAAACCCAAGCCTCCCTCCTGCTCTCTGTGGCCACAGCCATCTTGGTTGGGTTAATTTGCATACTCGCTCCTGACTGGATGGTGGGCGTGGCTGGTGGGTATAGCAGAGTGATGGTTAATTTGCATATTACTCTTTTATTAGCTAGGATAAGACACTACAAAAGATGGTATTGCTGTGTATGAGTTCATAGTCAAAATGACTTTGGGTTTCAGTTTAAAGTTCATGAATGAGCATACACAATTAACCCATTTGATTCTAATGGAAAACCAGTTGATGAAAGAAAAATCTCAAGGCTTTCTGGGGTGAAAGTTGTTTTCTGGAGTAAAACACCTAGGACTCTGTCAATCCAACATCACTTAGTCCCAGCATTATATGAGTGTTTCTGATAAATGCTTTTGTCTCTCAATTCAGTAATTAACCTGATTATCTTATGTAATTAGCTAACTCTCCAGCCTACTCATTTGCACAACAGTGCTGCAAGTGAGATCATTCCCTCCTCTTCCTGGCATGCTATCTGTTGAAATGAAGTTTTCATCCCTCAGAGGTATTAGGGAAATCCCTCTCACTGCTCTCACTTATCTGACTCGTGAGATCAGGAGAAAGAACTAAGTGATTTATCAGGAGTTGCAGGTTTTCTTCTTGCTGATCTCCTCTCCTCTGTGGTAAGGTGTCCACCCGTGGACAGGGCTACCTGCAGTGTCTAGCACTGCTTTTATCTAGGGAAGTAAGCTGGCTGGGTAGCATGAAGCTATTGCTAGATCAATCTGAACAGCCAACCCCCTTGCTGACAATGTACTCATTTACCCTCTGTCAATGATACACTTTTTGTCACAAAGGCTACCCAGACTTTGGCCAACATTCAAGATATTCTATGGATAGTTCATGCCTCTTTTCATCCTAAAGTGTTGGTGTATTAAATAACCTGATTTTTTTAAAAAATGTGTACCATAGTTTTCTAATCCACTCATCTGCTGATGGGCATTTGGGCTGTTTCCAAATTAGGAAACTATGGTACATCTACACAATGGAATACTACACTGCTATAAAAAAGAAGGAATTCTTACCATTTGCAGCAGCATGGATGGACCTGGAGAGCATTATGTTAAGTGAAATAAGCCAGGCAATGAAAGAAAAATACCACATGATCTCACTCATTTACAGAAAATAAAGAACATTATAACCTGATGAACAAAAGGATAGATACAGAGGCAGTAAAGCACCGAACAGATTGTCAATTTACAGCAGGAAAGTTGGGGAGGGGGGGAAAGAGATCAACCAAAGGACTTGCATGCATGCATATAAGCACAACAAATGAACACAAGACACTGGGGGGTGGGGGTAGGATGAAGGCATGTGACAGGGGGTAGGGGAGGCTGGGGGAAGGTCAATGGGGAAAAAATAGATATATGTACTATTACATGTAATACTTTAAACAAAAAAAAATATGTGAAAAAAAGATTTCTGATTCCACCTTTCTTACCTTGCCCTCATTACACACCTTAGAAAAAGCAGTTTCATCACTACTGATAGCTGTTTCTCCCAAAATAGTTGATATTGTTTTCATCCATCTCCTATGTGATGACCAGGATCACAGAGTTGAAGAGTTATATAGACCTATTTTGAAACCTCAGGGTCCCACCATTCCAATTCTGGCCAAGAAGCTTCTTTTTTTCCTCTAACATCAGCCTCTGGCCATCTTGGCAGGTACTCTTTGCGTGGCAGCTGGCAAAAAGGTAGCCTATGAAACTCAAACTTATTTCAGCCATCTGAATCTCGAGTTAGGTTGACATGATCCTGATGTCATAAAGATAATAATCACTTGGTTGAGTGCACGGATGGCTGAGTCCATGACAGAGACCCAGTTGAGGCACCGTGATGGGTATAATGCATCTCAATAAATTTTACTAAAATGTTCTTATCCTTCTTGCATCTGACATTGTAGATGAAAGTTTTGAATGCATGGAGATGCGGATTGGAGAAAACATGAACTTATAGCTACTGGAATGGGATACACTGATTTTGTGGGAGTAGAGGGAGAGTAACAACAACATCTGGCAAGGAAACACCTTAAAACCAAGGAGGTACAGAACAGAAAGAGAAATCAATGATCCTTTGTCTTTCAGAGACACTATGGAGAACAACATGCAGTACACATTACCGAAGAGTAGCAAGCTACTTAAATTTAAATGACTCCTAAATCTGTCATTCCACACTAAATGGTAGAGACCATGACTTTATCACCAGTCTCAATAACTTTATCTAGAAGTCAATCAGAAACTTTAGGAGGTGGCCTCAGCTCCTGCAGCTCCCAAGCAAATGCCTGAGAGCACTTCTCAATGTCTTCCTTATTTCCATTCCCATCTCTGTCATTGGGTCACTCCATAGGATGGATGAGTTCCACCTTGCAAGTGTGTAGACAAATAGCAGTTAAGTCAGACTGACTGCTCTCAGGCAACCCCTCTGAATACACAGGCTAAACTAGAATTGGGGAACCTGAGATCTAACCCCTCTGAATACACAGGCTAAACTAGAATTGGGGAACCTGGAGGCCACATTGGAGGCACTGTCACCTGTGTCCCCTGACATACTTGGAGTCATGTAGGTCATACTTGGAGTGAGCAACAATTTACAGAACTGTTATAGAACATAGTATTGTACTATACATCCCTCTTTCAGACAAATGTGGAACTTGTGTAATCATTCATTGCTGTACCTAAATTATTTCCTCTAAAAAAGTAGAAAGGTCAATGCAGAAGCTTAGAGAGAAAGCCAGGTGTCTTTCTACAGTATATACCCTGATGTTTATGGAGCTTGATCAGCTGAGTCTAGGACCCTGGGGATCATGATTGAAGTCAATTTTGCAGGTTGGCTCCATTTGCTGTGGAGTCTTGTTAATGGTAGCTTTAATTAAATGTTGTATGAGGCAAATGTTGAATTGATACAGGTCTAGTCTCTGTAGATAAGATTAATCATAGGGGCCCATTAAGAACATGTAGAGAGATAAGATGTACTTTGTTTTTTTTATAAACAGTCCACCTGGGCTCTGAGCATCGCTACATATTCTAGCTGAGTGTACTAGACTACAGAGGTCATTCATCTCCTTATACTAAGCAGTATTTCTAGATAGTGCCATAAGCAACTCAGTAGGCCAAGTTCACCACAGTGTGACAACCACATAACTGCTTCCACTCCAGTGAAAGAGGGATCTGCTTTTCCCCTGTGCTATAATGTTTGCTGCTTACTCAAAAGGCCTGGCCCTGGGCTCCTCAGCAGTGAACCAAACCGGCCTGTGCAGCATCTACCTGGGCCCACTGCATGGCCCCGGCGGCACGTGGGAGGCAAGGAGGACAGATAAATATGCTGATGCTCATGTTGCTTGCTGTGCCATGAGTAATAAAGTCCTTTGTCTCTGACCCAAGAGTCTTGTGTCTTCCGCCAGCATGTTTGTGGTTTTGGCCAGCTGACTTCTTGGCTTGCAAATAGGGTAAAATCAAATCTCAGAACCTTCACAGTTCTTTAGAAAAACAACATTTATTTTGAATGGGGTGTACTTGTATTCTATTTAAGTATATCTTAACCACTGTCCAAAATTTTTTTGAATGTACCTTTAAAATTAATAAAAGGCACACTAGCTAGAAAGTAGCTGGATTAGGGTTTGAACTAGGCAATATACATACAAAAAATGTTTTTAACCACTCTCCTATACTATATGTTGATATAGTTTAAAAGAATTGGAACATTTTGCATTTTATTTAGTATATTTTCATAGTCTATTTTATGTGATTCTGTTTATAACTCATTAGATATCACATTTTCAAAGTCGTGTTTTCCAAATTGATAACTGCTTTATCTAAATTTGACAAATCTGATCATTCTCTTTAATTTGCATATGAATTCAATGTTTTTTAAGAAAAAAAACTGAATTGTATCATGTCCATATTTTACATCATAATCTAAATTCTGAATATAACAGTTAAAAGTTTAATTTAGTATTAAAAATAATTTAAAGCCAGTTACATCATAGCCCTTTAATCAGAAAGTTCCAGAAATCTAGAGGCAAGAGTTTACAAAGTAAAAATATAATTTTTATGTTACTTTGCTCCAAATTATAATTCATAGGATGTGCTGACTTAGAAATCATCCCTGTACTACCATTTATTAATTAACCTGTAACAGAAAAAGATAAATGTAAAGTTATTTCAAAGTATTATTGAAATGTTTTCTAAAACATAAAAGGAAACAAATATGACTTACAGATCCTATGTATAAGTACAAAGTAAGTCAACTTCACAAGCCTTTTATTTCACCTTAATCCAAGATTGTTCTCTCCTTCTCGTTTTTGCTCCTACCCAGTGATTTTCACCATTTTAAAAGCAGAGCTTCACCAGACATATTGCACCAGTTCATGAACAAAGGAAGGATATCAGCCCCCAATTCCCATCACTTCCTTTTAGGCTTTTCTTTAGTTGTTAATTAAGGGTTTGTACAAAATACTACACATTCATTCCCATTTTAAAAATGTTTCACCAGATCACATATTGGGTTACAGGCAAAGTCTCTCCAAATTCAAGAAGACTGAAATCATATCAAGCATCTTCTCAGACCACAATGGCATAATATTAGAAATAAACTACAATAAAAACAATCAAATATTCAAACACTTGGAAGCTGAATAGTATGCTATTAAACAATGATTGGGTTATCAAAGAGATCAAAGAAGAAATTTAAAAATCCTGGAAACAAATGACAATGAAAATACAACAATCAAAAATCTATAGGACACAATAAAAGCAGTTCTCAGAGGGAAGTTTATAGCTCTACAGGCCTACCTGTAGAGCTATAAACAGGCCAAAAAACAAGAAAAAACAAGAAAAATAGTAATAAATCACCTAACTCTACAACTTAAAGAATTAGAAAGAGAGCAACAAGAAAAGCCCAAAGTGAGCAGAAGGAAGGAGATAACAAAGATCAGAGCATAAATAAATGACATAGAGACCCAAAAAATAATACAAAAGATCAAAGAGCTGGTACCTTGAAAGGATAAACAAGATTGATGAACCTCTAGCCAGGCCCACCATGAAGCAAAAAAAGAGGACCCAAATAAACAAAATCAGAAATGAAAGAGGCAAAATAACAACAGACCCAACAGAAATACAAAGGATTGTTAAAAAATACTATGAACAACTCTATGCCAACAAACTGGACAACGTGGAGGAAATGGACATATTCCTAGAAAAATATAACCCTCCAAAACTCAATCAGGAAGAATCTAAACATCTCAATCGGCCAATAACTATGGAAGAAATTGAAGCAGTCATCAAAAAGCTTCCAGCAAACAAAAGCCTGGGGCCAGATGTTTTCACAGGGGAGTTTTACCAACCATTCAAGGAAGAACTAAAACCTGTCCTCCTCAGACTATTCCAAAAAATTCAAGAGGAAGGAACACTTGCAAACTTATTCTATGAAGCCAGCATCACCCTAATACCAAAATCAGATAAAGACAACACAATACAGGCCAATATTCCCCCTCATAAATATAGATGCCAAAATCCTCAACAAAATTCTAATAAATAGGATCCAGCATTACATCAGAAAGACCATACACCATGACCAAGTAGGATTTATACTGCAGATATAAGGATGGTACAATATCCACAAATCAATAAATGTAATACATCACATAAACAAATTGAGAGATAAAAATCACAGTCATATCAATTGATGCAGAAAAAGCATTTGACAAAATCCAACACCATTTCTTGATTAAAACCCTCAGTAAATGGGACTAGAGGGATCATACCTCAACATAATAAAAGGCTTATATGACAAACCTACAGGCAATATCATACTCAATGGGCAAAAACTAAAACCATTTCACCTAAGAACAGGAATGAGACAGGGATGCCCACTTTCACCATTCTTGTTTGACATAGTACTGGAAGTGCTAGCCATAGAAATTAGACAAGAAGAAGAAATAAAAAGTATCCAAATTGGAAAAGAAGATGTAAAACTATCATTGTTCACAGATGACATGATACTGTACATAGAAACCCTAAAGATTCCATCAAAAATTATTAGACTTAATAAATGAATTCAGCAATGAATTTTGTAGCAGGATACAAAATTAATGCCAAGAAATCTATAGCATTTTTTTATACACCAATAGTGAACTTACAGAAAGAGAGATTAAAAAAACCAATCCCATTTACCAGCACACCAAAAAAATTAAGATACCTAAGAATAAACTTAAACTAAGGAGGTAAAAGACCTATACTCAGAGAAAACTATAGGACACTGAAAAAAGAGATAGAGGAAGACATAACAGATGGAAGAACATACCGTGTTCATGGATTGGGAGAATCAACATCATTAAAATGTCCATTCTACCCAAAGCAACCTATAGATTCAATGCACTCCCCATTAAAAAACCAACAGCATATTGTACAGACCTAGAACAAACTCTCCAAAAATTCATCTGGAATAAAAAAAGACCCCAAATAGCTGCAGCAATCCTGAGAAAGAACAAAGTAAGTGGGATCTCAATACCAGATATCAAGCTGTATTACAAAGCCACTGTTCTCAAAACTGTCTGGTATTGGCACAAGAACAGACATATAGATCAATGGAATAGAATAGAGAACCCAGAAATTGACCCAAACACTATGCTCAATAAACATTTGACAAAGGAGGCAAGAACATACAATAGAGTCAAGACAGTCTCTTCAATAAATGGTGTTGGGAAAATTGGACAGATACATGCAAAAAAATGAAACTAGACCACCAACTTACACCATACACAAAAATAAACTCAAAATGGATAAAGGACTTAAACATAATATGGGAAACCATAAAAATATTAGAGGAATACACAAGCAGCAAAATCTCAGACATATGCTGAAGCCATATCTTCACCGATACCGCTCCTAGGGCAATGGAAGCTAAAGAGAAAATAAACAAATGGGACTACATCAAAATAAAAAGCTTCTGTACAGCAAAGGAAACCATCAACAAAACAAGAAGAAGGTCCACTGCATGGGAGAACATATTTGCCAATGTTATCACCGGTAAGGGTTTAATATTCAACATTTACAGGGAACTCATACAACTTAACAAAAGGACGATAAACAACCCAATCAAAAAATGGGCAATGGACTTAAATAGATACTTTTCGAAAGAGGACATAAGGAAGGCCAAGAGACATATGAAAACAAGCTCAAAGATGCAAATCAAAACGACAATGCAGTACCATCTAACACCTGTTAGAATGGCTATCATCAACAAATCAACAAACAAAAAGTTTGGTGAGGATGTGGAGAAAAAGGAAACCTTGTGCACTGCTGTTGGGAATGCAGACTGGTGCAGCCACTGTGGAAAACAGTATGGAGTTTCCTCAAAAAAACTAAAAATGGAACTCCCATTTGACCCAGTGATCCCACTTCTAGGAATATATCCCAAGAAACTAGAAACACGAATCAGAAAGGATATATGCACCCATATGTTCATAGCAGCACAATTTACCATAGCTAAAATTTGGAAACAGCCTAAGTGCCCATAAGCAGATGAATGGATTAGAAAACGGTGGTACATCTACACAATGGAATACTATGCTGCTGTAAAAAAGAAGGCATTCTTACCATTTGCAACAGCATGATGGTCCTGGAGTGCCTTGTGCTAAGTGAAATAAGCCAGTCAGAGAAAGATAAATATCACATGGTCTCATTCATTTGTGGAATATAAAGAACAACATAAACTGATGATCAAAAACAGATTCAGAGACAGAGAAGCATCAGTCAGACCGTCAAACCTCAGAGGGAAGGTAGGGGAGGTGAGGTAAAGGGGAAAAATCAACCAAATGTCTTGTTTGCATGCATATAAGCCTAACCAAAGGACACAGAAACCAGGGGGGTGAGGGCATGAGTTGGGAGGTGGAGAGACAATGGGGGATAAGGACACATATGTAATAGCTTAATAAAGAAAAAACATTTTAGAGGAAAATAAAAAAAATGTTTCACCAGTTATTAAATCCACCTCTTTTGTACACATATCTATAGATTGTGACTTTTCCATTACACACATACTAGTATTCCAATTAATAAAAGAACTTTTTAGGAAAAATGTTCATATTTCTCAGGATTCCATTTGTTAGTCCTTCAAAATACTAAAAAGCCCTAGTTAGAGTTGAATACATCTTGATCTGTCTCTTTATTTCCTTACAATTATACTTGCTTTTTGTCAATTTTCAAGACAATTTTAAATTATATTTCTTATCCTCATGTTCTATATTAAAATATAGAAAAACGCAAATGATGTAATAATGAAAATGGATAATGTGTAAATATTTCATAGTACAGATTATTAAGTCTAGTATTCAAAATGATGAGGAACATTGGCAAGCATTATTCAAGTTGGGAACATGGCTTTGAGCCAAACTGACCCATCCTTCAACCTCAATATTATTAGTTTGAACTTGGATGAACTCCTTCACTCCCTCTGACTTGGGTTATTAATCAATAAAATGTGGTAACACCTACTTCACAGGGTTGGATGCTATTACAGTGGCACAGTACCTGACATTTACTTGTCACAAGGGGTGGAGTAAATCTAAGCTATGATCATGATGAAAAATTTAGCAAAAAAATTTATCATGAGAATATGATGGAATACGAGTTCTTCTTTATTCTTACTCACTTGACCATTTCTCCATATTAAAACAATGTGAAAAATCTGCCAGACAATTGAGCAGTACAGAATTTTTGCAGATAGAGACAATGGAGAAAAAGTTTGTGTGACTGACAAGCAAAGCAAGTAATATAGTATCTGAAACAGCTCTACAATATATTTATTCCATTAGATTTTTAGCAAAAACTGGCACTTTTCAGTTTTGTTAAAACCCTTCTCAATATTTCCTTAGAGGTGGATGCATGCCTTTCCCCTGGGTTAAATGCTTACAAACCTTCACTGGGGATCTTTTGTGCTCATACTGTGCTGTGCTATTTTTCATACATTATTTCACTGTGTCTGAAAAACTACCCTTTGAAGTAGGCATTATTTTTACTATTTTAAAAATAAAACCAATACCCAAAAAAATAAAACATCTTGAGAAAAACCTTAATTATCCTATCTTATAAAAGAGTAATATGCATATTGACTGTACCTCCACTATACCCGCAAGCCACGCCCACCAGCCAATCAGGAGCAAGTATGCAAATTAACTCAACCAAGATGGCTATAGCCACGGAGAGAGCAGGAGGCTTGGGTTTCCCCAGCAATGGAGGAAGCCAAACTCTGCCTGCCCTGGTCAGCCCAGGCCTCCTCTCAAGGCTACAAAGTTTCAATTATAGAAGATAAATAAAACCCAACAAAAATGGCCACAATCACAGAGTTGGAGAGAGCAGGAGGCTTGAGTTGCCCCTGGCGATGGAGGAAGCCAAGCTTTTCAGTGGGCCCAGGCCTCCACTCATGGCTACAAAGTTTCAATTGTAGAAGATAAATAAATCCCAGATATCAGGGCCTCGCTTGGGTCTCCAGGGAGCGTGGCCGGCCTGCAAACCACCACAGGTCCCTCACCCAGGCCGCTCCATGCCCTAAGAGAACACCCACCCTGATCCGGGACACCGTTCAGGGCAAACCAGCCAGTTCCCACCCGTGCACCAAGCCTCTATCCTATCTAATAAAAGAGTAATATGCAAATTGACCATCACTCTAACATAAGATGGCTGCCCCCATGTGGTCAAAGATGACTGCCCCCATGTGGACACAAGATGGGCACCACAAGATCCCTCGAGGAGTCCCATATTGGAGAGGGTGCAGGCTGGGGTGAGGGACACACTCCCCCATGCATGAATTTCATGCACCGGGCCTCTAGTATTTCTTAGAAATATAAAAAGGTGTTTTTGTTTTTGTTTTGAATACCTTAATATACAATGTATTTAAATAGCAAGATACTATCACAACTCTTAGATTTTATAACCTTTCTTATGCTTTTTTATTTTTCCATCAGTTAAAAAATTATACTTAAAACCACATAATTTTCTGTAGCAAGGGCATCATAGTTATTCACCTACCACCTAATTAGCATAATTTATTCTTTTTGCAATACACTTTAGATCAAATTCAGTTTAATCTACACAATATTTCATTTTCATACCACAAGATATCTTTATTTCTATATGCATCTTGTCAACAAGAAGTTCTAATTAACTTTTTTTCATGTTATTTCAAATCCAAGACAGAAGGGAAAAAGTTAGCATATTTCCATGTACAAGTTTTATACTAGTAGCCAGAATTTAAGACCTAGGTTTGGAAAGTTATGATTAGATACTAACTTAATTCAGGGATGAAAGATAAATTCATGATTCAGAATATGCAATTGAGATTTTCTTTTTTTGTTTGTTCATTGTTTTGTTTTTTGTTAATCCTCACCCGAGGACATTTTTCCATTGATTGTTTTTTTTCTTGAGAGAGAGAGAGAGAGAGAGAGAGAGAGAGAGAGAAAGAAAGAGATTGGAAGGGAATGGGGAGAAACAGAGAGGAACATCGATGTGAGATAGACACCCACCAGGACTGGGGCTTGAGCCTGCAACTGAGGTTTGTGCCCTTGACTGGAATCAAACCCAGGACCTGTTAGTATGTGTGATGATGCTCTATCCACTGAGCAAAAGCGGTGAGGAACAATTAAAATTTTCTTAGTCCTTTGCTGAAGCTCTCCATTGGCTTAAAACACTATGAAGACACACAACTCCAAAAACTGGCAATAATAACTCAAACTATATGTGAGATAGCAGAACCAAGTAAAGACAGAGACCAGTATAAAACTAATAAGAACTATGGGATCTATAAATAATAGTAAATAAAATGAAGAGTAAATTTGCTAATACATATTTCTTACTATTTGCCAACCATTCTTTAAGATATTTAAAATGCATCCACTAATAAAATACATCCACTGGAAATAAATATTAGTGGATGTATTTTAAATATCTTTATATTTAAAGATATAAATGGTTGGCAAATAGTAAGAAATATGTATTAGCAAATTTACTCATTTTATTTATTACTAGAGGCCCGGTGCACGAAATTCGTGCATGGGGGGGGGGGGGGCGTGTGTCCTTCAGCCCAGTCTGCACCCTCTCCAATTTAGGGAGTTGGACATCCCTCTCACAATCCAGGACTGCTGGCTCCTTAATGCTTGCCTGCCTGCCTTCCTGATTGCCCCTAACTGCTTCTGCCTGCCAGCCTGATCACCCCCTAACCACTCCCCTGACAGCCTTATTGATGCCTAACTGCTCCCCTGCCAGCCTGTTTGCCCCTAACTGCACTCCCCTGCAGGCCTGGTCACCCTTAACTGCCCTCCCCTGGAGGCCTGGGTACCCCCAACTGCCCTTCCCTTCAGGCCTGGTCACCCCCAACTTCCCTCCTCTGCCAGCCTGGTCACCCCTAACTGTCCTCCCCTGCAAGCTTGATCGTCCCCAACTGCCCTCCCTTGCAGGCCTCCCAACTGCCCTCCCCTGCTGGCCTGATCACCCACAACTGCCCTCCCCTGCTGGCCATCTTGTGGTGCCATCTTGTGTCCACAAAAGGGCAGCCGTCTTTGACCACATGTGGGCAGCCATCTTGTGTGTTGGAGTGATCGTCAATTTGCGTATTACTCTTTTATTAAATAGGATAGAGGCCTGGTGCAAGGGTGGGGGCCAGCTGGTTTGCCCTGAAGGGTGTCCTGGATCAGGGTGAGGGTTCCCTGGGGTGTGGGGTGGCCTGGGCAAGAGGCCTGTGGTGTTGTGCAGGCTGACCACACCCCCCGGTGACCCAAGCGGAGGCCCTGATATCTGGGATTTATTTATCTTCTATAATTGAAACTTTGTAGCCTTCAGCAGAGCCAAGCCTCCTGCTCACTCCATGGCTGCAGCCATTTTTGTTGGGATTTATTTATCTTCTATAATTGTAACTTTGTAGCCTTGAGTGGAGGCCTGAGCCTGCCAGGGTGTGTGGAAAGACTGGCTTCCTCCATCACTGGAAGCAACTCCAGCCTCCTGCTCTCTCCAATTCCATGGCTGCCGCCATTTTTGTTGGGATTTATTTAACTTCTATAATTGAAACTTTATAGCCTTGAGTGGAGGCCTGGGCCTGCCAGGGCATGCGGAATGCTTGGCTTCCTCCATTGCTGGGGAAACCCAAGCCTCCTGCTCACTCTCTGGCCGCAGCCATCTTGGTTGGGTTAATTTGCATACTTGCTCCTGATTGGCTGGTAGGCATGGCTTGTGGGTGTTGCAGAGTCATGGTTAATTTGCATATTACTCTTTTATTAGACAGGATTATTTATAGATCCCATAGTTCTTATTAATTTTATTTCCACTTTACAGATGAGAAAATTGAAGCCCAAGTAACCAGATTAAGGTAAATGACTTGCCCTGTGGAATGCAACTGAAGTGAGTGGGGAAAAGTGGAATTTAAACTCATGCAGTGGGTTATAGATAAAGGCTTAGTACCAAATCCTATCTTCTATATCTGAGACTTTAAAAAAATTAAGAATGTCTATCAGTAAGATTCTACAAGCCAGGTGGGTAGCCTGCTAGGCAGGAGGCTCTTGGGGACACGAAGGTCATGGGAGTTTATTCCTCTGAGAGAAATAATACTACCAAGATAATACTTTCCACAGCCATATGCCAATTAGGCTTTCATATATTTTACTTAAAACATAATGTACATAACAAGGCAACATTTCCTGTAAATACACTATCAAAAGGCACAGCAGGATTCAAAATATTGTTTTGAAAATAATTATTTGGTGACATCAAAGAATGACATGCTCTACAAAACAAGAAAATGAACTATAAGGAAAAGACAAGCTAGAATGAACAAGTTATTACAAAGACGTTGGAAGAAATAAGTAAAAGATGCAAAAATTTCCAAATGCTGAAGCTTAATTAAAGTCCATGCTTGAAGGCAGTAAAAAGCAGAATTAACTGAAAATTAGTAATGTAGAGGAAAAACAAAAGGTGCTCTGAAAATTTACAAAAACAAACAAAAACACAATACATGTAGAGGAAAAAGTGGAGGGCAAATCTATACATCTATTCCCATTTCTTCATT
This sequence comes from Corynorhinus townsendii, assembly GCA_026230045.1. Taxonomy (NCBI): domain Eukaryota; kingdom Metazoa; phylum Chordata; class Mammalia; order Chiroptera; family Vespertilionidae; genus Corynorhinus; species Corynorhinus townsendii. The sequence goes on from JAPDVU010000005.1 coordinate 61,315,950, forward strand.
CAGCAAATACTCTCCCCCGTCCCTGCCCCAAGACTGCTTAAACCCAAAACCTCTTGCCTCTAAACTCATGTCCATATTTGTATAGAATTCATAAACTGAAAGAATCTGACCTCTGACCCTCACTTTGTTTGAATTTTAGTGGAATTCCAAGTATTCCTGTAGAGGAAATTAGAACAAACTAAGTTATATTCCAAGATATTAATGGGAAACTTTCCAGAACTAAAGGAAGGGAGAGGCAAACCTGTAGATCACAATAAATTACTGAAGACCAGACAAACATACACAAATAAAGAATAGGGACATAGTCTCTTGATTTTTTTTTTTATTTCACGGGTAATGCAAATAAACGTTTTACTGTAGAGTCCAGATATATGCACTGCTAATCCAATCCTCCAACTTCTTTCAACACTTGCCACAAATGTCACTTTCTCATTTCTCTGTACTAACCTCCCTATTTAAAATTATAATCCACTCCCAACTTGATCCCACTGTGCTCTACTTTTATAAATTCTTAGCACTTAACACCTGCTAAAGTACTATAGTTTTTTAGAAATTATGACTAGAATGTAAGCTCCATGCTATTTAGTGATAAATGCCAAGAACAGGATAGTGCCTGGCACATAACAGGTATCAATGAAGTGCTAGTTTTGTGACATAGTGAAGTGACCAGGGAGGGATGAGAGGACAGGTTAAAAACACAGGAAGAAATATCAGGCCCCAAGAACCTATACTTGGAGAAGAATAAAAAATGTGGATGGAATGATATACTGGGGATAGATAATGACCATTTTCAATCCAACAGGCAGGCATGGACAGCCCCTAATCTAAATCCTATTGTCTCTAGGTCTGTCTCTAAATTAGAAGAAAGGCCCCTCTTTAACTGACACCAGTCTCCTTTTCCAACCACATTTCCGGTTCTTCCCCAAGGGAGAAGGAAGAAGAAGCCAATGTTCTAGCTGTTGAACTGCCCAAGGTAAGAGAAGATATTTGAATACATTCAAACATTGGTTCTCCCTCCCTCTTCCCTACTCCACCACTCTCCCACAAATTCATGGAATCATACGTAAAATCCTTAAAGATTCACCATCTTATGTATTCAACCTTGTGCACGTACACACACACAGAGTCTGTTCTTCAGCTACAGTAATCCTACTCACCATTAAAGTGTCAAATGTCAGATACATGGTTAAATTTCAAAGTTTCAATATTTTAATATGTCAGCTCTTCCCAAATACATCTAAAATTCAGTGCAATCACAATCAAAATCTCAAGTTTTTTATTTTTTTATAACTTGTGAAGTTGATTCTAAAGTCCATCTAGAAGAAAAAATGCAAGAATAGCCAAGGTATTTTAAAGAAAATAGGATAAGGGAGAACTAACTTTTCTTGATATCAACACATATGAAAGGTTGCAGTGATTACTACAGTGCAGTAATAAATCAATGAAAAAGGATAAAATCTGTAAATATTGAAAACTGAGCATTAGATGAGTGAACCATGACATCTGTTAGAACTTCATTTAGTATTTTTTAAAATAGAGACAATTTAAATGTTCAAAGGGGAATGGTTAACTAAATAATCATATATGCCATAAAGAATGCATGCAATATAAATTTCAGGATAAAGCAAGTTATAGTGTGACACATGTATGTGTGTGTGTATATACATACATATATGTATGTGTATATGTATGTACATACATATAATATTGATGCATGTATGTAATATATGTGTAATATGAACCCATTTTATAAAATAATAACACTAAAACCAGCAACAATAACAAAACTAAATGTATTTACTAAAAACATCAGATAGCACACTAAACTGTGAACATTGAGGCTTGGGAAGAAGGAATTGTATTTTTTTTATATAGTAGTGTTCTGTGTTATTGAAAATTTTACGTATTTCATGTTTTACTTTTGTAATTAAATGTATATTTGTGCATTCATCACAGTACCAAATTCCAGGCTAGTAGAAAATATACACTAAGTCTCATATCAACTTTGTGAAATATACTAATATTCAATGTTAGAAATGAGAAAAGAAGACAAAAGATGATCCATAGAAATGGAATTGAAATGCTGAAACAACAGAAAATTGACACTGCCTTTATATGACCAGCAACTAGAACACTAGGTGATTAGGGGATAATTTTGTATGTCTTGGTTAACGCTCAGTAACTTGAATAGCAATGAGATTGTTTCTAGAGGCCAGGAATACAAACATCTAGTTTGAGGCCCTTCTTGTCTCACAGCTTGCACAGGTGAGCCCTTTGCTAGACAATACTCAGCAGCTTTGAGCCACAGCCTTTTGGTCAGAAAATATTCAATAGAATGGGCTTGGGAAAGGGTCTAGAATAGAATAGACTTAGCCAGTTAGAGTCACAACTTGTGAAGCAAGTATTTTGAAAACACGTTCTAATTTTTAAAGAATAGCTTTGCACAACTGGATTTATAGCTCCTCCAATAAATATCAAATCTGTGACTCAAGTTCCCATGCAAATTGAAAATAATAAACAGCATTAAAACTAACAAGGGATTCACACCATAATCTGTCTGCATCAAGCCATTCAACTGTTATGTAGTATCTTTTTACATAAGTGTTATCACAAAGGAAACTTCAAAGCATAATTTGAATTCAGTGGCTCAAAAATTAATGAGCACGACAGACCACTATGTTAGCTTTTCAAATAGTGAATGTTTTGCCTGCATTGATGGAAAAGCATACCCCAAAATCATCAACTCAGTAATTACTAAAAGGTGTCACTTAATTGAATAAGGTGGTTAGAAGATACAAAACTAATAATTATGTCAACATATCAGAGAGGTCACTGAGAGAAAACGATAAAGACAGGTAATTGGGATACTTAAACATTGTCTAGACCACATAATTGAAAAAAACTGCCTTTTTCACTTTTGTATGAAGATACTCTGCAGGATTTCTTTAGACCCACATAAATCTGTATCTTTATAATAATAAATGGGTAACATGTTAATTAGACCAGACATCCTTCCAGATGCCCTTTCGGGCGACCTTCTGGAAAAAGCTAGGGATGTGAGGGAAGCCCGGGTCCTGGGAGCCTGCCGGCAGCCGGAGGGAAGCCCAGGTTCCAGGTAGCTGCAGGTGGCTGGCAGGAAATCGGTGCAGGCAGCTGGGGGAAAGAAGACCTACTCTTGCACGAATTTTGTGCATTGGACCTCTAGTAAATAATGTATGCTATTTCACTAGTCTAATGTAATAAGATTTTTTTATACTTTTTATAAACGTTTCAGAAACTTTAAATGCTAAAACTCATTTTTTATTTTTTTTTACTATCTTCATACCTAACTGTTTTTAGTGTGTGTCTATCTGGCTTGGCGTCTCTTTTTTCTGACTATTGGCTGGCTGAGTGCCACTTTTAGGATGAGTCCCTCTATTGTAAATCTTGTACTTTAAAGACAGACTTAAATTCCTTTTGATAACCTCAAACGATTATGTGATTTAGCACTGCATCAGAACCTTGGTTGGCTCCTAACATGACTTGCTGTTTAATCCATCACCCATGTTATGCAAGTGCTAGAAGGAGAAAGGCCAATGGGAAAAACTTGTGATTTAATAACAAAGAGCAATGGTCAAAGGCAGCAATTTTCAAGAGTTTTTAAAACATGCAGTACCTGACTATTTAGTCAGGAGCACTGACCTATTTCTCCTTAAATTGTCAAATAAAAACATGACAACAGTCAACACAACAATAGCCGACTAGTGTGAATGAATCAAAATTATAAGTTATACCTATTTTTTGTCAGATTGGCAAAAAATATATTTTCTGGTGTGCAGCAGAATTTTAGTAATTAGTTTATGTGTGCCAGGAGATGGAAAGGTTGAAAATCGCTGGTCTAGTGTTTTGTAAATTTGTCTGCAAGGACCTTTTAAAAGATGTCTTTCTCTTAGAGTTTGAGTTACTGTCATTCACACTCCAATGGAAAAATCAAATTCCTCAAAATCCAATTTCCCAGGTAGAAATCCAATTCTCTAAGTCTTTCCTTACTCTGTAATGATGCCTTGGGCTCCACACTGATTTAGCAAGGAGGATAAAAAGGAAAGCACTTCACAAAGAAATACAAAAATAAAACACAAGATCTTTTATGTCTCCAAAAGGCCTGCTTTTCAAGTGTATAAAAGACAAAAATACCACGTGTAAGTTATTTCCTCTAGACAGAAAACAAATCAATATGAAACATTAAAATTAAAGTCTTCTAGCCTATTAGAATGGCTCTGAAATTCTAAATAAAAATGTACTTAATTAGTTAAAATACTTAAAAATTTAATTATGAAAAATTTATGCATGACAATAGTAAGAAATGAGTTTTAGCATTTAAAGTTTCTGAAAAACTTATAAAAATTATAATAAAGAATAGTATTATATTACAGTAGTAAAAGAGCCACAAGGAATTAAATTTTAAGTACTAAGTGCCCACTAAATATGAAGCACTATATATATAAAATATATACACACATATATGGAAATATAGATGTACGTGTTTATATATGAAAAACATACATATTTACTATAGGCAATAAAATATAATTTCAGCCTCAAAGTGATCATTTTACTTGATTTCTGATTTTCTAGGTGAAAGGCTAAGGATTTATGATTTTTAATTTTATAAAATACTCTTTTTCCTTTTAAAACTTTGCAAAATAGGTCATACTTGTACACTAAATCCATTTAAAGGAGGGACAAGAAAGTCAATATAATAGGCATAGTACATAAGAAGAAAATTAACAAAATGAAAACAGGTGCCGCATAGATGAAATCAACATTTAAAAAAATCTAATATGCTAAGTGTCCAACCATCTGACCAGTCGCTATGATGCGTACTGACCACCAGGGGGCAGACACGGACCTGATGCCTACAAAGCTACACTCAGCTTCCACCAAGTGGGACACAGGCCCAGCCACCACCCCAGAGCGACAGCCTTCCAAATCACAGCCAAAGCTGTCAAGACCCCATGGTGCAAAATACAGCCTACAGCCCAGCCCCGCCTGGAAACAGTTGCTGTAGGCACTAGGTAATGATGTCACATAGCAATGCCTGACTCCCTCTCCCTAGCGACGACTAGCCTCCTTACAGTTTCTTTAGCCCAGAAACACAACTTGCTTTATAGCCAGGTGCAAACATTTCACACTTTAACCAAATGTCTGTGAAGCATTTTCCTGTGCCTCATCTCATTTGATCCTCACAGAAGTCCTGGAGTAGGCAAATAGGAAACTTGGTGGAATCCTATTTTCCTTTATAGAAAGCTTAGAAACTTGACCCGACTGAAAAGAAGTAAGAAATTGTAAAACTTGAAAATGACTTCAGGTTTTCTCACTGCGCAGAATATAGTCAAGCACTGCTGCAGTTAAATATTTTAGCCTTTGTTCTCCCTGCATGATCTACAATGATAATCTGCTTCGTGTTGATATACTGGTATACTGCTGTGTTGCTGACAATTACCTGAAAGAGAAGTTGGGATGCTTCATTGGGCTGGAAAAAGTTTAGCTATATCATAAAGCAGGTCTAATTAAGCAAGTTTATTCTATATATATAAAAGGCTAAGTTGAGTCATGCATGCAATATGCAGATAAAGCTCTCACTGGTGCCAGTCGCACACATGTGTTTCAATCTGTCATTGTCAATCGTGAATTTGGTTGACACTTCTTTTATAGAGAAAGGGTGAATAGCGATATTAAAATATTTCTTCTAATTAAGTTCCTTTCAATGTGCACAAATCCGTGCATCCGGCCACTAGTATATTATAAGTCTGAATTTAATCTTGTAAACATTCATGAAGTCAAAGCTATTTACTGAAGGGCATTGCTTTGTGACAAGGGATATGCATGTTGCTGTTCAACAATGCATTGCTAGACTTAAAATACAGGCTCCCTAGGAGAAGATAAAAAGAAATTATAGTTGTTCAAAAAGTGAATTCTTCAAAATGGTAGTTTCAATCAGATTATCCCTAGATACTTGCAAATGTTCCTTCATGAAGCTTCTTTAGTGGCCTTAGTATTTCTCCCTTAGTGTTACAGACTGTGTCTCTCCACTTACTATGAATTTCCTAATAGCTGCAGCATTGTTTATACGCTTTTTTAAAAAAAGTTTATTTCGAGAGAGGAAAGGAGAGGGAGAGAGAGATAAAAACACCAATGATGAAAGAGAATTAGCTGCCTCCTGCATGCCCCCTACTGGGGACCGAGCCCAAAACCCAGGCATAGGCCCTAACCGGGAATCCAACTGTGACCTCCTGGTCCATAGATCAATGCTCAACCACTGAGCCATACTGCTGGGTGTTTACACCCATTCTTATAACCCATTACACAGTGGTTGGTATATAGTCTGGGTATTAGGAAAGAAACAATACATGGTAATCATCCTTTGATAGGGAAAGCACCAGGAAATTTTATCAGTTACATTTACTGAATACCTACCATGTTCTAAGCATTGTGCACATACTTATATCAATAGACTAAGACACTAAATTAAACTTTCATTGAAAAGATTGGGGCTTGTGATTTATTTGTTATTCAACAATATTTAGTGCTTCTCATAAATGAAAAAATTCAACAAAAGTAATGATCCCACTTGTTCAGAAATGAAATTCAGTCTGACTTTGAGGGCAAGATGCCATTTGGTGGGTTAATCACCTTTGCTGAAGAAATGAAAAGAGAGAATTTAGCTGTGAGTTATCTTCTAGATCTATTTATTCCTGGATCTCTCTTTCTCTTCCACTCAGTCATAATGCAACATATTTCACACTGCTTTAACTTGGAACAAACACCATCTTCAAAATTCAATTTGCAGAACATTAAAAATAGACTGAACATATCATGACAAATCAAACGTTTTGAAATAACACTGTTTGCAAGGTGGCTTTTACTTAAAATTGAAAATGTTAACATTTTGCAAGGAGGTGAACTATTTTCTTGGCAGACACATTTTAAAGAACACTGAAAGGAAATAGTGCACAAGAACAAAAATTTCGAAAGTACACTCAGCTCTTAAAGGAAATAAAAACATGAAAGAGACATGACAACAAAATATATATGATTTCCTCTCTGACAAAACAACTCTATCTGAACAGCAGCTTCCTATCAATAGAGCAATAGAAATTCTTAATAGCTCAAGATATAGAATTACAGAACATATTAATCTCATTCTTCCAGTTACATTTCAAATGCCCACTACCAATTAAGCCAAACCAATATTTCCTCACAGGTTGGCTTTGAGAGTTTCCAAAACTTTACATTGCTGAAAGTGAACATATAACAGCCCCTGAAAATAGCAAGGGATTTATTTCAGGAGAAAAAAATTTAAAAAAAAGAACTACCATAATGTTTGGGCTCAGAACTGGCCATATAAATGTCTAGAGATAGTACATACAATTACCTATGTTCAATCCATAGCCAATTTTCAACCAACCAGTATTTATTAAGGGCCAGGTTTAAATGATGCATTCCTGAGAGGCATTTCCTCACTTTTCTGAATCACCTGCTGCATAAACAATCTTGCAAAAGGGCATAGATTAAGGAGTGATTTGGCACCCTCTGCAAGACTTATAAGCACACAAGTGAACCATGGTGGACTGTCTTGCAGCATATCTGAAAATTGTTTGGTATGTACCCAAAGTTGGGAAGCTCCTAACTAGAAACAAAAAAAAAAAAGCAGATAACGAACAAACAATCCACTCTACTTCTTTGCTTTTTGAAGAAGCTGCATGAGGACGGGCTTTTGTTTGTTTTTTGACCTAATATAATTTCAGACCTAATACAGAGCCTGAACCATCATAAGGGTTACTATATTTTTCTAGAATGAATGAATTCTGTTTGCCTGTGCACTTGTTCCATTCTATTAGGCATCTTGCTGATTAACAGTTCGGATCTAGTGTATTTTGTGCTTGAATCGCCATTCTTGGTTGTAAAAAAAAACACACAAACACATTATATATATGTAATGTTCTTGTAAACTTACTAAAGGTTTCTAGTCTCTATTTGACAGCCTGGTTCCCAGGCCTTGGCTTTAACTGCCTGCCCTTTATCTACCTCAAAGCAATTATATCATGAGCCTAACTCTGCTCTCCACAGTCCTGCATCCTTATCGCCCTTCCTACTGGTTCTGACACTTGTCCACATTGGTTGAAAGGGCAGATTTCTTGGTCACAGTCTAGTTTCAAAATCTGGCTTAGCCATCTGCTAGCTGTGTGAGCTCTGATAGGTTTCATAATCTCTTTTGAACTCAGATTCTTTAAAATGGTAATAACAATAGAACCCACCTCTTAAGAATTAAATGAGATAATGCATGTGTAACCAGTTTGCAGAACCAGCTGGTCTCAGAAGAGTTTGACGAGGAATTAAAAACATTATTTTTTAAAACATTATAGCCCTCCAAATCAACTTTGAAGTACCCTTTCTCTCCTTCCCTGGAAAAAACTTGGGGCATACCCTTTAGATTTCTAACCACTTTTAGAAATTAATTAATAAGTAGCTCTTATAATATGTATTTAAGCTACCAAAACTTTAATTTTAAGCAATTTAAATTTCAAAACTTCTCTAGCTTAAGCACCACCAACAAATTCCAGAGTTGGACAATGGAAGCAGGATTTACCTTTTTATTCTGGTATTTTCTCCTCTTCCTCTAAACACCTCCTCTTCCTCTAAGCAACGCCTTCTCCTCTTAACCACTATCATTATACGTCTCCCACCTCCCCGAAAGTAGGGGAGAAGATAAAACGTGAGGATAAGATAAAGTCTTATTTAACTAAGGCTGTTGAAATCCAAATGCTAGTCATCTCTATTGGGATAACTTCTTGAGTTAATCAAAGATCACTTTCTGTGCTCACTGAGGAGGATCACATTACCCCATTCATGCACAGAAGGGTCAAAACCTCTCTGACTGACCCCTCAGGACTCTCCCCCAGCCTCTGCTGTCCATACAACTTCTTTCTGCTATGATCACAACCATTGGAGGTACACAGATTTGAAAACACGCCTTTTAATTGGAAACTCATCCAAAAAAACTCCAATATCTTAGTCATCAAAAATAAGGAAGCTCTCTTACATCTTATGATAAATCTTAAAAATATGTTTGATGTTATTAAGAACAAAGGAAACTCTCTTCAAAGCATTTAACCTAAAAAAAAAAAAAAACTACAGTAAAAAGTAACAGACAAGCAAAATATTTAAAAATTACTGGTTTACTATCATCATTACTAATCATTCATTCAGGAAACCTCTGAGCAATTTAAGAGTGTCAGATTCAGGACAAGTATGTAAAAGGAGCAATGAAAGCAAGCAGAGGAGATAATTGAAGCTCATGTAACAATATAATTAGGAAATCATCAAAAATGTCAAAAGAGGGTACATGTTCTATTTGGCATCTGTGGCTCTATTTCCATAGTAATTTGGCTGTCAAAGTAAGATTCTCTCAAGTTAAAGTTTGTTGTACACATGACTGTATTACCGGTGACAACAACATAGATATCCAAGGATATTTTTATTTCCCTGTATTACTGGTAAATAATTTGGTCAACTTGTGTTGAAAGTTGTGCTATTTTTTTGGACTTCCGTTAAAATAATATTTGATACCTGCCTGTCATGAAGGTGGGAGCCAAGGACATGCCCTGCTCAGTGAGACTGGTATTTATGAAATATATCAAATCAGTTGTCTATCTCTTTCCCTATATGTAATAAAACAGCACCTTGTTACTGATCACACTTGATGCAACTTGATTTCTGTGAATTTTTCAAACATTATACAGCAGGAGTGGGGAATCTTGTTTCTGCTCAGGGCCATTTGGATAACTATAACATCATTTCCAGGTCATATAAAGTTAGCCACTTAAAAATCAGCCTGCTATATTTGATCAAACATTTAATTAACGCACACCTAATACCTTGGCAGGACCAGATCAAAGGATTTTGTGAGCCTTATATGACCTGCAGGCCAGACGTTCCCCACCCTTGGTATAAAGTATTATTCATAATATTCTTATTAGAGATCCACAGTCACATTAGTGTCGATTTTGCATTCCTTTATTTTGGTCCAAATGCCCTCTGTTGCAAATCTTATTCCTTCCATCACATCTTCTTTAAACTTTCTTTTTCCAACTACCTACTTATATTTGAATATCCAAAGCCTGTCTTGTTTGGATACTTGAGTACCAAAATTACACATTTCTCCACAGAATGTCAATAAAGATTAGATGTTAAATGACAATATGAAATACCTGGGTGAAAATACAGATCTCTAATATTGAGGACAGAGGATAAAGGAAATTAATTTCTCTATATATCTTTTATGACTATATTTTTATCTGGCCAGGAAGAGTTTATGTTTTAACAAATTAATTATACCTAACATCTGAAACAGACAACCATATGCTTTATATATTTCAAGTCATTTTGCATGCATTATTTCAGTAGTCAGATGGACTTCTACTTCTATTCTGTTAGGTATATTAAGAGCATAAAATGGAGAGTTAGTATTTTCCAAACCAAGTAACTCATTGCCAAGCTTCCTTAGCTCCTCTAGCTAGCTCTTAATAAAGTCTTCCATAAATTTACACAACTCAGATTCCTAGATAAAATAAATATCCTTAGTGTTCTCCCCATGATATTTCAACCAACAAAGCAAATTCAAAGAGATAGTGGGTTTAATTTCCCCGGAGGCCACTGTCTTCTTCACTTTAAGTTTACCTTGATTACTATTAGGCCCTAGATACATGGTAACTTCCTGGGCTTGTTGGTGAGACAAAATAAAAAATATAATTCGCCCATCGGGAAGGCAGGGGAGGTTGGGTGAGGGGGGCTGTAAGAGATCAACCAAAGGACTTGTACGCATGCATAAGCATAACCAATGGATACAAGACACTGGGGAGGGAGGGAGGGCGGACAGGTGAAGGCATGTACTGAGGGTTAGGGGAGGCCGGGGGGAGGTCAATGGGGGAAAAAAAGGAGACATATGTACTACTATTTGTAATACTTCAAACAATATATATATACACACACACATATATATATATTTTGCAAAGATCTTTGTGCTTTTTTGTACAATATTATACAGCTAAGAAAAATATCAACCATCAAAGATCTAACCCTTAAGCAAATTAAGGGCTATGAAATTTACATAACACAGGGCAACCAGTAACAGCAAAAGTTAACATAAATATCAACAAATTCTTGACCAACTGATAAGGTTTCTCAAACCTTAAAACTGAACTTCAGAGTGAGACTCACAAGTAATGCTGAACCAATCCCAGATAACATAGCTTTCTTTAGAACGCTCATAGCCCAGCAAGGCAAATTTGGGGTATGTGGTTTTTTTTATCTTCCGTGCCTCCTTTTTGTGCAGCATGCTACCTTCCATCTCAAATATTACCCTTTCGAATACATTTGATTAGTAGGTCTCACACCTGAGTTAGAACACACCTCAAACTCACATAGTGATTTTTTTTATCCATTTAAAAATTATAGAAATATTAATAGCAGAAAACGCAAATATATTTGAAGTCAATATTTAAAAAATTGAATGTGTGCCCGTGCAAAACATGTGTCTGATCACTATTACTAGCCATTTCAAAATTTTCCATCAATGCTTATTTAAAAGACTAGTTCTGTAGCAGACAAGCAGTAGTATCAAAGGAATAAGAGCAAATGACAAAACATCCATTTAGACACAAGAAGACTCTATCCAATAAATGGCTTCTCCTGCAAAATAAAAAAGACTGCCATTTTTCTCCATTGCAATAGTATACTAGTATGCTTCCTAGTACCATATATATCAATAAAAATACATGTGTGCTGCTTCTCTGACTCTAACTGGCCTCTGTTTCTGTATCTTAAATATTGGTTATCTTCAAGGCTCTGTTATAATATCTATTCTCTTCTCAGTTTTCATGAATTTTGTGGCAACATCAGCCACTCCATTCTTTAAGTTTCCAAACTGATTAAATTCATGTGGATGAATGCCTTATCTCTTCCTGAATACTCTCCCCTCTACTCAAGGAATTTCTGGCCAATTAGCACAAGTGAATGTTAAAGTATATTCCAAGAAAGGTTAAAATTATTGTCATAAAAAATAAACACTGAATCTTATTTAGTTGGAAAGCACTAAGGAATGGTACTTAGAATACTTGAGATGATATAAAACAATGCATTGCTTTTCAAAAGCCAGAAGTTGTGTTCCACCTAGGAGAAAAACCATGGGAAAAAATGCATGAATGCAGAAGGACAGAAGGTAGGTTCAAGGAACCTGAACAGTACAGGTTGAACAGTGGGTGAGGTATGCTACACCCTCCTATGGCTTTCCATTTATTAACTGCTACTTGTTATGAGAATTGGACTTGAGGAAGTTTGAGAAAACAGGAGCAATAAGAAGAGACAAATAAACACGTTTGTAGTGGTAGCAGTAGTCACGTTCATATCTTGCTCCTGGTTCCCTAGGTTTTCGAAGAGGTTCTTCATGGTTGCTGTGGAAGGGAGGAGGGATGAGAGGGAAGAACACACAGGGTTGACTCAATCCCTGGTGCAGAGCAGCTCCATAAAGATATGTTGAAATTCTACCAAAGGTTTTATTCCAAATAATAGGGTAAAAGTAGCAAAAGAGATATACAAAAAATCAATTTTTTAGAAACAATGCTAGGAGAAAGAACCATTAGTGAATGGAGAGGAAGACAATGTAATGTCAGAAATACCTAAGTTACAGAAAATACAAGGGGGATGAAATGAGAAGCTTAATTCCAAAACCAAATATAAAAAAAGTTCTCCTGCCTTTCTCAGTTATAAAAAAAAAACTTTTCATTTAAATATACTTTTAAACTGTTTTTAAATTGACATACATTCTTTCTAGTGGCAGAAGAAAAAGATTTATTGAATGATTCCAACACAAATGCCAAAGAATATCATCCATTAATACTTTCTCTCTTAATATCTCAAAGATTCCTCTAAGTTGCATAGTAATCTAAATTTTAAAATAAATTTAATATTCCCTGGTTCATATTTATAAACATAACTGTTAAATCTTCTGAGTTCCCTGTAATGTGGACATTATCCTCTGATACATCATGGCTAAATCATTATTGTTCAGCTCTTCAGCTAAAAACAATGTATGTCATCATTCAGTTTTGGCAAATATTATCCTAAACCAAGGAATATATATAATTTCTTGTTTTACTCAGTTGACTAAAATGAAATTCTTTTTATATACCTTTCATTAATGATGCACAGCAATCCTGATGTCATCAGAAAATGTTTTGATTTGTTTTATTTGGCTAGGGGTAATAAGAACAGTTAAGTATTGAAAATGAAATATACATGTATCTGCATCACAACGAGAAATACAATAGCATCTAGTACTAAGAAACAATCGAAATGACTGAAAGTAGCATTGGCAATGACAGTTTATCCCTCACACAAAGGGTGTCCAATAACCAAGTGTTAATTGTAGAGCTTGGTGGGTAACACTATTGATCGTAAAACATACTTCTCATGTCCATTGTCTAATACCCTAGAAATGAGTGAAATATTTATACATTTGAGTATCTGTTTTTCAGGAAATTCCTGGCCTTCAATGTCTCCTATGTTCCCAGAGGTCTATCCAAGGAAACTTTTATAACCTTCTACCCTCAGTTCTCAGAGTGAGGGGATAAAAACATCATCAGGAATTAATTGAGGTAAAAATAGATAGAACATTGACTTTTCTAACTGGTGGTAATTTCAGAATAAATGGAGTGAAAACTCTATTGAAACAGTTTCCGTCAGATTTGAAACCCTTTAAAATAGCTTTGGTCTGAGTGAGCACAGTGCTTTTTATAATTAATCCATTTCCTTAGGCGATGATATTCATACCACAACAGACAATCCTAAAAAGAGACCCATTAGTTTCAAAACTGAAACATCAAAAAGAGATGACAATATTTCTTGGTTGGTTCAGACATTTAGTCACTGGTCTTAAATTCATTTTCACAATTATGACTGCTATGGGCTGAATTGTGTTTTCCCATAATTCATATGTTGAAGCCCTGATCCCAATACCTGAGAATAGACTCTATATGAAAGTAAAGATGTTAAGTAATAATTAAGTTAAGGTGAGGTAGAGTAGACCCGAACCCAATCTGACTCATGTCCTTATATGGAAAGGAAATTGGACAGAGAGAGATACCACGATGAGAGCAGAAGAAACACTATGTGAGGACATTGTGAGAAAGCAGCCACCTGCAAGCCAAGGAGGAAGACCCCAGGGGAAACGCAACATGATCATACCTTGGTCTTAGACCTGTAGTCTCCAGAAGAAAATAAATCACTGTGGTTTAAAATACACAGACTGCCATTTTATGACAGCCATAGAAAACTAATATAATGTTTTTGCTACTCACATCTTATCATTTATATAAAATTATATATATACTAGAGGCCTGATGCATGAGATTTGTGCACTGGGGAGGGAGGGGTTCAGACATCCCTCTTGCAGTCCAGGGCTCTCGCAGTCTGGGACCACTTGCTCCTTACCACTCCCCTGCAGGAGGCAGGAGAGGCTGCCGCCACCACCACTGCACTCGCCAGCCATGAGCCCGACTTCTGGCTGAGCAGCTCTCCCCTATGGGAGCACACTGACCACCAGGGGGCAGCTCCTGCATTGAACGTCTGCCCCCTGGTGGTCACTGTGCATCATAGCAACCAGTCGTTCTGCTGTTCAGTCAATTTGCATATTATGCTTTTATTATATAGGATATATACATGTGCACATACATATATACTATATATACGTGTGTGTGTGTGTGTGTGTGTGGATATATATATATATATATATATATATATATATATATATATATGGTCATCCTATATTCTCTATGAGAGAACAGTTGATAGCAGCAAATTTAGGGTAACATTTCATTTACATAATTGGTTTCCCTGTCTTAGCTGCTATTAGAACATTCAGATTACAAGACAGTAAAATGCCTCCTCCTCCTCCTCCTTTTTTTTCCTCTCCACCACCATCATACCAATAACAGCAAAATCTAACTCTTATTGAATGCATTGGATGTTGTAGGAACTATTATAAATGCTTTACATAGTAAATAATTTATTCTCATGATTCTACAAGGCAGCTACTATTACTGTGCTCATTTTATCAATTGGGAAACAGACTCAAAAATTAGGTAAGTTAGCCAAAGACAGAGTTACGACACAAACCCCAGAAGCCACAACCTGGAACCATTCTTTAACCATTATGTTATAGGGTTTAAAACACTACTCTGACTTTTACAAAGTGAAACTCTTCCATTTTGGTTCAGTTACTTTTGGTTAACCTGAATCTTTTTTTTTTTTTTTTTTTTTTAGTTTATTCTAGAACAAAGAAGGGAGAGAGAGAGAGAAACATCAATGTGAGAGAGAAATACGATCGGGTGCCTCCCACGCTCCCCAACCAAACCTGAAACCTGGGTATGTGCCCTAACGGGGATGTACAGGATGATGGTCCAACCAGCTGAGCTACGCCAGACCAGAGCAACCTGAATCTTTATTGCAAAAGTCATCTCCACTTTCTGCTGACCGGTTTTTCCCTTTTATATAATGCCAACAGTGTTTTAGTCAAACACATTAAACCTGAATTTTGTCCAGTTTTGAACCAGTCACAATAATATTTCTGTAATAAATGAGAACTTTTAACGATTAAACAGTGTTTGAAAATCCTTGGTAACATTACCTATTGGAAAACCAAATTTATCCTAGCAACAATTATTGCTATATAATTACTGTAATACCTTCAAATCTAAATGAGGTATATTATAAACCTCAAATTTTATTTCCCAGCAAGAAAATAGTAAAAATTTGATTTTTATTTAAAGTTTATAATTATTTCGTGAATAAATGTTGAATTTTACATTTATATGTGTTTTAGAAATTGTTTTCTGTATCTAATCCAATAAAAGAGCAGTAATCCAAATACATCTTAGGATCCAGCATGCATAGTATTTAAATGGTCCTCTTTGAGAAAATAATGGAAATAGTCACCATTTAGTTTCTTGCATATAGAAGAAACACTGTCTCTTATAGTTCAGAATGGTAGAGTATAAGGTTAGTTGGGTTCAGATTTCACTCTACCACTTTATAGCTGTGAGTTCTTGGGTAAATTATATAACCTCTGGGTGCCTTAATCGTCTCTATGGGGATTATTCTAACACCTACCTCAGAGTTTTATGAGGATTTAACAAGTTAATATTTACAAGTTACCTAAAACTGTGATTTGGTCATAGTATATTATATATATGCATTTTTAAAAGACATGAAAGGGCCCTGGCTGGTGTTGCTCAATGGCTGGAATGTTGGCCTGGGCATCAAAGGGTCTCAGATTCGATTCCCGGTCAAGGGCACCTATCTGGGTTGCTGGTTCGATCCTGGGCCCCAAGGAGGAATGTGTGGGAGGCAATTAATCAATGTGTCTCTCTTACCTCTCTCTCTCTCTCTCTCTCTCTCTCTCTCTCTCTCTCTCTCTCTCTCTCTTTCTCTATCTATCTATCTATATATCTTTCTCTCCTCTCTTTTTTCCACTCTCCCTAAAAAATAATGGGAAAAATATTCTAGGGTGAGGATTAAAAAAATAAATAAAATACATGAAAGGATTACCATTGGTTGTTAATCCAGGATATTTGTGGTGGCAGAAATACATGTACTAAGGAGACTTCTCTTACTCTGCCATTTGAGCTCTATCACCATGTTTCCATGTTTCTGTCTCATTCCAAGCAAAACAAAGAATTCAATAAGGAACATATTTGTGAACATTACTATAATGTTCAGCTAAAAAAAAAAAAAAGCCTGAATCATGCATAATGCACTTGGGCATGCAGATAAAAATATTTAACATCCTTGACTATTCCAACACTATTAAATTCTAAGCCACTTTTTGTTGTTCCAATATCTCCTCTGTGTGTTTCCCCACCAAAATATACTAAAAATGTTCTTTCATGAAATGTTCTCTTCATTCCAAGAAAATATTACATTTTTTCTCAAGTAATGTAACTTTAACCCTTAGTTTTCTTTTGTATCCATACACACCCTGTTCAAATAAAAAACTAAAGTAGGGATGGGATTCTCTGTGCTTTGATCTGAGTAGAACACTACCAAGAAACCCCATCTCTCTTCCAAATCTTTTCACGAAGGCAGATTGGAAGGGAACACTTTATTAGTTCTCATGCATGACACCAGACAAGCAGCTGATGACCTGCTTTTACTAGTAGACATTTTATCATTATTTTTCCTCCATTTTCTGATCTATAAAATACATTTGAAGGTGTGTGTATGTGTTTGTGTGCCTGTGCGCTTTGTATAAAAACAAATACCTATGCTATTATGTATACCATGTATTATAACAGTTTAAAATGCATGTTTCACCCATTTTTAATCACGTTAAGTAATTATAGTTAACATTTATTTAGCACCTACTATGAACTTTTCACTGTTCTGAGTACCTTAAATATATTAACTCATTTATCATTTCAGCATTCTTATGAGGTAGGCATTATTATTATTATCCCCATTTTACACACAGGGAAACAGGCATAGAAAGGAAAAGGAGCTTGCCCAGAATTACATGGTGAGCAGATAGCAGAACTACATTTAACCAGGTATCCTGGCTCCATAGTTCTTCTCAAGTACCAAGTGCATCTTCAAATGACCTCATCAAAGAATGCTTCTCAATAATCATGATGCACATGAGCAAGATGGAACTCTTAAAACAGCACCAATCCTATATAATAAAAGCTTAATATGCTAAGTGTCCAGTCATCCAGTTGTCTGTTCAACCAATCAAAGCATAATATGCTAATGATATGTTAAGGCCACTCAACCACTTGCTATGACATGCACTGACCACCGGGGGAAGACAGTCGACCAGTCGCTATGACATACACTGACCACCAGGGGGCAGATGCTCCAACTGGTAGATTAGCTTGCTGCTGGGGTTTGGCCCATTGGGACTGAGTGAGATGGGCTGGACATGCCCTGGAGCCCTCAAGCAGTCCCCCCCTGGGTGGCCAACCTCCCGCGTCTCTCCCTGGCCCCAACTGTGCACCGGTGAGGTTGCTCAGCCTGGCCTGTGCCCTCTCACAATCTGGGACCCCTCGGGGAATGTTGGAGAGCTGGTTTCAGCCCGATCCCATAGGCCAGGCCGAGGGACCTCACTGGTGCATAAATTTGTACACCAGGCCCCTAGTAAAACAATAATTTTACATACTTCAATGTCACTGACAGGCCAAATAATCACAAGAACAGCTTAAAAGGCACAAGGAATCATGCAGCCACTTCAGAACATTTGTCAGCACTCAAAGGCACTGAACATTCTGTCCAGCAGTATAGACCAGTTCATCATTTGTTAGCTGACCTAATAAAAACATTGAATGAAAGCAATTGAACCCATTAAGTCTTCACTGAGCTCCTACTGAGTATAAGGTAGGGACAGTTGGAGAAATGAAGTCACAGAAGTACTCTACATTTACATCATTAATCTCTATATGCATTAGATATAGCTATTACTAATAAATTTAACAGTTCAAGCCACTAAAATACATGCAAATGTTGATTTATTTTCCCCTGTAAGACCTATTTTTATCTTACTATGTCATCAGTAGCCAAGAAGCAAGCCATTCAGAAGCAAAGATCTTGCATGCTATTGAATTCTACTATCATTTCAGTAATTAAAATGCACATTACTTAAGTATAAATTTCTACTCTTTATGGCTAATTCTTGCATCTGTAATTTTGTTTCATTGTGTGTTTCTCCATTTTTTGCTTTTTAGGTTGGTTTCTTTCTGTAAAATTCAAAGCTCAGGCTTCTCTGGAAAGGTTGTGGATGATGGGTTGATACTAATATATCACTTTCAGTCTTCATATAAATAAGTAAGTGGCTATTGAGTTAGCTTTTGGTTCTTCACCATTAGAGCTCAATCATTTCCTACTGGCTACCATACAGCCAGTCTCACCCAGCCAGTATGGCTCAGTGGTTGAGCATTGACCTATGAACTAGGGGGTCAGGGCACAATCCCCAGAGTAGAGGATCAATGATTCTTTCTCATCATTGATGTTTCTATCACACTCTCCCTCTCTGAAATCAATTAATATATATATATATATGCCAGTCTCCTTTCTCTCTTCAGTTTCCTTTTGTCAACTTGATCTGAAAATTAAATTGGGTCAATTGACTCAGAGTAGCTAAAGTTGAAAAATTCACCAGGTTTACATTATATTAAAATATCTTCTAAGCCTTTGAAAACATGTTACTTAAGAATGAACTTCAAAATAAATAAACATTTAAAAAGTTAAAACACTCCCAAAGTCCCATATATTTAAACAGGATGTATCAAATAGTGGGAATGGGGGTGGGTGATTACTGATTCAACTTTCAAGTATCCTACACCAGGCAAATAGGCAAATCTACAAAAAGTAGCAGTTTACTGGCAGGAGCAGGGAGGGGATGTTAAATAAAAATGAAAATAAAATAGAATTTGACAAAGTGACAGAAAGCAGGAAGGTCAGTTACGATTTCACGGGATTGTTGCTGGTTACATATCTTGCACTGGGTCAGTAATTTTTGACAGCAGACAAAATCAACCTGGCTAAACCGAGATATGTACGTGATGCCATTACAAAAGAAACATTTTTTTTAAATAATTTTCTTAAGTTTCACACACACACACACACACACACACACACACACACACACACTCAAAAACCAAGGAACATGATGCAATCACAGGAAAACAGCAAGGCCTATTGCAATTCAATCCACACATTCTCAATGAAAACTGTTTGAAAAGACCCTACTTACACAAAATGTTTTTATTCATCTGTATTATGTATAAAGAGGTGTTTCAGGCTGGATTTACTATTTTTATCCATCAGACAAATTTAGCTCATGCCCCAACTGCCTCTTTCCAATTCATGACTTTTTTTGAATGTGTGTATGTGAAAATTAGTTGAAGACACTGCTGGAAAAATTCCTTTGGAACATTTAGAAACTGAGTGATGATATGTGTGATGCCATGTTAAAATAGAACACTAGAGCGTAATTCCACTTTATAGAAATTCTTAGTTTCAAATATGTAGGTTTTTTTTTCTATGTATTGTTGATATATTGCTAAGAAAATGGAAATGCAAGACAAAAGATAATACATTTTCAATAAACTTGGGGAACATTGCTAAATGTTTAATACTATCATCTTTTTCTTGGATTATCATAATTGAACTATAGTAATTTCTTTTTTACTGACTTTGTAGATATATACTAGTACCTTGTCTTCAGTGAAACTAAGATATTAATTTAATATAATCAAGGATAAGTTTTTTTTAAGTACTTAATTATCCTTACTAAATCATACTGTACAGACATGATAATTGAATTAAGAGAATGCTTCCTATATTATGTATAAGACAATTTAAAGAATGGAATGGATGGACCTGTTATACTAAATATTGTGCTTTTAAACTTACCTTGAAATGGCTGAAATCTTCAGCTTTAAATGCACTACATTTAATTAGATAGTTTAGCCCTAGTCAGTTTGGCTCAGTGGATAGAGCAAAGGCCTGCAGACTGAAGGATCCCAGGTTTGATTCTGGTCAAGGGCACACGCCTGGGTTGCAGGTCCGATCCCCAGTAGGGGGCATGCAGGAGGCAGCCAATCAATGATTCTCTCTCATTATTGATGTTTCTATATCTCTCTCCCTCTCCCTTCCTTCCTGAAATCAATAAAAATAAAGATATTTAATTAAATAGTTTATAAATTACTTCATTATATGGATATCAATATAGTATTGTGCTTATATGTCTTTTTCATGACCAATACGGAACAACTACTTTTGTTCAAGCTCCTTTGCCATCTCCAAACTTCCAGGCAGAAAGGGAGGATGAGAAAGAAAACCATGACAGGGGAAGAGCAGAAGCACTAAAAGTCCCTTCCCCTGAATTCCTTTTAAAAATGCTCATGGTCTGCCCAGTTGGCATGGCTCAGTGGTCGAGCATTGACCTAAGAACCAGGAGGTCACAATTCAATTCCCAATGTGCTCAGGTTGTGGGCTTGAGCCCCAGTGTGGGGTGTACAGGAGGCAGCTGATCAATTATTTTCTTACATCATTGATGTTTCTATCTGTCTCTCCCTCTCACTTCCTCTCTGAAACCATTGCTCATAGCCTGAAAAATAAAGATGTTGCTATGAACCACAAAATAAAATAAGAAAAAAAAGCAAGCTCAGTATGTCGGAATGAATTTTTGCCTGCCTCATAGACAAATCAAGTTTAACTAAACTTTATCTCCCTCCCTCTTAGTATTTTTTCCATCCCCCAAGGTTGCCCTGGTCTAAGTTCTCGTACTTCCAACCAATTGTCTACATAGTAACATATGTCCAAATTGTTTAGGAGAGAAGTTCTATAAAACTCCAAATGGCGATATGTCGCATTTCTTTGATTCTAAAATTAATGCTGTTACATAATGACATTTATAAAAATGTTTCTAAAAATTAATTAGCATATTTAATGAAATAGCATTATTTGATTGTTGTTGATGTTAAAATAAGTCAAAGATGTAAGAAATTGTAACTTCAATTCAATACATATAAAATACAAAGCCAGTTAACTATTTTTGTAAATTTGTATAATTGGGGTATAATAAAGATGTAATATATATAAATATTTGATGCAAATGTTAAACTGATGCCTAAGACTATAGATTACTATATTAAAGCACTGAAGTAATGCAAGTGATTAAGAGGTATAAATAAGTAGCCTTCTTATCCAAATTCTGTCAAACCAGTCCTGGAAATGAAATGAAGGGGAGTTTATAGGCATAGAAATTAGTTTCTATTTGAGGAAACTAGTTTTACTCTATAAAATCCTTTAAAACATTTGTCCTGGACTAGATTTTTTTGTTTTTGTTTTCATTTTGAGAATACTTGTCATTTCAAAAATTATGTGCTGGAAGTAAATTATGATTGGCAAATGATAGTAGGTCTAATTGAAAGTGACTAAAATATTAAAGTATCACTGATTAATTTTTTAAACTTAGTAACATAGGAGACCAGTATCCATCTGTGGCCAACTTAACATGTCAAAACTACATTTAATGATTTTTTTTTCTTTGCAGCTCACCGGGATGCCATAAATGAAATGTGAACTCTTAAGAATGTAGACAATTAAAGAAAAACACTCTTGTGCATTGGTGGTATTCATAGTTGTATAGTAAGTCTATGAATAGCTGAAGACTAATAAATTTGTATCTAAGAAAATCATTCCCTGACAAAGTGTTAAAGAAATAATGTAACATCTCATAATGACTACACAAATATTTTTAGCAGGTATAATTTACATATTAAGACATGCTCTCAAGTATGAATATTAGACATTCAATCACTTTAATAACTCTTCAAACTTCTAAAAGTGCGGAAAGGAAAAAAATGTGCAACCAAAAACGGGATAGGCCTGAATTACTAATATAACAGTGAAATACAGAATATTAGTGATATCCAAGTCAAAAATAAAAGCATTAATTGAAATGTGACTTCACATGACTCTAGTGCGATAGTTCCTGACACGTGGAAGAGAAAGTGAATTTGACAGCACTGTCGTCTACGCAAAACTGGAAAGTATTCCAAAGGTTAAGTTCATCTCTGGACCATAAAATCTCTCCCCAAACCCTGGGTATCTAATATCCTAACACTCCCCTAAACTACCTCCAAATTCCTGTTTTCATAATTGCACTTAAGCCAACCAATTAGCAAAATGGCCCATGGTTCAAAGATATGTCAGAATCAATAACCACCCCTTAAGTACACACTCTTAAATTCATATGCTGGTGCTAATCTCAGCAGTTATCAAAAAAAAGCAATCCCAGCCCAGCCAGCATGGCTCAGTGGTTGAGCATTGACCTATGAACCAGGAGATCACAGTTGGATTCCCAGTCAGGGCATATGCCCAGATTGGCAGCTGGATCCCCAGTGTGAGGCATGAAGGAAGCAGCCGATCAATTTTCTCTCTCATCATTGATGTTTCTATTTCTCTCTCCCTCTCCCTTCCTCTCTGAAATCAATAAAAATATGTATATTTTTAAAAAAGGCAATTCTCTAGTGTCATGATTCAGGGAAATACAGTAAACCATTCAGGTAGATGTCTATAGTGTAAAAATAAAGACTAAATACAGGAGAGGGGCCAAGAGGGATAGTAAGAGAGGACATCTGTAATTCTGTCAACAATAAAATAAATAAATAAATAATAAAAATTAAAGCAGTTAATATGCATTATAAACTAATTTCAATAATTAAAATATGTTGTTCTACCCATGTTAAATGTGATATCTTTTAATTGAGGGTCTCTTCTTAGGCCCCATGCTTAATTCAATTAACTGCTTTGTCCCAATGTATTCACTGGAATTTACTTCCCTATTTTTTAAGGATTTTCACAGATTGATAATAAGGAAAATTTAAACTTGAAATTTAAAATTATATTATTATAATATAACTAGAGGGCCAATGCACGAAATTCGTGTCTCACGGCCCTGCCCCCGGCCCACTGGTCATTCCAGAAGGTCATTCCAACATCCGGTCTAATTAGCATATTCACTCTTTATTATATAGGAAGGATATTGAGTTAGTAGAAGCATTTTTTTAGGGGAAAATCATTATACTCGGTTCAGCTTGAGTGATTAAAAGTTTTCTAAACTTTTTTGACACTGAAAATGGCAAAGGCAAAAAATATTTAAAAGATTGTCACTGGCATCAGAATCAGGCTTTCAAAAAATAACGTCTGCAAAGAGAAGTTTAAAAATAATAATTCAAAATCTCAGTTTTCAGTATCTCTGATTGAGTTTTTTAAATCAAAATTTTATTAGACATGCTTTTACTTGCTGAAGTACATTTCTTTCCCACCAATCAGGGCAAGTAGCAAGGAAAGTAAAAGATTAAGATGATCATAATTCTGTCACAAATCATATTTCAAGAGCAAAACTGTTAATGCAGATTTTATATTATTTGTGCTCCAAACTTTCCGATTTACATGATGCATTCTTCAAACCTACCAATTGCATATTAGAATGTTCTTTATTTCAGCAGTATGGAAAAAGTGAAAATAATGAACTTTGATAAAGAAATTATTAGCTGTAGTTATCTGTTATCTCAGCTTTTAACTCGTGTTCTCTCTCCCCTTTTTCAATGTACTCTATCCCAAGTAGAACTTAAATGCAAGGAGATGGTGATTATTCACTACATAAAATAAAATTTAAAAATCCTGCATCTTTGCAAACAATTAGAAAAATATCTTTCTGTTTGGATGTCTCACTAAATTCAAATTTTTATTACAGATGTTTGGTTAATATCAATGTTGGCTTAGGGCCTCATTCAAAACCAGTCCTCTTTCTCAGTATCAATTTATAAATTTTCAGCTCTTGAAATACCTGATATTTCATTTCTGTCTCAGTATCTGTTTCTAGCACACATGAGACTAAATGTCCACAACCTCATGTGATTTCTCTGATTAATTCCAAACCTAAGCCAGAATAATTCAGTATATTACTTCAATGCTTAGTAACAAGTCACCCTTTATGTGAAGCTACCACTAATGTTGAACTTCAAGTTCCTTATCTAGTAAATTGTATAGCCCACTTTGCTAGTATCAATTCTTCCCTAAGGATTAGAGGAGTCAAGCCCCTGATGTCATGTAAGGAGATGGTCCCCTCATCTATCAACATAGTCTAGAACCTAGAGTCAGTCTATTTGCCTTCCTCCTTTTCCAGAACATTCTAACCCTGATGGAAATAGCTGATAGCGACTGTAATAAAGACCATCTGCTTGCTTATTGGCTCAAGGTATAATGAGTTCTACCTTTTGGAACACACTGCCTCCCCACTCCCATGGGTGGGTGTGTCTTATTCTGCCCCCTCACCTTGACCTTTTCAACTATTCCTCCCAAGTAGGTTCAAACTTTCCTATAGATTCCTTCTCACTGACATTAGTTTTTTTATAGTACGACTTCATATTTATAAAGTAATTCCCCAATATTTTTATCTAGTACTTTTATGCTTTCATTTTTAATAGCTGAATACTTGATATGCTCGCAATTTCATCTCATGCATGTGACCTATAGATCCAAATTTATTTTACTTTTCAGATATAACTATTTACTTTGCCTAAAAGCATTTATCAAAAAGTCCTGTATTTGTGGGGAGTAAAATCACTAGTTTTTTTATTCTTCTTTTCATCTTCTCAACAAATTGTTCTTAACAACCACCTTTAAAATTATCTTCTTGAGGCTTACTGTTTATGAGAGAATATTTAACAATTTAACTATCATAATTCTATCACATAAATCAAATTATATTGGCACCTTCAACATGAAGGGTTCAATGTTTTGCCTAAGAGAGCTGCCATGCAGAAACTAGAGAAGAGATAACAAAAGCACTTCTGGTAAAGGAGATAATGAAAATTACAGCATCTTTATGGATCCTTATGATTCCTAACCTCCCTCTATTTCACTCCCTTCTCAATAACCCATACCAAGAACAAAAACAACATTTTCAAAAATAATCAATAATAGCATAAATAAAACAGACAAAAGTCAACTTCCTTGAATCAGAAAATCATCTAATTAGCAATGGCACAAAATGATCAAGATACTATGTGATGATACATCTTTAAAATACTGTAAGCAAGAAAGAAAAACAAAACAAAAAGCTAAAAACTCTATTTCTCAGTTCCTTAAATCTTCCAAATATGTTGCTTTCCATTTTCAAGGGCTGTGCTAGATCATATTTTAGGTGTAGGAAGATTTCCTCCAACATGAATTCTACTCACCTTTCCAAGAAGTCTCAGCAGTACAAATTCTTAACAAATTGGTATGTGTAATATGTGCACAATATCTGGAACTTCAAAGAGGGTGTTGAAAGAGCAGTGAAATACATAGATATGAACTGAGGGAAGGACATGAAAGAGCTTTTGTGGGTGTTTTTTCTTGTTTTTATTGTTTGGTTTCTTTGGTAAATATGCTTAATACTGAGAATTGCATAATGTTGAATTTCCTCTAAATAACATACTTATCTTCTCAGTTAATATGTGAAACTCTTTCGGAAGATATAATCACCTCATTGAAAATTCTTTTATAAAGCTTGAATTTATTACTGAAAATGTCTGCATTAAAATGCATGAATGGATAAATTATACCAACAAGCAAAGTTTAATAATAGTTGCAGGAGTCATAAAGTTTCCCTTTTATGCATCTGCAGTAGTTCATATAACACAGAATGCTGGGATTGGTATATGGAGGCCAAAACAAATGTAAAGAATGCCTCAGCATGTCCTAGCTGGTTTGGCTCAGTGGATAGAGCGTTGGACTGCAGACTGGAAGGTCTCGGGTTCGATTCCTGTTAAGGGTACATGCTCAGGTTGTGGGCTTGATCCCCAGTAGGGGGCGTGCAGGAGGCAGCCGATCAATGATTCTCTCTCATCATTGATGTTTCTATCTCTCTCTCCCCCTCTTCCTTCCTCTCTGAAATCAATATATATATAGAATGCCTCAGCAATTAAACAGGATTTGGATTGTCACCTAAAATAAAATTGATTTAATTATAATGGTATTTATGCAATTGATGGCACAATTTAGCAAAAGTTATTGAAAAAGAAAATGCAAAGAGATTTGGAGTTTAATTAATAAAAATGATAATTAAAACCAATTCTAAATAAATTCTTATAAAAGCCTTATTTAGGACAGCCAAGATGTTAATTAACCTATGAGTTTAGTAAACCTCTGGTAAATACAATAATAAAGTCTAACATATACTGAAAAAAAGCTTAGTGTCAACTTTAACAGACAGATAGCTCCTACAAAAACAAAAAAATGTAAATGAAAATGGATAATTTTAAATGAATTTTCTTCTTTCTATTTAAGAAACCTATAAAGTGCTCTAAAATCAGCGCCAATTTCTTTGAGAATTGAGCTTCAGCATAATGGCAGGAGAAAACCTGCAACCTATATCAATCTTAAGTTTCTTATCAGATATCCTTTTACAAATCATAATGTAGCATGTCATAAATATATGACATACCTCTTAAAATATGTTAATGTGCATATAAGGAACTAGAAATTAGTGTCTAGTAAAAGAAAGTGTCTAGAGTGGAAATGATTAAATTGGCTAAATGCAGAGATTTCCAAGCTCTCTCTTCATTGCTTCCTTACTGCCTCCAATCTAGAAAGTAAAGTTTGTCATTAGTCTCTTAGCCAAAAGAAATATCTACTTGTTCCATTCATTAAATAGTTAGGTTCAAACAACCTACCAATGTGTTTCCTAAACAATTTGGTAGTCATTTTAAACACTAAACAAAAATAGTACTTCATTTCACTCTTAAACAACTGCAGTTACTTACTACTGGTATGTGTGCATCTGTTTAACAGTACACCATTTTCAGTTTGAACATCACCCCCCCATTTTCTGTTCAACATTAATTTTTCTTGTCGTAGTTGCTTTTTGTGTCAAAGCAACTGTCAAAAACCTAGCTACACAAAGATATGACATCGTCAAAAGTAACAGAATACAATTTAGTGTTGAAATTGAAACAACTAAAGCTAGTAGTTTGCAGGGATGGTACTGTATTTTCCTTGAAAAGGTATTTAAAATATTCCACAACCTCTGTGAATTTACTGGGCACCTTGGCACATGGTTTGGGAATCACAGAGCTAAAGATTATTTCAATGACAATAACAAGACGTTATGAGGACTCTAATGATTGGGAAGAATCACTAACTTAAAAATATATTAATCTATATATATAAAAGCCTAAATGACTGTCTGTCCAATGGTCTGACCATCTGACTGGTAGGTGTGACATGCAATGACCACCAGGAAGCAGACACTCAACACAGGAGCTGCTGAGCTGTGGTGACTTGGCAGCTGCAATTCTTGGGTGATGCACCCAAACCAGAGAGGAGAGAGCCCAATTCTGGGGTGCATCACCTGAGAACCACCCTCTTGCAATCCAGGACCTCTCAGTGAATGTCAGAGAGCCAGTTTTGGCCCAATCCTTGCAGGCCAGGGACCCCACTGGTGCATGAATCTGTGCACTGGGCCTCTAGTTTTATATAATATAAAATAAACAGAACCAAATCACAATTCATTAATTTTACAAATGCATATTGAGTGCCAGCTATATGCAAGGCATTGTGCTAGGCACTAGGATTTTGGTGCAAAACCAGGCAAGAAAAGTCATTTCCTTCTTGGAATTTACATTCTAGCAGAAACAAATAATGCAAAATATAAAAATAAATATTCATACAGTCATTTTTGTGTGATAAGTGCTGTAAAGGAAACTAATAGACAAATATGATAAACTGATTGAGAATAGATAAAGGGCAGAAGGAACCAACTTATTAGGGGATGAGAAAAGTCTTCCTGAAGAAGAATGTAACATTTGCAGTAAGCTCTAAAGTAGTGATCCTTAACTGACGGTGAGTTTGCCCCATGAGACATCTGGCAGAGTTTGGAGACATTTGGGTTCTTATGACTGGGAGGGATTCCACAGGTAAGCCCAGTGGGTAGAGGCCAAGAATGCTGCTAACATCCTACAATGCATAGGACAGCCTCAATGCACCCTCCCCCAACAAAGAATTATCTGACCCAAATGTTAATAGTGCTGAGACTGATTTAAATAGGTGTGTATGTGGGTGGGTGTTTGAAAGTGAGAGGGCATCAGTGCGCATTCCAGGAAAAGGGAACAGCATGTGCAAAGATCTTCAATAAGACTATGGTGTACCCAAGTGAACCAAGAGAGGGCCACTGTCGATGGAGGCCAGTGAAGACAATTGAAATAATCCTCAGAACTGAAGGGTAAATTAGAAGAAAGGAGATTCTGCCTAAATAATCATCAGGATAAAAGGAAGATGGTTGTTATTTTAATTATTCAAGCAAACGCCAGCCTATTATGAAGTTTCAACTTTTGCTTCTGCTGTAAATGTGACACAGCAGGGAAAGTTGGTGATGTACACGAAGGGCCCTATACAGTCATTAAATGACTGCATCGTGGCTTGTGTTGGCCACTGAGCAGCTGTGAGATTCTGCATGTTGGACAAGCATAACTTGATCAAACCAAAAAACCAAAAGCAGAAAACAGAGAAAGGTATTTTATAGTCAGAGATGTTTTCACCCCTTGGTTTCCATTATAACTACTGACTTTCATTGTTCTTCACATGGACATTCCCTTCAGCCCAGCCTATAACTGGGATAGTTAGAAAAACCTTAAGCAAGTCCATCATGCAGTAAGCTGACAATAAACATTGATGTCACAACCAACGGCAGAGAGAATAGCTCATTACCTGAGTGATAATTCTGGATAATTCAGCAGGAACACCTGCACACCAGTTATACCCTAATTTATGAATCATTAGACAGAGGCTCTACACTCTTAAAAAATGTCTCCTCATAGCACAACAGAGGGGACAAAAAGAAGGAATGCGGTTTTTGTTAAACACCTAGTTTGTATACACCAGGTTTCAAGCTAAATATTTTCACTTGTTTCTATCCAGACTCAAATGTTCTCACTTTAAGGCAGAGAAAGTGAGGCCATACAAGAAAAAGTCACTTGTCCAAATCTAGTACTTAAAAACTAAAAGCTACAGCCAGAGTTTGATTCTCACAGTTTCCTAATATACAGCGTGGAGCAAAAGTAGGTTTACAGTTGTTCATATGGAAAGTAATAAAACAATAAATAATGATACAAGAATAAACTCTGTTTCATGTACTCACTACTGTAAATCTACTTTTGCTCCACCCCATGCAAACTTTTACCATGCCACACTTCCTGAAGTTTGTAGAAACAAACAAACAAGAAATACTAGCTTCTCTCTTCTCTGTAACTGATTCTCCTTCTGTGTTTCAACCCCTTGGTGTTCTCCATAGCAGCTGGGCAGACCCTCAGGTTGGCTGAGCACCTACTTCATCATCTTCAGCTCTTCCTCTTGTAAGGAGGTCCCCAAATAGGCAACTCATGGCTACAGAAGATCATGACTACCTCAGATACCTTCAGACTACCAACTACAGAATACATAGATGAAATGAACACATATTTATGTTGGTCAGAAACCACTTGAAAAGGACAAAAGCACAGGGACACATAGAGGAAATCTAATGGGGAGTCAAAGATTTCACCTCCTTCTCCAAACTGCACTAGGTTCTAAGCCTTATTAGGCAGCCACAGGAAAGAGACTACATTCATTCTGGTAGCAGAATATGAAACAAATTATAAAGGTATACTCTAACACATTTACGCTTTTAATAACTAGGCAAAATTCTCACAAAATCGATTATCAGACATCTGAGTTCCAAAGTTACAAATATAAGTATACAGGGCAGGATACAGGACGGGTATTTTCATTATGTGACTTTATTTTATCATCACCACAGCTCTGCAAAGCCTTGGAATTGTGCTCACAGATGAAGAGACTTTAAATAACTGGCCTGAGCCAATAATTCATAGCAAAATGGGAATTATATGAAATTTCCAGCAGACCGCCTGCAAGACACTGTCGCCCCATCCCCTACCCACTCTACCCCATCCTGTACTCACCCCACTCTTTCTCTAAGCCAAAGAGCTTAAAGCTTCCAGCCCTCTGAATAAGCAGTGGAAGTTACTTACAGTATGTTCAAGTCAATATTCAAAGTGATGTAATGGCCAGATTTAGAAAGGATCTTATCCAATTTGATTACCAACAGACTTTCTCTTTCTGATATGATTTTCCCTAGTGTAAGCCTAGAGAGTGAAGTCCTTCCTACTATTTTCCTCTGAATACTACTTGAGAGTTTATATATAAGACCTTATTTGTTTCTACCAACAACTTCTGGATATAGAAGATATCTTTTCTGATAAAAAAAAAAAAAAAAAGGAAACCAAGTTCCGAAAAGGTGAACTGGCTTTTGCTGGAAGCACTTTTGTAAATAAATGACTATTGGCTCTTTGAATATGTAGTATAGAACTCCCTTAATATAAATGACTGCCTCCCTTATCTTCAACCAACCTCAATTTCTGGTCCACTCTATAGGGTCCATTATTTATACATAATTGGTAAAACTGATCCTCTCCCAAATGCCCCTACTCCTAGATGCACCTTTAGTAAATTAACAAACTTTTCAAAATAAATAAAACATTTGCTTTTTGATACATAATATTAAAGACACTCTCTACCTCACCCTGAAATAGAACAGAGCCTCACGAAGCAATTTCGTCAGGGCACATATTCGTTTCTAATTTTTGCTGTAATAAATTACCACAAACATAGTGGCTTAAATCAACACAAATTCATCTTACATGTCTGGAGGTCAGAGGCATAAAACCAAGATATTGGGAGGACTGAGTTTCTTCTAAGGGCTTCTGGGGAGAATACATTGCTTGACTTTTCAAGCCTGTAGAAATTACCTACATTCCTTGGCTTGTGGCCATGTGAATGGAGCCTCTATTTCACTCAGTTACAACTCTTCCTCACCTCCCACTTCCATCTTCCACTTATAAAACCTCATGATGACACTGGGTCCATTTGGATAATCTAGGGTAATCTCTTCATCTCAAAATCTTTAATTTATACCTCAGCAGGTTTTTGTTAGGTAAGGTAACATATTCACAGGTTCTGAGGATTATAACATGGGCAACTTTGAGAGGCCATTTTTCTGCCTACCACAAAACTTAAATTCAAAAATGAAAGTATCATAAATAATCACATTTTACGTAATTGTCATAGGCTCTGATCAAGTCATTTCAAGAAGTTAAAAAAAATAATCTGATTCACAATGAATGGTAAAAACTTAAAGTATTCCCAATGAAATCTACTACATAACAAAAACTCTTCCACAAATGTTTAAAGTCACAAACTAAAAGAAAATTCTTATAAAACACATATCTCATAAAAGCTTACACCCAAAATAATCAAAGAATGCTTACAAATCCTATCTAATAAAGAGAGAATATGCTAATTGACCATCCCTCCATCACAAATATGGCTGCACCCACAGCTGAGGCCAAGTTCCCATAAGGAGACTTAACAAGCAATCAGCAGGGACCTGAGGCTACGCCCTCCCCCGCCCCTGTGGGGCTTGACAGGGGGCCTCAGGCCATGCCCCACACTGGGCAGGGCTTGACAGGGGACCTCAAGGTGCGCTTCCCATCCTGATGCTGTCCTAAGGGACCTCAGGCTGCTCCCCCCACCCCAGTGCCAGATTGGGGGACCTCAGACCTCACCCCTTGCACCAGCGCCAGGCCAAGGGACCTGAGGCCACGCCCCCTGCCCAGCGGGCCTTCATGCGGGACCTCAAGGTGGAATTCCCATCCTGGTGCTGGGCTAGGGGACCTCAGGCTGCTGCCCCCGCCCCAGCACCAGACCAGGGGACCTCAGGCCACGCCCCCCACCAGGTGGGGCTTGACAGGGGACTTCAGGCCATGCCCCCCACCCCAGCACCAGGCAGGGGACCTGAGGCTGTGCCCCCCTGCCTGGTAGGGCTTGCCATGGGACCTCAAGGTGTACCCCCAGTGCTGGGTGTGGGGAACTCAGGCCGTGCCCCCCTCCCAGCCAGGCATGATGGGGGACCTGAGGCTGTGCCCCCCTCCCAGTGCCAGGCCAGGGGACCTGAGGCTATGCCCCCCTGCCTGGCAGGGCTTGACGGGGGATCTCGGGCCGTGTCCCCCACCTGGCAGGGCTTGACGGGGAACCTCAAGGCATGCCCCCTGCCCCGTTCTGGGCTGAGGAGACCTCAGGCCATGCCCCCCATCCTGGCGCTGGGCCAGGGGACCTGAGGCTACGTCCCTTGCCCAGTGAGGTTTGACAAGGGTGGGACTGGCTGGGTCTGGATCTAGCCCAATGGAGGGGGGTGGGCGGCCAGGTTTGGTTCTCACTCAATTTTGAGACACATGTGGGTGGGTGGGGACTTGACTCTGGGTCCCATAGTGCACCCCAGACTCTGACAGGAGGAAGGTTTTCATATACATTTTACTAATTTTCTTTCATTTCTGACACTTATATTATAGAGAAAGGGCAAATAGCAATATTAAATTATTTCCTCTAATTAATCCCCTTTTAATGTGCACGAATTTCATGCACCAGGCCACTAGTCAATAAATAATAGGTACTCGAATAGGAAATCAAGTAACTAATAATATTATGAGAAAAGGTTAAATCTGCCTAGAATTGGGAAAATATAAATTAAAATAATGACAGTGACAGTTCTAAGTCACTAGACTGGCCAAAAATGTAAGAGTCTAATTACACTGAGTATAATTTAGGATATGGTTTTTATAGAATTCAAGAATATAGTTGGTAAGAGTACAAACTGAAGTAGTGCTTCAGAGAGGAATTTGGCAATGTGTTACAGTACATAGAAAATCTGTCACTATGCACTCTCTACCATCCAGCTTTACTTCTAACAGTTCTGTAGTCTTGCAAAACCCTACCTTATCTAAAGAAATTTCTACCTTTTCGTCTTCTCGGGACAGTGACTTCAGGCATTCATATGGTGCAGCATTTGACATACTGTCAGAGGCTCTCCTGCAGCACAATCTCTAACAAAGCTAGGCTGTCCTGAACCCCTGGTAATAGAATTGGTTACCTTTATACCAAGAAGGTTGGGAAAGCACCAAAATCTGCATGTGGCATGTGCCCAGGCCGACTTCCTGGAGTTGGTGCTGTGAGACCTAAAGTTCTAATGAGGTTGTCTAAAATGAAAAAAAAAACATGGCGGCAGGCCCTATGGTAGATCCACGTGTGCAAAAGGTGTCTGTTAACAGGATCAAGTGTGCTTTCTTTATTGGGGAGCAGAAAATCATTGTGAAAATATTGAAGGCACAAGCACAGAGTCAGAAAGCTAAATAAAATTTTAAAAGGAGCTTTTTTGAGTAACAAAAGCAATTAAAAAACAGAGAGAGAGAGAAAGAAGCTTCTAAAATGCTATTCAGTTCAGCAAGGGCTTATCGTACTTACTATTGGAAACAATCTATCAGTAAAATACTAATGAATGAATATACAATGAAAGACTTTAGAGCTGTTAAATGCATGAGTAAAATCTCAGTTTTCAAAACATACAATAAAGTTAATAATAAAAACAAATTGAAAATTATATAATTTACCTACATTTTTAAAAGAGAAAAATCAACATTCATTTTTATGAATGCATACAATACAAATCCTATATAATAAAAGCCTAATATGCTAAGTGTCCAGTCATCCAGTTGGCTGTTCAACCAATCAAAGTATAATATGCTAATGATATGCGAAGGCCACTCAACTGCTCTCTATGACGTGCACTGACCACCAGGGGACAGACAGTCCACTGGTCGACCAATCACTATAGCATGCATTGACCACAGAGGGCAGATGCTCTGATTGGTAGTTTAGCTTGCTGCTGGGGTCTGGCTGATTGGGACTGAGCAAGACAGGCCAGACATGCCCTGGAGTCCTCCCACAGTCCCTCCGCAGCTGGCCAACATTCCACGTCCCTCCTGGCACTGATCTTGCACCGGTGGGGTCCCTCAGCCTGGCCTGCACCCTCCTGCAATCTGGGACCCCTGGCGTGATGTCAGAGAGCCAGTTTCAGCCCAATGGCAGAACGACCAGTCACTATGACATGCACTGACCACCAGGGGGCAGACTCTCAATGCAGAAACTGCCTCCTGGTGGTCAGTGCACTCCCACAGGGGGAATGCCACCCAGCCAGAAGCCAGGCTAATGGCTGGCAAGCACAGCAGCAGTGGCAGGAGCCTCTCCCACTTCCACAGCAGCCTCTCCCGCCTCTGCGCCAGCGCTAAGGATGTCCAACTGATGGCTTAGGCAGGGAGCAGGCCTAAGCCATCAGTTGGACATCTCCCGAGGGCTCCTGGACTGCAAGAGGATGCAGGCCAGGCAGACAGATGCCCTCCCCTCTCCCCCGCCAAATGCACAATTTCATGCACCAGGCCTCTAGTATGAAAATAAAAACTGTGCAAGGTATTAATACATGTCATTTCAGAATAAAAATGTCCTTGGGGGAGAGAAAAAGTGAAAAGAAAATAAGTTAGATCTTAGTGATTTGTGTTTTCAAAACACAAAATCTGAAATGAATATTCCCAAATATAAACAACTCTTAAATTTTGCAAAATGGGTACATAAATGTTTCTGCTTACCCAGATGTTTGAAATATTTTGTAAATAAAATTAAATTGCATTAAAACCCAAACAAAGAAGGCCTTTTAGTTATATTGCAAAAAGAATCAACTTAAAGGGCAAATAAGTAAGCTTCTAGAACTGCACTGATATAAAAAAATGAAACTTCCTTCTGGTGTGTCTGAGATAATCCTCAGTCCAAACACTAGACTGAGATGTCCATTCAACTGTACAAAGTACTAAGAGTTGACATTACCCAGCATTGTGAGTTTGTTCCAAGGTTCAGTTCAATTCCACATAAACCTGTACTTTACAGCTGTGAGATGTACTCTGGGTTGGCTACAGACATGAACACTACAAAAGGGCATTTCACGGAAGGATTAGAAGCACCATCTGTTCATGAGTCAGCAAAACCAGAAAATTTCCATCATCCATTAGAATCCTTTGCTTATGAAACTTGTTTTACTGTTGTCAGAGGTTTCTAGGGCAAACCCAGAAGTCCAATCAACAGTGGAAGCTGCAAACTTGAAATCACTGAGCATAATGCCCTTAAAGGAGAAGCTAAAAAAAGAGCTGTTAAGACAAATACTTAAAAAGCACCCAATTTCTTTAAATTGGACTCCCGTGTAATTAAACTGTCCTCCTGTATATTGAGTTTTTTATTTGATCCAAAAAAAGGATCAGTATTTGTTTCAGGTTAAAAAATGAGCTTTCTCCCTTACCACATTCTATCTTTCGTCCAAGGCTGCAATTCATCTAGAGACATTGAACATTAGTATGCAAATGTACCTGGTTTAGGCACAGCTCTTACATTACGACCTTATGTACTTTACGTTTTTACATTGCATAGAATTGCATTTAATCTGCCATTTCTCTGGAAGTCCATCATTGGTATAATTTCTGTGTCATTTATACCACATCAAAAACAATTCTTGTTCTGGAATTCTGAGGAAATTCTACCCAAAGCTCAGCAGATGCACTCAGCCTAAACATAGAAAAAATAATTGTCAAGAGAGTAAGAAACCTTACATAGTCAATGTTCAGTAAGATTGAAAATTAGTCTTACTTAGATTGAAACAGTCAGTATTCCCCTAATTTTAAGGGCAGAATTTCTAAAGATGCCATCAAAATCAAAGATTAAAATTAAGCTTACAAAGTACCTGAATCATTTTTCTTCTTCACACTATATAATAAGATGTCATGTGGAGGGAAAACAAGCCAAATGTGCACATTCCTAAATCTGGGAGATATAGAGAAGAATATAGGAGGGAAAAATGTAAGAGTTTACTTGGTTGAGTGAGAATTGTATTTTAAGCTCTATTCCTACTTTTGACAGTCTAGAAGCACTATTTCTGATAAGGGAAACAGCCTGAAGCAGCTGCCGCAATACTAAACCCTCCTTCCTCAAATATTCACTTATTATACTTCTCACAAATACAAAATCAGCAGCCTTCCTTAGTTGCTCATCTAGGAAGAAGAGAGAGAGAGAGAAAGAGAAAGAGAGAGGGAAAGGGAGAGAGAGAGAGAGAGAGAGAGAGAGAGAGAGAGAAATAGAAAGTACATTCTGATGCTTTCAAATATGTCTTAATTTATAATATGTCATCTATTAATGTGTTGTATTTCACTATGAAAAACCCACAGTTGCTGTGAAAATACTTATATAATGCTTTGATGTTTAGAAGTACCTTTTAAATTCATTATTAATGTAGTTCTAATGGCCTGTGAAGTAACTGTCATTATTTTTATTTTTACCTATTTAACTTGAAAGGATACAGAGGCCTAGAGATGCTGTGTTATTTTTCCAAGATCATATAGTTCCCCAGAGTAGATCAGAGTCAAAATCCTCTCACATATATCTTGTGTTCTTACTACTATAAATTTCTTGGATATTAAAATACACAAATTTACTTTTGTCCTAAATTTTAAAGTAAACTGAAGAGAAAGAGCTTTGTTCCTTTATAGCACATAGCACATTTAATGAAAGTGCCACTATGACTATAGAAGTACTTATAGCACCAGTATTATAGAACTCTAATATACAGATTTCCAATATATTAAAAAATGTGATTTTTTTAATATTCACTGAATTACCAAGCAGGAGTTATAATTAGGCTCAAATACATAAAATGGTGATGTTTTAAAAATAAAATAACACATAAAGTGGTTAAGATAAAACTTTGCATAAAGAAAGTTATTAATATACTATATGACAATTGCTACAATCATCATCATTATTGCTTATATACACAGGTGATAGCTAACTCTCTTTGGGACTGGTATTAAGTCCTACTGTATGTATGCAAAGTGAAAAATGAACAAAAGGTATAGTATAGGTAGCGTCTCCATCTAAACATGAATTCTATATAAAAATATAAACCTGCCTGAAAATCTAGGAACTATAATGTAATAAATGCTGCAGACCATCAGAAAAAAGTGAGAATAAATGTTCTTAAAGTGACATCTTTTGGGGCAAATGGTATGGAAGGACAATAGTATATTTAAAACACAGAAGAATTAGGATGATGCTGGCCTCATAGGAAGAGTTTAGAGGTGTTCCTTCCTCTTGAGTTTTTTGGAATAGTTGAGGAATAGGGGTGTTAGTTCTTCTTTGAATACTTGGTAAAACTCTCTTATGACTCTTTCCAGACCAAGGCTTTTGTTTACTGGGAGGTTTTTGGGTGTTTTTTGTTTGTTTGTTTTATTTCGTTTTGTTACTGATTCAACTTCATCAGTAGTTATTAGCCTCTTCAGGTTTTCTGATTCTTCTGGATTGAGTTTTGGAAGGTTGTATTTTTCTAGGCCAATAACTACTGATGAAATTGAAACAGTAAACCCAACGATTCCCTGAGATGCAGCACCAACCAAGTCGCAAGCCCACCCAAGCTGTTTCCAGTGGCTTTCCATTCAAATGGTCTGTCTTGGCTTATGATTGATTAGGACTTTACCAAAATCTCTCAGACAAATGGCATCTGCGATATAACCCTTACTAAGTGGCCCCAGGCTCAGCACTAGCAGTAGTTGGCCTTGGTTTACAGCTTGACCTTTCCTGGGCATCTCCAAACCCAGCACAAGTAGCAGCCATCTGCAGATTTCTTTGTCATATCAGCTCAATTTTAATCAGCACCATGCCATGTTGTTACAAAATGGCTTTATGCTGCTATTCGTCAACATTACTAAATTCATTTATGGAGGAGTATAATTGATTTAACCTGCATTGAAACCAATGGGGAGATGGTCATATTGTTGTCCTTTGACTTCATAATTATAGTTTTAGCAGTTCATGACAAATAAATATTTCAACAGCTCAAAAAGGCTTGCTAAAAAAACAAACAAAAAAACACAATGGTCATTACATTATAATTCATTAGACAAAATTTGTGTCCAGTAAGAGAGCATTTAGGGTCATCTGAGGTCAATAACAATACCAAACAAATAAGATTGCTCTCATAGGAAAATAACTGGTACACTTTCTTTTTTGGCCTCACATGATCTCCCTCCTATGTCTGCCTGCCCTATTTAATCTTTTTATGGCATAAGTCATGGAAGAGCAGGGTCCATCCATGATCTCATGTTTAACTTATCCCTTTAAGGAACCTATATCAAATACAGTCATGTTCTGAGGTGCTGTAGGTTAATTAGGACTTCAACATATGAATTGGGGGAGGGAGATGTCAACCTATGACATCTATTAAAATTACTTTTTACTCATTTAAAGAAACGTAGGTTCTTGTATTTCAATTAATTCCTTCTTATAAGGATCCATACAAGTGAAATGCCTTGATGTTATCTTGAGTGCAGAATAAAAAAATATTTTGGAATACAGAAAAAAACAACTTGGTGTACTCAAATTGAGGTTGCATTGCTTTTAAAATGTACTATTGTCATTGTAAAAGTATTATAACAAAAATCAGCAATTTTTGGACTTAGGGAGGAAAAAATGGCAGCAGAATAGACAGACGTGTCCTGAGCCTTGTCCCGGAACAGATAGAAAGAACAGCTGAGGGTCGCACGGGGACTGTTTGTTGGTGAGTTGAGGGACAGCTATACTCCAGGAGATGGTGGGGGACTGCTGGAGGGGATCCCTTGACCGGGCAGCCCCCACTGCTGCTAGATTCCCTCCTAGAGCAACTGGCTCAGATGCTGAGACCACGCTATCTTGAAGGGAACAGAGGATGTTATTAGAAGCCTGAAAATCTACAACTGCGGCACCCACCAAACAGCTGCGAACCCTAGAGCACCAGTCCCCAATTGGCGCAAATACGCGGATTCAGAGGAGCTCTACACGCCACCACGGAAAGGTCAGATTTTGCCTGGGATAAGGAGAGAGAGAACTACATAACCAGACACCCGGAAAAGAGAGACCATGGAGACACAAAGAAACAGCCAGCATATGAAAGAAAAGCAGGTATCACCAGAAAAGGAATTTAACGAAATGGAGACAAGCAACCTCCCAGAGAAAGAATTCAGAGAAATGGTCATAAGGTGGCTGGAAATAATGGAAGACAAATTTGACAATATGTGTAAGAACCAAGAGGAAATGAAGAAGAACCAAGAAGAAATGAAAAATGACATCGCTGCTGTAAAGAACTCAATAGAAAGTATCAAGAATGGACTAGAAGAAGCAAAGGATCACATCAGTAAGCTAGGAGACAAGGTAGGAAAAAATACCCAAGTAGAGCAGCTTCTAGAAAAAGAAATTAAAAAGCAGGAGGAGAGCCTAAGGGAACTTTGGGACAACACAAAACAAAACAAAATAGGGGTTCCAGAAAGAAAGAAAAGTGAGCAATGAACAGAAAACCTGTTTGAAGAAATAATGACAGAAAACTTCCCTGATATAGGAAAGAAAAAACCCACACAAATCCAAGAAGCTCACAGAGTCCCAAGCAAAAAGAACCCCAAAAGACCGATGCCAAGGCACGTTGTAATTAAATTGGCAAACACCAACGACAAAGTAAGAATCTTAAAAGCAGCCAGAGAGAGACAGAAAGTTACCTACAAAGGAACCCCCATCAGACTAGCAACTGATTTCTCAACAGAAACTCATCAGGCCAGAAGGGAATGGAATGAAATACACAAAGTCATGCAAAGGAAGGGTCTGAATCCAAGAATACTGTACCCAGCAAGGCTATCAATTAAAATTGAGGGTGAAATCAGGAGCTTCACAGACAAAAAAGGATGAAGGGAATTGATTACCACCAAACCAGCAATGCAAGAAATGCTAAAGGGTCTGCTGTAAAAAAAAAGAAATAGGAAGCGAAGAAGGAACACAGTGGTAAAGAATAAAATTGGCGACAAATAAGCACCTATCTGTTGGAGACCGGGTGTAAGCTGACACAGTCCTTGCACCTTAAGGGACTAGCAAGGCTGGGTCCCCTACCCACACAGGTTTCCCAGGCTTGTTTGGATGGTGGTTATCAGTAGAATGAGAGCAACCTTTCATAGCTTACCAAGAAATCTGTAACTATTTGCTGAGATTTGCTGTACTGAGAATTTGTCCTTCTGCTCTGTCTCTCCCTTAGAGATTAAGAAGAACAAAGAATACATTCCTCTTGACAGACCTCCTATTCAGTGTTTTGTGTATAAAAGGCATTACGCAGTTAATAAACTTGCTGCAGTCTCTCAATGACCTGTAGTCCTCCTGATCCCGCTTTCCTGTCTTTCTTTTCTCAATTCCCACCTCCCTACCTCAGCCCGGTTCAACCTGTCAGGCCGGCCCTGACACCTATCAATAATAACTTTAAATGTAAATGGATTAAATGCACCAATCAAAAGACATAGGCAATGGATTGGATAAGAAAACACGAGCCATATATCTGCTGTCTACAAGAAATCCACCTCAGAAAAAAAGACGCACACAGACTGAGGGTGAAGGGATGAAAAAAGGTTTTTCAAGCAAATGGAAATGAAAGAAAAGCTGGGGTAGCAATACTTATATCTGACAAATTAGGGAAATGAAAGAAAAGCTGGGGTAGCAATACTTATATCTGACAAATTAGATCTCAAAGTGAAGGACATAAAAAGAGATAAGGAAGCCCACTTCATAATAATAAAGGGAGCTATCCAACAAGAAATAACTCTGCTAAACATATATGCACCCAATACAGGAATACCTAAATACATTAAAAAAAAAACAAAGAAACTCCTAGAGGATATCAAGGGAGAGATTGACAGCAATACAATCATAGTAGGAGACTTTAATACCCCATTATCACCATTAGACAAATCCTCTAAACAAAAAAATCAGCAAAGAAATATCAATCCTAAATGACTCACTA
Organism: Corynorhinus townsendii; assembly: GCA_026230045.1. Taxonomy (NCBI): domain Eukaryota; kingdom Metazoa; phylum Chordata; class Mammalia; order Chiroptera; family Vespertilionidae; genus Corynorhinus; species Corynorhinus townsendii. The sequence continues at coordinate 61,357,378 of JAPDVU010000005.1, forward strand.
GACCAGATGGAATTAATTGACATCTTCAGAACATTTCACCCCAAAGCCACAGAATAGACATTCTTCTCAAGTGCACATGGGTCATTTTCAAAGATAGACCATATGTTCAGTCATAGGCAAAGTCTCTTCAAATTCAAGAAGACAGAAATCATATCAAGCATCTTCTCAGAACAGTGGCATAAAGCTGGAAATCAACTACAATAAAAACAACCCAAAAAAATCAAACACATGAAGACTAAACAGCATGCTATTAAACAATGACTGGGTTACCAGAGAGATCAAAGAAGAAATAAAAAACATCCTGGCAACAAATGACAATGAAAACACAACAATCCAAAATCTATGGAACACAGCAAAACCAGTCTTGAGATGCAAGTTCATAGCTCCACAAGCCTACTGCAAAAAACAAGAAACAATGGTAATAAATTACCTAATCCTACAACTCAAAGAGTTAGAAAGAGAACAACAAGAAAAGCCCAGTGTAAGCAGAAGGAAGGAAATAATAAAGATCAGAGCGGAGATAAACAACATTGAAAAAAAAAATACAAAAGATCAACAAAAACAAGAGCTGGTTCTTTGAAAGGATAAACAAGATTGATGAACCTCTAGCCAGGCTCACCAAGAAGCAAAGAGAGACGACCCAAATAAAAATCAGAAATGAAAGAGGCAAAATAACAACAGACCCAACAGAAATACAAAGGATTGTTAAAAAATACTATGAACAACTCTATGCCAACAAACTGGACAACCTGGAGGAAATGGACATATTCCTAGAAAAATATAACCTTCCAAAACTCAATCAGGACGAATCTAAACATCTCAATAGGCCAATAACTATAGAAGAAATTGAAGCAGTCATCAAAAAGCTTCCAGCAAACAAAAGCCTGGGGCCAGATGGCTTCACAGGGGAGTTTGACCAAACATTCAAGGAAGAACTAAAACCTATCCTCCTCAGACTATTCCAAAAAATTCAAGAGGAAGGAACACTTCCAAGCTCATTCTAAGAAGCCAGCATCACCCTAATACCAAAACCAGATAAAGACAACACAATGAAAGAGAATTATAGGCCAATATCCCTCATGAACATAGATGCCAAAATCCTCAACAAAATTCTAGCAAATTGGATCCAGCATTATAGCAGAAAGATCATACACCATGACCAAGTAGGATTTATCCCAGGAATGCAAAGATGGTACAATATCTGCAAATCAATAAACATGATACATCACATAAACAAATTGAGAGATAAAAATCACAGTCATATCAATTGATGCAGAAAAGGCATTTGACAAAATCCAACACCCTTTCTTGATAAAAACTCTCAACAAGGTGGGAATAGAAGGATTATACCCCAACATAATAAAAGCCATATATGATAAACCCACAGCTAACATCATACTCAATGGGCAAAAACTAAAACCATTTCCCCTAAGAACAGGAACAAATAGGGATGCCCATTCTCACCACTCCTGTTCGACATAGTACTGGAAGTATTAGCCATTGCAATTAGACAAGAAGAAGAAATAAAAGGCATCAAAATTGGAAAAAAAGAAGTAAAGCTGTCCTTCTTTGCAGATGACATGATATTGTACATAAAAAACCCAAAAGATTCCATCAAAAAACTAATAGACTTAATAAATGAATTTGGCAATGTAGCAGGATACAAAATCAACACCAAGAAATCTATGGCATTTCTATACACCAATAGTGAACTTAGAGAAAGAGAGACTAAAAAAGCAATCCCATTTACCATCGCACCAAAAAAAATTAAGATACCTAGGAATAAACTTAACTAAGGAAAACTACAGGACACTGAATAAAGAGATAGAGGATGACATAGACAGATGGAAGAACATACCATGTTCACGGATTAGTAGAATCAACATCATTAAAATGTCCATACTACCCAAAGCAATATATCAATTCAATACACTCTCCATTAAAATACCAATGGCATATTTCACAGACCTAGAAGGAACTCTCCAAAAATTCATCTGGAATAAAAATAGACCCCGAATAGCCACAGCAATCCTGAGAAAGAAGAACAAGTAGGTGGGATCTCAATAACAGATTTCAAGCTGTATTACAAATCCACTGTTCTCAAAAGATCCTGGTACTTGCACAAGAACAGATAAATAGACCAATGGAATAGAATAGAGAACCCAGATATCGATCCAAACCACTATGCTCAATTAATATTTGACAAAGGAGGCATGAACATACAATGGAGTCAAGATAGTCTCTTCAATAAATGGTGTTGGGAAAATTGGACAGATACATGCAAAAAAATGAAACTAGACCACCAACTTACACCATACACAAAAATTATCTCAAAATGGATACAGGAGTTAAACATAAGATGGGAAACCATAAAAATACTAGAGGAATCCACAGGCAAAATCTCAGACATATGCCAAAGCAATTTCTTCACCGATACAGCTCCTAGGGCAATGGAAGCTAAAAAGAAAATAATCAAATGGGACTACATCAAAATAAAAAGCTTTTGCACAGCAAAAGAAACCATCAACAAAACAACAAGAAAGCACACTGTATGGGAGAACGTATTTGCAAATGTTATCACTGATAAAGGTTTAATCTCCAACATCTACAGGGAACTTATACAACTTAATAAAAGAAAGATAAATGATCCAATAAAAAAAAATGGGCAACGGATCTAAATAGAATCTTTTGGAAAGAAGACAGAAGGAAGGCCAAGAGACATATGAAAACATGCTCAAAGTCACTAATTATCCAAGAGATGCAAATCAAAAAGACAATGCGGTACCATCTCACACCTGTCAGAATGGCTATCATCAACAAATCAACAAACAACAAGTGTTGGTGAGGATGCGGAGAAAAAGGAACTCTTTTGCACTGCTGGTGGGAATGCAGACTGGTGCAGCCACTGTGGAGAATAGTATGGAGTTTCCTCAAAAAACTAAAAATGGAACTCCCATTTGACCCAGTAATCCCACTTCTAGGAATATATCCCAAGAAACTAGAAACACAAATCAGAAAGGATATATGCACCCCTATGTTCAGAGCAGCACAATTCACCATAGCTAAGATTTGGACACAGCCTAGGTGCCCGTCAGCAGATGAGTGGATTAGAAAACTATGGTACATCTACACAATGCAATACTACACTGCCATAAAAAAGAAGGGATTCTTATCATTTTCAGCAGCATGGATAGACCTTATGTTAAGTGAAATAAGCCAGGCAAAGAAAGAAAAATACCACATGATCTCACTCATTTATGGAAACTAAAGAATATTATAATCTGATGAATAAAAAGATAGATACAGAGGCAGTAAAGCACCGAACAGACTGTCTAATTATAGCGGGAAGGCTGGGGAGTGTTGGGGAGGGAGGTAAATAGATCAACCAACGGACTTGTATGCATGCATATAAGCACACCAATGGACACAAGACACTGAGGTGGGGGGTGGGATGAGGGCATGCGACAGGGGTTAGGGGAGGCTGGGGGAAGGTCAATGGGGGGAAAAAAGGAGATATATGTACTAATATAAGTAATATTTTAAACAATAAAAAATAAAAATAAAAGAATTTCTTGGACATAGTATACATGAAAAAAAAAATCAGCAATTTTTCTTTGCAATAACCAATTAGGAAATGTGATGGGAAAAAAACAATTTAGTCATCACAACATAAATTACCACATAAACTACAAAATCCATATGAATAAACTAAGAAGGAATGTGGAAGATATGCAAAAAGTATGAAGCTTTATAGAAGGATATAAAAAACATGAAGAAAAGTATAGACATGTTTTCAATTAAAACCATCTCAATTTGAGAACACCAAAATGTTCTTTGCCTGAAAAACAATCAAGGAACATATTAATAATAAAGCTTAAATTGAAATGTCACATATTTGGGGAAGTTATAAAATAAAGTTTTAAATACACTAGCTTAAAAATGGTAATTAGGAAATATTTTTATGTTTAATAAAAATTGTATTATCCAAATTTGTGAGATGGAGGTATAGCTTTTCTTAGAAGAAAGTTTGTACCTTGGAGGGAAATTGATACTATATATCTAAAAAGAAAAAAAGTTGAATGTCAACAGGCTAAACTTTTATCTCAAAAATAATAGAAAAATAAATATCCATCCAAATAATGAAGTTTTTAGCCATTATCTATATTAATAAAAGCATAATATGCTAATTAGACCAGATGACCTTCCAGACAAAGCCAGGGCTATGAGGGAAGCCTGGGTCCCAGATGCCAGAGGGAAGCTGGTGCCAGCAGTTGGGGGTAGAAAAGTCCTACTCTTGCAAGAATTTCATGCATTGAGCCTCTAGTAATGATCATATATACAAATTTCAATTTGCCAATTCCCAAATACAGATTTTCAAAATTTGTTTGATGAAAAATAATTCCTTATCACTGAAGTAAAAACTGAAAAACAGTTATTTCTGACTAGAAAATATATGCAATTATGATTTCTGTTATCACTCTAGATACACAACTTATACTCTTTTTCATTCTATCCATGATCTGTAAATAAAAAAAAAAGTGATGAAGGAGAAGCTCACAAAAGCCTTATACAAATCCACAAGGGTAAATAATCAAAGCCATGTTTAGTTTTATCTTATGGTAAAGTTGTATAAGAGACACAAGCAGCTATGAGATTGAAGATAAATTGGTCAAATACTGTTTTTGTTGTTATTGCTTATGTGCTTGTCTATTAGTTTATCCCAGGCTGATACGAAATAAAGGGATTATACCAGGATTCAGAACCTATTCCAATAATTGGTATAATTTCAAGATAAGAATTTATGAAAAGTCATATATAAAGAATTCTAATCAGTTTAGAATAAGTTACCACTATAGTAAGTAGCAACAAAACAGTAAATTTGTAAAAGTTCCATAATTTATGTAAATTTGTCTTACCCAAAAGTTTGTTCAGTATAGATATTTTAGTTATATTATGAATAATTATTACTAAAATGCTATAATTAATTAGCAAAGCTTATGATCAAACCCTGTAGATATTGGAGCTAAAATGAAAGGTTTGCTAATTAATTACTGGATTAATTACTTAAACATAATTGTGTTTAAATAAAATATAGAGGATTTATTTACAAGGAACTATCCAATTCATACTTTTCCCATAATATTTATATAGTTCTATTGTTTAATATTGTTCAAAGGGAAAATGTGAGTAAAAGATAACTTCTAAAAATGTAACATCTTAATTGAAGAACATAATTTTCACAATTTTGTGTCTATACAAAGGTAAGTGAGTGAATATTTATTTAGTGTTAATATATACTCACGACCACTTTCTCAAAAATAACCTGTTCTCATTTTACAGATGAGAGAAATAAATATCAGAGTAGTCATGTTACTTTTTTTTCTTTTTTTTTTAATAAATCTTTATTGTTCAGATTATTACAGGTGTTCCTCTTTTTTTTTTTCCCCATAGCTCCCCTCCAACTGATTCCCCACCCAACCCCATGCCCTTACGCCCGCCACTGTCTTCATCTTTAGGAGTAAGATTTTTGTCCAATCTCTTCCCGCACCCCTCACGCCTGCTTTCCCTGAGAGTCGTCAGTCCACTCCCTTTCTATGTCCCTGATTCTATTATATTCACCAGTCCATTCTGTTCTTCAGATTTTTATTCACTTGATTTTTAGATTCACTTGTTGGTAGGTATGTATTTGATGTCATTTTGTTGTTCATAATTTTTATCTTTACCTTTTTCTTCTTTCTCTTCTTAAAGAATACCCTTCAGCATTTCATGTAATCCTGGTTTGGTGGCGATGAACTCCTTTAGCTTTTTCTTGTCTGTGAAGCTCTTTATCTGACCTTCAACTCTGAATGATAGCTTTGCTGGGTAGAGTAATCTTGGTTGTAGGTTCTTGCTGTTCATCACTTTGAATATTTCTTGCCACTCCCTTCTGGCCTGCATAGTTTCTGTTGAGAAATCAGCTGACAGTCGTATGGGTACTCCCTTGTAGGTAACTAACCGTTTTTCTCTTGCTGCTTTCAGGATTCTCTCTTTGTCTTTTGCCTTTGGCATTTTAATTATGATGTGTCTTGGTGTGGTCCTCTTTGGATTCCTCTTGTATGGGGTTCTGTGCACTTCCTGGACTTGTAAGTCTATTTCTTTCACCAGGTAGGGAAAGTTTTCTGTCATTATTTCTTCTAATAGGTTTTCAGTATTTTGCTCTCTCTCTTCTTCTGGCACCCCAAAAATTCGGATGTTGGTTCGCTTGAAGTTGTCCCAGAGGCTCCTTACACTATCTTCATATTTTTGGATTCTTTTTTCTTTTTGTTTTTCTGGTTGGGTGTTTTTTGTTTCCTCATATTTCAGATCTTTGGTTTGATTCTTGGGGTACGTTGATCTACAGTTGAGTTTCTGTATATTCTTTATTTTAGACAGTGCATGCTTCATTTCTGACTGGTCCTTTTCCATTTTTTTGGCATTCTCATTAAGGTCCTTGAAGGTCTCACTAAGCTCCTCAGAAGTGTCATCAAGTTTCTCGGCGGTTTTTAGAAGATTCTTGAGTAACCTTATAAATGTGGTTATGAACTCTATGTCGTCCAGTAGTTTGCTTTCCTCCATTTCTTTCATTCGTGACATGTTTCTTTGTTTCCACATTTTGGCTGCTTCCCTGTGTTGATGGAGTGGCTTTGTGTGGTAGGTGACCTATAGGGGGCAGTAGCTCAGCCTCCCCAATCACCTGATGTGGACGCTCTTGGTACACCCCTTTGTGGGCTGAGTGCAAAGTCTTGGTGTAGTTAAGCCTTAATTGCTGTTGGTACGCTGGGAGGAATTGACCTCCAGGCCAATCGGCTGTGAGAACTCGCTGTGTCTATAAGAACTGCTGTGCTGGAGACACATTTATGGTGCAGGACTTGTTTCAGTGGGGCTTTGGTGCTCGCTGAGTCTGCCTCTTGAATGTGTCACTTATGGATGTGAGGAGTTGAAATCTGGTTTCTCACACTGACCACTAGGTATACTGGCTCTGGATCTCCAATGGGGTGTAGGTCAGCTATTGTCTGAGACCACCCAGCAGGAGCTACAGCGAGAGCTACAGTTTTCTCCTCTTTGCTTGGGGTTTGGAGGTTTTGGAGCTGTCTGATCCGGGCTGCAAGTTTGTTAGGTTAAGCTGCAGTCCATTCATATGCAAAAGCTGCTGCTTGGAGCTTGGGTGGGTTTGTAGGTTGTGTGGGGCGGGGTCTCAGGGCGTCACTAGGCTAGGGCGTGGCAAACAGCAATGGCTGCTAGTTAGCTGGCTCTGTGTCTCCGACTGCGTCCAGTCCCGTGCCCCAGTGCAGATAAACAATTATTCCTGTGCGCAGCTCTACAAGCAGGCCCCCCTCACTTTCCGACCCGGTGTTAGACAATCCAGCTTCTCCCCGTAGGAGTTTGGGTCCCCCGCATCTCCCCAGAAACTGTATTTCGGAGTAATCGGGGGCTTGTCTCCCCTTTGGGTTGAAAAAAGCAACGCCTGCCGCCAGCCCAGATCCCGCGCCTCCATACCTCAGCTTTTCAGCACTTGTGCACGTCTCAGTGCTCTTTTCTCTTTCCTTCTAGTTGTACAACTTCCACTCAGCCAGCTTTCCCATGGTTCTGGGTGATAGACGTTTTGTCTTTTAGTTGCAGTTTAAATTGTTGTGCGAGGCAGCAGTTTAGGTGTTTACCTACGCCACCATCTTGGATTCCTCCGTCATGTTACTTTTCCAACACTATAAAACGAAGTGATAAAACCAGTAATTCATGCACAGTTTAAAGTACAGAAGATCAAAAGACAAAATATCTTGGATTACAACCCTCTAAGATGGGTTACATTCTTGTAGAGTTCCATGATCAGAAGTTCTGTCTGTGTAATATTATGATAATCAGATGCAACCAAAAAAGGTTTTGTTTATTTATTCAAAACATGCCTATAGAATGTTGAGAATATGACAGAGAAGTGGGATACCATACTAGGGATTAGCAAGCTAACTACCTTCATGACCATGATAAAGCAGGTCTCCTGAGACTTTTGAGCAAATCCAGCTTTTTCATGGACATGTACATGAAGCTTTTACAAAAAGATATCTGAGAAAACTAATTTTCAGGGGCTCACTTGGTATCAAGTGAGCCCCTGAAAATTACATACATCTGAAAGGTCTCTACTTGTCAGTGAATCTATTATTTAATGTTCAGTGGCTAAATTTCCAAATGACAATTTATACAAAATTAATAGACTCTATAAGAACTGCTTGACCTCTGTGTTGACAAAATTCACCCCACAACTCCCTATTCCAACCAAAAATAAAAGCAGCAATCCTTTTTATGTAGCACATCTGGTAACTTTTAAAAATGAAATGAGAATGAACCCTGCTAATCTATAATAATAAAAGAGTAATATGCTAATTAGACTGGACAGCCAAACCACCTTCCAGACGACCTTCCAGAATGACCAGTGGGTGGGGGGCAGGGCCAGTGAGCCTGCACCTCCAGGCCAGCCATGGCAGTCCCTTCCACAGAGGCAGTGGGAGAGGCTGCGGTGCAGGCCCAGTCCTGGTCTGGCATCGCTCCTTCTGCAGAGGCAGCGGGAGAGGCGGAGGCACTGGCAGGTCCAGCGCCACCCCTTCCGCAGAGGTGGCAGGAGAGGCTACGGTACAGGCCTGGTCACGGGCCCAGCGCCACACCTTCCACAGAGGCAGGGGCCAGGGGGAGGTGTGGTCCCAGAACCTCCACAGAGGCTGGATGGGGCGCAACTGTGGTGCCTCAACCTTCCACAGCCCCTCCTCCAGTCAGCCTGGCCCCAGATCACCCCCCAACCAGTGGGCAGGGGACAGGGCCAGCACTAAGAAGCAGTGAGCCCAGCTTCTGGTTGAGCCACAATCTGCACCCGCCCCCCCCCCCCACCTCCTGCTCAGCCAGAAGCCAGGTTCACCTCTTCTTAGTGCTGGCGCCGTCCTTTGCCCACTGGTGGGGGAGGTGATCTGGGGGCAGGCGAGCGCAGTGGAGGTTACGTGAGCCTCTCCTACCTCTGTGGCAGGCAGGCGGTAAGGAGCAAGGGGTCCTGGACTCCAAGAGGGCACAGGCCGGGCTGAGCCCTCCCCCCCCCTCCACCCAGTGTACGAATTTCATGCACCGGGCCTCTAGTCCTATATAATAAAAGCATAATATGCTAAGTGTCAACCACCTGATCAGTCGCTATGATGCGCACTGACTACCAGGGGACAGACGCTCTAACCAATAGGTTAGCTTGCTGCTGGGGTCTGGCCGATTGGGACTGGGTGAGAGGGCCAAACATGCTCTGGAGCCCTCCCGTGGTCCCTCCCTGGCCAGCAGGCCCCCATTGGGACTGGGAGAGAAGGCCCTGATAGGCCCCGACCAGGCCGAGGGACACCACCTGTGCACCAATTTGTGCACTGGGCCTCTAGTATGAAATAATGAAAATATTAAAAGTTCTATATTGCAATGGGTCTAGTCAGCTGAATTTTGCATAGTGCTTTGCAAGCCACTTCATTTATCACCATCATGCTAAGGAAAAGTCAAGTAGCTGACAGATAATTGTTACCATATCCATATCTGTAGTACATTTACCAAATGTCTAATCTCCTGAGATCACATGAAACAATTAATGTTTCCTAGTATGTCTATCAGTGTTCTCCCTGACAGTTTTAGTTAAAATAAAAAAAAAAAATCTGGATTTTATTACCGCTTCTTGAGCATGTAAGCTATTACCTAGTCTAATTTCTTAATATATCTGAACTTACTGATCACTGTATGACTGATAATTTTCAGTTCATTCACATTTATTCTAAACTAGATCTTACCATTGGATGGGTTTGGTTCAAAGGCATAGGACAAAGGGCACCAGGCATCATAGAAATATCATATAAAATTGCTCCCTCATTTGCTCTCTCTAGACAGTATGATACTCCACAACAATTTGAAAGAAAAATATAGCCTGTAACAAAGAACCACATGTAACTTTCTTTTTATTTTTAAAAGGGACAGTCAACTGCCTTGGCCACTGTGGCTCACTTGGAAGAGCATCCATCTTCCAGTGCACATGCCCAGGCTGCAGGTTTGGTCCCCAGGTGGGGTGTGTATGGGAGGGAGGCAACAAATTGATGTTTCTTTCTACATGTTTCTCTCTCTCTCTCTGCCCCCCCCAAAATCAATAAAAGTTAAATAAATACAAAGCTCCCTATCCTATATAATAAAAGGGCAATATGCAAATTGACCCTAATAGCAGAACAACTGGGAATGACTGGCACTATGATGCTCAACACAGGAGCTGCCTCCTGGTGGTCAATGCGCTTCCACAGGGGGAGCGCTACTCAGCCAGAAGCTAGCTCATGGCTGGCCAGCGCAGCGGTGGTGGTGGGAGCCTCTCCACAGCAACACTAAGGATGTCCAACTAATGGCTTAGGTCTGAGCACCTAGGGAACGGGCCTAAGCCAGCAGGTGGGCATCCCCCAAGGGTTCCCAGGCTGGAGAGGGCACAGGCCTGGCTGAGGCACCCCCTTCCCGCAAGTGCACAAATTTTCATGCATCAGGCCTCTAGTTTAAAAATAATAGTAATAATAAAAATAAAAGGGATAGTCAAGGTGATGTATCATACTCTAAGAGGCCAACATATTTATGTTTTTTATAGAAGTTTTATTTAAAAGATATATTTGTATCTCTAACAAATGAAAGGTTTATGCAATGAATAAGTACTGTAAATGCAGTATGCACCACTCTTTGTACAAAAGTCATGACCCGGGCTTCCCTATTTTTTTCAATAGAGATAGCAGGAAGTAGTTTCCCTGTTAAAAATCTGTACTGTCATTTACATCATGAAGACTAGATTTTATTGCTAAGATAAATGCTTTTCTGCTTATGTAGATGAAAACATTGTCCATTTCAGTGTGGTGTAATAACTTAGAGAATGCATTTCATAAATAATTTTGCTGGAAAATACAGCAAGAAAATATTAAGAAAAGATTTAAAGGCCTATTAATTTCCTATGTAGTTTTAGGAGCCTTTATGAACTTTCTTGTGCTCACTGTGATTTTTTTTCCCCAAAATAAATACATTTCAAATATATATTACATCTATGTTATATGTGAGTATGTATCTTTATTATGGTAATGATCATGAGAATGATATTATTACATGTCTTTCTTATTTTAGCACACATATGTCTAAAGATCAAAATGTTACACATTTCTCTGGGAGATAACCAGCTAATAGATTATATTTAATCTACCTAATAAAAGAGTAACATGCTAATTCACAGTACCTTTGTGACACCCACCAGCCAATCAGGAGTGAGTATGCAAATCAACCCAACAAAGATGGAGGGTTAATTTGCATATGCAGGTGCTGAGCGTCTGGGAAGGGGCGGGACAGTTTGCACCGTCGCCATGGCGATGACACAGGCTTTCCGCACCATCCCAGCCACTCTGGGCCTCTGGGCAGCATGGGAAGGCAGGTGGCTCTGGACAGAGCAAAGGTGGTGCCAGCAGCCAGGGGAACGAAGGCCCATTCTTGCACGAATCTTCATTCATGCATCGAGCCACTTGTTTTTATATAAAATAAAGTCCAAAGCAACTTCCTCTTCTGGGAAGAAAGAGTAGATATACTTACCCCTGTTCCTCCAGTTAAATGTAATTAAAAACTCTGAATATTATATATAAAACAAACATAAGAAAATTGAAAGCAGGGGGGAAAAAAGCAAATATGACAGGGGATCTCAGTCACTGGGGAAAGATATGAAAATTAATTTACTGGGTTTCCTTTTGACATCATATTTCCCAGACTTGAAGCAAAAGAACTGGCAACCAAGAAATGCCAACAAAGATCCAAAAAAGTCCCATTAAAAGCCTGCTCTCCTTGCCAAAGAAAAAGACAAAGGGCAGAACAGAAGTATAGAAAGCTTTAAACAATAATCTCTCTGCTCTAGTCAAACACAATAGAAAACATATGGTTCTACCCCAGGCACAGGGCAAGTGTCAAGTGGACAATTCACCTTCACCTGGGGTACTCCAACTCTCCACCAGAGAGGTCTCAGAGAAGACTGAGTAGGGGCTACCCAGCCCCACCCCTGCTGTGTCAATGAAGACCATGTGAGAAGTCTGACTTCCCTCCCAATGGGTAGTAACAGGGTGCCCTCCCCACTCCTGCTGTGATAGTGTCAGAAGACAGAGACAGGACTTTCTCCAGTAACCATGCTACTCCCTTCCACCCATTGACACAGTGGAGGCCACTTGGGGAGCAGTATCCATGGTGGCCTACTAGGCGGGCAGAATTCCACCCCCTTGCCTAGCAGTAAGGAGGAGACTGCAATGTCAAGGAAGCTAAGTGGGAACCTGGACTCCCACTCCTACCTCACTTTCACTGCACCCAAGCAGTGTTAGAGGAAGCCAGCTAAATGAGAAGTTAGACAAGGTCCAGAGTCTCAAAATGTGCACTAGTCATTCCAAGATTCAGAAAAATATCAAACTGAGTAATAAAAGATAACCAATATATACCAAAACTGAGATGACAAAAATATTAGACTAATCTGATAAAGAATTTAAAGCAGACACATCATCCTACAATTGTAAGTATGCTTGAAACAAATAAAAACTATGGTCTCAGCAAAGTAAAAGATATAAAATGAACAAAATGGAAATTTTAGAAGTAAAAATACTATAACTGAAATAAAATAACCAGGGACAAATAAGGACATTAAATAAGAAGTAATAACAATCTTAAATGTGTATGTAACAAAAAGCATAGATAAAAAATAGGTGAATCAAAATCTTAGAGAAATGTATAAATCAATAACTATAGTTGGAGACCAAAACCCCTCATTTGAAAATTGATAGGCTAATTACAGAAAACTAGAAAGGATATAGAACTAGAAATACTATCAACCAACAGGATCTAATCAACATTGTAAAATAATCCACCAATCATCATCAGACCATATCCTGGGCCATAAACAAACCTCATCAAATTTAAGAGATTTGAAATCAAGCCACATGTTTTCACTGAACACAACAGAAGCAAAGCAGAAGTCAGTCTCAAAAAGATAATAGGAAACTCTCCAGACACTGGGAAATCAAATAGCACACTTCTAAATAATCCACAAGTCAAGGAGGATGTCTAAAAGGAAATCAAACAGTACAATGAATTGCATGAAAATAAAATTTTAACATATTTAAGTTAGTACAGACAGCTAAAGCAATGCTGAGAGGGAAATTTATTTCATTAAATGTAGATATTAGAAAAACGGAAAGGTTTCAAATGAATAATCTAAAGCACTACCTCAAGAATTTAGGGAGAGTGGGGAAAAAGCAAACTAAGCCCAAAGTGAGCAGAAAGAAGAAAATAGGAGCATGAACCAATGAAATTGAAAACAGAAAAACAACTTAAAAAAAAATCAGTGTTATCAATAGTTGGTTGTGTGACATGATCAATAAAACTGACCAACCTTTAGCAAAAGTCTAACAAATATATATACAAATTATCAGTGTCATTACAGACTCTGTAGACATCAGAAGATTAATCAGGGAATACTCTGAACAACTCTACAAAAGATTGACAACATCAATAAAATGGACTAATTCCCTTAAAAAACACAAATGAAATAGAGCATAAAAATATTTGAATAGCCTGATAGCATAAAGAAATTGAATTTCTCATTACAAACATCTCAAATAGAAATCTTCTGGCTGGTTTCACTGGAAAATTCTACCAAACACTTAAAGAAGAAATAACACCAATTGCATATAATCCTTTTAAAAAATTAGAAATGGAGAAAAGACTCTAAAATTCATTTTATAAAGCTAGAATGAATCCAATACTAAAATAAAAACACTACAAAAAAGAAAATTACACATCAGTATCCCTCAGAAATATAGATGTCAAAATCTCTAACAAATTTAAGCAAATAGAAGTCAGCAGCATATGAGAAGAATTCTAATCCATGACCAAGTGAGGTTTATTCCAAGTATGGAAGGCTGGTTCAACATTCAAAAATCAATCAATATAATCTACCATATTAACTAAAGAGAAAAATCACTATCATATCAATTGATGCAGAAAAAGCATTTGATTAAGTTCAATCCCCATTCATACTAAAAACATTTGAAAAATAGGAAGAAATTTTCAAAAAAAAATTTTTTTTAAATAAAAGCCCTCTATCACTAATAAGTAAGTTTAGCAAGGTTACAGGTATGTCTAAGTCCATTCAGGCTGCTAAACCAGAATTACCAGAGACCGGGTGGCTCATAAACAAACAGAAATGTATTCCTCATAATTCTGGAAGCTGGGACGTCCAAGATTAAGGCACCAGCAAATGCATTGTATGGTGAGAGCCTTCTTTCTGAATTCATTTATGAATATTTTTTCACCGTGTCCTCACATGGCAGAAAGCAAGGAAGCTCTCTGGGGTCTCTTTTATAAGGGCATTCATCCAATTCATGAGGACTCCACATTCATGACCTCATCACCTTGCAAAGGCTCCAGCTCCAAATACCATCGTATTGGGGATTAGGTTTCAACATATGAATGTGGGGGGGACACAAACTTTCAGTCTATAGCAAGGCAGAAAATAAATATCAAATACCAATTTTATTTCTATATACTAGCACCATTTGCAACCACTAAAAAATAAATACTTAGGAGTAAACCTAACAAGACCTACATAAAATTTCTATGCTGAAAATGACAAAATGTTGGGGAAAGAAATCAAATCAAATAAAAAATATATAAAGACATACATTGTTCCTTGACTGGAAGACTTTAAATAGTAAAGATGCTAATTCTCCTCCATATTGATATATAGGTTTAAGAAATCCATATAAAAATCCAAACAAGATTGTTTGTAGATATAGACAATATTATTATATAATTCACATGTAAGAAATAAGAATAACTAAATAAGGTGGAAGAATCTGTCTACCTCGTTTCAAGACTTACTATATAGCTATAGTAGTAACAAGAGTGGTATTGTCAAAGGAATAGACACATAGATCAATGAAACAGAACAGAGAATTGCAGAAATAGATCCACACAAGTATGCTTAACTTATTTTTTATGAAGGTACAAAAGCAATTCTATGGAGGAAGGATGGCCCTTTCAACAAATGGTGTTAGAGCAATTTGACATCTATTGGCACAGAGAAAAAAATTAATCTTGACCTAAGTCTAACATCTTATAAAAAATAACTCAAAATTGTTCACAGCCTTAAATGTAGAAGTAAAACTAAAAAGCTGTTAGAAAAGAGTTTTGGACCTAGGGTTGGGAGACTTCTTATATTTTACACCAAGGGAACAAATTAAAAAAACTCATAAATTAAGCCTTATCAAAACTAATGCTTTACAAAAGATTCTGTAAAAAGGATAAAAAGATGAGCTACAGACTGAATGAGAATATCTGAAAACCACATATCTAATATAACAAAAGACTGTCTAGAATATATAAAGAGCTTTCAAAACTCAACAATTAAAACATACAATGAGATCATAGGTAAAAGAAATTAATATATATTTCACTGAAAATATACAAATGTCAAATATGCCCAAGAAAGTAAGTTACCATTAGTTATTAGAGAAATGTACATTAAAACCACAATAAGACACATATAGGAATGGTTGAAATAAAAATTATGTAGACATCAATGCTATAGCACGGAGGCAGAGACTGATCACTCATACGTGGGAATGTAAATGGTACATTCCGGAAAACAGGTTGGCATTTTCTTTAAAAACCAAACATACAGTTATCATACATCCCAGTAATTGCACTCGTGTTCATTCAGAGAAATGGAAAGTTACATTCACACATAATCTTGTGCATGATGTTTATAAACGTTTTATGTGTAATAGGCAAAAGCTAGAATAATTCAGATATCATTGAAAAGGTGACTGGTTAAACAAACTGAGCTAAATTGATATCACAGAATTGTACTCAGCAATATAAAAAAACACACTATTGCCTGGCCAGTGTGGCACAGTGGTTGAGCATTGACCTATGCACCAAGAAGTCACGGTTCCATTCCTGGTCAGGGCACATGCCCGGGTTGTTGGCTCGATCCCCAGTAGGGGGAGTGAAAGAGGCAGCCGATCAATGATTCTCTCTCATCATTGATGTTTCTGTCTCTCCCTCTCCCTTCCTCTCTGAAATCAAAAATATATTTTAAAAACACACATAAAAATAATAGTGTTTTTTAAAAATATTTTTATTGATTTCAGAGAGGAAGGGAAAGAGAGGAAGAGATAGAAACATCAATGATGAGAGAGAATCACTGATGGGCCACCATCTGGACATGTGTCCTAACTGGGAATCAAACCCTGACCTCAACCACTGAGCCACATCTACAGATAAGAATGAGCTATTGATACCTGCAACAATCTGAATGAATATCCAAACTATGCTGAGTGGGGGGGAAAAATTCCCAAATGTCACATACTATAGGATTCAATTTATGTGATATTCTTGAAATGACAGAATTAGAGAACATATTAGTAGTTGCCAAGTGTGTTGAGGAAAGGCTGAGCAAATGGGACAAGTAGGCATGCCTGTATACGAGCAGCTTAAGCAATCCACGTAGTGATGGAAATATTCTGTCTTGACTGTCAGAGCCCTGGTTGTGATATTGCACTGTATGAAATTTTGCAAGAGGGTTACCATTAGGGAAAATGGGGTAAAGAGTACAGGGAACCTCTATTATCCTTCAAAAGTGGATGTGAATAAACAATTATCCCAAAATAAAAAGTTTAATAATATTAAGGCTCAAAACTGTTAACACTGAAATTTGCAAGAACTATCCCAGAGCTTTCTTCTGAGTCACTTTGCCCAAGTTAATCAGAATTAGAATATAGTAGTGTCAAAACAAAAGCTTTAAGTGAATGTATAGTAATCAGAACGCAAGGGCTGACTGGTTCTAAAATAGGAAGATCAATCAGAAGAAAAATCCAAGATGGGAAGCAAGGTGAAGAATAGGCGATCTTAACTGAAGGTTGACCCCAAATTTTTAGTTTTCTGCCTGAATAGAGTAAAACTAGAAAGCACGGGAAAATTTCACTGGTTCAAAGGTTGCCTCCTACATTAAAAAAGCTCTCTCAGCATTCTCTCCCCACCTCACCCAAATCTGGATCAGAAATCAACTAATATTTACGGAGGGTCCAGCAGATATACTTAATACTTTGGATATACAATGCATAAAATCTGTCTTGTAGGGTTTTAAAGTATATTAAGAATGCAATTACAAAAGAAAGTTTTATTATAAATGATCTGACAAATATGAGTATAAATTTTGAAATATTTTGGGATATTATCCATGGATAAAATGTATGTTTAACATGTACATTTATGTATATTTAATATTTGCAAACATCCTTTCTACAATAATAAAAGTATAATATGCTAATTAGACCAGAGGTTCTTCCGGACGAAGCCAGGCTGCAAGGGAAGCCTGGGTCCCGGGTGCCAGAGGGAAGCCGGTGCTGGCAGCCAGGGGAAGGAAGGGCCACTCTTGCATGAATTCCATTCATCAGGCCTCTAGTAAATCTATAAAAAGTTATTTCAGTATAGCAGTCACTGTTCAATATATCTAATAAAGCAAATTAACTAATCTTTGTGAATTATATCCCACTTCTATTTTGTTGTTGTTGATAATTACCTTTGACAGAAATATGGAATCACTGTAGATTTGCTAAATCACCATTGTATTTACATAACTTTTTAAATTAATTTGTTTGCTTTTGAGTCTCTTCTAACTAGTGACTAAAATATTTCAGCCCAAGCTTCCAGCAGACTGCACATTTTAACAATTGTTTTTTACTTACTGCATTAGTCTCTAAATTAGATATTACCTGATTTTTAAAAAATCATTTTGTTCCTGTAGCCTGGTATATCTCTGCCTGCCCTTTTACTTGTCTCCCTAACTGACCTTCGTCATTTTAAGCGTCATGGAGCTGGGTTTTATAAAGCAACCTAAGTGCCCCTTCCAAGCAGAAAATGTGCCTCAGAGTTAAGCATGTGAAGTCCTGAAGCCTCGGTGCCCTTTATTTTGCTTGTCTTTCAGTCCACACTGATATCGCCTTTCCCCAGCTCCACACCAGCGAATTCTCAATTCTCGCCTCCGCTAAACAACTGTTCTCTCAGGCTTCCGGGCTTGTAAACGTGGAAGCTGGCAGAGGGGCAGAGAAGTCCAAGTGGACCGAGTCTTTACCAGACTGTCTTCAAGTATCCCTGCATAGCTCCTTCTCCAAGGGGAAGAATTTTTTTGTTACTTCCATAAAGGGTGACATCAATTTGCTCTGAAGCAAATTTCAGGTTCAATTTTTGTGTTTTAAATTTCTCTGCTCTGCTACCTCCCTGAGTGCATTTTATTGGTTTAACACATTCTGAAAATTCAGCAAAATGTCTTATCTACTGATTGTACCCTTTCCTGCTTCCCAGGATTCTTATAAACTCATTTCTTTGCACATACATTTTTTTCTGTCATTTCAATGAAATTTGGGAATGGAGGGAAGCCATACTCATATGTTTCACCTGCCATCTTAAACTTCAAGTCAATACTTTTAAGTTCTGTTTTCAGCTAAAATTGTCCATATACATATTGGATTTTTTTTACTCAAATTTTCATTCAAGTCTGCCTACTTCCACAAGCAGAAGATTTAAAAGAAGTTACCATGTCCCAATATCAATAAAACAATTCAATTTTGATAATATTAATACAAATGTTTTTTTTGTTTTTGTCACCCATTTAAGGAAACCCTTTACACACACACACACACACACACACACACAAAACAAACAAAAAACACTAAGGGCTAAAGAGTAGAAAAACTTTCATTAAAATATAACTGGAGGGAGAGGAATCCAAGATGGCGGCATAGGTAAACACCTAAACTGCTGCCTCCCACAACAATTTAAACTGCAACTAAAAGATAAAACGTCTATCACCCAGAACCACGGGAAAGCTGGCTGAGTGGAAGTTCTACAACTAGAAGGAAAGAGAAAAGAGCATTGAGACGTGCACGAGCTCTGAAAAGCTGAGGTACGGAGGCGCATGATCCGGGCTGGTGGTGGGCAACTGGGTGCGTTGCTTTTTTCAACCCCAACGGAGACAAGCCCCCGATTACTCTGAAATCCAGTCTCTGGGGAGACACGGGGGACCCAAACTCCTACGGGGAGAAGCTGGACTGTCTGCCAGTGAGAGTGGCTTGCTAGCAGAGCTGCGCGCAGGAATAATTGTTTACGGCACTGGGGCACAGGATTCCAGGACACGGTCGGGACACAGAGCGGGCTTACTAGCAGCCATTGCTGTTTGCCATGCCCTAACCTAGTGACGCCCTGAGACCCCGCCCCACACAACCTACAAACCCACCCAAGCTCCAAGCAGCTCAATTAGCATAAGAAAGCCTGCCCTATCGCAGCTTAACCTAGAAAACTTGCAGCCTGGGTCAGACAGCTCCAAAACCTCCAAACCCCAAGCAAAGAGGAGAAAACTGCAGCTCTCACTGTAGCTCCTGCTGAGTGGCCTCAGACAGTAGCTGACCTGCACCCCATTGGAGATCCAGAAGCCGTGTACCTAGTGGTCAGTGTGAGACACCAGATTTCAACTCCTCACATCCATAAGTGACACATTCAAGAGGCAGACTCAGTGAGCACCAAAGCCCCACTGAAACAAGTCCTGCCCCATAAGCGTGTCTTCAGCGCAGCACTTCTTCCATTATAGACACAGGGAGTGCTCACAGCTAATTGGCCTGGAGGTCAATTCCTCCCAGCGTACCAACAGCAATTCAGGCTTAACTACACCAAGACTTTGCACTCAGCCCACAAAGGGGTGTACCAAGAGCATCCACATCAGGTGATTGGGGAGGCTGAGCTACTGCCCCCTATAGGTCACCTACCACACAAAGCCACTCCATCAACACAGGGAAGCAGCCAAAATGTGGAAACAGGGAAACATGTCACGAATGAAAGAAACAGAGGAAAGCAAACTACTGGACGACATAGAGTTCAGAACCACATTTATAAGGTTACTCAAGAATCTTCTAAAAACTGCCGAGAAACTTGATGACACTTCTGAGGAGCTTAGTGAGACCTTCTAGGACCTTAATGAGAATGCCAAAAAAATGAAAAAGGATCAGTCAGAAATGAAGCATACACTGTCTGAAATAAAGAATATACAGAAACTCAACTATAGATCAACATACCCCAAGAATCAAACCAAAGATCTGAAATATGTGGAAACAAAAAACATCCAACCAGAAAAACAAAAAGAAAAAAGAATCCAAAAATATGAAGATAATGTAAGGAGCCTCTGGGACAACTTTAAGCGAACCAACATCCGAATTTTTGGGGTGCCAGAAGAAGGGAGAGAGCAAAATATTGAAAACCTATTAGAAGAAATAATGACAGAAAACTTTCCCTACCTGGTGAAAGAAATAGACTTACAAGTTCAGGAAGCGCACAGAACCCCATACAAGAGGAACCCAAAGAGGACCACACCAAGACACATCATAATTAAAATGCCAAAGGCAAAAGACAAAGAGAGAATCCTGAAAGCAGCAAGAGAAAAACAGTTAATTACCTACAAGGGAGTACCCATACGACTGTCAGCTGATTTCTCGGCAGAAACTATGCAGCCCAGAAGGGAGTGGCAAGAAATATTCAAAGTGATGAACAGCAAGAACCTACAACCAAGATTACTCTACCCAGCAAAGCTATCATTCAGAGTTGAAGGTCAGATAAAGAGCTTCACAGACAAGAAAAAGCTAAAGGAGTTCATCGCCACCAAACCAGGATTACATGAAATGCTGAAGGGTATTCTTTAAGAAGAAGAAGAAGAAGAAAAAGGTAAAGATAAAAATTATGAACAACAAAATGACATCAAATACATACCTACCAACAAGTGAATCTAAAAATCAAGTGAATAAAAAATCTGAAGAACAGAATTGACTGGTGAATATAATAGAATCAAGGACATAGAAAGGGAGTGGACTGACAATTCTCAGGGGAAGCAAGTGTGAGGGGTGCGGGAAGAGATTGGACAAAAATCTTACTCCTATGGATGAAGACAGTGGCGGGGGGTAAGGGCATGGGGTGGGGTGGGGAATCAGGTGGAGGGGAGCTATGGGGGGGAAAAAAGTGGAACACCTGTAATAATCTGAACAATAAAGATTTAATTAAGAAAAAAATATATAAAAAAAAAATAAAACCTTGCTTTCACTTAAAAAAAAAAAAACAAAGAATTGTGGAGCTCGAAATTTGAACGTCTTTGTGCTGATACAGAAATATTGGAGAAAAACAAATGTGAACTTAGTTCACAGCACACGTGGTCTGCTTTGAAAGACCTGGAGAAGGAAGATATTTTGATTTTTAACACCTGGAATAGTATTCCTGACTCATATAATCAACTGAAAAAACTGGCGTTTGCTGTTCTTTCCTTACTCATGTCTATATATTTATGCGAACAATCACTTTCAAGCATGAAACTTATCAAGAATAAATTGAGAAGTTGTCTTATTGATGAGAACCTGGAATCGTGCCTAAAATTAAAAACAACAACATACACACCTGACTTACCCAAACTTTCCAAGGAGATGCAAGGCCATTGTTCACATTAGTGTTTGTCAGTCATTGTCATGATTTAATTTTATGGATATTGTAAACTAAATTGTAAGGAATTTAATTTTATCAATAAATAATATCGTTATTAAAAAAATATATATATATAACTGGAAAATCATATAGCAAAACTAGACGAAATATGTTTTTCTCTGTAAGGTAGTTTAAATTCAATGTATCAGGGAAATGTGGCACCAAATGGCTTTGTAACATATCCCAGAGATAATCAAACAGTGCATCATAATGGCCTGAAATCATACTGAAAAAGTTCATATCTCAGATGCACCATTAGCTAGCTGTGTGGCTCTGCAGATGTTACTTAACCTCTCTGACAATCAGGTTCATCATCTGTAAAATGCGATGAGAGTGCCTTCCTCATAAGGTAGTGAGAGGTTTAATAATATATGAAAATACTTAAAATAAGAACTAAGACACACCAATTACTCAAAAAAAAAATTTACCTGAACTAAGACAGTAATTACTCAAAAAAGATTTACTAAGGTTATTAGAAGCAGTGTTTCTCAGAAAGTATGGATGTAGTACTGCCCAGAGATACAGACCAAATATCCTCTCAATATTAATATCAGTTCCAAGATTCCCTGGAAAGCTACACTGTAGTGAGTAAAATAGGAAGCTGTTTGGTACTTAGTACCAAAGCTCAGGAAAAAATGACTAACATGCTTTGTCTTGGTCTTATTTGCAATTTGTATTATTTTCTGTCTGGCAGGATGCAGAGCCAGAACTCATCGATTCTGCCAAGACAAAACTTGTGGTTTGGATTTCATATCATGCGCCATGGTAAAATGATTGTATATGGGTTTTATTTGAGAAACAGCATTGTTTTATTATATAAAACTTTTCACCAAAAATTATATAGGAAAGAGATTTTTAAAAGACAAGGCTAAAGCTGACTGTTTAAAAGCAAAATCCTACCATCTGTAGCAGGAGGACTTTATAAAACCCAGGGGTGTCTTTTACCCAACTGTCAACACCAGGAAATGTGCCAAGGGGACAGATGCTAAAATTGGGAAGTCTCTTCTGGGGCGTGACATCAGAGTTTTATAATTTCTCTCTCAAAAAGCATCAGTCACCAGAATGGCAACCAAGTACTAAGGAGAAAACAAAAGCAACCTCCTTAATGAAGAATGGCTTCCATTAGATAGTTATACAACTAAAATTCTATTAACAAAATGAACATATTGTAGGATGGGAAGCAAAATCTGTATTGAGCTGGTTTCCAAGTGACCAGGCAGCTTTTTTTTTTAGTCATTGGCAACAACAGGGAACATATGAACAATCAAGAAAGTAATAACAGCAGCCATTACTGAAAACAGTTTCCAATGACAGCACAGAATTGAAGAAAAACAGTAAGGCTCTCCCCTGTTTTAACAATACACTGACAAAGATCTGATTATGAAAACTAACAACCAAAAAATAACATTCAGCATTAAAAATGAAAAGCAATCTATAATTAATGCCATTCCGGGGTGGGGGAGGGCTCTATTGTGCAGAAACAGAGATATCCTCTAGTAGAATGTACTTCACACTCATTCAAGAATTTGTTGAATTTGGATTTTTACTCCCATTAGATTTTTCCCACACATCAGAGAAGAGATATGACTTTTAAGATTTCAGAGTCTTCAGTTGTTTCACAACCAAGCTGAGTCTGAAAATGGACTTGCTGAATGCAGCTTTAGTTCCTAAGGGGGAGATTGCAAACTCAGAGTGTGCCGAACAGGTAACATGAATGAGCGAAGGTGACTGTGAGCCTGTGGGAACCTGAGCAGAGAATGCCCCAGGTACAGGGCACAGATGCTATTCAGCTACATAGCGAGACTGGTATTGTTAAATCTCATTTTTCAAGAGAAACCTTAAAAACCTGCACTTCTATTTGAAATCTCCAAGTTATGTGTTGGTTAAAAAAAAACACAAAAAAACATTATTTATTTATAAATATGGGTGCCACCAATGAGCACCAAGTTATCTCTGAAGGATCTCCATTCCATAATAGTAGGAATGGCTGTTTTGACATTGCCCCAAAATCATATATTTTATTTGAAGATAAAGCCCATTATTTGCAAATTCTGTTCAGATTTTATATGTAAGAGATCTAAAGTGGCTAAGAATAACTGAACTATAGAGGGTTATCCAGCCTCCCCACTATCAAAAGTAATACTAGCCCTAACCGGTTTTGCTCAGTGGATAGAGCGTTAGCCTGAGGACTGAAAGGTCCCAGGTTCGATTCCGGTCAAGGACATGTACCTTGGTTGCAGGCACATCCCCAGTAGGAGGTGTGCAGGAGGCAGCTGATCAATGTTTCTCTCCCATCGATGTTTCTAACTCTCTATCCCTCTCCCTTCCTCTCTGTAAAAAAATCAATAAAAAATATATATTTTTTAAAAGTAATACTAGTTCTCTCAAGAAATGAAAAGTAAAATGAGGGAAAAAAACTAGCAGTGATTTGCTTTATTTCTAAAAGGTAAGAAAGCAATATAAATTTCCATTTGTGCTTTAGGTGAGAAGAAACACTAATGTAACCCAGCCTGCTTTAGGCTTATTCAGTGTTTCAGAGGAAAATAAAATCAGTAATAAGGGTTGTGTTTTAATGAGATATGAGTCACTAAAGACAACCACTCTAATGGAGGAGACTCGGATAAATATATTGTTCTTTCCCTTACTCTATATGAGTAAAAACTGACAATAAAAAATCGAAAAAAAAAAATAATAAAGAGTACCATAGGTGAATATTTTATCACCTTCAACTTCTATTGAACTATAGGAAACCCTTATAATGCACTTTTACCTCACTTCATTCTAAGGTAAATTAATAAGGAGATTTTCTTCCCATCAGCCAGTCTTCATTTCCACCCCTCATTGCTTCTCATTTCTGTTCACTGAGAAGAAAACTCACACATATCCCTCTATAGCACAATGCCATATCGGTCCATTGCCAAACAAAAATGAATACTCTGAATTATTCTCCAAATAGCAAAATAAAGGCAGAAAGCTCTCATTTGTCAGAACATATATGGCAGTATACATATATTAGCCTGAGTACTCTTCTGTATTTTTTTTTTTGGTATTTTTTTTTTTTTAATACTGAATCGTCTAACCATGACCCATGAATTACGAGGTTTTCTACTCTGGCAAGTGAGAACAAGAGCTCTTGCGATTTCCAGCTACTGTTCCCTCTGATCCTTTTGAACAGCTCTTTCTCCAGCTGTGGGAAGTTTCCTCATGCATGTGAGCTGAAGACTGTAGAGGTGTGCAGCTCTCCAACGTTCTTTTTCAGCGCAGCTCTATCCTCGCGTGCATTCTGCCCTGTGAACTCCAGCCCCTTGGACCTCTCTGGGCTTCCAACTTCTCCTCAATTTAGGGAAAGCTCCAGACTCCCCCAGGAGGTCTCCCTCTGGGCACCCCAGTCTGGAAACTATGCAGGCAGTAAACAGGGGCAGTCATAGGGCTCACCTCATTTGTTTCAAGTCTCCCAGAGATCACTGCCCTTCCTTGTTTGATAGCCAATGTCCAGTTTCAGGTAGTTCTTTGGTTTGTGAAACTTTTATGTATACCTAGTTCCTGTTGTAAAGACAGGAAAAGGAAGGCCTTTCTTTTTCTTCCCTGTGGCCTTCCACAATTTATGAGTAGCACCTGGTAATTAAAACCCAATATTGTTAGCTCCTCTGATCAAATAGCCCCTCTGTTCAAACTTCAAGACAAGATAAATTACTCTCAAGGTAACATTTTTGCATACATATCCCTCCTCTCTGCTGTTTTCACAACTCAGGGATTATTAGTAGAAAGTTCCCTTCTGCCCTCCCCTTCAAAAAGGCCTCTTTTAATCTTTGTAATTTTCTCTCTAAGATTTTTATGAGCTTGGGATGATGCTGATAAAAGACATCTCCCTAGAGATGTCTCCTAAAGAACAAACTACTATCCCTCTGATGTCTGCCCCATTTCAGCCCAAAAGTCCCCCGCTCCCTGCCTTGTTGCTTAGCAACAGCCTGGGCTTAAAAGGAGACATTACTTTGTTTCTTGCCCTTGTATTGCACTGGCCCTTTCCCTTTGGGAAAAGTAAAATAAACTTCCTCTCTGCATCTATCTCTTCTCTCAGTTGTGAATTCTTTCACAGCCCACATCACCAGCCAAAACCTTAACACCTGTTACTCTAACGTTGCAGGCATGGAAGGTTTTTTATTTTGTTCTTTCACATTTATAGTTTGACGAGTAAGAATATATTCTTTTCTCCCCACACTCATTACTCTTTACAATTTCTATTGCTTCACTATACATACACATTGTTAACCCTCAGGGTTGGTAAATAGTATTAAGATAAGTTAGCCCTCAGGGTTGGTAAATAGTATTAAGATAAGTTAGCCCAGGCAACAAGCAGAATCCAATGATAGATCTTTTTGTTTTGTTTTGTTGATTTTTACTTATGATGCCCTGTCACTTTCTTCCACTCTAAAAAAAACACAAGATAAGCCCAGCTGGTGTGGTTCAGTGGCTGAGGATTGACATATGATTCAGCAGATTGTAATTCAATTCCAGTCAGGGCACATGCCCAGGTTGCAGGTTTGATCCACAGGGTGGGGCATGCAGGAGGCAGCTGATCAATGATCCTCACTATTGATGTTCCTATCTCTCTCTTCCTCTCCCTTCTTCTTTAAATCAATAAAAATATATTTTTAAAAAAAATAAAATAGTAAGAATCTTTGAGTGTCTCTTAGTTTGAAAAAGGCTCAGGCTGTGGCCATTAAAATGACCTGTATCAAAAGCTGTAATAATTAAGTTTATGATTTATTATACTAACCAATGTGTGATAAACTCAGGGACACTACCTAGTTTACAGCAACAGGAGAGAAAGAGGAAAGAGCATAGGAAAGAGAGATTCCAAGAATGATTCAAAAGACAATGCAAGTTTCCAAAAGGTAATGAATGCCACAGTAAATGATATACTCTGTCCTAGGACATTATAAAAACACGGTTGCCTTTTCCTAAGAGTCAAAGATTATAACTTAAAATTCAAAACTGAATTTACTACAGATTTTGTATCAAATTAGAGAAATGAAACTAAAATCATTTAAGCCAAGCCATAATAGCGTTCTATGAAACAGTCCAAGGTCTGTCACTCAAAATAAAAAAATTTTCAGTCCTCTTTTGTTTCTTCTAAAATATATTAGGGGTGTGGGGGCTGAAAATACACAAACCATGACCTCCTTCAGACATTTTGACTATTCTGAAGGAAGTAAATATTAAGATGGTAATTTAAAAATGATAATATTAAGGAAAAATTAAATTTTCAGCATGACTGGTAATGTCTCTATATACCCTAGTTTCATATGTCTCTATATACCCTAGTTTCATTTTTAACTTGGACTTCTTAATATTTTAATATTCAAAACCACTTTGTATTAGCTTCAATAATTTAAGCAAATTTAATTAACTACATCCCATATAAAAAGAAAATAACATGGGATTTTACTAAGCACATATCCAGTGTTTTTCTTCATGTTTGGAGAAAACCTGCCACATAATTACAGTTGTTCTTATCCTGGAAGGCTGATTGTCTTGCAGTTTCAGGTGGTTTTTGTCAACAGGAACACAGATTAAGATATTCATTCCAGTGGCCTGGAGACAGGCCCACAATGGGGGTGCAAAGTCCAGAAAGCTAAATCCTTCACTGTTACTTGACTGAACATAATTGGAACTTGTTTATTAAGCAACCTGAACATGATGTGGACTGAAATATTGGCTTCATTCTTCTTCTTTTTTAATCCTCACTATAAATATATATTGAAATATATATATATTTCAATATATATTATTGATTTCAGAGAGGAAGGGAAAGGAGAGAGAGAGATAGAAACATCAATGATGAGAGAGAATCATCGATCGGCTGCCTCATGCATGGCCCCTACAGGGGATCAATCAAGCCCACAAATCGAGCCCACAACCCGGGCATGTGCCCTTGCCTGGAATTGAACCCAGGACCCTTCAGTCCACAGGCCAATGCTCTATCCACTGAGCCAAACCAGCTAGGACAAGGATGGTTTTTAATTGATTTTTCAGAGAGACAGGTAGAGAGAGAGAGAGAGAGAGAGAGAGAGAGAGAGAGAGAGAGAGAGAGAGAGAGAGATGAAACATCTATCAAATGCCTCCTGTAAGTGCCCCGACCTGGACCAAACCCTCAATCTAGGTATGTGCCCTGATTGGAAATCAAACATGCCACCTTTTGGTGCACGGACAATGCTCCAACCAACTAATAACACTCCAGGGCCAGTTTTCTTTGCTTTCTGCCTTTTCGTTCACTTTGCTGGATCTTCATTCTTCAATGAATGACAACATCTCAACTTTCAGGTATAGAATAGTCCCTTAATTGATAACTACAATTCACTTTTACAATTAATGATTCAAACTTCCATAAAATTGAACATCAATCTCAATTTTTTTTCCCCCACTCCATTTCAATGGTCTGCACTTTCATTCTCCTCGTCTATCCCCTCACCCTTCTTCCCATTTGCTGTTCTTCAAAACTAGAAAGGGTAGTGGGAGTAGAGATTAAAGGTAGATGGGTAAAATACTAGTACCTCTCTTGCTTAACACAAAGAAGTTGTCTTGTAATCCATTCTAGCCATCATTATTGCTGGTTCTTTTATAGGACACATGCGTGTGTGTGTGTGTGTGTGTGTGTGTGTGTGTGTGTGTGTGTGTATGTGTGTGTATTTTGAGGCAGCTATAATTTCTTACGCTTAGTACTTCACTAATTCACTTTTTGGAGGTGAGATGCTATAATGACTGCTTTCTCAGATCCTGACCATAGAAAATCATCCTAGATTTTCTTAATTTAAGATGCCCTCCCTTCCAGCAGGCAGGAATCCCCCTTAGGACAGATGAAGCCAGCTTCTTGCTCTGGCATTCAGTTAGCTTATGGCAAGTAAGGCATCCTGGCCATGCCAAATGCTAGCTGCATTACCTCTTTCAGGCCTGTAAAATTCTGTTACCTCAAGCATCTCTAGTGAATTTCCATGAATTCAACAAGTAGGGAGCAAATATTAGTTTATATTAGAGATGGATTAATCGTAAAGATAAGAAGTGTAAGTTTAGGATGTGATGCCGTTACAATTAACCTAGTTATTAATAAAAGGAAAGAAGCAAGGGGAAGATAAGCATATGCCCAATAAAGTTGGGGTGACATCAGATAGGTACCTGCCTATCAGTCACACCCAGAAACAGGTCATTAGACAGAATGGGCACGGCCACTGCAAGGGCACGGAATTTGGGATATTTAATCCCCTAAACAAAGAAATTCACTCTCTTGGTTGCTCTTGGGACTCTTGCTGCAGGTGGTGCACTCTCACGGCTCTCCTGCAGTCATTCACATGGCCCATGGCCATGGGGATCCCCACTCACAATGGACTAAGGGACTACAGCCTGATGCTGACCTGGACCTGGCTGCAACATGGAATGGAAACTCTGGGCACTGGCATTGCTTTTAGCCTTACTAAAACCTCAGCTACACTACATCGTGATTGGACTGGGACTTAGGAAACCCAGACAAGTAATTCCACACAAATAAAACCACTCATCCTCCCATGTGAGGCTCAGAACATTGTTTTTCTTGAGAAATCATAAGGACTCCACCCCCAGCACTCAGTGGAGAAAGGGATACCCCAATTTCCCCAATAACAGGCACTTTCCAAATCTCTGAAAAGGGCCTTAGCAATGTCTTCATATAATCAGATAGTGTGTAAAATTTGAAAAAGTAATATAAAGTTTAGTGTAATGAAACCCATATTATATAAGCTTTAGGCCCACAAAACTTGGAACTTCTCCAGACATTCTCTATACGAAGTTATATTCACCAGACTTCAGGAGGAACAAACATACCAACTTCTCATAGGGACTCTCACTCGGATTTCTCCTCTTCAATCTTTTATGAAGATAGAGAAACGCCACAGGACAACAATCTCTCCAGTACACAGACACATTCTACATTAATAAATCTCAACAACACCCCTTCAAATGGAAGTGGGCAGTGAGGCTGAGAGGCACTGAACCAGTTTGCCTTTCTTTTTGAAAGCCCTATATGAACATATCTAGGATGACCTTATAATGTGAGGCCCTTATCACTTAGTAATTTCGGCTTTGGAGCCCCAGACTCAAAATTCAAGATAACAAGGAGTTGCATGTGACTTCCTATCCCAGTGGTCGGCAAACTTCGGCTCGCGAGCACATGCGGCTCGCGAGCCACGGTTTGCCACTCTGTTGACTAATGAGTTTGCCGACCACTGTCCTATCCTATCTAATAAAGAGGGAAATGCTAATTGACCCTCACACTGTCACAAAGGTGGTGGTGCCCACAGCCAATAAGGAGGGAATATGCTAATTGACTGCCCCAACCTCAAAGATGGTGGCACCCACAGCCACAAGATGGCAGCGCCCAGTCCCCCTAGCCCCGCTGGGGCAGCAGGCCCTCAGGCGGGCCCGGCCACTCTGCGCGCCTGCTTCCAGAGTCCCCCAGTCCCCTCAGCCCCCCAGCCACCCAGGGCTGGCCCAAGGCACAGGCAAGCCTCAGATGACAGCTGCCCAGCTGCCCAGGGCCAGCCTGAGGCTCACATAACCAGGGCCAGCCGAGGCTTGCACTGCCGGCAGTTGCAGCAGTAGAGGTATGATGGGGCATTGCCTTCCCTTGATTGCCGAGTCACCTCCTGACCCTGAGGGCTCCTGGACTGTGAGAGGGGGCAGGCCGGGCTGAGGGACCCCCCTCCAGTGCATGTATTTTCATGCACCGGGCCTCTTGTTATAAAATAAAAGCATTCACCCAAGACAACACAGGTGTATATCACTGACTTACGCTTCTTCCTTCATCCAAAAGACAGACTCAAAACAAAAATTATTAAAATATTCAGCAAGATAAATTTATTTTATATTTTATTTTATTAGGAAAAAACATTGTTTCCCTTCAAGGCAACATGGAAATTAAACTGACCATTCCCTAAAATGTTTATTATATCTCAATGAAAAGCAAAATTCTAGAGATTAAATTTGCAGAAGGTAAACATTTGTATGTTTAATCATAAATTTAAATTTATAATTCATATAGAGTAAGAAAACATATCTTGGAAATTAGGTTTAAGGATAAATATCCAATCCAAACATAGTAACTTAAAAAAATAACAATTTAATTTTGCAATTTATAAAAAGGTAAAATGAAATCTGTGAGAGAAAAAATATATTTCAATATTCAAAACTAGTTTTGTCATCAATAAACTGACTGGTTTAATCTCTAAGTCTATATAAAAGGAATGTAGATTTTGAAAACCAGAATGTATACATAAGAACAGGTCAAATCAGAAATCAATAGTAGAGTTTTTATTTTTTGCATTTTCTTATGTTGTGCTGGGTAGACTTGGTTTCTGTTTCCCAGATGCCAATAAATATATTACTTATTTTCCACTTTTAAAATAAATCACTGATAAAAGCTAACTGTGTTTTTATACTTTCCGACCTTGATTAATCCCTAGTACTTTCAAGTGATCTGTAAATACTGCATGCTTTTGAATGATATCTTGCCAAATTGTTTGTAGCAGGCCCAGAGCTACACATTGAATTTTGATGGGCAGTTAGTGAGACATGCAAAGAAGGCAGAAATGAACAGCTAATGAGCCACTCAGGATTCCGGCCTGGAAAAACTTCAAATCAAGTGGTAATACAAAGGGGAAAAAATGATTAAAGTCACAAATCTTTTGAATCTTATTCCAAAATATGATTCTATAAGATTTTTTTTTATGTTTCTAGAGTCCATTGAAGTCTGCAATTGTCTTTCATTTTTCTGAATACTAATAGGTAAGAAAACTATGGACTGTCATGAAGAAAAGGAAGTGAGGTTTATGAAGCAGAAAAACCCCCATAAATGCTATGCTAATTAGCAAACAATGACAACTTCCATAGCACCGAAAGAGTCCTGGGATATCTAGGACCCTTAGAAATTTAAAGTACACAGACATGCAGAATCAGGGCACAAAACTCACTTTTTACCAGGTTGTACCTCTACAGAGTTTCATAATGGCAGAAAAAAATGCGTAAATTGTGTAACTAGCACTTTTTTACCTATTAGGTAGGTGTCTAGCTTATCTTACAAGATTTAAATGAAGACTTTGACAGGTAAAAGGCAAGTACTGTCAGATTGTTTCCAAATCTACATATATGAGAAAATACTGCTTAACTCATGGAAAGATTATGACTAAACATTTTATAGTAACAGTATAATTTATAGTAACTATACTAGAAATATATGTCAATAGAGCATTATAATAATGTTTTTGCTCTATAAAGACCCACCAAAACAAATTAGCATTTTCATCTTGATAAATTTATTAGGTAGAAAAAAAATGTGACTTGAATTATTTCAGTTGAAAAAGTACTGACAAGCAAAAACATTTTTCATTTTTTTCCAAAACAAGATTTGTTCACCCGTCTATTTTTAAAAAGGTAATTTCCTATGACAACAGTATGTAAGACAGTAATATATATATATATTACATATATATATATATATATATATATGAAATCATTAATTTTGTAAAATACTTAGTTACTTATATTAAAAAGATACCGAAAAAAGTTATCTGGCTTATGAGAACAACTCAAGTATATATATATATATAACATTTGTATTTTAGAAAATGATTTCCCTTCAATTAACTAGGTAACTTCTCTTATTACAAAACAACAACTGGCCCAGCTGACATGGCTCAATGGTTGAGGGTCAACTTATGAACCAAGAGGTCACGGTTCCTGGTCAGACACATGCCCGGATTGTGGGCTTGATCCCCAGTGTGGGGCATGCAGGAAGCAGCCAATCAATAATTCTCTCTCATCATTGATATTTCTCTCTCTCCCTCTCTGTTCCTCTCTGAAATAAATAAGAAAATATTTTAAGTAACAAAAACAGTAAGCAAGTATAAGTACTGTGGCAAAAATTACTAAAAAAAAAAAAAAAGTAGGCAATGGAAACTAACAGAGAAGTTTACCCTATAAATTTGAATTTTTAAGACTGTCAAGAATTCTGCTAATCCCAAACCAGCTATCTAAATATCTTCATGATCTGGCAACCCCATCTCTTACCTTGTGTCTCAGATAGAAGGGCACACACAAAACTTTCCCTAAGTCACACCACACTGCATCACTCCTTCAATCTTTTGCTCTCTGTGCTGGGTAAATTCTGTTCATCTCTTAAAATTCCAGTACAGTAAACACTTCATCTGGATAGGCTGCCTTGACCTCAAACTCAAGAGGAATTTAATTATACCATCCTCTAAAAAGTACATCTTTATTCCATATCCCTCTAACATTATATGAATCACAACATAGAATTTAAATGAATTGCATACTTTTTCCTTTTTTAAAAAAATTGCTAAATTAATTTTGAAATGTGATTTCAATTTTTGGTAAGCTCATTGTACCATAGCTTAGGTAGGGAAAAATTATAACTTACTGGAGGGTGTGATTTACATTATATTGTAGATTTTTAAAAATCTGGGAGAACATTTAAATATGTGATGAGATTCAAACCAGAATATGTTTAGGAGGAAAAAAAGCCCCTTATATGAATGTATAATTAAGGATAAAATAAAATTGAGTATTTGTATAATATTTTATATGGGCTTTAGTATTTATAGGTGTAAAATTAATGAGGCAATGAAAAAAGCCTGTGCTGTTTTTCTTTCTTTATACCTCAGCTTTCTCCTATACAATAAAAGCTAATATGTTAAGTGTTCGACCAATTGGTCGTCCACTTGACCAGTTGCTATGACGCGCACTGACCACCAGGGAACAGACACTCTGACCAGTAGGTTAGCTTGCTGCTGGAGTCCAGCCAATCACAACTGGGCAAGAGGGCTGAACACTCTCTGGAGTCCTCCTGCAGTCCTTCCCAGCTGGCCAGCCAGCCCCATGGGCCCCCATGGGGACTGGGTGAGATGGCCCCAATTGGCCCCAATGGCAGGCCAGGCTGAGAGACACCACCCATGCACGAATTTGTGCACTGGGCCTCTAGTTTAATATAAAAAAGCAATATATGTTTGTTAATTTGGGTAAAACCAAATCACTAGGCTGAATAATTTTAATATTCCTCTATCGTTTATTTTTTTACTTTATATCAGCTTTTATGGGAAAAGATATAAAACTCTTGCATTTGATTATTTGCCTTTTAAAATTAAGTAGGAAAAATTTCATTTAAAAACAATACTTCTCATTATATTGTTTTATCAAAATAACTTTTAAAACTTGCCTAAATTTCCCATTTTTTTCCCCATGGCAGTATTTATTCCCCCATCCTACTATTCTTACAAAAAAAAAAAAAAATCCTATGTAATTCAAGAAATTATGCACAGCTAAAAATACTCAATTCCTACAACTCTTCTAGTTGGGACAAGGGAGTAGGAGGAGGTTCTGACCAATACAGTAAAAATATCCTAGGAAATGCCCTTTCCTGAATGCAGCGCCAAAGCCTCTCTAGGAGAAAGCTCCATTGGGCTTCTTCCCCCTACTGTCTGCTTGTAACTCGGAAATGATGCCTAAAGGTGTAGCAGCCACATGATAACCAACAGGAAAGACAAATGTTAAAGTCGGCAAAGCAGGAAGCAGGAGGAGTCTGGTCTTTGATTACATCCTTGAGCAGCTGGACCAGCCTGGCGGCCTGTTTCTGAACATCTTGTTACAGATGAAAAATAAACCTCTAGCTCCTGAAGCCACTGGCTGGAT
Source organism: Corynorhinus townsendii (assembly GCA_026230045.1). Classification (NCBI taxonomy): domain Eukaryota; kingdom Metazoa; phylum Chordata; class Mammalia; order Chiroptera; family Vespertilionidae; genus Corynorhinus; species Corynorhinus townsendii. Next base: position 61,391,740 of record JAPDVU010000005.1, read on the forward strand.
TTTCTACTATTTTCAACCACATGCATGCCTAATTCATACAATATTTGGGAGAAAACATATTGCAAATTTAAATCAAGCTTTCTGATTTAAAGTTAGCCTTATTTAACAATATTTTATTATAGCTTGTTTTATAATAAAATATTAATGATTCCTATTCATTCCTTTTTTAAAAATGGATTTATAAGTGTGTTCTGCTCTAGATATGTAGCATATTAGTCACCAGTCCTTGCTTCTCATTAATGATGAAAAGTCTCAATAATTAACTTTTTATGGTAGTCATTGTAACACCAATGTAATGCTTTACTGGTGATGATTTAGAAAATGATTAAGCTATTGAAAAATGCTTTCAAAAATATAGCATAACAAAATGGAAAAAGAAAGGCCTAGCTCATTTAGGAGTTAAATATATAGATGATAGAATAAGACGCAAGACCAATATTCTGAACAGTGAATATTACATTTGAATTATGGACCAGTTCAAAAGGTACTTAATTAAATTACTGTGGCTTAGTTACAGAAAAGCCCCTTACTCTTGTTATAATTTATGACATTTAATAACATTAAAAATGAAAGAATAGGTGAATTCTCTTGTCTGGCTGGCAAAGCTAATTGTAAACATTATAAATTTTGAAGCTAATCCCTCCAAACTGACATAAATATAATTTTCAATTCATTCTAATCATGCTTACACTTATCAATGAAAAGCCTGCTGACACAGAGGAAGCCTTCATTTCTGGTACTCATTAATAAAATTTCATTATGATTTCACAATGGGATCCATCCTTCACCAGTAATTTTTTTAAAAATTAGTCTAAGGAAATTAATGCATATTACATATGTTAACACATTATTAGTCTTCAAAAATTAGCTACATTAAGAATTCTGGAACACTGATGATTTTGATTATAACAATAACAATCCTATATAATAAAACCCTAATATGCAAATAGATTGAACAGTGGAACGACCGGTCACTATGACATGCACTGACCACCAGGGAGCAGATGCTCAATGCAGGAGATGCCCCCTAGTGGTCAGTGCACTCCCACAGGGAGAGGGCTGCTCAGCCAGAAGCTGGGATCACAGGCTCTGCTGCAGGTGGGCAGTAAAGAGCGAGGGGTCCCAGACTGCAAGAATGATGTCTGACTGCCAGGCTGAGGGACCGCCCCCCGACCCAGTGCACAAATCCATGCACCAGACCTCTAGTTAGTAATATATACTGGTTGGCACTTAAGTACTAGATAATATGCTTCCTCTCCTATCTTATTTTGATATAATTAATTTAATTTCTCCTCCTCAAAAAAAGAGAGATAGGTAAAATTTCTACCTCCATTTTCCATATGAGGATACCAAGGTAGAGGAAAGTTAGTCAACTTTCCTAGAATCAAGCAAATAATACATGATCTATAGACTCTAAAATCAGGTAGTCTGACCCTAAAGTCTATAATCACCCTGTGTGGTAAATCTCTTAAACTCAACAGCCCACTTTTCTGTGGCACCAGACATGTTTTTAAATCGACAGGTAGAAATATCATGCAACATATTCTTCTACAGGCAAGTCAACTCCATAAAAACTGACTCTTTTTACTAAGGGTAACAGATTTACTCCAGTGCTTTGAGGAACCAACCACAAAAATTTCCAGAAAGTGTGATAAATTAATAGGGAAGTGGGTTATTATACATCACAAAAGTTTTAAGAACATATGATCCTTCAGATGTTCCCCTTCCAAACTGGCATCAATACAAAGTAGTCCAGACATTTATATGACTATCCCAGCATTAGAGCAGAGTATATAAAATACATAAAGATCCTATATAATAAAAGGCTAATATGCAAATAGACCAAACAGCAGAACCACCAGAACAACTGAACAATGTAACAACCGAACAACTGGTCGCTATGACGGGCACTGACCACCGGGGGGGGCGGTGTATAGAACATGAAGGGCGTTGCCCGGGGGGCAGGATGGTGGAGCAGGTGAGCGGGGGCACCAGACCAAGGTGGGGCACCAGTCGCTGTCATTGAGGAGAGACTCTGGTGGTTACTAAAAATTCTTTGCTCTCACGCACCACAGTCCCGCCCAGCGCTTGCACCTGCTGCTGGCGCTGGCCCTGCTCACACCTACAACCAGTACTGGAGCCACCACTTGCACCCGCTGCCGGTGCCTGGCACCAGTCGCCATCACTCGGCGCCATCAGGGGATGTAAGCAGCAGCTGCTGGCCCTGATCATCCCTGAGGGCTTCTCCACCTCCCTCTGTTCCTGTGGGGTGATTTGAGCAGCAGCGCCGCTCACACCTGCTGTTGGTGACAGCCCCAATCGCTCCACACCATCAGTGGGTGCCAGCGGGGCCAATGCCGTCAGTGCATAGAAGCGGCAGCAGTGGGAGTGAGGCTGCCAGCAGACAGGGGACTGTTGCTATGGTGGGAGGAGCCAGGCAGGGGTGCGGAGGATGGGCTGAGACCCGACCCATGTGCATACTGCAGCCTTGCCGCCCACAGGTCCTTACAAAGTGCACGAATCTGTGCACTGGGTCCCTAGTAAGCACATAACGTAGTAGATATAAGGAAGCCCCAAGGCTATTTCTATAAAAATAAAATGTCAAATAGTTTTACTGGCTATAAATACACTGTCATAAAAAAATGAGGTCACAATGAATAACCACAGATGTGTTTTTTCCTGAAAATATATTCAAAATGACATAAAATGCTATAAAACTTTTGATACAACCATAAGAGTTAAAGAAACATAATTGAGAGATAATGACACAAGTGAAATACAAACAAAATGAAAATGACATATGAAAATGCTTAATTTTCATTTATCAAAATCATTGCATTTTATATATTCTGACATTTAATAATTTCAAAAAATGTAAATTTTCTTTGCCTTAGAAAACAGAGGACAAGAAATATTACTCATATAATGTAATTAGGAAAATTTTACTCACGAATACCATTTGACTTGGCAAAGATAATATGGCCAGGTAAGGGCAGATCTGGATCCTAACTCAGCATTCTTTCTAACACAGTAGCTAGCCACGCAGGTACAGACTATTCTAAATACCATTTTAAAAAGCCAATACTATGTAAAACCTCTGTACTCTAGAAGTTTTTCATATAACCAGACTTTCAATGTGAGAAACTATATAAAAGGACCTACAGAATTCTGTAAACACTGAAAGATACAGCTTTTAAATAAATTTAGTTTATACTCTTTCCATAACTTAATTTTAAAGTTACTAGTAGATCTCTGTAGATTACTCCAAATAGTTAATAAAATGTTAAGAATATTGTCAAGAACTAGTGAAATAAAGTTTCACACACAAAAAAAAAAATTAGTCAAGTATCTGTAAGAAAAAATACTGGAAATAGAACCTTGGAAGTTCACGTTTTTAAATAAGTGGTGCGGGAATGGGGGTGAGAGGGGTAAAAATAAAAGACATGAGTTTGAAGATGTTTTCCTATACAGGACTTCTCTTCTGCAACACATGTTTTATACATTATTTGAATTCTTTGAGAGATAAGTGGAGGAGGTATATTACTATTTTCCAAAAAAAAAATGAAACTTCCAAAGAAAACTATATTCCCAAAACACCCAAGTAGTTGGTAGAGGATGCAAGACATAAAAAGTAGAAAGTAACTGAAGACAAATCTCCAAAAGAGAATTTTGAAGGGGGGGGTGGGGGGGACAGTTAATAAATACTTATTACCTGACTAGTAAATGACAGTGGGAGAATGTGATCAAAACCAGTAACAATTTGAAGGATTTGATTTTTTTAAAAACACATGGCTGTAGTTGAGATTATTAACAATGAAGTTATATTTCTTTAAGATTTTTGAATGACTAAGGAAATTATTTTAAAACATGGACCATTAAGCAGCAGAATAATATCCCAAAGGAAACATCAAAAGCCCAGATGAGCCATTAAAAACTCTTTAGAGTCAAATAATACTTCAAGTCTCAGCTCTACATTAAAGGTGTATGTGTAATAAAATTAAAATGGAACCTTTTACCTATGTTTATAAATAAGGTAAAGTAAAACCTACATGTATAATGTAACGGTAATACAGAATTTCTTGTATCCACTACATCAGATTTTATTCTCCCAGTCATGTAAGATCCTCATTTTCCAAAGTGAAACCACTTTATATTGGGCCATGGCAAAGTGAATGCAGGAAGGCGATGCCTCCATGCCTATGGCACATAACTGCTGTCACAGTTCCAGAAAATGAAGTGTCAGGGAAGGCATTTTTCAACAGATTATGTCCTATTCTCACTTTCGTGTGCAGAGTAAGAACCACTGCACAAGCAGGAAATGTATATCAACTTAGACTGACCTTGGAGACACATCAAAAGAAAGTCCTTGAACCATAAAAATAATTGATTTAGCCGGGCTGGCATGGCTCAGTGGTTGAATTAAGAGGTCACAGTTCTATTCACAGTCAGGGCACATGCCCGGGTTGCAGGCTCAATCCCCAGTGTGAGGAGTGCAGAAGGCAGTTGATCAATGATTCTGTCTCATCATTGATGTTTTTATCTCTCTCCCTCTCTCTTCCTCTCTGAAATCAATAAAAATACATTAAAAAATAAATAATTGATTTATCTATACCTTTTTTCCGAAATGTTTGAAATTTATTTTAACCAAATGTGGGGCAGAATTTATCTACAGCTAGCATTTATTGAAGTAAGTTATTCTCATAATTGCACAAATCAAATAAATAGCAGCTCTTTATCAACTATCAGTATGCTCATGAGAAGACACATACATATTGACATTTTGCAATTAAGATACTCATAGCATCTTATTAAATGGATAGTGTCATTAATAGCATAGTTATAAAATTTGTCATCTAATTTTAACATATCAAATGTCTAAGATTTTACTTTTTCTTCAATTATAATTTTATTTCTTAAAGAATTCTGAAAGACAAGTGGGGCATGATTCAAAAGTGCTCTCTAGAATTTAATGTTAAATTATAGAGTACACATGTATAATTGAATGATTTTAAATACCTTCACCGATTGCTTCTAGAAAAGGTTTTAAATTCCAATTTTAATTGTACATTGTATTTTCATATCACTGTATCTTTAAAAGATTGTTTTGAAAACAAATATTCTAAATATTTAATGACTTTAAAATTAATTTTAGCAACAAATTTTGGATTAAAATAATAATTTCAGACAATTTTTACTAAAGCACTGAGCAAACATCATCTGATTTATAAATGTACTCATCACATTGATATAAAGCATGTTTCAAAAGCTAAATGAATTTAAGTTATATCCATTTAACCTATGTTTCCTTTCCCAGGAGGGACAAAATGAACACAGAACACAACAAATTGATAAATACACACTATTAACACACACTATTGCTATTTTACACAGACTTAAGTACAAATCAGAATGCTAAGTACAAATAGCATTTTCCTGCTTAAAGACCTGTGGATTTTTTTCCCTAATAATTGAAGTTCTAGCACCCTAGGCTGTCCAATATCTTTCCAGCCTTCTTCACTTTATACACCACACTCTTGGGTCCAAATCTGAATTTTGAAACTCCTCTATCTATTCCATTCATTTTTGCACCCCTAAGCCTGCACTTTTACAATATTAAATCTCTCTCCTTCATCTTCAGGCTTCAAACTTCATTAAGGGCAACATCAAATTTTATTTAATTCAAGTTTTTGCCCTGGCCAGTGTGTTTCCATTAGTTGAGCGTAACCCCAAGCACTGAAAGGTCACCTGTTGGATTCCTGGTCAGGGCACATACCTGGGTTGCCCGCTGATGCCCCTAGTAGGAGCGTGCAGGAAGCAGCCAACCCATGTCTCTCTCTCTCTCTCAAATCAATGAAAACATATTTTAATTCCAGTTTTCAACAAGTTTTCTCCAACAGCCTAGCCAAAAGTGGTTGCTGATTCTTTGAATTTCCACTAGTAACCTCTCATCTAAATTCCTCCTATAGCACCTGAATTGACTGACCCACTTCCAGTTTTGCCCCATTTAACACTTCCCCAAGGTCAGCCAGAGTAACTTTTTATTCAGAAATGTAATTGTGATCATATCATTTTCATGCTTAAAATCTGTGACCCTCCATTATCCATAACAATTAAGTACAAACACATACATGACTAAAACCTTTACGTTTTCCTGTCTTCTCCCACTACCATCTGCTGCTTTTCCCTGTGACCTCACACATACTCTTCCTCTAACCCTATGAGTGTCATTCAGTACCTTAAAGATAGCAAGTTTTCTCTTTCTCCTGCACTTCCGGCCTTCTAACTTTGTACACTGTTTCAATAATACTCTTCGCATTTCTCTTTGCCTGGCTAACTCCCACTTACCTTCCTGAGCCTAGATTGTGGCCTTCACACTTCCCTCCATCTCCTGGCATGCATCTTAATTTACACCATTCATCACTGCTTGTGTAAGTGTTTTTCTCTCTCATTGGATTATGGGTTTTGCTGGCTGAGAACCACTGAGTTTCTTATTGATCATTGTGTACCCAGTGCCTGGATTAGTGCTTTATATCTAAAGGTTGCTTAATTCATAGTTACTGAAAATATGAATATCTCAATACCCACCACTCTTATGTATTTGCTCAGAAAAGAACTTTTAAAGTTGTTCAAGATGCAGTCTATAAGGAATTAATCTCTTGACTGACCTTCCCCTCTGCTGAGCTAGGCAACTAGATGATCTGATCTAAAACTTAGAGCCAAGTAACAGAGTGAAAAAAGATCATTGACATTTCTTAACAAAATACAGTCTCCGCGAACATAAATTGTGTTGTAGTAGGTAAGCAAGAAATGCAGTTAAGTAAATGAAACATTGTTGGTAATAAGAAGAATGCCAGAATAACATTCAAAGCACACAAACATATTCCAGGCTATTTTGCCAACTGGTTTTGAAAAAAAATGGGCAAGTTTTATCTCACAGAATCATAGTTTCTATTTCCAGCAAATAGACATTTTGATTAGATTATCACTAAAGTGTATTTATAATTCTATCATTCCAATTCTATTATTGAATTAGGTGACAACTAAGATTCAAAAATCATAAATGTGCCTTTTTTTCTTTCTATCAACTTTTTTGGTTCTGATAATATTGTGGCTTCTACCACAAAGAAAATAAAGAAACATGCTCCCTTAAAGGTGAAATTAGCATATTAGACTGTATTAAGCATTTGCAAGCAAGGGAAGATATATCATAATTAAATGACAGCTTCAATAATATCAGATAATTTAACTGGTATCTGTACTGCTGGTCTAGTTGAACCTGAAACATAGGCACTCCATAAAGGTCAGGTCCCTTCCTTTACTGACAATTCAGATACATTTTAGAGATAAGCTTAATTCAGCTTTTAGACAATATTCAATAATTGAATTAAAAACCAGATAGACATAAAAAGTCCATGATCAAAAAGTGTTTTTAATCTTAGCCTCAAAAACTTAAGACACTTGAACTTCTTTATAAAGAATGATTGTGAGGCACAACCATTCTACAATTTACAGTTTATAAAACATTAAAATCATAACTAAATGAAGAGAATAGCCATGTAAGTTTAGTAAACCTCCACATTTTCCATTTAATGTATAAAAATTAAAATGGATGGTAATGAAGCACAGTTGAGAAAAGGCCATTGGGAGAAACTGCAAAGCAAAGCAAAACCAGAAAGAAACAGATAACACATGTTAAAACATTTTTGGAACTGATAATGCTAATCTGAATAAATACACACTTATAAAGAGACTATCATTTTCTCTCCACATTCTCTAAGTGGTGCTGCCAAATACGGGAGGATTGGAGCCATTTCGGGGAAACTGCTGAATCAGGAGCATGAGTCAGAAAGTAAACCCTTCCCACAGAAAAGTACTTCAAAAAGTGCTGATACCTCACCCACAAACAGACATGCATTCAGTTCAGCAGGTCCAAGCCTTCTCTAGTCACCAAGGCCCCAGGCACACTTCCCTTCCCAAACTCATCCCCTCATACTATGTGCATTTGAAGAAAGTGATTCCTACAAAGGACCAGAGTTTGTCTGTGTCTAAATGTGGAGGTAAAGCACACACTAGATACTACCTGGGATGTCTCTAAAAACTAATGGCAGAACGTTTTCTAATTCAAATAACAAAAAAGTCTAAAATAAAAATAAAATTAGGCAAAATAAAGGGCTTAAATCAATTACAAATTAATTTAGAGACACAGGGGGAAATTGCTTGACAGTAATTTCAGGGAACCTAAGAAACTCTTTCTCCACAAGCCTTTAAGAGCTAATCATCCCTCTCACCTGGTCTAGACATTGCTCTTCTCTGAAGGTGGCAGCAGGGATAGAACATAACTAGAGTTACCCTCAGGCTTCTGAGGATATTTTTGGCACAAGCAGTTCAGCAAGTGCACCCTGTGTATAATTACCACAGGGTGATGCTCCAAGGTTAAGGCATCCTTGGACAACAAGGAACTGATTATTCTCTCCTCCCATGCCCCAAGACAAGATCTCATGCTGTGACTCTCCATCACCATCATTAGTAAATATTAAAATGCCACAGTTTATAAAATTACTTCTTATTGATCTCATTCGACATTTATTTTCAAAAGCAACAATAACAGCAGCAGCAATGATTTCCCACTTGAATTTCAGCTCTAAGCACTCCTCTGTGAGCTGAATGGGTTAATGATCCTAGCTCTTCTTCAGACAGAGCCTAAGGCATAGAAGGAACAATGTAATAATTAATCAAAGCAAGCACTGTTAAATGGGGCCTAGAATCTTTATTTGTTAAGATAAACTCACTCTGTTTGGATCTCAAATCTTATCATTTCCTACGTTAAAAGCATATTTCTATTTCATCTCTGCAATCTCCACAAAATATAACCTTGAAAAAGAAAAGCCCTCAAATAGTTTAGCTATATTGTCTAGTAGTCAGTGTCAGTCTTAGTGTAAAACTATGAAAATTGTCCTTTGAAACTTTTCAGTAAGCATAATGACATCCCCTCCTATGAAACAGTAAATAAGCACACACAGTATTCTGTAATAGTGCAGCAATTTCAGTGATCAGAATTATCTCCATCAATGAATGGCACTAACATCCTTGTTTGGCATTTCTATTACATCTTCACACAGTGTTCCACTATAGCTGTAACATCTTGTTCTTAGTTATAATGATGAATAGCAATGCATTTTAATTCATACTCCTGATTTTCACCCTTTTCTACCCACCTTCATTTGCATTTGGCTACACAGTCTGAAGTGAAATAAAGCTTCATCTCCGAAGACTTCAGAAATTTAAAGAACTATGTTGTCTTTCATTTTTATCAAACTGTCAGTGTGATAGACTAGGCCAAAATATTGCAGTTGAGTAGTTAATTCAATAAAGTTATCAAACTTTATTTTCTTAATAAGAATCACCTGGGTACTTTCTAAAAATGCAAATTTCCTAGGCCATAAGTACCAGATATTTTAACAATGTAAGTCTAAGCAAGGATCCAGAAGTCAGATTTTTAATAAGCATCCTATAGGTTCTTAGTGTAGGTCATCCCAGGATGTCACCTTGAAAATTAGTTAGTTAATGTCTAAAATGTGAAGTTCCTTGTCATTGAACTATGCCACATCTTCACCAAAACTGTTTTCCCCAATTACAATTCCCCTATGCCTACATTTAAAAATTAACTAGGTTATTCATAAGGTTTGCTGACATCTTTTATTCATATCAGCCATAGGCAAGATTGTAACAAATACAGTGTCAATACTGTCCAACCTACCTCACTCACAGTAATTTACCATTCAACCTCCTACTCAAAAAAAAGGAGGAACTTCCACCCTAAGATGCTAAGGATGGTATTAATGATAAGGGTTAACTAGCTACTTAATTAGGCACACAGGAAGTAGGGGTCCAGGAGACATTTCTGGCCTGAGCAAATAAAATAGTCGTAAACCAAGGACAGAGGCATCTCTGGCCTGAGCAGTTAAAGCAGCCCTGACCTGAGCAGCTGGAAGAGCCAGAGGGGTAGTAAGACATCCCCGCCAGCACACCTGAGAGAGAGCCTTAAGGGAGATCAAAAGCAACTCCAACCAGCAAGATAAGTGGGAGAGAGAGTGATGGGCACCACGTGGGCTTTGAAACTAATACTATGTAGCAGAGTGACCAATGAGGAAAGCAGGAGGGTCCCAAATTAAGGAGAGGGTCCAATTAGAAAAGGTCATGTTCAGACAAGGAGCTACAGCCTTTATAAACCCAAAGAGACTCAGCAGATTATAGATTTTTAATTTTTTTCCATTAGAGAAAGAGCAGGCTTTTCCCATTTCGGGGCTCCACCCCAAGGGGTATCCTTTGGGGACACCCCTGACCAGATGGAGTATGTATATGCTTTAAATAAACTTCTACATTTTTATTAAAGAAATCTGTTATTCCACGTATTTATTCTTCAACTTCATCGGACAAGAACCCAGGAGAAGAAGTCTGCACCCCAAACTCCACGTTTCATTAATTAAATATTGTACAAAAGATAGCAATAAAATTATAGAGAAAAAACATAAGTGAAAGTATTCTTTTTATGTACTTTTGAGACAATGTTGACAAAAACAGAGTAAGAGAATTAGTGGAGTAACACCCATCATGAGTTTGAAAGGATCTATTCCACTATTAATAATTCAATTTTCTCAAACTGAAACTGGGCTGTAGGAAGGTTTAACTGACCAGCCATCCCAGCTTGATTTTAGCACTGAAAGCCCCCTGGCCCAGAAAACCTTTTAGCCCCAAGACAACCAAGATGGTTGACCACCTTATTTCATGCCTCCGTATTTATTAAAAATCCGTTGAAAATTTCTACAATGACCTATTAAAAGAGAATGGTAGGGTAGTATCTTATTTATGAACTAGAGGCCCAATGCACACAAATTTGGGCCAGAGTAGGCCTTCCTTCCCCTGGCTGCCAGTACCAGCTTCCCTCTGGCACCAGGGACCCAGGCTTCGCTTCAGCCCTAGCTTCATCCAGAAGGATGTCCAGAATGACGCCCGTAAGGACATTCAGTCTAATTAGCTTATTACACTTTTATTATTATAGATTGGTCATAAAAAGTTGCCTTAGATTAAAAAGTATCAATATACCCCCCAAAATAATTTTAGTTTTCTTTTGACTCAAAGAGTTATTGAAAAGGATCTCTAAAAGAGAAAAGTATCATAATTAGGAAGCAATAAATATTTAATCAATGTATAATAATAAAAAGTACTGGGAGGAAGGCACTTTGAGGTTTCTAATATATACATATCCATATGCCATGAACTTTTATCTGATAAGGTGGAATGTCTTCTGAAACAGCAGCAATTACTTTAAAAAGTAACATCAATCTGGGCCAAAAAAGGGGAACCAGAGAGACAACTCACTGATGCCCCTGATTTAGGGCCTGACTACCACAAGTATGAAGAGCTCACAGGCTCATGACTCAGAACTGCAATGAGGAGGGGTGAATAACATTTCCAATGGTCAGGAGAGTGCTACCTCATTTAAAACAACATTAGGGGGTTTGCTGATCGCTACCTTCTGACAGATCACTAAGGAGTAATGATTCATTATAGTTAATAAAGCTAAATACCGTAGAATCATTCAGGAGGAAAATTATTAGCACATCTCAATTATTCACAAGTTGAGCTTCTCCTCTGTGCTTTATTTATTAGAAAATTTGAAAGTGTTTTTCATTAATAAGAAGAGTCAATAGTTTTTTTGTGCTGTTTTATTTTTCTCAATTTATCTTTCAATTTTTGGTTGTCTTGGCTTCTTTTAAATAGCCTGTGGAACCTCAATGGGAAGGTTCCTGTGGCCCTTTTTCCTATTCCTGGTTAATCATAAGTAACAGCTTTAAACTAGAGGCTTTTTTCATTATTTTCAAAAATCACATAGTTGCCTGAGCCAAACAATTCCATGCAGGACCCAATTACCTCTGGTCTGGCCTGTTGTAACAGCCTAATAACTGGTCTGTCTCCGGTCTCAGCCCCACTCAATCCATCCTCCACCTGCAGCCAGAGGGATCTTTCTATCAAACAAATTTGATCATGGCATTCTCCTGCTGAAAATCATTCAAGGGTAATATTGCTTGAAGAATTAGGTATAATTATGATTCAGGGATAGGCTCATCTCCAGCCACTTCCACTCTACCTCTTCTATGCTCTGACTGTGATTCCTCTAACAAAATGAATTCTCACTTACTGTTTCTCTGGCCAGAATGCCCAGCTCCCCTCCCTCTGCTGATGAGCTTCTGCTTCACCTTCCTGTCTCAACTCCTGTTATGTCCTTTAAGGTGGCCTTCTAATACTCCTTAAGAACAAATTTAGAGGGAAACCAAGATGACAGTGTAGGTAACTGCCGGTACTCGCCGTCTCCCACAACCACATTAAAGTTACAACTAAAATACAGAAGGACCATCATTCAGAACCTCCTGAAATCTGGCTGAATGGAAGTCTTACAACTAGAGAAGTAATGAAGAAAGCACATTAAGACTGGTAGGAGGGGCGGAATCGTGGAATGTGCTGATCCAACACCCACATGTGGCATTTATTTAATTGGGAGGACTATCTCTAAGGCCTTCTGTGAGAAGCAGGGGGGCCCAGCCCCATACCAGATCCCTAGGCCAGGGGTCCAGAGCAGGGAAGAGAAGTCCCCATAACTTGGGGATATAAAAACCAGAGTGGATTGTGGCTGAGTGACATGGAAGCTGCTGGAGTCCCAGATATTACTCTTAAAGGGCCTGACAAACATACATGGTCCTGCTTCCTCTGTGGGCAGTGGTTTTGGGGTAATCCGAGGACATACAGGGAGGAACTGGACTGCTTGACACTGAGGCAGGAACACCGGGACGACTTTCTCCCAGACAAGGGTACTCCCAGGGGTCATTATTCCTGTGCTAGAAGGTCCCTGTCACAGAGCTGACTGGCAGCCAAATCTGAGTTTCCATCAGCATGGCCCACACTGTTTGCTCCACCCTGGTGATTCCCTGAGACCCCAGCCCATCCAATTTGCAGCCCCACCCAAGCTGTTTGCAACAGCTTTTCCATATGAATGGCCTGTCCTGGCTTAGGCTTCAGACTTTGCTAAAATCTCTCAAATGAGCAACAGCTGGTATCAAACCTATCAGTAAAAGGCCCAAGACTCAGCATCAGCAACAGCCCATCTTGCTTCACATATGGGCCTCACCTGGGCACTTCCTAGCCCAATACAAGTAGCAGCCATCTGCAGAGCTCTTTGCAGCTCCTGCCAGGTGGCCCCAGGTAGTGGCTGACTTTGCAACTCCCTAGAGGTCCCAGAGCCATGCATGAACCCAATAGATAGCTTCAAAACAAACAAGATTACAAATCTACACATCCATAAGCAATACACTCAAGAGACAGACTCAGTGAGCACCAAAGCCCCATTGAAACAAGTCCTGCTCCATAGGGTTGTCTCCTGCACAGTAGCTCTTACATTCTAGACTCAGCTGTTCCTCACAGCCAATTAGCCTGGACACCAACAGCAATAAGGCTCAACTACAACAAGACTGTGCACACAGCCCACACAGAGGCACACCTTGAGTGCCCACCTGAGGATAGTGGGGAAGCTGAGCCACTGGGCCCTATAGGACACCTAATACACAAGTCTACTCTACCAATTCCAGAAGATATAATAGCTCTACCTAATACATAGAAACAAACACAGGGAGCAGCCAAAATGTGGAGACAAAGAAACATGTCACAAATGAAAGAAATGGAAGCAATCAACCTACTGGATATAGAATTCAAAACAATGGTCATAAGGTTACTCAAGGGTCTTAATGAGAGCTTCAAGGGAATTAATGACAACTTCAAGAGACTTAATGAGACTTTCAAGGATCTTAGTGAGAATGTCAAAGACATGAAAAGGGACCAGAAATTAAGCATACACTAACTAAAATAAAGAATAATTTACAGGGATTCAACAGTAGAGTAGAGGATTCTGAGAATCAAATAAACAATTTGGAATATGAGGAAGCAGAAAACACCCAATCAAAAGAGCAAAAAGAAAAAGGAATCCAAAAATATGATGATAGTGTAAGGAGCTTTTGGGACAACTTCAAGCATACCTACATTCACATTTATGGAGGTTCCAGAAGAGAGAGAGCAGGATATTGAAAACCTATTTGAAGAAATAATGACAGAAATAAAAACAAAAAGAAATAGACTTACAAGTCCAGGAAGGCAGAGAGTGCCAAACAAGAGGAACCCAAAGAGACTCACACACCAAGACACATTATAATTAAAATTCCAAAGGTTAAAGAAAAAGAGAGAATCTTAAAAGCAGCAAGAGAGAAGCACACCCTAACCAGTTTGGCTCAGTGGACAGAGCGTCGGCATGTGGACTGAAAGGTCCCAGGTTCGATTCCAGTCAAGGGCATGTACCTTGATTGGAGGCACATCCCCAGTAGGAGGTGTGCAGGAGGCAGCTGATTGATGGTTCTCTCTCATCAATGTTTCTAACTCTATATCCTTCTCTCTTCCTCTCTGTAAAAAAATCAATAAAATATATTTTTAAAAAAAGAGAGAGAGAGAAAAGCAGTTAGTTACCTACAAGAGAATACCCTTACAACTGTCAGCTGATTTCCCAAAAGAAACTTTGCAGGCCAGAAGGGAGTAGCAGGAAATATTCAAAATGATAAATAGCAAGGATCTACAACCAAAATCACTTTACGCAGCAAAGCTATCATTTAGAATTGAAGATCAGATAAAGAGCTTCACAGACAAGAAAAAGCTACAGGAGTTCATCACCACAAAAAGCTACAGGAGTTCATCACCACATTTCAGTATTACATGAAATGTTGAAGGGTATTCTTTAAGAAGAAGAAGAACAAGAAGAAGAACAAAAAGGATGCTAAAAAAAATACGAAGGATAAAATGGCAATAAATACATATCTATCAACAATCTAAAAATCAAATTAAATGAACAAGAAACCTAATGAACAAAATAAACTGATGAATAAAATAGAATCAGAGGCATGGAAACATGGAACAGACTGATGAATCTCACAGGAAAGGGGTAAGGGGGTGCAAGAGATTAACCAAAATCTTATATGCATTTATGCATTCCTATGGACACAGACAATAGGCTGGTGAAGGCCTAAGGCAGGGCAGGTGCAGGGGGGCAATGCAGGGATAATGGGGGATATCTGTAATACTCTCAACACTAAAGCTTAAATAAAAAACAAAAAGCAAATCCACCAGGTACCACCATTTTAGACCCCGATGGTAGACTGACATATGTCTTTTTCAGTACATATTGCTATACTCATTTTAGTTCAACTTTTGTCTCCCTCTTGACTCTAGACTTTCTCCTTTATCATCTCTGTATTATCTTACAGCTAATATTACAGATAATCAGCAAGCATTTATTGATTTAATTCCTATAAGAAACAACTGATGACTTTGAAAGCAAACTTATAAAATAGAGAACAACTCTTTTAAAATCACTAAAAATTAACAACAAACATCAGAAGCATTTACTAGGATCAACCACTTTCTGAATTCTATGACATATTAAAAAAAAGCCATGAAACAAAGTCCCCAATCAATCCCAGAAATTTCAAGTTTATCTGAAACTATCATAAAGCACATACAAAATAAAGTGATAAAACTACACATGTATATCTTCATAAAGAAAATATTTTGATAAAGTATATGACAGACTACCAGGAACATGGTTTATCACAACAGTGTATAATTATACAAGCAATTTATGCATATACAAAGAATTGCAAGCAAAATAAGCAATGTTAATTAATAATTTATGAAACAAAGCCCACAGATGATAGATACAATAATTTCAATCTTACTAATAATTGAAAAGAAAAAAAATGCCAAATTGGCCACAATAAAAATAATTATAAGAAAATGGGAAATTTCATATATAATTGTAAATTGGTACAACTTTCTAATTAGTAACTCTGAAATATATATTAAAAACCAACAGCTTCACATGCCCTGTACCCAGGAATTCCATCTCTAGACATTTATATAAAACTAGAGGCCTGGTGCATGAAATCGTGAACGGGAGGGGGGTCCCCTCAGCCCAGCCTGCACCCTCTCCAATCTGGGATCCCTTGGGGCAGTGGTAGGCTGCAAATTGTGGCTCACGAGCCATATGCGGCTCCCGAGCTGCGGTTTGCTGCTCTGTTAACTAATGAGTTTGCCGACCACTGGGATAGGGGCTTAATCACAAGGAACAACAACAGCCTATAATTATTGGAATCGAGAGTCTAGGTCAGTGGTCATCAAACTTATTAGTCAACAGAGTGGCAAACTGTGGCTCGGGAGCTGCATGTGGCTCAGGAGCCGCAGTTTGCTGACCACTGCCTTGGGGGATGTCCAACTGCCGGTTTAGCCCTGATCCTGGGGATGGGGCCTAAACAGGCAGTTGGACATCCCTTTCACAATCCTGGACTGCTGGCTCCTAATTGCTTACCTGCATGCCTGCCTGGTCGCCCCTAACTGCTGGCCTGATTGCCCCTCACTGCCTCTGCATGCCAGCCTGGTCACCCCTTACTTCCCCCCCCTGCAGGCCTGGTCACCCCCAAATGCTCCCCTCTGCCAGCCTTGTTGACCCTAACTTCCCCCCCCCCACTGACCTGCTCACCCCCAACTGCCCCCGTCAGCCTAGTCGTCCCTCACTGCCCCCCCTGCCAGCCTTATCTCCCCCAACTATACCACCCCCACAGCCTGGTTGCCCCTAACTGCCTCCCCCCGCTGGCCTGGTCACCTCTTACTGCCCCCCTGCCCCGCTGGCCTGGTCAGCCCTCACTAACTCCCCTGCCAGCCTTGTCGCCCCATGCAGCCTGATGTTTGGTCATCTATCTGGTTGTTTCGGTCATGACAGCCCCTGGCTTTTTATATATTAGGATTTCTATTTTTCCCATTATGGGCATGTATTTAATAGCCCTTTCATTATAAAAATAGGTTTTTTAAAAGTGTATTTTAAAGAAAAACTCATGGACTAATATTCTCAGGGAAGAATGAACTAATATAGCAGCTATTATGCCATGTGACAGAAGACAGAAGTGCTTTCCTAGGCAGTAAAAATGGTATTATTACAGACACAGGAACCAAGAATGAGCATCAGTGTATGGACAGACATTACATGAGGAAGAGCAGCCTAATTTTCTCAGGAAGAAATGAAAGCATTTGGATTATGGCAGTCATTAGGGGTTTTTGAACACAGGTATATTAAGAAAGTAGTGTTGTAGAAAAATTTACTGAGCAGTACTGCACAATCTGCATGTAAGCAGAGATCCTAGCAATGAGGATCCATTCCTGAGACAACTGCTGTGATTTAGAAGTACATCTTGTGGGCTTAAAGAGGAAGAGTTGAATTGAGAGACTTTGAGAACTAAGAGAAAGGAACGCCAGGTACCTGGTTCCTTTGGAGCATTTACTGATACTTCTTCCTAGAATGCCCTTCTCCTAGGTATTTTCTTCACTGTGTTTGAGTTCAAATGTCCCCTTCTCACTGCAGCCTACCCTGATCTCCCTACACTCCCAGTCTCTCTCTTGACTTCCCTTGTTTTTTCCCGCAGCACGCATCACTTTCTTACATTCTAGATGAAGCACTACCTCATTCTGTTGTCTGCTTCCTCCATAAGGAATATATCTACCCAGAGAGGAAACAAAGTAGAGGGAGGGTGAAGTGGGTAAAAGGGGATCAAGTATATGGTAACTGAAGGAAACTAGACTTCAGGTGGGTAGCATGAAAAAGAGGACACGGATATTGAATTACATAATCCTATACATCTGAAAATAATATAATGTTACTCAATGTTACCCCAATAAATTTAATTTTAAAAAATGGGGAAAAAAGAATATATGTACCCACAAGGACAGGAATTTTGCTTTGTTAACTAATGTGTCCCCTATGGTTGAGAATAGTGTGTATCCTGCAATAGATGCTCCGTATGTATTTGTGGAATGAACAAACTAATTGGAAGAGGTGTGGGGAGAAGTCTGGGATAAAACTGCAGTCTCTAATAGAGACAAACTTTCCAAATGAGGGTGTAATTTGAAGGTTAAATGATGAATTGGCATTTGGACAAATTGACTCTGAATTAAAATGCCCTGAAAATGAATAGCAACTATAAGACCATCGCTGGTAGGAGGTTCCATAGGAATGGTGAATTTGTGAGCACTCTGAGAATTCATTTAAAAAAGAAAAAGGCACCCAGCCAGTGTGGCTCAGTGGTTGAGCACTGACCCATGAACATACCCAGGGTTGTGGGCTCAATCCCCATTGGGGGCTGGAGGAGAGGCGTGCAGGAAGCAGCCAATCTATGATTCTCTCTCATCATTGATATTTCTAACTCTCTCTCCCTCTCCCTTCTTCTCTCTGAAATCAAACAAAAATATTTTTAAAAAGAAAAAGGCAAGTATCTAGATAGTAAGGAAAAGAAGACAAGGGCAGATGCAGGAAACACCAGAGATGAGGATTAGGAAGGGGCAGTGATACGATATATAAGGAACAATTGGAAACTATAAAGGGGGAGGGATAATGTGGTGTCTCCAAATCCCAGGAACAACCTTGAGAATAAAGTGACAAACAATGAGATTTTGTATTTTTTCATACAAAAAACAAATCACGGAAATGTTTGAAAGCAAATAGAGTGGATGGGGTTTTAAGTATTAGGTATGTATTGGTAAGTTTTGGAGCTTGAGTCACAACATAACTAATTATAAAGGAGATGGTTTTAGAGAATAAAGATGCTTTCCCCCACAAACGCTAGGAAAGAAAAAAAAAAAACTATGAGAAAAGGATTAATGAGAGTAAGAAATATATAAGAGTGCAAGTGTTACATTTTTGATAGACTAGGTGGAGAGATGATATGCCAAGGAAGGGATAGGACAGCTGGGACTGGGGGCACGGGAAGAGAGACAAGGTCTAAAATAGCTCCCATGGGGAGAGAGCCTGGGAGTACAGAAAAGACAATTAAACAGACTGCCAAATAGCAGCAGAGAGCAGATTGAAGTTTGAAAGCATCCAGTTCTAATGAGCCAAATCTGCAATGCTGTTTGCCTCTAGCAGTGCTCTCTCTCCTGGGAGAAGCAGCAAGGGGAGCAGGAGTTAGAGGTAACCTGTTCTCAGGAATGTGTTGGGTGAGGTGAAGGTTATTAATGAAGAGACAAATCTTGTGTTCCTTGTTGGGAGTGAAAAATCCACCTCATTTGAAGCAAGGAGGGCAACAATGGGTGCATCTGATCCAAGGAAGGCGGGACAGTAATTATTGTGAGTCCCAAGCTGAAAGTTGAAAGTTTCAAGGAAATTAGAAAGCTCCTAATTTTCTAATTTCTCATCTCCCATTCCTCCACTCCAACCACCCCTGATGAGACTACAGGAGCGGGAAGACGCAGAAACTAAATGAGATAAGCAGATTCTTGTCAGAGGACTCTTGTGGGGTGCGCGCGTGCGCGCGTGCGTGCGTGCGTGCGTGGTGCGTTGGGGGACGTGGGGATGATGTGGTGTTAGCATCAATACAATAAAAAGTGGAAATCTAAACTGCATTCATTTCCAACACATTAGGGTCACTCACTTTTAAATATACTCAATGAAAAAAAAGTGTTCCTATGGTATCTTTTTTGTTATATACAGTTTAAGATTACTAAATTATTGCTTTCATATAAATATAGGCTTTGCTTTTTAATCAAATCTTCCCACTTCCTGTCGGTGCAATGCAATCATCTAGTGAAGAGGCGGCCCCTCCGCCCTCTGACTGCCCCTCTTGCCACTCTTCACATTGCTCATCTGCTCCAACCACCTCCACCTTTTAGTTCCTGGAATCAATCAAGCTGACTCCCAGCTCCAAGCCCTTGTGCCAGCCTTCACCACGCCTGCCAAGCTCTCCCTCCAGATCTTTCTGGACAATCAGGTCTCCTCTGAGCTGTCCCATCCTTGGAAGGACTTTCCTTGTCAATCTGAAGTAGCCTAGGATGTACTCTTTTCCCCATAACCTTGTTTTGTTTTGTCTTTTATTATTAAGACATTTTATCTATAATATCTTGCTTTTTTGTTGTTTTGTGCCTCCGTTTAGAATAGAACCTCCATGAGGAAATGGATTCCGCCTGTCTTGGTCACCACTGTATCGCCAGCATTTCAAATACTTCTGAGCACACAGAATACACCCAAGTACTTATCTAATGAATGAAGACATCATTTTTTAAAACCTTACTATTTTCATGTTAAGTATGATGGAAAGATACATCGAGTGTTTATTCACAGGCTGTTAAAAAAACAAATAAGGTAAAAAGGGTATTACTGCTGTCTCAGAATATCCTGAAAGATTTCATCTGTCTTATTCTAAGCAATAAATATTAGGAGAAAGTAAAATATTGAGAATGAAAGGATAGAGGAGGAAACAACCTTAAAAATTAATCTACGTAAAATTTAGTAAGATAATAAATAACCAAATAGACATAAAAATGTTTATGCTATTTTTATATAGGCTCAGGGAAATCTGAAAATATAGACATATTTAATAGAGTTTGAAACAGTGTGGGATTTAATTAGAGCAAATATACAAATGAAATTTCAGATAAATTTTCCATGATATAATTTCTATAAATTGTGAGTAATATTTATGCTGTTTGTCTTGCTATATTAGATCTAGAAAACAGGCTTAATTAAGAGGTTAAGAGGAAGCACATTTTAATCTCTTCTTCATAAAAGGCAATATCTAGTTAAGAAACTCAGCCTCCATTAACTTTTCATATTTTCTGTGAAAAGCTTTCTCTGCCAGTTCATTGGTTTGTTGTTGTTTTGTTTTAAAAGGAAGGTGGGAGGGCCCAGCTGATATGGCTCTGTGCTTAAGCATGGACCTGTGAACCATGAGATCACAGCTAGATTCCTGATCAGGGCACATGCCCAGGTGGTGACTCAATTCCTAGCAGGGGGCGCATAGGAAGCAACCAATCAATGATTCTCTCATTGATGTTCCTATCTCTCTCTCTCCCTCTCCCTTCCTCTCTGAAATCAATAAAAATATATTTTTAAAAAATAAATGAATAAAAGGGAGTTGGAATGAAATGTTAAAATAAAACCTACAGTCCTAACAAATAACTGAGTATTACAAAACTTCTAATGACCTTATGTAAGATTATATACTAATCATGGCCCTTTGAAATATGAAGACACGTAAGCTACATAAGGAATACTTGAGTAAACTTAAAAAAACAACCTGCTGCAAAATTCCCTTAAGATGTCCATGTAGAAGTCAAAAAACAAAAGAATTAATAAGGAAATCTCAGACAAATCCCATTTGGGAGACGTGCTACAAAATACCTGACCTGTACTTTTGAGTATGTCAAGGTCAAGAACACAAAGTAAGGTTGAAGAATTATGCCATCTCGAGAGTAAGAAGACAAGCAATTGATGTTGAAACGGGGGAGGGGGGGGAAATAGCTTGGACATAAATTACTAGGACAACTAATGATATTTGACCTTGCTCTAAGAACTAAATGGTAGTAATGGTATCGTTAAATTTCCTCCGTTTTAAAATTTCACTGTGATTTTGTAGGGAAATGTCCTTCTTAAGAAAGAAACACAAGCTAGTAATAAACAGGAAAAAAGAATGGGTAGATAGGTTAGTGGATGGAACTAAAGAAAGGCTTCTAAGGCTGTCAAGTGAAACAGAAACTTCTCACATGTCACTGACTAGAATAATAAAAAACAATTGGTAAGTTATAAGCAAGGGTGTCAAAGATAGAAGCATAAACTATAAGAAATACAATAAAAATTGCAACATCTGCTGTTTAACTTCTAACAATATATGACTACTTCAATAAATAAGATGCCTAAAAATTGAAATTTAAATGGAAAAAAATTTTTAAACTAAAAGCCTTTGTAAATTGATTGTATTCTTTATAAATATATGGCATTTTAGAAATACACTATGGTATCATTTAAATATTAAGTTAAAAAACTAAATAGAGGGCTTAAACCATAAAATATTCTACAGAAATCAAATTTCCAGCATAGATTGATGAGTTCAATGTTTACTCACTATTCTTAAAAATCTTAATGTTTAAACTGAAGTAATTACTATAATAGAATGCTAGAAAATGACAAGCAGCTTCAAGGTGGTTATTATATGATTCATGCTTTAAAGAGAAAGAAAAGCTTACAGAAATTACGTATATTGCCCAAATTTCGAAGAGGTGTGATGTGACAGGTGTAGAAAAATTACAATGCCTTCTTCACCTGCTCCTTGGACAAAGCTTTCTACAAAGGTGAGAGATATTTGATTATGTAGTTTCCCACCTGGCTTTGAAGTTTGAATGTTTCCATGTTACTGCCAATGTTATTTTCTATAGTACTATAGTTTTTACATAATAATTAGCACTTTAAGATTGTTAAAATAATATTGGTTAAAATATTGAGAGCTAAAATATGTCTTTCTTTCTCATTACTTGTAAAAAGGGTACAATTCAACTGGGATACACACACATATATATATACATACATATATTTATACAATTACGTGGAGAGTATATTATTCATCTCAGACATCTTTCAGTTTCCAAACCAACTAGGCAATGTTCAGGCCCTGAACAAAGTACTCTAATTATTGTTTCATTCCTTTTGACAATTTTACTCTCCTTGGAGAATAGAAAATTGTGGTAAACCAATGCTACATTTCGTCTTAACAAATAACACACAGTATGTAGCTTATCCCAAAGCAGAAAAAGAAGAAAAAAATATGCTTTGATTTTTTGGGGGTCAAGGTTCATCTGGGGAAATCTACTGACCCATTTTGAAATTAAAGTGCTGCTTTAGCACATGTGGCCATGCACACACACATACACACACATACATACACACACAGGAATTTTCCATTGAGGTTGCACATAGCAGCATCTCAAAGCTCCATCAGTGACACCCTGAGTCACCGTGCCCATGGCAAGAAGGTGCATGCTGAGTCCAGGCTGCTCACTAATTATGCAGTGTTTACTTTAACCTTAAGTCTTTAAAGAAAAATTATGATTATAGAAAATCCAAGGCTGTGATAAAAACAGAACATCATAATCATTTCTAAGGAGTCATCTCAGTTGCGTTTTTGTTTTTGTTTTTTCGCAGTGAGTATTCCTGAGTTAATATTACATCTGCAATCATCGCCACAGCAAATCTTCAAATTAAAAGTATCAATTTAATATTACAAAGAAATAAGAGACAAGTCATCATTTTCATAATTGTGAGCTGAGAAATTTTACCCAATTCGTGACAAGTATTGTGCATATAACATCATGTCATTATGAAATAAAGAAACGTGATGGCATATCCATGTTTTTACTCACCAGTTGTTTCCACAATGCCTTCTAGGATGACGACAATCTCGAACTGTTCAGTTTGCATGCTTCGCTGGGATAGGTCATAAAAGGGGCTTTTGGCATCGATCACGTGGCAAATCGTGAGGGGGGAAACAAGAAAAAGTTGATCTGCCCCTGTACTAAAACCTACATCCAGTTCAAGTTGATCAAGGGGAAGGAACTCACCCTCAGGTGTCTGCCGAGACTAGACAAGCACACAGAAAAAGAGAAGAAATCACCACTTGCACTGAAATTTAAAGGCAGCCTAACAGTAATTTACATCATTGGCAACATTCTTCACTAGCAATCATCAGCAACAAACTCCAAACAAGTCTTTATGCAGCTATGTTCTGGCAAATGGGCCGAAATCCCACATAGCTCATGCAGGACATCCATGCATTATTTATTATACACGACTTACTATAATTACCATTCCCTCACTCATGAGCTTTGGAGAAATGCCTGGTCCAACAATGGCTGTTAGGACAAACTGTGCAACTGAAAGTACATGTGCTACTTCTTGACATAAATCGCTGCATGGGAACCCACTGCATGCCAGACATTTTCTCAGAAAGCAAATAGGCAGGCAATTCTTATGGAGTTTGTTAAAGCTGAAGAAGGTTGGTCATAATTTAAAGTGAACTTTATTTCATTATTACAAAGCAAAACTTAAGAATTTATTTTCCAGGACTTTTGAAAAGCAACAAATAGATATAAAACAGAAGAGTGAAGATGTTACCACATTAAATTATGTTATGTACACACACAACAGCTCACAGTAAAAGTAAAAAGCAGATGCTATTATTTAGTGGCTTTCAAACTCCTAATAATAAATTGCATTAAAGTTGTTCACTTCTCTATTTATTTTATGAACTTTAAAGTAGTGTACAAAATTGGGCTAAAGAGAAATTTTTAAGATCAAAATGCCATTTAATAATCTATATTGGATAAACTTAGGGCTTACTAAAACTTTCATGAGGCAGCAGCATTCACTATCAGCATAAATCACTGTAAACTTAACTGACACTTAAATATGCAACTATTTAAAATTAATAAACCACGAGAGTAAATCTATTTTTATTTTCTATTCATTTTTACTTTATTTTCCATGTGTGTTACTTATAAGAATCATATATAAACAAATATTAAAGTTTAATTTATATAATGATGCTTGCTGTTTGTGAAATGGGGCTTGGAAATATTTAACAGGTTCTTTGCAAAGCTAATTCAATGAACAAAACATCACAGAATCTGTAACAGATCCGTCCAATGAAGTGGTAGTTTGAAGACAAAATCCTTACTTTCAAAATTAATTCCAAAAAATACATTGGCTTTTTATGTAGAATAGATGAGTGTGAAAACACTGAGAAATGTGCTTTAGGAAGATGTACTCCATTGCAAAACAGAACCAAGAGTTTCAAATTAGTGGACAATTGTAAGGCAGCAATTGCTACAAGGAGTTTCAACAGCAGAATTTCAGAGGCTACTTTCTAACTAATGATACTCAGGACTTTTATTTGTGTAGAAAAAAATCCAATGAAGATATTGAGACTATTTATCTTCTCTACCTTGTGAGTGGTTCATTAAAAAAAATACATGAAAGAGATTACTGATAAGAAAGAAAAATCCATGAAAAAACCTGATAGTGCAAAAATAAAAACAGCAGCTCTACCAATGTTAGAGAAAACTGGGTATTTCTAGGCCAGTAGAAGTCACCTATGTTTCTGAACCTGTCTTCAACCCAGTAAAATATGGATGAGACCAGCATCTTTTCAACTACACAGTTGTCTAAGTATTGATTAATATAACACAGCAAAAGCCAAAATCAAAACAAAAACCCTGTGTCACGATTCTCTCATCTGCTAAGAAACAGGTGCTATATAAACACAAGGTGGTACTCTGGTGTTTATACTAAATAAACAGAAATTGGGTCGTTTTATTAACTATTCTATGCTTCGAATTTTCAGTACTAAATGGAAGTGTTCACAAAGATAATTCTTTAAAAACTCAATTAACCATTTGTTTAAAAATCATTTTCCCCAAAGTAGATACATTTTTCTAATGATTACATATGTACTTCTAAATTAAATTCCATCTTCCTTTTTTATATATTTGCTATTTATGCCTTTGCCTCATTCTAAAAGCTTTTGAGTGAGTAATTAACTTTAAAATTCACTGATTATCCAACAACCCATGAAAAGAAGTGGCCTAGAAATAGGCAGTCTATTAGGAGAATGCCAACCTAGAGTAAGAAATGTTTTGTTTTTAGCAAAGCAGTTTATTCACATATAGGTAATTTAGACTTAAATATGCATGGAAATGCTCTATTCAAACTCCATATACCTTCTTGTTTAAAAGAAATCTGTCCTATATACTCAAAATTACACCTATGCCTCCTCCGCTCCCACCACCATCAATGCTTTATGTCCTATCCAAGTCTTGGTAGGAAAAAGTTGACACTGTACCTCTTATGTGGCACTGTGGATAAAGTAATAACACTACATTTCTTTGAAAGATGTTTTCCATGTTTATATATTTTTCAAATAAGTGAAATTCCCTAGGTATTAATTGAGAAGTATTTGCCAGTAGGTACTGTCTAATTTACCCTTCTTTTAAATGACTCAGGGACTCTCTATCCCCAATTTTATCTTCAGGTCTTCTTTATGTTATACAATCAAATATTTCAACTTTATATATTCTCACCTCCCTGGTTTTTGTTTGCTTTCTTCACTTATTATAGACTGGGAAACCTATTAATCACTGTGAATTAAATAGAATGCTATTTTATTTGTAAGAGTGGAGGATGTGGTTTTAGTGTGGAAGGTGCTTGGAGTCGTGGACTTGTTTAAAATCTGAGCTACTGGTTAGAGCAAGTTTATGCTCAATCAAACACTTATGATGTTCTAGAAACCTACATATGCCTACAGAATACATTTTCAGAAGCATATACTTCTACTATAGGCTTACAAAAAATTCTAATCTAGGTTTTTCTAATTCTGGTGCAATTCCAGACATTTTCCGGGGCAAAGGGGAAAAATGCATAGTTTTAAGTCTCCTGACTTGTATAAGCAGAGTGAGAAATCTTTTGTTCAAGCAATTGTAATATACACATGTACATGAAAAGAAAAAAAGAAAAGAAAAGGGGAGGGGAGAAGGGGAAGGGGAGGGGGACTGGGAAGGGAAAGGGGAAAAGAAAGGGAAAGGAAGGGGAAGGGGCAGGAGAGGCGAAGTGGAGGGACAAGGGGAAGAGGAGGGGGAGAAAGAAGGGCAGGGAGAGGGGGAGGGGGAAGGGAAAGGAAGGGGAGTGGAGGGGGAGGAAAAGGAGAAGAGGAAGGGGAAGGAGTTATGCATGTCCTTTATAAAATTAAAGCATGATCTGTACCTGGACTATGTAATAAATCAGCAGCATTGATATTCCATCAGTTTCTAATTCTCTTATTTAACTATCAATTGGCCCAGAAATTTTGACAATAGGTGTAAGAAATTTTAGATAAAACCAATTTAACCTTTATTATATTATCTCTTACTATATATACGAAGAAATCTTTCATTTATAGAGCAATTTGTTAATGGTTTGATTATCTTCTTTAGTTCTTTAAACCTCCTAATTTCAAGGGAACACAGAACCATGACCATTTTCTAGATAAAAAATGTGTAAATAGATAAGATGGAGAGCAACAATAATTCAAAACAACTGCTAAACGTTAGGATCAGTGTAGTAAATAATTTAAATTTCTAAAGAGTAGATAACTAAAAGTGACCTCAATTGATGAAATAATCACAACTATTGAGTAAACAAGAAAGTGAGAAAAAAGTGAAAAGAAATTCTTTGGAATTTGGAAATTCTTAAAAACTCAGAACATAATTTGAAAACAACAGGACCAGAGTTTTTTATTTTCAATTGTATAGAAATTTGGGAAGGAAATAAAAATTTTCCTCCATTTGAAAGGTTTTCTGGTTGGCTGAACTATAACAAATGCTGGGAGTTAAGATAAAAATCAAAGAAATCTATAGCTTAAAGTTTGTTTAAATTTACTGCCCAAAAATTATAATTAGGAGATCATGGGTTTTTTTAATGATTGTTTTTACAATTTAGGTTGTGAAAATCATTTCTGCTGAAACCGGTTTGGCTCAGTGGATAGAGCATCGGCCTGCGGACTCAGGGGTCCCAGGTTCGATTCCGGTCAAGGGCATGTACCTGGTTGCGGGCACATCCCCAGTAGGGGGCGTGCAGGAGGCAGCTGATCAATGTTTCTCTCTCATCGATGTTTCTAACTCTCTATCTCTCTCCCTTCCTCTCTGTAAAATATCAATAAAATATATTTAAAAAGAAAATCATTTCTAAGTTATTTTTCACAAATAATAAGAAAAAATATTATTATTTAAAAGTCGTATTCCTATTACACACATTTTAAATTATGTGTAAATAAGTATATGTATAGAATTTAAGGCTTGTTGCTCATTTTATAGTCACTTGTACTAATTTCAAAGAAGCAGGTAATGTCAAATGACTTTAAACTGAGAGTTCAAAAAGGCCTACACAATAATTAATTACAATTCTGACTACAGGTGGAAAAAGATTCAAGTCAGAGATGACTAGAAGGGACTATCGTGATAGTCCCCAATCACATACTTTACTGATAAATGGCTTTTATATTACAAATAAAAAACTGTTGAGCACTTGTGCAAAGACACACACACACACACACACACACACACACACACACACAAACTGGAATACATATTTAGCACTGTCTTGGCATAGCAGACCCACATTTGGCCATCCTCCTTCTGGGAGATTTGTGACCAGTTGTCACATTCATTCAGCAAGAACACATTTCACCAACACAATCACTCTCTTTGCTGCCTTTCTTCCATTTCTCTAACCCATTACTCTGTTATAATTATAACCACTGTGGTCTGTCCTGGCTCTAAGGGAGGGTTGGGAAATTCTGAATGAAACATTTAGTCACTATCATCTGACTCATGAAATGTACCTCTATCATGCTCTAAGGTTTGACCCACACCCATCACCTCCCACAAGTCCCTACTGCAAAAGGGCACTGAAGGCCAGTTGCAGGGAAAGGGAACGAATGAAAAGAAATCAGGCCCAGCTGGAGAGGGTAAACCAGTCTTGCTAATCACCTCCCCAGGATTTGATCAGTAATCTCACTTCTCGTGTGTGTGTGTGTGTGTGTGTGTGTGTGTTGAATATATGCTGAAGTCAGGAAGAAAACACATGGAATGAGGTCAGAGTACTCTCTGGAAGCTAAAATTAGGAAATGAGCCCAAATGCCAGCACCACGATAAGAAATAAAAAAATGCCGTGTGACTGAAAGCAGTTTTGGCAATGGTTTTGGGACTCAGACCAAAATTAAGGTCAGGTAGAGAAGTGTGTGGATGTATCGTTTTATTTAGACCATCTACAATTAAATTGTGCATTTCTTTTGACTCTGTAAGCGTGAAATTCCATCAGTATCAAGTGGAAAAACCTATGGCCAACATCAATTCTAAAATAAAGATTTTTTAATACTAAGCTACTTATCCCATAAAAATATGTTCACTTTATAAAAAGAAAGTACCTCATGGAATGGAATGGAATCAATCATGTGAGACTTTTATGCCATTCAAATGAAAGAACAGCTTTATAATTATTTAGGGGCCTTTTATGGAATTTATAATAACTGTGGACAGAATTTGTATCCTTCCATGCACAAACACCCTCCTACTTACAAGCACCCTCAAATGCATTAAATGTTTTTTCCTGCTTCCCTTTATCATTTCTCCTTACCTACTGCTGTTTATATTTGGATCTTTATTTAACTTATTTATTCACACTGTAATCTCCAGAGTACAAGCCACCCTGTACTTTTCAGTACTAAATTAAAAGTAAAGAACAAAAGCAAACAAAACAACATATTACTACTATTTTTAAAATAATAACAATAATAGATTTTAAAATTATTATACTTGTGTCAGAGAAAACAAAGCTAGACTAAATAGGAATTGTGTTCTGTTCTTTATTTTTCCCAAGTCATAATTAATACATGTAAAAAATTCACCCAAATTATAGGATCTAGCTCTAAGAATTCTGGAGTATTCATTTCTAGACTCCTTGAATATTTTTATTAACAGCTTGTATGATGTTCAGAAAAACTGTTTTTTTAATTATCATTTGAGGGTTTAATTTTTTTAAAAAGAAGATGAAAACTAAAGTGCAAACTGGCCTAGCTCAATCAGTGAAAGAGTCCAACAATTTTGTTTTGTATTTCATCTTCACTTGTTCACATTTATATGAATAAGCCAGATAACACCCAATTTTGAGTATCCATATAAAGAATTTAAAAAGTGATACAAAAATAATGCATGTGATACACTAGAAGAAGATTGTACACCATTATTTTTTCAATAAGTGAAAATTAAGGGTTGTACAGCTGACCTTCCAGGAAAGAAAGACAATGACTACCTGCAATGAATGAAAATGTCAAGAAATATACTTTCATAAAAATTTTTTCCTTATCTCTTTATTTCAAAATATGGATCCAATAATAGTTGATTTTAGGCTTACTTTATGTGAATAAGGATTAACTGAGTGCCTATATGTCATATGTACCTATGACAGCTTCTGAATAAGTTTGTAAATTCCTGAATAATATATCAAAAAAGACAATTAAAATCTTCCCCTTAATAAGATATAAATCTATGGCAGTCAACCTTTAGTTTTAGATTTGTAGAAAGAAGTATGTGAAATGTCCAAATTCTTTATACCCAATAGTAAATTACAGGGTCCAACATTTCAGCCATCAATCTCAATCCCTAATCCAGACATTTTTATTAAAACTTTCAATTAGATGATGTATTAACATGACATTGCTATTTATTAGTCACTATATTTTAGGTTAAAAGAAAAACTAAAATAAATAGAAAAATCTAATAAAAATCAGCATGAAGACAAAAATAGGAAAAGAAGAATATTCATCTTTAAAGAGCTGATAAACTTATAAATATTAACATAAAAATAACTTCATAGTATATTAATGTTTTTAATTTAATATGCTTCCTTTTTTGTTTTCTGAGTAGAAAAAGGACCAACTGCTCCAGGCATAAAATTGGAAAATCTATATTTAAATATAGAAATAAATTTCAATATTCACAAGCTTGGAAGACACAAATAGTGCTGAAGTAAAATTTGCTTTCATATAAGTGAATAACAATTAAAAACAGGGCAGAGAATTTATTAAAAAGCTTCCATCAAAACTTAGAGAATTCATAAGAAATATGCATGGAAATTTTCGTACTAGTAAGGATTAAAAAGTCATATCCTTGTTCTTACAATCTTCCAAAGAATAGAAAGTGCCTTCTAGTTATTAAAAAGAAAGTTTTTATTAATACAAAAAATACTATTGATTATATTCAGCAAAAAGAGAAAAACTTCAATAGGAAAATACAGGGTGGGCAAAAGTAAGTTTACAGTGATTTGTATGGAAAATAATACAATAATTAATTAATAATGCAAGAACAAACTGGTTTGCATACTCACAATCGTAAACCTACTTTTTTTTTTTTTATAAAAAGGAAGGGAGAGGGAGAGAGAGATAGAAAACATCAATGATGAGAGAGAATCACTGATGGGCTGCCTCCTGCATGTCCTCCACTGGGGACTCAGCCTGAAACCAGGGCAGGTGCCCTGACCAGGAATTGAACCCTGACCTCCTGGTTCATAGGTCGACGCTCAAACACTGAGCCTGCCCACCAGGTTGGAAACCTACTTTTGCCCAACTTTGTATAAGTGAAATTAAATTAGGTAATAGGAATAACATATATAGACTATAATTACTACCATTAAATATAATGGGCTTTGGTTCCTTAAAATTCTGTATATTTCTCTGTATTAAAGATACATATATCTTATATTTAAAATGTCAGAGATTAAAGGAGGAAACTGAATATGTGTAGTGATTTTTATAAAAAGACTGTATAAGACTAATATCAAAATAGTATTACTATATGATTTAGTATAGATTCTCTTTAAAAATATAGTTGGCTGTTTTAGGTCACTTCATATCAGTCCCTTAAAAAAAAAATAAGGGAAACATATTAAAAGCAAATCTCCCACCTAATTTTGCTGAATGTTATCAGTTCCCTAATAAAACATGACTTCTTTTTAGTGAAGTCTAAGGAAATGATGTGAACTATGAGAATTCATTTTAATTACCATGGCTACAATAAAAATCAACTTCAAACTACAACTGGTTGGATGATGAGCTGCCACCAATCAACTTTCTTGCTTCACAAAAAATCAAGAGAGAATTTCCCCATATTTTGTTTAAATATAAATTGATGCCACATGCCAATCATTTTAATTTCTAGCAATGATATCATCCTAACAAATCAAAAGCAAAATATTTTATAGGAATATCATACATATTGTTTTAATTAGATGTTGTTTTTATCACCTTGTGTTGATATAGCACCTTGGTACTAATTTGCCAGCATGATCAATCTTTTATTATTTTTTTAATCAGGACATTCCTTAAGGTACATGCGGTACATGGTCTTATGCATACAAATCATTATCAATGTTCTGAACCACTGTAGAGACTGAATAATTCAGATTCATTGTACCTTTGTAAAATAAAAATAAAAAAGAACAAAAACAAACAAAATATTTGATATGTAAATTAATTCTAATTATTTCTGGCTTTGTTAAAATAAAACTTGATAAAGTCTAAAAGCATCTAAAAATATGTTGCCTTGAAAGGATATTTGCTTCAATAAATGACTTTACATGTTTGGAAAACTAGAGAACAGCATGTAAAATGACCTTTAAAGTCTAATTTTAAATTTCCAATAGAGCAATCAATATGGTAATCTACTCTTCAATAAGAATTTCAAAGCAACACATAAACATGGGTTCCTTGAGAGACTGCACTGTATTAACAAAGTAGGTCTAACACAGAGAGATTATACATCTTGTTCTATTAACAGAACAGGCACATACTACAAATATCAATGCAATAAACATATCTACAACACAAATTCTTAGCTTGACCCAAACTACACACTTAGTTTAAACAGTGGTCAGTAACACAACATGCTAAGTTAAATAAAAAAAGCTATGTGTAGCTCATTGAAGTTAATTATACAGCGTATGATTTATTCAAATTATTTATTGCAGTTATCTTAATGAACATGTACATCAGAACCAGGTTGAAAATTTTCCACCATGCCCTACAAACTTTAATTTCTACACTGTCTGTAAGCATAGTAAATATGTGTCTGATGTGAAATGACAGAACAACTAAACTGCTTTAATCTAACAAATTACTGAGCAACATGGTCAAGTCATTAGGGTAAGATCTTAAACGTGAATCATGAAAATGACACAAGGTCCAAACTTTTCAAAGCAAGTTGGATCACTTTTAACTACAACGTAAGCTGAGATTATGTAAAACAATATGTATTTGTAGAGTGCAAATGGAAATTTCAAAGCCAAATCTCAATTTATAAATGTATCCGATTTTCATTTTATCAATGCTAAATTTGGAAACTAGCTATGGTTCTTTATGCAAGCTCAGATAAATTTTTATGATTTTGTTTAAGGACACCCTTTTAAAGTTGTGAGTACTTGAAAACTACCCAAATGCATCAAAAAGATGAATTGTAAATAACACAGAGAACTGGGCTTACATCCTAGTTCCCAGACTCTAATTGGGTGAATGATTAGGGTGGGCTTCTCTTCTTGTTTGTAGCAGTGCCCTCTAACGACTAGATGAACTTTGCTTTAGCAACCGCTCTTACGTGCAGTTTTAGCATTTACACTGCTGATGGTAGGAGGCAATCTTCTTTAATGGATGCTGAAAAGCTTCAAGTGAAATCGGTAATTGACAAAGGCTTCATAGAACAGGGCAATTGAGAATAAAATTAACAAGAGGCTCTACAGGAAAAGCACTCAAGCTTTCACAGAATACTTCTCTAGGAAAATATTTGGTAAAAGTAAAATTTTAAAGAACCAGGTGTTGTTTCTTGCACTTTATTAACTGGTGTGGTTTCTTGTTTTGTGTGTGTGGTTTTTGTTTTTTGTGTTTTTTGGTTTTTTGTGTATTTTTTTTGGGGGGGGCGAGGGGGGGCTGGCTCTGTGTTCATTCAAAAGATGGCCATAGTCAGGTAGTCAGAGTTCATGTTATTGGGTCTAGAGGAATAATCAATCCACCTGCTGATAATATTAAGAAGGAGGGGGGGAGAGAAATAATGAAAGGAAGAAGAGCTCTAAGTAAAAGTTGGGGTAAGTTCAGCACCTATTTCTTCAGAATAAAAGCTGCTCAGTTTTAGTACCCTAAATTTAATGAAGCAAAATATTGACAACAAATCAAAAGAGCTCTAAAGAGCAAAGCAGCAAGGGTAAGCCAGAAAACAGGGCACACTCGTTTACCTCTGGGCTCCAGGAAACCACACCACTCCTTAAGTGTCACTGGTGCAGAAAGTGACACAAGCACAACCAAAGGATGCTTAGTAAGAGCAGGCGAGTGAGTGGAGCAAGGACAGCACAGTCCACTGTGCTTTCTGGGCCCAAGCCCCAACCCCGACCCCCCCCCCCCCCCGCCCCAACGGAAGTTTACCTGCGGGGGAAGGTGAGACTAAAGGATGGGGTGGTTCTTAGGTTGGAGGGTGGGCGGTGGCCAGGTGGGGAAAGGGGCGGGTCGCACTTACTTTGAGCAGCTTGCAGCGGATCTGCGCGGAGACCATGTGGCTGTTGCGCAGGTTGCCCACCCGGAACATGAGCGTGAGTTTACCGTCCCTCATGGAAATCACCGCGTGCTCGCTGAACATGAGGGTCTCCGCGCGCTTCTTGGGCTGGGACATCTTGATGAACATGCAGCCGATGAGGAAAGCGTCCACGATGGAGCCGAGGATGGACTGGAAGAGGAAGAGAATAATGCCCTCGGGGCACTTGTCGGTGATGTAGCGGTAGCCATAGCCGATGGTGGCTTCGGTCTCGATAAAGAAGAGGAAGGCCGAGGGGAAGTTATAGACATTGGCCACGCAGGGCGTGTAGTTGCCGACGTGAGCTTTGTTTAGGTCGCCCCGAGTGTAGGCGATCACCCACCACATGGACGCCATGAAGAGCCAGGCCACGGTGTAGGTGAGGATGAAGATGAAGAGGTTCCAGCGCCACTTGAGGTCCACCAGGGTGGTGAAGAGGTCCGAGAGGTAGCGGCTCGTCTCGCTGCCCAGGTTGCCGTGCTGTACATTGCACCGGCCGTTCTTGTCCACGAATCGCTGCCGCTTCTTCTTGGGCACCAGCTGCTGCTGCGGGCCCTGACCCGGCCCCTGGGGCTGCAAGCCCGAACCGCTGGACGAGGTGGTCACTACCTGGTAATCGTCCCCAAATTTCCTTCGGAGTGCAGACATAATACGGAGGGGCGAGCCAGATTCAAAGGCGAAGTGAAGGCGCAGGAACCAAGCGCTGCAAACCAGCACCAATAAGGAGGTGGGGGCGGGGGAGAGAGTGGGGAGCGGAGGGGGTGGACAAAAGAGAGCGCACCTGGCTTGGGGGGCGCACTGGCCGGTAGCGGCGGTCTCTGCAGTCCCCTCTCCTCCCCTGGGACGGAAGCTTTCCCACCAAGCTGAGCCTTTAAAAAGTGTCCTCCCGCACTCAAGGCAGGAGGGGGGCAAGGACCACAAACGCAGTTTCGCCTCCAAGCTTTCCGAGGCGTCTCTTTTCTTCCCCCACCACCGGCATACCGGCTACCCCTTCTCGCCTTTCCCAGCCCTCCTGACTGTCTTCCCCAGCTGACTCTTTAAATTAATAGTTGACAAGCGAGTTCCACTCCACCTGCCAACTCGCCAGGCTGCCCAAGCTGCGTTACCTGCTGGGACCAGACCCTCCCCTTACCCCGCCGCCCCAGATCGCCCGCCCAACCCCCCCACCCCCACCCCGACGGCTCCCGCCTGTCCCCGGCGCTCCCCCGCCCTCCTATCTTTTGGCCAAAATCCCGCCCAAAGGCATGTCTGCCAAGTAGTGTTGCAACACCCCTTACCCACGCCTCCAGGCTCAGAGTCCCCCGCACCACACTCCAGAGAGGTGTCTGCTGGCTGCCGAGTTTCCGTGGGCGCCACCAGGCCCTCGGGTGGACCCTGAAGGTCCCCTGCCGCTCCCGAGCGCAGCGGAGACGCGGCGGTGCCAGAAGCCGGAGCACTCACCCCGCGGAGACGGCGCAGCGGCCACGGCAGCCCGGCCTCACTGTGCGCTCAGGGCTGCTTTCCTCGCCCCCACTTTTCCTGCTGTACCTCGGTGGGCGCCAGTTCAACTTCCAGAGGGCAGCGTTGCCCGCACCAGAAGGATCCTGGAGCCTCGGGCACAGACTGATTGGGGCGCGGGACTTGGGGGTTCCTGGACGCCGTGCTTTCCCTGCAGGCGGCAGTGGCACCGTGGTAAGGGTTCGAGCCTCGAGCTGCCTGTTATTTTCAGTTTAGAGGCAAGCGGCGCTCCAGCTTTTCCTCGGTTGCACAGTGCTTTCCTTCACCTCTGTTTCCCTAGGTCTTCCTACTCCCGGCCCGCGCTTCGGGGGCTCCGGTGGAAGACGCCGGGCGCAGGCGAGAGAGCGGCGGCTGTGCGGGTGCGGGTGCGTATGATCAGCTGCAGAGCCGCGCTAGCCCCGCCTGTCCCTGCTTCCCCCCGCTGCTCCACCAGCCCGAATTGCACCTCCGCGCCTCAGTTGAGCCTGCAGTGTCTGGCAGCTCCCGAAATTCGAGCCTCTCCAATGAGAAGCGTTTCTCCATTGGCTCCCAAACGCCAGGCAACACTCTTTCTCTGCTGCGCATCAGGCAGCAAGCCCCCAGCAAGCAGCAGATGCTGGTCTCTGAAAGCAAAGGAGTACAATCTGTCTCTATAACTAGGGCTCTCATTGAAACGGATGCCTGGATTGGGGACTACATCACAGATGTCTGGAACTCAAAAGTTGCAAGTAGCAAAGGGGGCCTTGAGATGGGGACAGAAAGGAGAAGAAACACTTATAGGAAAGCTCATAATCTTTCCTGAAAATGGCTCTATTAAAAAGGTTCAGGATGTCCAGCGTTAACGTGTGGCTGTAATTGAGGGAAAAAGGCTGGATTGTAATGGCCCAGGCTTGGCAGTTAACTTAATGGAGGGTCAAAGTGCAGAAATAGCTAATATAGTGCCCATGTGTAAATACCAGCTTATTTACCACCTTTCATGTTTGTTTGAAGAATGTCATGGTATCTTGTGGCATATTCATTACATTCAGGCCTTTCAGTACAGATGTATAAAATTGGTTCTGTTAGAAAAAAAATCATCAAATCCTGAGATTATTAAAGTAAAAAGCAGCTATAAGACTCCCAAGCAAAGAAAAATGGGTACATAATCACTCTACCAATTCTCTGCCTATGGGCACTCCCCCCTACTTCTCTACCCTTAAACCTTCGTGCAGGCAAGCATGTGTCACCTTCTCAGCCACAAACCAAGGGCTCTTCACTGTCATTTAGTTAAAACAGCTACCCAGCGTTACAGGCTCTTCTCCTGCAGGCCGTCTGATAAGAGGCCAGTAATTCTCTTATTCTTTAGGATTACATAAGAAGGGAAAGTGACACTGCGGGAGGTGGAAACTGCTCGGGACCTGGAATCATAAGACCTGATTTGGGTCCTGGCCCTGCCATTCACAATCTGTGTGACCTTGAACAAGTAGCTAAGTATATTTCGGCCCCAATTTTCTTCTCTGAAAAATTGGGAGTTTCAACATATTTCCAAAATTTGCATAGAAAAGGAGAATGAATGTGGTTCTATTAGCTACCTTTGCTGCCAGGGATGTTATCTGCTATAAAAATGCAACAAAGCCAAGAGGAGATTAGAAATGAGTTTTTGAAGTTGACCCCATCCAGTGAACTAACATGTGTATATTATTTTCTTATTTCTGACTGCTCTCCCTCTAATTCACTATGCCCTTAACAGGCTGGCTTCTTTCATTTCCTGAAACCCACCAAAGCATTATTCCCATCCTTATACCTTTGTGCTATCTGTCCCCTCTTTCTGGAATGTTCTTGCCCTACTGTTCCATGTCACTGGCTCCTTCTTTCATTTAACCTGGATGCTTCTTCCTAGGGAGACCTTCACTAGCCCTGTACTCTATCACATCAGTTTGGCTCATTTTCTTCACAGCACTTTTTTCTAAAGGATATTTTCTTCATTTGTTTGTGTCTCTCTCCCATCACATCACAGTCCTGGAATGCAAGCTCTACAAGAACTGGAACTTTGCCTCTCTCATTCACTATGTCCCTAACACCTAGAACACAGCCTGCCATATACCAGGTCCACAATTAATATCTATTGGATCAATAATATGTACCAATCCACATCACTAGGAACTCCACATACTTTGAAACTCCCTCTGAGTAATACAAAATTAAAAGTCATCACTAAGTCAGGTCACTTATATGATCCTATATAATAAAGAGGGAATATGCTAATTGACTGTCACGCCCTCACAAGATGACGGCACCAACAGCCACAAGATGGTGGCGCCCAGTCCCCTCGCCCCACCTCATCCAGCTGGAGTCCCCTAGTCCTTTCAGCCCCGCAGGGGAAGGCAGATGGGGATGATCATGCCAGCAGGGGAACGATTAGGTGTCAATCAGGCCAGCAGGGGAGTGGTTAGGAGGCTATCAGGCAGGCAGGCGGAGTAGTTAGGGGCAATCAGGCAAGCAGGCAGGATAGTGTTTAGGAGCCAGCAGTCCCAGATTGTGAGAGGGATCGGGCCTAAACCTGCAGTCAGACATCCCCTGAGGGGTCCCAGATTGGAGAGGGTACAGGCCAGGCTGAAGGACAACCCCCGCCCCCCGTGCATGAATTTTGTGCACCAGGCCTCTAGTTTAATATAAAAGAACATATAAATAAAAAAGGAATACTTCCTGTGCTTCTTAGGTATAGAATGGATATTCAATCAGATGCCAAATTCTTTTGATTTGATTTCCCCTCTCCCTTTAAAAATGCTACTGTCTTTCTATAAATCCCAATTTCAGTTTAGGCCCAATGTGAAATTATTTTCTTGCCTGCAGTCTTTTACTCCTTCAAAATATCCTAGATAGTATTACTAGATCTATTTTCTTAGAACCATAAACATTTAGTAAGGAAATGAAAATGAAAGAGTTCTCTGATTATTTCTTTTCCAACTGTTTACTAGTAAACATTCCCACTTTTTAAAAAACTTTTCTATGGGAAAGCTTTGCCATTTTTCAGCAATGAATTTTACAAACAAACAACTAATTTGATATCTCAAGAGACATAATTTAATCTAGTCCTCTCATTTAACAAATAAGCACATTGAGGCTAGAAAGAGAAAATAACTTTTTCAGTGTTAGAGTTGCTAAGTGAAAACTCTGAGATTTGAACCCAGAATATTGTACCTCCAGAACCAGAGTGCTCTGCCATCCCTTACCAGGTGCCTATAAGACAGACTAGGATTTCTGATTCATAATCAGGGCCACCCTCCACTACATCATGCTTCTCAGAAGGTTGAGATCTCAGGTCCTTAAAATATGCCTAACCTAAAGTTCCAAAATTATTTCCTACCCTGCCTTTAATGGGGGTAATACTCCAACCAACTTTGACTGTTATCAATTCCCCCAAAATGCCCTATTATGGATTTCATTGGCTCAATTTCCTCCCTGTCACTTAAGTACCCTCTTTCTATCCCTGTGAAATCCAAATCATTGTCACTGGGGAAGGAAATAATTTATTTGGCTTTTATTCTCCAGTGCCACCTCCCCCATGAAGCTTTACATTATCTTTCCACTAACAAAAATCTCTCCCTTTTTGAATTCTTACTTCCATAGATTTGTAATGTGGCTTTTTTCCCCTTTTCTAGCCTATATTTGAGCTCAGAATTTACCAAGATTTCCCTCAAGAGCACCCCGAGCATCTACCTCTTAATATTTTGATACCATTCAGTACTCCAGTTACCCAACCTTGCCTTGCACATGGTAAATATTTATAAATATTTAAAGAGGGCTAAAATGTATTCAGCTCACTTTAATGTGCCAGGCAATATTGTTGGTGCTTGGAACTTTACAATTAGTATTCCCACTGCATAGCTAGGAAGAGGGTGGTATAGCATGTATTCCAGAACATATCTGCCCTTTTTCAAGATCTTTATTTTAAAGAAACAGTACTTCTTGAAACATTCAATATTTGTTCAGGATGCTATAATGTCACACGGTCAGTGTAGCTGAGCCTTGACCTCTCTATGACATTAAGTCCAACTCCTTTGAAAATATTTAAAGATGAACGAAACTCTTCTTCTGTCAGCACAGCTGCTGCCATGATGAGGTTCTGGAGTCTGGCCAGCCCCCCCGGTGCCAAAGCCAGGCGGGATGTGTGGGGAATGGATGACAGAAGGCCACCTAATCAGGTGCTGTCTGATGAACTGAAGTGAAATACTGCAAAGAGAATGGGTCAAAGGAAGGAGAGGCACACGACTTCAGCCAAAGCCACAAAGCCAGAAAAACCTGGGAAATATCACTACAGAATGCACAAGCATTTGGTGTTTAACATATAAAGACAGGGTGGTAGATTATAAACAAACTACCATACAGATCTTGGGAGTAAGGGAGAGGGGAGGATTATAGCTATATTTACCAACAAACTCAGTCAAGAACAAGCTGCATATTTATTCTGTGTTTAAAATGACTAATATCACAAAAAAACGTAACTTTGAAAACAAGGCATACCATTCTGTGTTTTAATACTAAAAAGGCATGACTTTGCACCTGCACTCACCCTATTATGTAACTGAACAGTGTGAGGAAAAGAGTACATTGACTGTAAAAGAAGAAAAACCTCTGCTCTTGAGAAGTCCAAATTCTAAAAATGACTTAATCGGCCAACTGTGGAGAAAGCCAGGCTTTGAACACCTCGGTAGACCTGGAGCGCGCCTTCTCGTCATTCACTTATTGTCACTGTGTCCTGCCATGTGCTAGTCTGCGCGACCAGAAATATTAATTACTCTCAGGTGAAAATGGTATTATGTTTAATACTCCTTTACTCTTAATCCTACTATCCTCTGAACTACAATGAAGAGATGGGCAGGCCTGCGGATCCGAAGCTGTGCTCTTCAAACGGTAACACGTTCCCATTGTCACCATAAGTTCTGCTATATCTGGGAAGAGGTCACTCTTTGAAATTCTATATGCAATTGTAGGCAATGGGATGGTGTTTCTTTTTTCTTTTTCTTTTTTAGCCCTCCTAAAAAAAGAATACTGAATTTATTTTCTCTCTTGCTAAAAAAAAACAGGAATAAGAAAAATGAAAAGGAGAAATCAGCTTGAGATTTCACTGCACAGACTTGAGAACAGAGCCATTGCCATGCCCTGGCAGTGACTCATCCAGTCCTTAATCTTGGCTCCAAATCCCTGCCTCTGCTTGAGGATTCAGAGAAAAGCAAAATGCCATCGTCACTTGGAGGCCATTTATTTAGCAAGGTTTTCCTGACTTAAACCCTCCCTACTCCAGCACTCTGCCTGGGAGTACT
This sequence comes from Corynorhinus townsendii, assembly GCA_026230045.1. NCBI lineage: Eukaryota > Metazoa > Chordata > Mammalia > Chiroptera > Vespertilionidae > Corynorhinus > Corynorhinus townsendii. The sequence goes on from JAPDVU010000005.1 coordinate 61,432,617, forward strand.
CTGGTTTATGAAAGAATAGAGACTTTAAAAACTTTTCCAGAACTCAGTATCTATTAAGAAAGAAATGCTGGTTTTTATCAGACCCAAGGGCTTACTGGCAAAGCATCAAGGAAAAACAACAATGTTCTATCATTTTCCATGTCAGTGGAAGTTATACTTCTCAGGATCTCTCCCCTGAGAACACCAATGAAATACCAGATATCAAACTATGGACAAGAGTGTTGTTTAACAGGGGGGTGAGGGCATGAGTGGGGGGTGGGGGGGGATGATAGGGTAATGGGGAAAGAAGGACACATATGTAACACCTTAATCAATAAAGAAAATTTTTAAAAAAGAGTGTTGTTTAGTTCAATACAGCAGACACCTAATGTGCACCATGTGCCTAGCATTAGATCAGGTTTGTGCAGGTCAGAAATAATGACAACAAAATATATTAATAACAACAATAATAATAATTAATACAATGTAGTGAACACCTAAAGGAAAAGATTGCTTTATTTACATTTAGAAGAAAAACTCTGGTTAGGAAATACTCTTCTAGCTAATGTAACCTATCAAACTGAAATCACATTTTGTTAAACATTAAGTTACCTCTGTCCATGCAACTTTATTTTGGAAATCTGAAGATAAGTTTTTTTAAAATATTTTATTGATTTCAGAGAGGGAGAGGGAGAGAGAGAGAGAGAAACATCAATGATGAGAGAATCATTGATCGGCTGGGATGGAACCTGCAACCTGGGCATGTGCCCTGATCGGGAATCAAACCATGACCTCCTGGTTCATAGATCGATGCTCAACCACTGCTGGGATAGATTTTTAATGACAAGCTTTCTAAGAGGTAAGATTTTTGCATAATTTCAAAAAGAGGAGATATAATTTGTACTCATCTTTCAGAACCTTACAAACATGTATTAAAATACTAGAAGAAAAATGAGGTGGTAGAGTAAATTTGTCACTCTAATTTTCTGTGTTAGTGTATATAAAAAGATAGGAATCATTTTTCACTATTGAAATATAATAATGCAACTTTTTCAATTTAAAACGTGTTTTAAAAGATTGACAGGTCGTGTCAGTACAGTTTATCTGGGTAGCAGATACAAAGCTAGAGAGACAAAAGGTTTGTTAGGGATAATGCACATTAAAGATAATAAGGAAAGGATGAGAATAAAGCAGAAATAACTGTGGTCTGTGATGCTGATCTGACATCAACTAAAGAAAAGAAAGGAGGAGGCAGAATTCAGTAGCAGGACACTCAGACTATGGTGCAAATTTTAAAATTGAATTTATTATGATGATAAACCATACAGGTTTCAAGTGTACAACTCAGCAAAACATCATTTGCACACTGCATCTTGCACCTACCCTCCCAAGCAAAGTCTCTTTTCATCCCCATTCTACCCCTACCCCAATCTTTGCCCACTTCCACCTAGCTCCCACCAACTTTTCCTTTGGCATTCACTACACTGTTGTCTGTGTCTGTGGTGTGTGTGTGTGTGTGTGTGTGTGTTTGCTAATCCCTTCACCCTCTTTCATCTAATCCTGCCTCCCTTCCCTTCTGACAGGTGTCAGTCTGTTCCATGTATCCATGTCAATGTTTCTATTTTGTTCATCAATTTATTGTATTCATTAGATTTCACATATGAGTGAAATAATGTGCTATTTGTCTTTCTCTGACTGGCTTATTTCACTTAACATCATAATCTCCAGGTCCATCTATGCGGTTGTAAAAGGTAATTCTTGGACACCTCAATGGGAGGCTCTAGAGCAAAAGTTGCTCATTAGAATATAACTACATTGGGCTGAGATGGCTCTGTCCTAAAGTGCCTGCTGAGTTGTCATTGGTAGTTCTTGGAAGAAAATGACTTTAGCTGAATGCTGCATCTGATTGGGCAAGATGCTGTTGCTGAATGCCATCAGCTCAATGCACTTTCTAGCCAAAGGCATGCTCTTCCTGAAGGGAGATCAAGTGGCACACCTCCATGGCTGACAGAGTAGAACCTTGATTGGAAGTGGAATTTATTAGTGTCTTCACAGAATTTGTGTTACAAATATACAGAAACACTAGTATACTCTATAAAACTGATTACAAGTGTGTGCTTAGTAACTTCAGTTTTGTCCTGGTACCATCGCATAAATCTTTTTTGTTTGGAGAGAATGGATAACATGGCCATGTTGATCTTGCCTTTGATTGTAGTCTGCTAGAGAGTAGGAATATATATATATATATATATATAATTTATTTTAGCATTTTCCAATGCTGAGGTAACCTTAAAAGTGCAGGAAGGGGAGGGAGAGATGGGAGAAATGGAGCAGTTGGACCATAGAACTGGGAAGGGGAAGAAAGGAGAAGCCAGTAAAGTATAAATGACCCTGGATGACAAAGATATGGAGAATAGAACTCCAACAACGTCTCATGGCACGTGATCCAGATGAGAAAGGAAAGGAGAACAATGAACAGAATTTTCTGAAATCAAATTGCCCTTTTTACAGTTCCTAGCTGTGCATTAGAATCACCCCAGGAATCCACCCTGGATAAGTATTGATTCTGATAGCACAGCTAGGATTCAGAAACTCGGATCTGTGGGAACCGCATGCCTTTCAGTAAAGGAGCTTCCCGGAACTGTCCCAAGAAAATACCATCCATCCTTTCCCACTCTAGAGAGCCCTCATCCATTGGCATCAAAGAGAGACAGTTGGGATTAGTAAAACCTGGTGTCCTGTGCTCTTACAAATCACTAGTCCAACAGGTATGTACACGAACTTACGGTGACAGGAGGATCTTCCTCTCATTGGAAAAGCACTCGAGAAAAGCAGGACATGTTGTGGGTTGACTGTAGTTCAATCCAGTTCTATCACCCACAGTCATAAATAATGAATATGAATGGAGGAATCTGGGACCACTGAACTGTAAAACCCATAAATGTTTTAAGTTTTTTAATAATAATGTGTGTTGTCTGTTGTCTGTGGAGATGAAAGTGAATGTGCCCAGCCTGCGTGGCTCAGTGGTTGAGCATCGACCTATGGACCAGGAGGTCACGGTTTGATTCCTGGTCAGGGCACATGCCCAGATTGTGGGCTCCATCCCCAGTTGGTGGCTTGCAGGAGGCAGCCAATCAATTATTCTTTCTCATCATTGATGTTTCTATCTCTCTCCCTCTCCCTTCCTCTATGAAATCAATAATATACAGAAGAAAGAAAAAGCCTCCAAATTAAGATTCTCACAAAGACTACCAATAAACCAGTGGAAGAGCATGGCACTGTTGAAACTGTGTGGCCACACTGGCAAAGAGCCAACTTGGGATTGGCCATTTGCTTTATACTACATGCTTGTTTGGAGGGAGAGAGAGAGGTGAAGAAGAATCACAGTAATAAAGACAATAACCATTAGAAAGTAAGATATCATTTCCATACACTTATTTTTAGAATTTCTCCCAGTTTTTATACAAAGAACATTCTGAAAAATTTTCACTCCAAGAAAGATAACTGCTTTGAGGTCACCCACTTTACTGATTACCCAGTAGTCCACAGCTCATCTTCACAGTCCCAATGAGATAATGAAAGAGGCCCTGGAGATTTATTTAGGGGTGGAGTGGGAATGCACTAAAACTCTCCAATTTCTTGTTGTGTGGTTCCAATTTACAAAGTGGGTGCTTAGGTGATTCAATGTGTCAGTAGCAATTACTGTTCAAAACTGATCTGAGAGTAAAAATTGTATCCAATTCTTACATGGGAAGCCTCTACCTATTTATTATGACCGCATAGATAATACTGTGGCTCTAGAAACATCTTGGTATTAACATAATAATTAACTGTAATGATTCTCTAAAGCACTCTTTTCCCTCTCTCATCTCTATCTACTAATTGGAAAGTCTATTCTCCAAATAGAGTTTAGATGAGTGACAGGTTTTTAAAAAACAAGAGAGTGTTTCTATTACAGAGAGTGGATGGATGTTAGCACTCTATTAGACATATAACATAAAAAAGGTGTCTGCTGTTTAATATTTACATGTATGTATTTATTTGGTTTTGCATCAAGCTAAAAGATTTTTTAAAAAGAAATAAAAATGTGCTGTGATATGACCAAATAATGAAATACCATCTTATATATGTAGAAAGTTCTTTCAGTGAGTTCTTTTTAGCAAATCAAGAATGGGGGTGTAATCATTAATGAAAGGGGCTGGGAGAAGAAAGATAGAAGAGGGAGGTCAAGGCCCAGTGTTAGCTATCTGTCCACTGCAAATTCTTTTTTGTATTCTATGTGGCTGGAGTTGCTGCTGATGAAATGTCCTCACATAGTCTGTCAATGTCAGAATGCAAACATCACTAAATAAACCCTTGTGTCAAAATGTCACCCAGTGATTATTTATGCTTCTTAACAACACCAATGAATGACAAGGTTGCCTCTACGGCTGAAAAAGGTTGCATGCCAATTGTTAGAGATAGCATAGATGAAGGACAATGTAGTCATCAGATGTATTGAAATGATGCTATTAAATTATATATGCAACCAGTGGCCAACCCAACACAGTAAATTATACTGTGATTCTCCTGAAAGAATAAATATTGACTAAACAACTTAATGCAAAGCATTTAATAATTAACATGCATTTCTGAATTTCTTCTGTCAAGTAGGTAGACTAAAAGGTGTCATTTAATTTTCTTCTTTACTTGTCCTTTTTTTTTTTCTTCTCACAATATCGCTTCTTCTGGAATTTAATTTAGAGCCTACATTTTTAGAGGAGGCTGCAATTGCTAATGAAGTTTGGATAATACAAACCCCAATGGCACAGTGATAAAGTCTTTGCAATATGTATACGAGGTGACTATGGGTTGTTCCTGAATTCCTTACTGCCTCCTGTTCCAAATCTACTCTGTGAAGAATAAGAGGCATAGCATTGGTTATAGGGTAAAAATATGTATTGTGAAAATACTTATCAAACTAATCAGTAAAAATTGTAAGGTAATTATAAGTATATTATTATACATTATAAATATTAAAAAATAACTAAAATTGTTGTTTTATTAGGGATCATTTCTAACCTGCAAGCTATCATGACCTGACTTTTTACAATAAGGACAGGCTCTTCTCTCCCCTTGTCTAAGAGACCTTAGGGGAGGTCTGACCTGATTGCTTACTTGCTGAAGCTATAAGTTCATGATTGTGGCAGCTTCGTCTCTTTCTCTCATTTGAATAGTTTTAGATAGTTGATCAGCCAGAATTGCCCATTCATTAGTATGCATGGTTGGCCAGTTTAATTTATATTGTTTAATCAGAGTTATAAGTTCTTTATCTAGTCCTTTCAAAAATGTTGAATTTATTAAATGCTGAATTTAGGCTCATTTTGATGATATTTAAAACTGACTGGAGATAGACCTGAATGTTGTTTGAAAGTGTTTTTGTTTGTTTGTTTTTGAAACGTTCAAAGAAATCAAGCAAATCAAAGGAATCAAGTTATCAGACTCTCTTTTACATTGCTGGATTTTGGTCTAGTCCATTTTCTAGGGAAAAATCTCAGGTATTACTTGGTGAAGCCTAAAAGGCTAATTTCCTGCATTTTTCTCAGTTGATCTGTCCCTCTGCTTTTTTTTTTTCTTTTTAAAAATGTTTTAAATTACAGCTAACTTTCAATATTATTTTGTATTAGTTTCTGGTGTATAACATAGTGGTTAGACAATTATAAACTTAACAAAGTGCTCCCCTTTACATTTCCAGTACCCACCTGGCAATAAACATGGTTATCACAATATTATTGATTATGTTTCATAGGTATTTTATATCCCCATAACTATTTTGTAACTACAAATCTGTACTTCTCAGTCCTTTCACCTCTTTCACCCAGTTTGACAAACCCTCTCCTCTCTGGCAACCACTAGACCACTCTCTGTGTCCATGAGTCTGTTCCAATTTTGTTTGTTTGTTTGTTTGTTTGTTTTGTCCTTTAGAGTATACATATAAGTAAAATCATATAGTATTTATTTTTCTTTTGACAGATTTATTTCACTGAGCATAACACCCTCTAGGTCCATCCATGCTGTTCCAAATGGTACGATGTCATTCTTTTTTATGGCTGAGTAATATTCCACTGCATATATGTACCACAACTTTTTAAATGTCTCTCTCTGTGTTTTAAAACATCCCCTACAAGAGTTTCCCAGTGAACCTTATTCATTCTGTTGCTTTTCTCTCAGAAGTAGGTATATTAATTGGAATAGGTCAGAATATCCAGGAACATCCAATCTAATAAAGAGGGAATATGCTAATTGACCATCACACCCTCACAAGATGGCAACACCCATAGTCAATAAAGGGAGTATGCTAATTGACTGCCCCACCCTCACAAGATGGCAGCACCTGCAGCCAATAAAGAGAGAATATGCTAATTGACTGACACGCCCTCATAAGATGGCAGTGCCCACAGCCACAAGATTGTGGCTCCCAGTCCCCTCAGTCCTGCCTCATCCAGCCTCAGTACCCTAGTCCCCTCAGCACTGCCTCACCCAGTTCCCACAGCATCCAATCTCATCCAACCTCAGTCCCCCAATCCCCTCAGCCCCACCTCATCCAGCTGGAGTCCCCCAGTCCCCTCAGACCAGCAGGGGAAGGCAGTTGGGGGTGATCGGGCTGGCAGGGGAGGGCAGTTGGAGGTGATCAGGCCAGCAGGGGAGGGCAGTTGGGGACAATCAGGCCAGCAGGGGAGCAGTTAGGGGGCTACCAGGCTGGCAGGCAGAATGGTTAGGGGCAATCAGGCAGGCAGACAGATGAGTGTTTAGGAGCCAGCAATCCTGGATTGTGAGAGGGATGTCTGACTGCTGGTTTAGGCCCGATCCCTGCGGCAGTTGGACATCCCCTGAGGGTCCCAGATTAAAGAGGGTGCAGGCTGGGCTGAGGGACACCCTCCCTCCCCCCGCCCCCTATGCATGAATTTCATGCACCGGGCCTTTAGTATATTCTAACAGTCAAATCAAATTCCTTTGCAAACCCATCAGTGTCCTGGAAAGGGTTGGAGAAATCTTTAGGTAGATTCTGTTCTAGTCCAAGGACTACATTTTTTGGTTCCCCTCTGCCTAAGACTGGCTTTTCTCCAAAGGGAGCTGCCAAAATTTCTGCTTCTTTTTTTTTTCTAGTCTATTCAGGTCTGGTTTTCTATTTTGAGTGCCCACTAGGTCAGTAGAGAACTGTAATGGAGGAGGTGGAGAAGAGAGAGAAAAGTGAGGGTAGGGGGAGAAAGGAGAGTAAAAGTTATGAAGTAAAGGATACAGCAGGGCAGTTGGAGAAGAGGGGCAAATAGGGTATTGGTATTGAGCAGCTTTGGAAACCTTCTTTAGTTCAGAGAAGGTCTCTACACTTTTCTTATTAACTTCTTGAAGAAAACAGTCTCCCTGTGCTTTGTTTCAGAAGATTTTATTTGCTAGTTGAGGTAAGCCTCTCATTCACTCAGTTTTATTTTAGGTCTGGCTTTATTTTTTCCTTTAATACATGCCAAAAAAAAGTTAATTTAGGTGTCAAGAGAACGCCATTTCAGCCATCTTAAGTTGATATCACTTCTAGTTAAATCTTATTTCTGTAAGTACTTGCAAGTAAAGGCTCCCAATGAATTGTCCATCTGCAGGAGTATTAATAGGGGCGGGATACTGGGGCATGTTGGCTTTGGAGGTATGATTTCCCATGTTAATTTTAGTTTTCTTTTCAGATCTGAACAAATTTCTAGGACTGTTATGTAGTGCTGGTTGAAGTGTGCTGCTTATAGATTGAGCTCCACGGGGCTGTACTTTCTTGAGTCACTTCAACCTTCGCACAGGTCTCAGTTTCTCTCCCCAGCTGTCTAACATAACCATGAGCACTCTGAGTGCTAGGGAACCGAACTTGAGGTGCATGTCCACAGATGAGTCAGTTATTTAATTACAGTTGTGTTGGAATTTTCTATGGGGCCCTGATCATTTGGAAGGGTGCCCTCAAACACCTCCACGTAGATGCTTAGTTACCTAAGAACACCCTAAACTCAAGTTGGAGGGAGTAAATGTCCCTTAGCTGCAGACCTGAACAAGTTCAGAATGTCATTTATGCAGCAAAAGGTTTTGCTCAGACTCATAATAACTAGTTCCAACTGAAAAGCCAAAATTAAAAAGCAGTCACCCATTATTTTTTACTCTGTCCTACGTTATCTCAACCCTTATCTTTAGCCTGGGTTATCTCACTCCTTAATTTTTTGTGCCACCTTGAGAATTTTATTTTATATTTTTTAGAACAGCTCAAATAAAGTCAGAGGCGTCTATCTTAAAACAGTAAGATCTGGAATTCCAAGGAAAACTCATTCAAGTTTACCCAAAGCAGAGTGCTGGGTGGCACAATGGGCTCCTGCTGGTGGTAGCTAGCACCGGGTCTGGGTCTGTAGGGTGGTTTGGGTGGGCTTCTTTGGAATCCTGCTTACTACAACAAGTATGTCAACAAAAGAATGTCCAGCCTAAGAAAAGGTCTTATAAAAGTTTATTTGAGCTACAATGATGACCATTGTCAGAAGCAAAATCTCACTGATTTGAGAAAATGTTCTGGAGAATGGCAGTTTTACAGTTTATTTTATATATTAGAATCAAAGGTGGAGACATAAGAAGGGTTACATGAAATCCACTGGTGGTAGATTAGGGAGGCAGGGGAAAGCAAAGTGAGGAAAACTCTGGGATTGGATAAAAAGTAAAACTGAAAGACCCATACTTCTGTTACGTTGGTGGTGGGTACAAGATAGTTAACAATTAACATTTATGGCACATAGAGATGGTACTCAAGGAACAAGATAACAATGAAGGGTACTGTGGTCTGCTCTGGTGTGGTGGGTGTGCTCTGTGGGGTCTGGTAAAGGAGATTACTCTGGTAATTGAAAAGTATGTTATTTTAGATACAAAAAGGTATTAGACAGTCTCACTTAAGGTAAAGAAAGAGAAGCTACATGCCTACTGTCCATGACTTGCTTTTAGTCAGAAATTTTTAAGTTTAGACATCCTATGTGATTACTTTGGTCTCCGAGTCTGTAGGGCCCATCATGCAGGCCCACCTGAGCTTATCATGTTTAGTATGTGGCCCCCTTTTCATTCACATCGCCAAGTCAAAGAGCCCAGGGGCTGGGCCAAATCAGCGTTGTCACCATTACCCTTTCATTGTGCTCCCGGTGGGGTACAAAATGGCACAACTGAAAAATGAGCATTTTGAAACTCAGAGATAGAGGTAGGCCTGGCTATTGAAATAACTGTGCAAATAATCTAGAAACACTAGCAGAGTATTTCAACTAATTACTTTATAAGCTAATCCCATCTAACACAACGCACATTTAAACTGGTGCTATTTAAAGGCAAAAAATTAAGAAAACTTAAGTGAATCTGACTTGCATTATCTAAATAAAATGCTTTGATCCAGGATTTATGGGATGTCGTTGATCTTTATAACAGGACAGCTTTGGATCAGTGGGGCTAACATAGTGGGTCATATTTAAAGGCAAACAGCTGGACTATAAAAGGTGTCACTGATACTTCAGTTGTACATTCCCTTCAAACAATATGAAAAGCTGTAACTTTGGGGTATGATTCAAATATTTACAGTCTCCTGAGAAAGATCTTTTACCCACATTCTAGAGCAAGTGAATTTTATTTTTCAAAAGCAAAGACACTAGTCATAGTTAACAATGTTAACACTCATGACAATAAGCACCTTCTAGAACTGTGATTGAAGGTAGTGGAGAATAAAATTCTTGAAACTCATTCTTAAAAAGAAATCTCATGAGAGCAAAATAATAAAAGAGATAAAAGCAGAGCTATCCCTGCTGGAGCTGGGTTGGGGCACAGAAACCCACCCACTCAGATCTTTCCTCCTCTCTTATAGTGGCACCCAGGAAAGCTGGGAAAATAAAGGGCTCTGAGGAGCATAGGTCACCCTTAAATACTTTCTGGAATTTAAAAGATAAAATGGAAGAGATGCCAACTTTATCCCACACTGTGTACACTGCTGGGATTCTCTCACATTTGGATGAATGATGGGGCCAACCTGGTGAAAACAAATTCCTTAAGAGACATGAAATACAATTCATTCTTTACAAGGGAAGAGGGAATGGGGACAAGATACTAGTAACAAAGACTTAGTCAAGAAAGATGAGCAATTCTGCAATTCTGTACCTGTCATACAAATGTCTCTCATTCAGGCACTAATCAGCTAATGTAATACACGAATCTTACCATTGTGCAGGTGTTAAAAAGGGTTCATGGGATTCTAAATTTGAAAAAAGAATAAACTGCTTAATTTAAAAGTCTGTGGAGGAAAAGTTGGATAATAAGCAGCATGCTTTGGTAAACTAGTAGAAAAGTAATAACATAGCAGGAGAGAGTGCATTTGAATAAGCTTAGTTTCTGGAACACCGGGACATGCAAAGAACATGTAGGCTAGTTGCTACGAGGTGAAGTGGACTTGATCTCAGAAGAGGGGGGAGGAAAATATCATTGCTGGAGAGTGAAATGCCCAGAGTTGACAGCAAACAGAAGTTTCTTCTCTTTGTGGTCATTCCATTTTCTAAGAGGAGGAAGAGCAGGGAAAAGAAAAAACACAAGTCTATGTTACTTGACCAAACCTAGACTTGCCCATCAACAATAATGAGCAACCACTAAAAAGTCCCCCCAAAATGAGTTGGATAGTAAAAGTCATATTAATTGCAAGAGAAATTCTGGGAAAACGTGGCAAGGGGAAAAGAAGTTAACCACATAAAACAAGATTGTATAATCTTTACTCTTTCAAGATTTAAGAAAATAATTGATCACATTCTTTCTCTACTCATCTCCACACTATGTCCTTGGCCTTTCCTGAAATATCCAAGTCACTCTGCATTGTGCTCAGTAGAGATCCTTGGCCCTTTGGGGCTCACATGTAGTAGGTAAATTCCAGCCTGGTTGCCTTACAAGAGAGTGAATGTGTGGATTTCCCACTTTTCTTCTTTTTTTTTTTTTAAAAAAAAGATGGTGCTACGTTACAAGATAAATAAAGATGGATAGTTACAATGGAATCACTGAGAACAGCATTGCTGAGCAGGGCGATCCATCTTGGAATCACCGGGAGTTATTTTCCTTAGGCACAGCAAAGGCCATAGCCTTAGTATGGTAAAGGATGTGGCTCTGTGTGGATGAGAAATAAGACAACGGAAGCCATGTATTCTGGATTCATGAGGTGGCTCTCCCCTGACCCAATGTTCTTGGTATTAGACTTAGCTTCCTGGGGTGGTAGCCAAGTGATAAGATGCTGGTCACCAGAACTGGAACTTTGGGTAGAGAAAACCGTCTCTCTCCCATGTGTGTTCCAGATGTAAACATCAGGGGCTGGTTCAGGTAATGCCTTGCTGTGAACCACCTGGTTCCCTCTGGAATTCCAATGTGCCCTGCTGCTGACGTTCACCATAACCTGAGTCTCACTGATCATGAAGTGACAAATAATTGAAAGAATTTGAACCTCAAGGGCATTAGCCTCTTGATTGGAGATTTCCCCTTTTAAAGGTGTTTTGACTGTTCTTTTTGATAAACCTAAGAGTTCCCTTACTGGTGCCCTCCAAATTCTCCATGGACCATGCTGGCTGCTTACAACTCCTCCCTTGGCCTCCTGCATTTGGGTGTGCATCCCTGGTCTCCTTTGCTTTCCTAGCAGGAGCACCCTGGGCTCTTTTCCAAAGTGGTTCACAGCCAGCTCCACTCCCCACAGATACTTGGCCCCACCAAGTGTAGCTTGTTCCCAATGAAAGCCCTCTTACCTAGCTGCCTTGGCTGTTCTCTCCACGTATAGCTCTCCTTTACACTTTTCAGGTGTGACTCCGGTTTTGTTCCAGTGTCCTTCAAGTTCCAGGGAATTCATGTCAAAAAATTCCTTCTGCCCTGGCTAGTTTTGCTCAGTGGTTAGAGTGTCAGTACCTGCACCAAAGTGTCATAGGTTCGATTCCCAGTCAAGAGCATGTACCTCGGTTGCAGGTTCATTCACCAGCCCAGTTGGGGTACTTACAGGAGGCAACCAATCAACCTCTCTCTTACATTGTTGTTTCTCTCTCTCTCTCTTTCTCTTTCTGTCTCCCCCTCCCCCTCCATCCTTCCCACTCTCTCTAAAAAGCAATGGAAAAATATCCTTCAGTGAGGATTAACAAAATAAATAAATAAATAAAATAAAAAATATTCCTTCCATTTGGCTTTCTCTTTCTCCTTCCCTCACGGGAAGATATAAGAACACAGAAATATATTAACTTTTTACAAAGCAATTCTCACTACAATCTCAAATAAGTCTTTGTTTTCTTACATCCAGCTGAAAATGGCTAATGGAATAATGTTGGTTGAGTCAATTTCATAATCACTGAGCATGTGTCAAAGAGGTCTGGCACTTCATTTTAGAAATGCAGGAACTTGGTAACTATTGCCTTGTTCATGACTTTTAAGGTCTATGGTGAATGAAACACAGCTATAAATTTGATAACATTAAACATGAATGCTGCCCCAGTGATCACATTATACATTGATAATGTTATGCATTAACAGAGAGGTAACATTTTGAAAATAAGGAATAATGTGAAAAGAACTCATATTAAAATGTGTTATATAACTGAAATAAATAAAATAAAGAGAAATCAACAGAATAGATTATACACCCAGGAACCCACCGTTCTTATTATATCATAAAAGAACTCCAAACCAGTGAGGAAAGAATGGATTCTTAATGGATGTCATTGTTGTTGATATTGTTGAGTAATGTCTTCGCTTTGGATTCATGGAAAGCATGTTCTGAGGCAATGGTTTATGGGATACGCTTTAATTAGTGAGTATAATCCCAGATAGCAGAGTGAAGGAATGTAAAATGAGGAAAGCCAATGGAGGATGCAAGAATTGAGTGGACTGCTCCACCTCAGAAGACAATTTCTAAGAGGCAGTATTTGCTTCTCATAGCCACCATCTGCAGCCAAGAGGCAGAAAAATATATCTTTAGCTGCCTGCCCCCCAAACATACTCATCTGTCATTGCTTGGTCAAGGACATGCCCAAGCAGATTAATTACTCCAGTTTTCCCCAAACACACACACACACACACACACCCTCTACTGAACTAAATTTGAAATGAGTAGTATCCCAATGAAGTGATTTTGAAAATGCTTTTGTACACAAATTCATTAATTCACTGTAATGAGATAATAAAGTTACTTTCCTCTCATGTAAATCTTTATTCTTTGGAAGAATATATAATATGACCCAAAAATAAAGTTTTCTTATTAAATTTGAAATATTTTGTAAGGCAGGTAAAAGAAACTTAGAGTAAGGTTACTTTCTAAATGCCACTCCAAGCAAATATCATGGAGGATGTCTAATTCCACAGGGCAACAGCAGTAATAAATAAAATATTTTGAGATCTCACGGCAATGCTGATAATGAAAAGCAGTCATGTTGATCATTACCACATATTAGAAAAGCAAGCAATTCAAGGAAATAATAATAACTAACATATTAGATTATTTCAGAAGAAATACAACTTAATTATTCTCAAATATTACTAGATAGAAAAAATGATTTGCTGTATTTATTAAGAGGCAAGTTCTGATTCTAGTAATCTGTATTGGGACCCAAGAGGCTTTAAGAAGTTTTTCTTGTATTTATTATGCAAATAATCCAGAAATTAAGAGAAAGCACTTTACATACCTGCCTTCAATTAGAACAGTCTATTAAAAGGCTACATGAAGGAAAGTGAACAAACAGGGCGTGATGGCTATTTTTATATGTTAACTTGACTAGGCCATGGTGTCAAGACATTTGGTCCAACGTTATTCTGCATGTTCCTATTTTTGGATGAGATTTGCATTTAATTGGTGGACTTTGAGTAAAGCAGATAGCCCACTATACTGCGTGTGAGCCTTTTAAAATCAGTTGAAGGCTCCACTACAACATAGGACTGAATTCTGCTCTTCCATTTGAGCAAGCAGACATTCTCCAGCAGACGGCTTTCAATCTGCATATGCAAAAGTGGATCTTCACACTCATGGATCCGGACTATAGCGTGGTCATTGCAGGGGGGTGGGGGCAGAAGGGGAGTGAGGAGGGTATAGGAGGGATAAATTATGGTGGAAAAAAATAAAGAGAAAAAAAAGTGAGTCTTCATTTCTTGCCAGCAGACTGCCTTTAGACTCAAACTACAACTCTCTTCAGTTTCTAAACTGCTCGCCTCCTTCATCAGATTTTGGACTTGCCAAGCCCCCATCCTCATAACTCCCATAATAAGAATGAGAGTTAAGCCTTGTGGGTGTGGCTCAGTGGTTGAGCATCGACCCATGAATCAAGAGATCAGGTCACATGCCCTGGTTGCAGCTTGATCTCCAGTAGGAAGCATGCGGGAGGCAGCCAATCAATGTTTTTCTCTCATCATTGTTTCTATCTTTCTATCCCTTTCCCTTCCTCCCTCTCTAAAATCAATTAAAAAACATTTTTTTAAAGAACGAGAGCCAATTCCTTAAAATAAAATGAGTGACTGACTGACTGAATGCATGCATATCCTATTGGTTCTCTTTCTCGGGAGAATCCTGATTCATATATAGGGAGAAACCATGACAGTAACTATAGAATCACTCTAGTCCAACCTTTCTTAAGCTAGGTTATAGAATTTCTATTCATGGATTCACTAGCACTGTATAACTTTCTGATAATCCCCTTCCATTTACTCCTCTACTTGACCACTCCACCCCAGAATGCATTCCTGGCACATCAGAAATAAAATTGAGAAAGTGGAATAAATTCACCTTAAGGTACCTGAATAAAAGAACCACAGGCATTTATTGTAATTTGAAGTCAAGGTTGAGAACCATCAATCCAGTACCTTATGTGCTATATCAAGACCAGTGGTTTGTTCATTTGTGTTCTTTTGTCTTTAATTCTAGGAATCATAGGAAGCTACTAAAAGTGCTTCAATAAAATATCGTCCTTATCGCATTTGATTTTTTTAATATGCTCATTTCTGCAGCTCAGAGAGAATAATTGGGTGAAGAGGGATAAGTACAGACATATATGATTAAATGACGAGTGAGGGAAGTAGCAGTGACGATTCAAGGTACATTAACAGGAAATTACCAATTAGTTGTCTGGATATGGGCATTAGAAAGAGTGAGGGGGTCAGAGGTGACACCTAGATTTCTACAGGAAATAGATGGCAGCAAGACACTTACATTTACTAAATAAAAAACAACCAGGGGGATCAGGTTTGGAATTCCCTCTTGGGCATTTGAGTTTGAAATGCAAGAAGTTGAGTATATATGTTTAGACTACAGATATAAATTTGGGAGTGAGCATCACACTGACAACCTCTGTATGGTCTCTTCTCTGGTAACTCACTGGTTTCAGGGACTGTGAATTATTACAGAAGAGAGAAAGGGGCTGAATTAGGAATAAACATGAAATATTGCAGTAGAAATATTTTCTAACTTATTTTATGTCTGGTCAAAATGTGCTTCTTTGAACTATGATTAAGATACTGCATTGCCAAGAGGGGGGAGGAATAAAGAGAGAGAGATCAATAAAGTTTCTAAATGATCCTTCAAACCTTTTTATTTGTTTTAATTTTTATTTGGTTCAGAACTTAAGGTAGAACCCTAGTAGCATAGAAAGTAAACATTAATCCAGTGTAGTCGTTTCGGTAAAAGTTTCTTTGATTTTTGTTTAAGATATTAATAGATTTACACATACCAATATGATCGATTCTTGATGTTAGAAAAATAGGTCTAAATGTCTGACATTTGAGGGAACTGTTTTTCTTGACTTCAGGTTTTACTTCAATGGTAATTCTGGAGACTATGACATCAGAAAATGGTGGGTGACTAGAGCACAGTAGTCACCAAAACTTTTCCAGAAGTTATTAGCAGTGCCTCTCTGAGAAAAACTGAATTTCTCAGCAAAATACTCCTTGTCTCAGAGCTTGGTGATCTCAGGTGTGGGCCCTGCACTCACTCATCTCTAAGGTTGAATGCAAATAAAGGATTGGCGAATGGCAGTCAAAGACATGGTGGCTTTCTTTCAGCAAATACATTCTCCCAAAAGATTGAATGAAAGATATTGACAGCTTAATGAAATACAAACAACAAATGAAAAACAAGGGAAAACAAAAAACTGATTATGCCTGTAGGAGAAATAATTTCTAAATAGAAGGTTTATTTATTCTTCTAGGTCAAAAAGCTTAAATGTATTCGATTACAATCTATTTAAAAAACATCAACTTATCCTTACTTTTTGTAATAGAAAAGTTCAGACCAATAGTGAAAGGTCAACAACAATGAAAGAGACCTCATATTCATAAATATCAAGCCATTTGGCATGCAGTTTTATCACTAGAATTGCATTTTTATTTTTATTTTCTTAATTTAATTTAATGTAATTTTCCATCATCTTTTATCCCCTCTATGCCCTCTACAATCTCTCCCTATCCTCCTCCACCCCCACAATCACCACACTGTTGTCTATGCCCATGTGTTTTCTTTCTCTTTTTTTTAATTTTTAAAATAATAAATCTTTCTTAGATCTTTAGAGTTCACTATAATACTCAAGGGTTCCCCATGGAAGGACCTAATCAGACTCATTTAACCAAGACTCATAGACTAGCTGGCAAGCTATATCTTTAGCTAGGTAGGGCATTGTGATTGGCAGAAGTCCATGACATAACATTTGTTAAATATTTTTATTATCTCTCCTGGGCCTCCTTAAGGCGTTATTGTCCCAAACCTAGAGGAATAGTTCCACCTTATCAAAGAGATGTAGTTCATCCAAAATGATACATGGTATGGAAAGCACATATATTTGGCTTTGAAATGTATTTTTGTACTTACATTTGAATGTGTGTCTGGTGTTCTGAGAAATTGCTTCAAAGAGATTAATGAAGCCGTACTGTGAACACCTGACTCAGGAGAGCTGGGAAAATGTCCAGCTTTCTCTTCATTCTGCTCCCCTGCTGAACTCCTCTTTAACACCACTCTCTGTAGCTAAAATGTCTTTTAGAATAATAGACAGTCTTTATAGAATGAGAGATGAGAGCTTGGTATCACAGAATTTTTTTTGCAACAGGCAATGCATTCATTGATTATATCTTCAATATGCATTTTCCTTTTAACCTATCCTTTTTCAAGTGTCTCTGGTTTTATTTGGAGATCCCGGTGCTTCCAGGAAAATTGGCTCCTCTCTCAGCTTCAGGTATGGGTAATGTGACTTGGGCATCCTCCAAGCTTCAGGTGTGGGGAAGTGACCTTGACTCAGTATAATTCCATTCCCTTTTTCACAGTCATGGGGTTCAGACCTGAATATTCATTCTAGATTGATCTAATAATAGTCAGCCTCAGGATTTTTGAAGTATGGTGACCAGGCTCCCTTCCATTAGGTCAGCAATTTTCAATAGATGTGCCAAAATAATTTTAAAACATGCAATACCTATTTAGTCAGGGACACTGACCTCTTTTCCCATAGATTGTCAAATTAAGAAAATGACAACAGTCAACATAACAATAGCCATCAGGTGTAAATGCCATCTTGAACGATAAATACATAGGTCATATAATAGAGTTGCATATTATTAGTCACATCACATAATAATGTTGTGTCTAATTGGTTAATTGTTTTTAATTAAATTTATTTGGGTGATACCGGTTAACAAAATTATACAGTTTTCAGGCGCACAATTCTGCATCATATCATCTGTATGTTGTATTGTGTGTTTACTGTCCCAAGTCAAGTCTTTGACCATTTATCTCCCCTATACCCTTTCCACTTCCCCTACCGCCCTCTCCCCAGCAATCATCACACTGTTGTCTGTGTCCATGAGTTTTTTCTCTTCCTTTTTTGCTCAATCTGATTGGTTATTTCTTGGTACCAGAAATTCTTATATACAAGTATAATTGGAACCTGATTTTTTAAAAAGTCACTTTGGAACAAAAAGGGTAGGTAACTATTATTATTATTTTTTTGTAAAACAATAAAAATTATACCCATTTTTAGCAGATCAGCAAAAATATAATATATTTTTGGTGTGCCAAAGAATTTTAGTAATTAGTTTTGTGTGCCATGAGATGAGAAATGTTGAAAATAGCTGCCATAGATGATTTCACACATAGTAATGTGAGCCTTACATGTGCTGCAATCACTTTAATAAAGTCATCATTAGGAAAAACCAATATGTGAAGATGAATAGATCCAAGAGACACAGAACTCAATTTCTCTCAATATAATAAGACCCTGAATTAAATCATGTCTGAGCGCTGAACCTCCGCTTCCACCAATACATAGACTCAACCAAAATTTTCCTTTATTTTTTAAGCTAATTAAATTGAAGCTTTCTGTTATTTGTGATTTAAGGCCTTCTAATTAAAACAGTAAGTCAACAAACAGGTATTTAAGCTGATTAGGAAGTAGCAATTATGTTAAAATATAAATACTGCCAATTCATACAAAACAATTTCATCACAGATAATCACAAATTGATACACACATTCACTTCTCTCTCTCTACACACACACACACACACACACACACACACACACACACACACCATCGATCTATGTTGCCTGGTATAATTTAGTTAAGCTGTATATTTTCAAAGAATGATGACAACAAGATATAAAGTAATCTCTATGCTGTAAGTTAAGGTTCAGTTGATCATGGGAAAGCAGCCTGGGAGAAAGTCAATGTATATACCAAATATTGGAATATTCAGCCTCAAAAATTATAGTAGATTAAGCTTCAGTGCTTTAATCAGAAGTAAATTGAATCACTTTGTACAAAGAAGTATATTCATTTGGATTAGAAGAAGAAACAGAAATGTTATTAGCAATAAATGAAAATAAATGCTGTGAATTAGACTTACCTTTAGTAATCATAATTTTCACATTGGCATGCCATCTTTGTCAATATTTTGAAGTATTCAAGAGAAATCTTATGTCCCTTATAAGTACACTAGTGGCCTGGTGCACAAAATTCATGCACGAGGGCCTGCTCAAGCCCACTTTCCCTCCCCACTGGCCTGCTTGCCCCCAACTGCCCCCTTGCTGGCCTGCTCACTCCAAACTGCCCCCCCTGCTGTCCTGATCACCTCCAACTGACCCCCACTGATGGCCTGCTCACCCTCAACTGGCCCCCCTGCTGGTCTGCTTATCCCCAACGGCCCCACCCCCCACCAGCCTGATCACCCACAACTGCCCTCCCATCCTGGCCTCTAACCACCTCTAACTCAGCCCCGCAACCATGGCTTTGTCCAGAGGAACATCTGGGAGGTCTCCTAGAAGGTCTCCCAGTCTAATTAGCATATTACCCTTTTATTAGTATAGAGAGAGGCCTGGTGCATGGGTGGGGGCCAGCTGGTTTGCTCTGAATGGTGTCCTGGGTCAGGGTGGGGGTCCCACTGGGGTGCCTGGCCAGCCTGGGTGAGGAGCTGATGGCTATTTGCTGGCTGGCCACATCCCGCAGTGACCCAAGCTCCTAGCCCCTCCTTTTTTGCTTTTTTTTTTTTTTTCAGCGCCTCCTTGAGTGGAGGCCAGAGCCAGCTGGAAGCAGGTACCTGGGATTTATTTATCTTCTATAATTGAAACTTTGTAGCCTTGAGCAGAGGCCAGGGCTGGCCAGGGTGGTGGGGAAGCTTGGCTCCCTCCATCGCCAGGGGCAACCCAAACCTCCTGCTCGCTCCAGCTCCATTGCTGCTGCCATCTTGGTTGGGTTAATTTGCATACTTGCTCCTGATTGGCTGGTGGGCGTGGCTTGTGGGTGTAGGGGAGGTATGGTCAATTTGCATGTTTCTCTTTTATTAGATAGGCTATTTAGATGTTATATTCCACAAGTTATGCCAATTTTCTTATGTATATTAGTTAGAACTAAAGGCAAAAATAAAAGAAGGCAATATTCAGCAAGGTTACCAAAGTGAAAATAATGCTTTGTCATTTTTTGGAATATGATGGCAAGTATAAACACATAATGAGTTTTTTTTTCTCCCAGATTTTGCTACAACAGTTTCTTTGACCTATGATACAGGGGTTGCACCAAAGCAAATTCATCAGTTACAATTTTGTTAATATTCCTTGGAATCTGCATAAAAGTGATCAAAAATTCCTAAGAAAGTGCTATGATAAAAAATCATGATGCTATTGTTCAGGCCCCATAAGCAGATAATTGCTTTCTCTAAGAAAAGTTATTGGAGATGCGTCATTTGCCAGAAAAACTGCAGTGAAGCTACAGGGTAATGGCTTAGGTCAGTGGTCGGCAAACTCATTAGTCAACAGAGTGGCAAACTGCAGCTCACACTTTGGTCATCTGTACTCTGCTTCCACTGCAGAGATGTGTGGGACTGACTGATGGACTCACCGCTGGGAAACGGGCATTATGACACAATGGAATGGTAAATCCATTGCAGCCACAGCAGCCAGAGAGAAAGTTTAGTGATGGAAGAGGCAGGTATGGTGGCTACAGCGTAGACATTTAAGATTGAGTTAGCAGCTACATTCTGAAAGTCAGTAGAATCTGAGAGATTTCAAGTGTAAGGGGTTCAAAATGAGTCATCACAAAATATTTGTTTGTGGTATGTGTATTGTTTTGAGATAAAGGCAACCAAGACCCTGGGATATCAAGAGAAACTTCTCCCCCATCTTCCCTTAACTACCTAGAACAGTGGTCGGCAAACTGTGGCTTGGTTTGCCGCTCTGTTGACTAATAAGCTTGTCGACCACTGACCTAGAAGAATTTGAATGAGGAGTCTTGCCCATAAAAGGAGATTATCAGAGTTAATCTTTTTTTTTTTACCTGAATAGGTGTTCTCCCTGCAATGATCTTCTGAAGCCCCAAGGTGCCTTATCTCCTCCCTAGCTCAGAATGCATTATATACTAAATGTTCCCTGTCTTTGAACCTCTCACGTATGCAAGGTTCCCATTCATATGAATGTAATTAAATTTGGTCATTTTTTCTTTCTAATCTCTCTGAAGTCTATTTGATTATTAGGCCAGCTAAAGGAGCCTTGAAGGTAGAAGAAAGTTTCTTTCCTCCTCACACAAGGGAAGTCACTAACAAATCAAAAGTTGGTGTTTGTTTTACATGATAGAGTTCTAAAGAGAGCAGCTGTGTTTACTTTATAGCTAAGCAAAAAATTAAATGGTCACACCTGTAGAGTCTTGACTTCCTGTCATTCAAAAAAGGAATGTAGTGTACCATATCATATTACATCATATCAATTTCTTGATAATCAAAGAAATCTATACTAGTAAAAGGGTAATATGCAAATTGGTCAGGATACCCTCACAGTAACGACTGAACAGCAGGCTGCATGGAGCAACCAGGCCGTCAGGGAGGTTAGTAAGGGACAACCAAATGACTGAACAGCAGTCTCCGTGGGGTGACCAGGCCAGCAGGGGGGTTAGTGAGGGACAACCAAACGACTGAACAGCAGGCTGCATGGGGCGACCAGGCCAGCAGGAGGGGCAGTGAGAGGCGACCAGGCCGGCAGGAAGGTGAGTAGTTAGGAGTCAGTGGTCCCCAGACTGGAGAGGGTGCAGGCTTGGCTGAGAGGGCCACTTTCCTCCACTTGCACAAATTTTGTGCACCGGGCCTCTAGTTATATAATATTTATAAACTTTTTCTTTTTTCTTTTTTTTGAATTACATGAGAGCAATGTGACGTGTTTCCCTATTCATCTTAGCCATGAAATTTGCTCATAAAAAATAAGATTGTGATTATTGACTTAAACTATAAATACCACTTATAGAGAATTAAAGCAATACACAGACACACACACACAAAGCAGTTTTACATCATCATCATTTTAACCTCAACATCATCATCATGATCATCAGCTTCATCATGAGACAAAATGACTGTCAGACAGTTGAACTATACCTATAACTTATAAATATTAACATACCTAATGTGATACTGTGTTATTGAGAGATGGATTTTTCTTCTGTGAACAAAGAGGAAAAATAAGCCCAAATAAGCAACTGTTGAAGTGCCAACATGCTCCATAAATAGGACCACAGTTTCTATAAAACAGGGTATAGGGAAGAGTGCATTCTATTCATGGCTTAACCCTGGCCATAGAAGTATTGAAACTAATTCTCCATTTACTACCTGCATGCACACTAAGAATTTTTTTTTTTTTTATAATTTGGCTTCTTGTGGAAAATTTCCTGTAGCAGAGGATACCATTTTTTATTCTCATTGATTATTAGCATTTGACATTCAGATTTTTGTGCATCGGCTCCTTGTTAGTGTATTTAACAATTCCTGACAATCCTATGGTCTCTACACTTAATTTAATTCCTAACCCTGATAAAAGGAGGGATAGACCTTGAAATGAGGAAATCTATCTACACAAAGACATTTTTCCCAGGTAGCATCCCATTCTCTTTCCCTGTGCCTTTGGTTTTGTAAACTTTCTTTACTCTTCCTTCCCAGTTACCAAAAAGATATGATTTTAATAATAGTTCTAATTGTCCTTTTTATAATAAACAATCACTATCTTAAAAAGGTTTGATATATATGAAAATTATTCTTTACTAGAAAGATGTGAGTAAACAGCAAAGAAAACTAGGAAATGAAAGTGCAGATTCAAAGGAAAGTGTATATTTGATAAGTAAAAATCTCCTTAGTTATAATAGTAATTTGAAATACTAGAAAATGCACAAAACAATGAGATGGGCTAAAATATGAAAAAAAGTGAAAGTAATGATGAATTTTTCTCACATTTGTCAAATTTAAAGATTTAAATTAACATATCCAGTTAATCAGTAGATATTTTTTGAAAGAAGACTTCCCTGGTACTTATCTATAAATATTTCATTAGAAACAAACTTTTTAACTTATAGGAAACATTAGGACTGCTCTTATATAAAGAAAAGGTCACAAACCAAAATAATATTAATAAAAAATAACCATTTTGCATTTGGAAATGACTTCCATGTACCTATTTTCCAAAGCTCCAATAGTATGTCCTCCCTAGTTTTTAGATAAAAAAAGAAAATGTGAAAGGATAGAAGGAGCCAAAGGCCCTCCTTTTAGTCACTTCAGGCATTTTGCTAAGCACTTAATAGGCATCATCTTATTTAATCTTCATGTAACTTCTTTAAGTTGTTAAAAATAGGTGCTACTTTCATTCCAATTTAAGAGAAAGTTGGCCTGGACAACTAGATATTTCAAAACTTGTAACCAACACCATTCTTGGTTCCAAAGACTTCTTTTCTTTCTTTATCTCTACAGAAAAATGATACTTTAAGAGAACTGAGGGTATGGCATTATGTGAGAAAACCAGCTCTACTCTCTTCTGTTCATATTTTTTGTGTGAATGTGAATAGCAGCAAAAATAAATGCTGTACATTTAGTAAACTCAAAACTGAAATACCTGTTACTTTAGATCAGGGGAAGGGACCCATTTTTCTGCCAAGGGCCATTCAGATATTTATAACATCATTCTCTTAATATAAATTTATGTTGCTATGAAAAAAGTTCCTAGATTTATTGAATTTCTAGTCCCATTTGCAATTGCCTTGGCAGGGCTAACCAATTGATTTGCAGGCCTTATACAGCCAGTGGGCCTGATGCTACCCATCCCTGCTTTAGATATACAAATATGATTAATTTTTTTTCAACTAACTTGGTGGTCAATGCTTACACTTTTCCCCAAGTAGACAATGCAATGCATCATTTATTTTGGTATAATAGATGATGCCAAAGGTGTTTTGAACCAGGGACCTCTTGATTCATAGGTAGATGCTCAACAACTGAGTCACACTGGCCAGGCACCAAGTCCATCTTAATTGCATTTTACAATAGTATCTATGATACAACTAGAAAAATCTTAAGAAGAATGAGGTCTTTGTTTTAATTACAATCCCAGAGCACATTGTTGCTCTGGACATACAGTAAGTGCTCAATAAAAATGTGTTGGGAAAATGAATAAATTGTTAGAAGAGTAGTGCTTCATTCAAATATTGAAAATGCTTATATATAAGTCAACTTATCTGAGAGGTGATTTCCATTTCTACTACCAACCAGTGTTTTCAAATACTGACTTGACTATGCAGGAAACAATTTTCTATTATAAAACCTATATAAGCTTGTGAATTAAAAATTTGAAAATATATAAAAGGAAAAATAGGTGGTAAAAACACCCATAATCATATCATCTAATAATAACTATTATTAGTATTTTAATATAATTATTTCATTTTTCTTAAATAAAAGTTTATGTGATATATATCTCTTAAATTGCACCTATCCATTTTTTTTCCTTTTACTCATTAAAAAAAATACTAATGCAAACATTTTCTGTTGTTCCAATATCTTAGTAAGCATTATTTTTATAGTCTAGCCAATAGATTACCAGTAAATATTTTCTTTTTGTAGGTCATTAATTTTAAGAAATTTTGTTAGGTTACACTATATCCAGTTCAGGCCTGTTGCACAATTTTCTTGAAATTTTACATTGAATGATTTATATGCCAATGTCAAGTATAATCCGGCTTCTTTACAATAGAAATGTCCTTAAATGAATGGGTTGCAAACCTTTCCGTTTGCTAGTACAACACCTTATTAAAACAAGCACTAATGGCATTTGAAAAAACAAAACAAGCAAAAACAGAGCTAATCTGGTTGATTCAGGCTCAGAAAGCTAGGAGCCCAGAGAACTAAGCTAAAATAACTAATTTGGAATACCATTATCTTAAGAATGTCATGTTTCCCAGTGAATAAGTTTAGCAATTCATTTTCTGCAAATGCCACAAAAGTGGTGAGTGTAACTAAATTAGAAATCCAACAGAAAATGAGGTGTCTTTAGAATTGAGGTTTGCACTAATTGGCCCTTTCTGAATCATTTTTCCCCTAGGGATGCTTTTTTTTTTTTTTCCCCTGTGTCTCATCTAAGAAGGATGTGAACAGAACTTACTGATTTCCCCACTAGTCTGGTTTTCCTAGAATCATTCTATCAGTGTTACCAATTGTTCACCAAAGCATGTGGTTGCCTATCTCCAAGAAGTACATTTTCACACAGAGACGTACTTAGAACTACCTAAAGTTATAACCTGCACAAATAAATGTTTCACATGGAGCTGCTTTTTAAATGCCTACGTGGTACTAGAATACTTACACTAAGAAATTAACAGCCAACACTTCACTGATTTGGAAATTATCTACTCAATTATAAGTCATGTTGCCATTTCCAGATGTTCATTAGTTATTGCTTATTCAGAGGATTGGCTATATTGGTTTCCATATATTTTTAGGTTTATTAGAGTGTGAAGATATACTGCAATTATGAGATGCAGATGAGCACCATCTGCAGATATTTCTCCCCCTCTCAAGGACTTTCGGATCAAACTGAGTCATATTCCACTGATGAGTTTCCCCTGGATTAAAGCTTTGCAGCACTGTAAATGACAATAATTATGGTGCTGAAAATATAATGTTTCTCTGTACTGGAAACTTCCTTTTCTGTCCTTTCAGACTTTAAAATAACTTCTAAAATAAATATCTTGTGTGATATGTTAATAGTGCTTTAGGTCAACATTATTAGTTATGTTTTAAGTAGACTATTATTGATAACTGAGCAATTTATTCTTGTCACAACTTTGGAACAAAAAAAATGCAACTGAAGTGTTTGATGATAATTCTTAAATATATATGTTCATCCAATTAGTCAACTCAATCCATCTCCCTTTTAGTGCAAAGATTTATCTTATTTCAGTATATCTCTATTTATTGGAAATGTTTATAGAAGAGTCCTTTGGAAGCACCCCAGGTATTCCCACTATAGCCTAACATCACAAATAGAATAGTCAAATTCTATCAGCAAATTTTGCTTATGAAAATTTAATTCAAAGAGATTATTTGAAACTGGTGTGTGTGTTTTTTTAAATTGTGTTTTCTTTTGTCTTGTGGATTATACACTCAAAAATATATTATTTCAATATTGTGAGGCAAAAGGGTATGACTTTGTATGGTCTCCTGAATAACACTAGCTTTGTTTTTTTAATTACAACAAATTAATAAGCTTTAGGAAGTTAATTCAAAGACCATTAAAATTAGTATATCCAGTTGGAAAGGTTTTATTCCAATCTCAATATCACATTATTCACTACATATTTATTACAATCCAAAATGGGAAGATATCTATTGTATAGTGGTAGATCTGGGGGAAAATAATACAGCATAGTTTTTAATGCCCTTCTTACTAACTAGTGGGAACAGATAGACTTAAAACTGTCCAACTCTAGTGAGAAGAATTAAGTTGGTATCAGAGGAAGAAGAATAGAAAGAATTCATTCTGATTGAAATTTCTCAGCCTCTTGTCTGCCAACAGTCTTCCTTCTTGTCTTCTAGGTGTGGGTAGTTGAAGACTTCAGTTTAGAATCAGTATAGAAATCAGAAAGCCAACAACTAATGACAAGCTACTCAGCTTGTCCAGGGAAATGCAAATTAAAACAATAATAATATACAATAAAACAACAAAAAAGAAAAAACCTTTATCAATTTGGTTGAACGTGTAGAGAAACTAATACTTTCAAACACTGCAGATGTGAATGTAAATTGGGGGTGATCAATTTGGCAATATCTAATTTAAAATAATCATATACTCTTACAGAGCAATTCAGTTTCTGTTTATCTTAGAAAAAGATCCATACTTGACCACAAAGAAGAATATATAAGTGTGTTCAGTGTAGACTATTGAAAGAGTAAATATTAGAATCAAATTTACTCACTAAATATCCATCAGGATATAAAAGACTAAATTATCCAAGAATCAATTAGATCTCTATATTAAAAAATATTTCTAAGATATAAAAATGGCTGAGTTTGATACCATTTATGCTGGAGGGGGAGGGAAACAGAAATATATAGTTAGAAATAATATGTTTTCTAGGGGTACATACATGTATATATAAATACAAAGCAGTTGGTCTGTTAAAATAGTTTGTCCAGAGAAAGGAAGAGAAGATATTATTAGTAAAGATAGTGATAAAATGGGATTTTAGTTTTGTTTCTGATATCTAATATACTAGTGAAGTACAATACTCACAAGTAAGAGGACATGCCATAAGTGCACAGCCTGATTTATTTTCATAAAGTCAGCACACCTATGTAATTAAAATCACAGAAGTATAGTTTTGTCCCATTTCAGTCACAAAAAGTCCCTCAACAGTAACTGTTAAATTGTTTTCTAAAAGCATAGATGCCATATGCTTTTACTTATAGGAGGAATAAAAAATAAATAAATAAGACAAAATGGAAACAGATCCATAGATAAAGAGAACAAGCTGATGGTTGACAAAGGGGAGGAGGAGAATGGGAGTCAGGGGTGTCAAATAAAAAAGTCATTAATTAATTAAAATTAAAATTAAGTAAATAAGATAAAAAAAAATAAAAGCTTTCTGAACTATGTGATTTTCAAAAGCAATTTGCATGTGTTTACCTGGGTAACAAAAATAAATAAGTAAATATAAAAATTATAAAGGTTGCCCTACCCGGTTTGGCTCAGTGGATAGAGCGTCGGCCTGCGGACTGAAGGGTCCCAGGTTCGATTCCGGTCAAGGGCATGTACCTGGGTTGCAGGCACATCCCCAGTAGGGGGCATGCAGGAGGCAGCTGATCGATGTCTCTCTCTCATCGATGTTTCTAACTCGGTATCCTTCTCTCTTCCTCTCTGTAAAAAATCAATAAAATATATTTTAAAAAATTATAAAGGTTAAAGCCTGACTTCATGAAAAAGATAATAAATAAGTGTATAAAAATACATATAGTTTTAGGAAATGAGAACTGCTATGAAAAATTTTAATTTAAATTTATTAGGGTAAGTTTAATAGTTAATAACATTATATAATCTTACATCATCTGTATATCACATTTTCCTCACCACCCAAAGTCTAGTTTACTTTTACGCACTTTATCCTCCTCTCACCTTCCTTTCCCTCTTGTAAACACCATACTGTTTTCTGTGTCAATTAGTTTGTTTGTTTTATTTGTTTCATATCCAACATAAGAGTGAAGTCATATTTTTGTTCTTTCCCATCTGACTTATTTCTCTTACCATGATACTTTCAAGATCCATCCATGTTGTTACAAATGGCACTATTTTACCTTATTTTTATAGCTAAGTAGTATATAAGAGGAGAAGATGGGGGAAATATGAAGAGAGTAGTTCAAAAATATGGTGACAGAGGAGACTAGATTTTGGGTCATGAGCACACAATACAATACACAGATGATGTACTATAAACATATGGACATATAATGTTATTAACCAATGTTATCACAAAAATCTTAATTTTTAAAAAAGTATTCAAATATTCTTAGAAAAAAACCTAAATAAACAAAAAATGTATTGTAGGATCTGAAGGCCCTAAAGTTCTCATTCACCAACTCTTTGCTTCAATCCCATATAACAAAAGGCTAATATGCAAATTGACCAAATGGTGAATGACTGGTCACTATGATGCGCACTGACCACCAGGGGGCTGATGCTCAGCTGCCTCCTGGTGGTCAGTGTGCTCCCACAGGGGGAGTGCCCCTCAGCCAGAAGCCGGGCTCATGGCTGGCGAGCACAGGCACAGTGGCAGCGGCGGGAGCCTCTCCTACCTCTGCAGCAGTGCTACAGATGTCCAACTGATGGCTTAGGCCTGTGGGAGCAGAC
This sequence comes from Corynorhinus townsendii, assembly GCA_026230045.1. Lineage (NCBI taxonomy): Eukaryota > Metazoa > Chordata > Mammalia > Chiroptera > Vespertilionidae > Corynorhinus > Corynorhinus townsendii. The sequence continues at coordinate 61,461,286 of JAPDVU010000005.1, forward strand.
CTAAACCATCAGTCAAACATCCCCTGAGAGCTCCTGGACTGTGAGAGGGCACAGGCTGGGATGAGGAACCCCCCCGCCCCCACAAGTGCACGAGTTTCATGTACCGGGCCTCTAGTGTTCCTATAAAGAATTATTGTTTTGCTAGAATGCCTCTAGTTACAGCAAAGTCGCTGTCCACTGGGGCATTTCTTTTTTATTTTTATTTTTTATTGTTTTAAGTATTACAAATAGTAGTACATATGTCTCCTTTTTTTTCCCCCATTGATATCACCCCGACCACCCCTACCCCCCAGGACATGCCTTCACCTGCCCACCCTCCCCCCGCCCCAGTGTCTTATATCCATTGGTTGTGCTTATATGCATGCGTACAAGTCCTTCGGTTGGTCTCTTACAGCCCCCCTCGCCCAACCTCCCCTGTCTTCCCAATGTAGTTTGACAGTCTGTTCAATGCTTCTTTGCCTCTGTATCTTTTTCCCACCATTTCTTTCCTTTAAAAAGTTTTGCCTTTGCAGACTGGAAATAAACATATAATAACAAAACAAGACAAAACAAAAAAATGTTTGAGTCCCAATTTCAATGTCCAACAGTTCCTTATGTGTACATGTCAGCAGATATCTGGATGGTGGGCACATGGTGGCAATGCAGGTCCGACCCTCTCTGGTTTGGTCCTAGGTAACCTGCAGCGGTGCACAGCTGCTGACTGCTCACTTGGCAAGGCGTTGTCAGCGTCTTCTATCTCTGGACTGTTTTTTCCTCTTGTCTTCGTGGTTGGAGCACACCTGTCAATTCCTCTCTGTTGCAGGAATCCATCTGGTCTTGGGGTTGTTTTCTGAAAATATACAAATATATTCTCGACCACAAGTTAATAAAGGAATCTTTTCTATATAATTGATTTGGGATCCTTTTTATTTTTGTTCAAACGATTTTCCTTTGTCTTAATTAGACACCATGTGTGTTTTTAATGGCCGTCTTGCTGTTAGCATTGCAAATGAAACTTAATTTGGTAAAGTAAAAATTTTCTAGATGTAATTTACTTATAGGGTATTTTTCCTTACATGATATTGCCCTACTATCACCCCCCCTTTTTTTTTATTAATGGAGGTTTTTGTAAATTTTATAATGCAGTCTTGTTAACTTTAAATTAAAAAAAAATTTTTTCCCACACATATGACTGCTTTAGGTTCATTGCATATTCAGGAATTTTACCATGAGATGAACTACCAATAGAAATTTTAGTTATTACTTTAAGAACAGCTTTTTGTCCAGTACAATTAACTTTACTTGAATATTCACTTATTTCAATTAGCCTATTTAAATTAATCTGAAAACTCGATTACTATTTTACTGTCAAATTTAATACTCTACCAACAATCTTAGTTTACCCTGTAAATATTAGTGGGAAGGATTATTTGCATTCTTGAGTGGGCCCTGAGCATTCCAGATGCTCGGCTGAATTTAGATATAGGGCAACTGCTGTCAGCCAAGTCTCTTGTCTGTTACCTGGGTCCCGATCTGAGCTGGGCCAAGTCTCTGTCTGTTACCTGTATCTCGATGTAAGCTGGGCCAGGTCTCTTTCTGTTGTCTGGGTCCCGATCTGAGCTGGGTGTGGGAAGCGGGAAGCAGCCATGGGGGCAGGAGACCTCCTTCAGAAGGGGTGAGGGTTCAAGCCCCTGCAATGTTGGGGGGGTGAGGGTCTGTGCCCCACTTCTGTTGCCCCCCCAGTTCTCTCCTGATGGCCCCTCTGCGACTGTGCCTGTCTTAGGTTGTTCCTTCCTTGAGGAATCTTACCCGTCTCTGGCTAACCAGCCATCCTCTGGGGCCAAGCAGGGTGGTGTGAGGTTCAGTTCTGTCTCCTTGGTAGCCTATGTCCACTGGGGCATTTCAAACTTGCACTTGCCAATTCCTCTAATGGCTAGAAATTCTTCCTGCTCTCTAAGAGCTTAAACTTGGATCCATATAACTTCCACCCATTAGTCCTAGTGCTGCCCTTTGAGATTACATGTAACAACAGCAAAACAATCTTTTTCCCCAAGACAGCCTTCTCATAATGTTGACATGGTTTTAAGTGCCCTCGCCAGCCTGCCTACTGCTTTCTGGACAAACACTAGTTAGTGAATAGCTTCTTCAAAATGTGGTTCTCATTCTGAGAGACATAAAATCTCCGCCAAAGCTGCTATCAATATGAATGCACGCATGTATGTGCATGCACATGTACACAAGCACTTGCATGTAGAAATAAAGTTCCTCTAACTATATTTTCACCCAGTCCACGCCTCACATCATATTGTCCAATGCCTTGCTGAAATCTAAGTGTACAATATCCACAGCATGTTTTGATCCATCACTATATTGTCTCTATAATGAAAAAAGAAACTAAGAAAGAGGGATAGGTGCCCAGAAATGGGCCCACAACACAGGGATGGGCAGGACCCATCCTTGTTCTAGTCATTAATCCCCTATTTATTCCACCTCAGATCACATTAGCCTTCATGGCAATCAGAGCTTATTATTGGTTCAAACTGAGTTTCTAGCCATGTCACAAGCTCAGATTGTTTGTTTGTTTGTTTGTTTGTTTGTTTTAATACAGGAGTAACAGAAGAGTTAGCATAATGTATGATGTCTTTTGCCACTACATGTTAGAGTTGGCCAGCATTGAGCTTCTAAAGGAGCCCAGGGTGAAATTTTGTACAAAGGCCTGAAAAGGAGTGGGGAAGGAGGGAAATGCTTTGGGCCGGAGGTGTTGACAAAGTAGATCACAGAGAGAATGGGTGTTCCCTGCCCAATGGGCAGAAATGTGCACCGGGTGGCTAGGACAAGTGCCCTGCAGGCCCATGGTGGCCATTAGCAAAAAGGATTGCTATCAGGGGCATTTTCAACCTTTCTACATGAGAATGTCCAGGAAAGAAGGGTAGATTCCAGGGCTGACCCTCAGCATGAAGCAGCAGAGAAATAACCTTGGAGGTAGTAGCAAATGCTTCTTCCCTGGGGAGGAGTTCTGGGTGATCCTAGAAGGGTGGGAATGACACTAAGAGGTGACTGAGGTTGATTCATTCTGACTCAGATAAATAAATGCATGTGATATAAAAATAAATTAATGTAAAATAAGATCATAATATAAAATGAAAATAAACTACAATCATAATTTAAAAATTCCTATGCATCAAATGTGAAATTAGGTTTTATATAAAAATCTGCTAAGTATGTACTTTGCAAAAGCGGTTTGGGATTAGTTATAAATTATTCTTTTCTACCAGAAAAGAAGGAACAAAATAAGCAGCTAGAGTAAAATATAAAACCTGTTGCAGCCTGGCAGGTGTTGCTCAGTGGTTGGATGTCATCCTATGAACCAAGAGGTCACACCTCCGTTCAGGTCAGGGCACATGCCCAGGTTGTGAGCTTGATCCCCAGTAGGGGGCGTACAGGAGGCAGTCGGATGATTCTCTCTCATCATTGATGTTTCTGTCTCTCTCACCCTCTCCCTTCCTCTCCAAAATCACTAAAAATATGGTTTTTTAATAAAACTGTTTGCAGAGTTCAAGTTATTTATATTAGTCTCTTAAATTCTTTAGTTTGTAGTATTTTATGAATCTGGCAAAATAGGAAAATGTCTCCCTTCCTATATGTATGCTTGTTCATTTTGATAGATAGATAGATAGATAGATAGATAGATAGAATTTCTCCATTGAAAAATCCATGTTTTAATATGGGATTTTAAATCCACATTTAAAATGTGATATTTTATTTTTACTCCAATAGACAAAATGTACCAAGTACCAGGACAATTTTAAGTGCATCATTGTGGTTTGAACACTGTCTTTGTCTAGTCTCCTTTTCAATCCTACCGTAGGACATACTCATAGATTTTTTATAGAGAGGAAGAGAGACACTGATGTGAAAAAGAAACATTGATTGGCTACCACATGTTTTAAAATATGTTTTTATTGACTTTTAGAGAGAGGGGGGAGAGATAGAAACATTGATGAGATCCAGAGAGAAACATCCATCCAACTGCATCCTGCATGTCCCCTGCTGGAGATGGAGCCCACAGCCCAGGTATGTGCCCTGACCTGGAATGGATCCTTGGACCTCTTGGTGCATGGGTTGTCACTCAACCACTGAGCCACGCTGGTTAGGCCAATAGAACAATCTGAATCATTTTTGTGTCTACTAGTAAATACATTCTGGGTTCCACGTATCAGAATATCAGTATTTCATGCATTCCTGGATGAAAATCTGAGGTTCATCAGCCCAGAGGCAAGCCACACTGAAACTTACGTTTGAAATATAGAGGCATTTTAGAGAAGTACTGAACAAGTAAAAGGCTGGATTGCTCACACATGCCTACAAGGGCAGTATATTTACTGAGAATGCATACTCAGGAAAATCGTTCTCAGATGAAGAAAGATACATTTTAAAAAGCTTGGCTAAGGCACCATACTCATTTTTATTCCACAGTTTTCTTGAGAAGGTGAAAGAAGGAAACCTTTTGAGATGTTAACCAGTTTATTTCAGAGCTCTTAGATCTGTTGTCCTAAATGGCTTTCACTGTCAAACATTATGGCAGCATCACATTATGGCAGAGGTGGCCAAATTCAGAACTATATTGAAAAAGAGAATGATCAAGTAATGTTATAACTACTCAAGCTACAATATCTCCCAGCACTTATATTTTCTGGTATTTTTCTATTAAAGTTAATCACTGTTGAATTGCTTCCTTTTCAAATTTATATTACTTTAGGGAAATCATGATGAATTTTTCAAAGTGTGTGTGATCACACAAATTGATAGTCAAAGTATCGACACAAAGCATACATTAAATTTGCTTATAATTTTTCTTAATTTAAATAACTTCTGAGGAAGAAATTCTACAAATCCTCTACAGATCTTTACCTCAAAACTTACAGATCCTGGCACCATGTCCAAATTCAAGTGTTGAAGTAAAAACAAAAAAGTTGTGTGGTTGTGTGTGTGTGTGTGTGTGTGTGTGTGTGTGTGTGTGTGAAGAGAGAGAGAGAGAGACCTGGAGAGTGGAGCGTGTAAAAAGTCATGGTATTTATTTGTGAGGGTGAATGGTGGTTATGCAAAATGGTCCAGAGTCTTTAAACAGTTTTAAACAGGAAAGGAGGATGGGAGAAGCCCTGAGAATTCTTGAAAACTCTTACACTTTTTTCTCTATACTCATAACCTTAAGCCTTCTTTGCATCCATTCCCATCTCTATTAATTATGTGGTAATCATTACATCTAATTCACAGAATTATTTCCATAATCAATTTTAATTCTATGTGCAAAGGTATTTTGTGTCAGTATAGCACATTAAATACTATGTCATATTGTTTAAAAGAATGTCAGACAGGTCCTATATGTACTATTTCCAAAGGTGTTACATCAGGAATGTTTCATATGAACTATGGTTTTATATATAACTGATTTGATTGAGTACTGGAATGCTTTTATTGATTTCAGGAGAGGGGAGAGAGATAGAAACATCAATGATGAGAGAGAATCATTGATTGGCTGCCTCCTGCACACCCCCTACTGAAGATTGAGCCTGCAACCCAGGCAGGTGCCTTGACTGAGAACTGAACCATGACCTTCTGGTTTATAAGTAGACACTCAATCACTGAACCACACCGGCCGAGCTGATTACCTGCTTTCTTGCTATTGGAGCAGCAGCACGGTAAAGTGGGAAATGCTGCAACTACATAGTTAAGACTCACTTGTGTTATCATTACAGCTCCCATGCATCATGACTTGAGGCAAATTATAGAATTCTTGATCTTTAGGTTCTTTATTTGAATTATGGATATAACAACATGCTTAAAAAACTAATGAGTTGCTTTGTGAAAACACATAGTCTCTTCCTTGGTTAATTTGATTGCCCTTCTTCCAACTTCTAAATAGGGGAACAAATTAGAAGAAGAAGAAAAACTTATGAGAAAAACAAACACTTCACACCTGATCACTGTCTAGCATGAGGTTGACAACAATGGCCTTTCCATCCTATCACCTCATTTGTGAAATAAAGCCCTTTCTTTTTATAGATCTTTTTTTTCCCATTGTTTCATCTTTGTATGTTCGAGGAAGGAAAACATTCCTAAATCTCTAAATGTAGCATAAAGGTCATAGAATCTTGGGAAGAAGTAAAATTGCCATGATGGAGTACCATTTTACATACACTCCACTTAATTAACTTTAAATTTTAAAAACTATTAAAATGGGTACTTAAATAAAATACCTTTGTTTTTAAAATGACAAGTACACTAAACACTATATTTATAGAATTAGTATTCTAAGTTAAAATAGTGTTTTATATTTAGAATAATCCAAAATAAAAGATAAACTAAAAAAACTGAATGTAAATATTTTAGATCCACATTTATGACTGTGTTTTACAAGTTAGTAATCTTTGGAACTCTGCATAATAGTATTTGCAAAAGAAAACCCTACCAGCAAGATAACTATGATTAGTAAGCTATGTTTTCTATTATTCAGAGCGCTCTAAAAATTCTCCTGCTGGGATGACATTTGCAAGTTACTGTACCTAAAAGCATTTCTCCTTTCAAAAAAAATTAAATATATTTTTTATAAATCCAGAAATGAAGAAAATAAAAAACCTCATTTTTTACAAATGGGAAGCTTTTAACACATACCACAATATGAAATCATACATAATAATAACAAATGCTTTTCAAATATTCTAACTTTATTATGGAAGTTTATTTGAAAATTTAAATTTAATTTAAAAACAGAACAAGAGCCCTAGCTGATTTGGCTCAGTGGACAGAGCATCGGCCTGCAGACTGAAGGGTCTCTCTCAGGTTCAATTCCGGTCAAGGGCACATGCCTGGATTGTTGGCTCAATCCCCGGTGGAGAGTGTGCAGGAGGCAGCTGGTCAAAGATTCTGTCATCATTGTTGTTTCTATCTCTCTCTCCCTCTCCCTTCCTCTCTGAAATCAATAAAAATATATATTTAAAAAAATCACAGAACAAGGCATTTACCCACAGCATTCACTGAAATAATTTATTTATGTAATTAATATTATGATACATTAAAATTAGAATCCTAAAAAAAATAAAAAGTAGCCACAGCATTTTTTTATGTACATAAAATTGAAGTTCAGAACAAAACAGACATGTGCATTCATAGATTGATTAGACTTGTTTTAAATCGTCTATTACAAGAAGGATGGTTTTCTGAAAACATGTTGAATTACTGGGACAGCTTCAGAAGGCAGAACTGTTTCCAATCAATGCCCATAACTGGGAGACAAATTTAAGCTCAGGATAAGTATAGAAACAGTTTCCGATAGTCAGGACATTTGGTCCTAGGATGCAGTGACGTGGGAACATTCACTAGGGGAATCAAACTATCTTTCAAGGATGATCAATGGAGGATCAGGGCAGTAACAGTGACCTAGAAATCCTCTAAGAGAAATGTTACTGCACATTTTCACTGACCAAATTGAACATCAGGTTGGCTCAGACTAATTTTCAGGAGAGAAAGATTAGTTTAAAAGCAAGGAAAGACTATTTTTTTTTTAATTAAAACATAAATATTATATCAGAAGAAATTCATGGTAACACAACTATTTTTGCTATTGCTAATAACTATGTAATGCTTTCCAAGCTGCTAACACATTTTATGCAGTTGCACTAAGTATGTACCATATTTTGATCCCCCCCTCCCCCAGTTAATATATTATGAACTTTTGGTTAAGATTTTATCTATTCTTTACAAAAGCTGATTATAATGCAATGAAAATAAAGGATGATCATAAAGATGGGATGTGTCAGTGGAGTGCTTCTTATATGCCAGACATTGTTAGAAGCATTTGGGGTAACTATCTTATTTAATCCTCACACATCCTTTACAGATGTAGTTATTTATGCAAAGAGAGTTTAAATATTTGCTCAATCATAGAGCTATTATGTGGCATAACTGGATTTTTATACCAGGTAGATTATCCAGGCTGCTATATCATAATGTGCTAAATAATGGAAACTTACTATAGAGACCTAAGAGAGACAATAATTCATTTGAATCTAAAGGGAGGAGAATTTCTGATGTCAAATGTGAATTAGTTTGTATTTTCTCCTATCTTCTTAGAGATAAGAACGTATACATTTCTGTATAACCCTTCAGTCTAGTAAATAAAATTAAAAGATCATAATCTGTGAGGGTTTTTTGTTTGTTTGTTTGTTTTTTGTGGATCAACTTGACATGTAGAAATTAGTACTTTGATATTCCTAGGAAAAACTTTAAGAATACTCCTGAAGCTAAGCTATTAGGGTTTACATGGACCTAGAACTTTGTCCTGGGTGGAAGGAGTGGTACCAGATGTCACAAGATTTCAAAATTTGACAATAATAAAGTAAGGTCCTTCTTTTAAAGCATCAATACCCATGCAGAGGCAATGTGAGTTACAATGGAGGGCTTAGTTCTTTATTGGTGTCCAGGTGGCAATTTGCCATGGGTTGGTTTTGGTTTATTAGAGTAGTGAAGAGGGATGAAACTAGGACAAAAGTTTCAATGTTGCAGTGGAATAATATCTTAGAACTTAAGACTCAGCAGCTGCCTCAATGTAGCTGGCAGGCTTCATGGAGGCAATATCTGCAATGTTTTGTTTTGTTTTTGCCAGCTTTAAGGAATCTTATTCCCTTGTTTGATTAAGATGAGCTGGAATTGCCAAGTTCCTATAGGCCAGAGGTCAGGGAACTATATAGCCTATGGGGACAGTCTGACCTGCTACCTGCTTTGTAAAGTAACTTGCATTGGAAAACAGTCACATTCGTTTGTCAATGTCTGTGGCTTCTTTCTTGCTACAGTGGTACAGCTGAGTAGTGATAACAGAGGCAGTATAGCCCTAAAAGCCTAAAATATTTACTATCTGGACCTGTACAGAAAAAGAAAAAATGTGTCAACCGCTGCTTTAGACTGGCGTTGCTTGCTAAAAAAAAAATAATAATAATAATAACTTAAACCACCTCTAAAAGACAGTATCATTCACACTTTCTTTTTTTCTATAATATTTTACATACAACTTCTAACTCGCAATGAACATGAACCAAGCACACAAGTAGAAAGAAAGCACTGTGACATGGGTTTCTCCTGGAAGTAGGCCCTGAAAGAGGTAGTCAGGTACAAATATATTTGAGAGGATATGACCTGAGAAAACATTTTTAGAGGAGTGGAGATTTAGAAAGAGGAAACAAAGAAAACTAACAAAGGATGCATTATTGAGCCAATTACCTTTGCAGATAACTGAAGTTCAATCTCTTTAGGAACCTTAAAGAGATATTGTAAAACATGTCTCCTCACCCAAGAGGTGAGGAAACCGGGGTTTTCATTCATCAACTTCCAAGCAATCTTTGCATGAATGCTACTTCTGCAGGCATTGTCTTATCAACACTTCCAGCTTGCACTATGCCAAGGTCAGGCATGTTCCCATGGGCAAAACAAATCTGAACAGGCAGGAAGGACATGAGGCTGGCAGAAGACGGCTTGGACCTATAGAGATAAATGCCTAGGAGATGATGGCGAGGCACTACCAGCCTTTGTTACCCAGGGAGCACATAGGATGGAATTAACAGAAATGGATTTACATATAACTGTACTTAATATGCTTGAGGAAACAAAAGATGAGATTTAGAGTTCTGGTAGAAATTGGATTGTAAAACATAACCAAATGCAAACTCCATAACTACCAAAGACAGTTACTGAAGTTAAGAGCTCAAAGTATTGTTTTCACAGGGAATTAGGTAACAGTTAAAAAGAGACTTAGTGAACTAGAATATAGGTCAGAAAGAAACATTCCTGTTAATACTGAATGTGACAAAAGGATGAAGAATGCAGGAAAAATCTGTAAAAATGTCTGATATAAGCATAACTAGAGTCCCAGAAAGAGAAGACATAGCACAAGGCAGGAGAAATCCTATATAATAAAGAGGAATATGCAAATTTACTGTCATGCCATCACAAAATGGTGGCGCTCATAGCCACAAGATGGTGGTGCCCGGTCCCCTCAGCCCCAACAGAATCCCACAGTCCTTTCAACCCAACAGCAGGGGGCGGGGGGCAGGGGGCACGGCAGGCTCACGGTGCTGCCAGACCCGCCCTCAGCCCCCCAGGCGCCCAGGGCCGGCCCGAGGCACAGGCAAGCCCTGGATGTCAGCTGCCCAGCTGAAGCCCAAGATGCAGGCAAGCCTCGGATGGTGGCTGCCCAGCCACCCAGGGCCACCCAAGGCTCAGGTAACCAGGGCTGGCGGAGGCTTGCGCTGCCAGCAGTGGCGGCAGCAGAGATGTGATAGGGGTGTCGCCTTCCCCCGATTGCCAGGTCGCCTCCCACCCTTGAGGGCTCCCAGACTGTGAGAGGGGACAGGCCGGACTAAGGTTCCCCCCCTCTAGTATAAAAATAATTAACTAGCATTAATTACGGTGATTTGCTGGAAATTGGTACTTAGTTTGAAGAGCACATTGGGATGAGTGCCATTTTAGGATGGATAGAAACAAGGCTCAAGAAATCACTTAATAAATATAAATGATTCTGCCACACACAAGGAAAATTAATTGTTTCTGAGCCCCAATCGAATAAAAAAGGCAATAATGTTACCATCAAATTATCTTCTCTGTATTACAATCTATCCATCATGTTCTTTTAACTTTATTTTTTATTCCTTTCTCCCCATTGCAAACACAAAATTCTAAGATATATTGCTTTAAAGTTAAAGCTTAAAATAAGAGCTTAAGAAGTGACTAAAATTCAGGGGGGGGAAATGTTATGAGACATCATCATTTAGCAATGAAATATTAAAGTCATAGAGAGAATTTCCAGGGATTAAACTTTTTGAGAGTTCAGAAACACATTAAATGCATATATTTTTTGACAAGTGATAGCATGTGTATGAATTTACAGAAATATATACATACATACATGAAATCACATAAGTGCAATGACATTTATATTGCTTATAAACAATTACTATTCATAGTAGTAAAATATTGTAAACTATCTAAATTGCTTAAATAAGTTATGTGCCATTAGTAATGTAATGTTATATGATATTGTGCAGCAACAAAAAATGTAATATTAGGAAATTATATAGTAATTTTAGAAGACTTCCACACAACGGCCTTGAAAATTATTATTATTCCTTCCTGGCCAGCATTGCTCAGTGGCTGAGTGTCAACCTATGAACCAGGATGTCACGGTTCAATTCCCAGTCAGGGCACACACCCAGGTTACAGACTTGATCCCCAGGGTGGGGTGTGCAGGAGGCAGCTGATCAATGATTCTCTCTGATCATTGGTGTTTCTATCTCTCTCTCCCTCTCCCTTCCTCTCTGAAATCAATAAAAAATATATTTTTTAAAAAAGAAAATTATTATTTATTATTCCTATTACACTGGGGAGGAAACAGACATATAGAGAATGTTACATGTTCAGAGAGGTTTAGCTCTGCTGAGTTGGAGTGGAATGTTAGCTCAGACATTCATTAAAAATATCTTTGCTGGTGAGGGTGTGGGAAAAATGAAACCTTAGTGCACTGTTGGTGGGCATGCAGACTGGTGCAGCCACTGTTGAAAACAGTACTGAGTTTCCTCAAAAAAGTAAGAATGGAACTGCCTATTGACCCAGCAATCCCACTTCTGGGAATACATCCTAAGAATTCTGAAACCCAATTTGAAAGAATGTATGCACTCCTATGTTCATAGGAGCATTATTTACAACTAGAGGCTTGGTGCATGAAATTCATGCATGGGGGAGGAGGGTCCCTCAGCCTGGCCTGTGCCCTCAGGGATGTCTGAGTGCCTGTTTAGGACCGATCCCCTCAGGTCTAAATCAGCAATCGGACATCCCTCTCACAATCTGGGACACTGCATGCACCAGTGACCATACTTTCCATACAGGTGAAAGGCATCTTGCTGTTGTGTGGGCAGCTACATCTTTTTGCCCTGATTATAAAAAGTAGTACATAACTTGATCCTTCTGAGGCAATAGTACCATTTTCCCCATCTTATGGGTGGAAAAACTGAAGCAGAGGGAAGTTAATTGGCTTTGTCACACAGTTGTAAGTGTCAGAATTAGGGCTGACCACAAAATGGGCAAGCCAGAGTCCATGCATGTCATCATTGCATCATCCTGTTTTCTCAGTGTTAGAGTAGCCTTGTCAGGTCTTAATTTTTAGATCTAAGAGACTGTTCCGATGGTCTTAGGTTGAGAACCGCTGCTCTAGAGTCTAAGACCATCAGAAAACAGATATTTACATTATGATTCATTAACAGTAGCAAAATTACAGTTATGAAGTAGCACCGAAAACAATTTTATGGTTGGAGGTCGTCACAACATGAGGAACTGTATTAAAGGGTCGCAGCACTAGAAAGGTTGAGAACCACTGTTAGATATGATACTAGGGGCCCCGTGCACGAATTTGTGCACCTTGAAAGGAACTATGGGCCACGAGGCTGTGGTGGACACAGGGGCAGGTCTCAGCCCATCCTCCGCACCCCCGCCCAGACCCTCTTGCCACAGCTACCAATCCCCTGTCTGCCAACAGCCCCACTCCTGCCACCACCACTCCCACGTGCTGACAGTGTGGAGCAATTGGGATAGGTGCCAGCAGTGAGTGAGAGCACCCGGCGGGACTGCAGCATGCAGGGGCAAAGAATTTTCAGAAACCACCAGAGGCTCGCCCTGTTGACAGTGACCAGTGCCCCGCATTGGTCTGGCATCCCCTCTCACCTGCTCCATCCCACTGTGGCCTATGCTCACCATGTTCCATGCTCTGCCTCCTGCTGCCTACACCTGCCATGTTCCGTGTGTGCCCCCATGGTGGTCAGCACTTGTCATAGCGACCGGTTGTTTGGTTGTTCCGCTGTTCAGTCTATTTGCATATTAGGCACATATATATATATATATATATATATATATATATATATATATATTCTTGGTTAGAATGTATCCCTAGGGAAGAAGAAATGACAGACAATGTACATTCTACAAGCTTGTAATATTGGTTTTCATGTAAATAATTCATTTTCACATTATTGACTTTCCACCATATTGAAATTATATTTTCATTTTCCAACATTAAAATTCAATAATCATTTATTCTGATCTTTCAGAGAGCATTTTAGATTTCCCAAGTTTCCCAAAGTTGATAGCTTTGGCTCATAATGTTTGCCCCATATATGTTTAAAATACATTTCTAAATATTAATGTGCTCCTTCACTTCTGTTCTCTAACAGACACATTGAATTTCATATCTCAGGAAAGAATTTTTAGAAATGCACATCTTGCATGGAACATGATGGAAAGCTAAGTTCAATCATTTAGCTTTTAGAGATTATTCTAACATCTAGAGTTGGTTTTTTAAAATATATATATTGTAATTTTCTAAAAAGTTATTAGAAATACTGCCTTGCCCTGGCCGGTGTGGCTCAATTGGTGGGCATCATCCCATACACCAAAATGTTGCCAGTTTGATTCCCAGTCAGAGCCCATGCCTGCGTTGTGAGTTTGATCCCTGGTAGGGGCTGTGCAGGAGGCATTCGATTGCTCTTCCCCTCTCACATTGATGTTTCTCTCTCTCCCTTCCTTTCTCTCTAAAAATAAATCAACAGAAGTATTTTTTAAATGAAGAAGAATACTGTAGTATGATATTAAACAGAAATCAGCCATAATTTTTAACTAAATGCCTGTTATTATATGAATGTAAACATTAAGTAAAATAATTGAAAGATATTCAATGGTGAGACATTGGGGTCATTCAAAGACTAAATCTGGATATTATATTTTTAAAAAACATTAAATAAAGAATAATGATAATCAGAGTTACATTGTGAACTTGAAGTTGATTCAAGGACATCTTCTCTCTTGACTCTGATATAATAGTCCTTGTATTTTGTCCAATATAACTAAACACTAATTTCTAAATACCATGCATCACTTAATTATATGAAATTAATTATATAAATACTGGTAGTTTAAATGTGTCTCCATTAATCAAGCCTTCCTTATAAATCATTGTACCTTGGATACACTGCTGTTCTACATTTTAATAACAAATATAATTTTCTCCAAGTCATCTATGCATAGCTAACTTGCAAGTTTATGTCTACATTGTTTGTGGGTGACAAATTAATGACCTATGTGATATAAAATATTGCAATTTCCCCACTTCCTATTATTTAAGTCCATTTAAAAAATATACATTTTGGCTCAAGACTTTTTAGTGAGAAAGGTCATATTTAAGACATCTTATGTCCATCAATATCAGCTAGAAAAGTGCTAATTTCTCAGAGCATCTCAAAATATTTATTACTTTTTATCATTTTCTTATTGTCCTTATACTTGCCATTTGGAATATATTTTAAATTCGAATAAAATAATACTGTAGTTATCTACCTTGCCTGATAAATCAGCAAGATAAACATTTGTTCAGTACTTTCTAACAGTGTTCAAGAAATATAACTACTTCCACATTTATTTTATTATTATATAATATCTCAAATTATGATAAATAATATTTATGAAAAGTGAAAAAAATATACACACATATATACTCCATATACTATATATAATACATATTTGAAGAGCAGATGCCTAGGTTCCTAGATAGAAAACCACAACTCTGAGAGCAATAAATTATTAAATGTCACAAATGATATTGTGACATTTCTTTCTCATAACTTTCAGAAAAGGAAGGAACAAGTGGTGGAACCCATTTAAATCATGGAAGGCAATGTGCAAAAAAAGAAGGAGATCTTACCCTTTGCAACAGCATGGTTAGAATTAGACTACAAAAGTGAGATGTGCCCTGTGAAAGGAAAGATACATGTTGAACATATGTAATGATATTCATGCTTGTTCTTTTCAAATTGGTTTGACTATATATTCTTACACACACACACACTGAGTAGCCAGATTATTATGCGTTCAGAGATCATAATAATCTGGCCACTCAGTGTGTGTGTGTGTGTGTGTGTGTGTGTGTGTGTGTGTGTATAATATTCAACTTACTGAGTAAGTAATATATTTATTAAAGTGTTTGATTCTTTTTGAACTGCCCTATACATAATAGGGAGTTGGGATAGGAAAAATAAGGATTGTTTCAGACATTTACCTGGCTTAAAAGACAGGAACATAAGTCAAGTACAGTGTTCCCATTTTATATAAGTATTCTTTCTTCAACACATTTCACACAAAAACGGCCTCCTGGCAGCATCAGAATCCAGAAGAGCTGGCTATTGCAGCCTGAGCTCCAGTCAAGCCAGAAGCAACACAGATGAATCTTTAACCAAATTAGTGACATCTGTTCAGATGGACAGATTGGAAGTATCAAAGGGGTTTGGGGAAATGTATCCTTTTCTTTATGTCTTATAGATGGAGTCGAGAGTGTGAACTTGCCTTGGTTTTAAGATTACATAATTGACAGTTATCAATAGCACAATTCTTTGAAAGTAGAAGTTGACTAGATTTATGTTGGCTCTCCAAATTGCTTAAGAATTCCAGTTATAGACTGAGTGTAAGTAAGATTTTGAATTCCTACCCAAGTTATCATATTTTCTGTCTTTTATTAAAAAGTTGATTTAAACCCTGGCTGTGTAGCTCAGTTTGAGTATCATCCCGATATCCCAATGTTTCAGGTTTGATCACCGGTCAGTGCACATACAAGTATCAATCAATAAATATGAATAAGTGGAACAAAAAAATTGATGATCTCTCTCTCTCCCTCTCCTCCCTCTCTGCCTCTCTCCCCCTTTCGCTTCCTCTCTCTCAAATAAAATTTTAAAAAGTCAACCAAAGGACTTATATGCATGCATATAAGCACAACCAATGGACACAAGACACTGGGCAGGGGGGTGGGATGAGGGCATGTGACAGGGGGTAGGGGAGGCTGAGGGAAGGTCAATGGGGAAAAAAAGGAGATATATGTACTACTATATATAATACTTTAAACAAAATTTTTTAAAAGTTAATTTAATTCTATCAAATTAATTTTTAAAAAGTTAAGTTTTAATTTAATTTAAGTTAATTGAATTTATTTAAATTTAATTTACATAAGCAGATGACAGATAAAATATTAAGCCATTAATACTTATCAAATAACATGTTTTCTTTGAAGTTATTGATATATAACCTTTTAGATTACAGAAATATTTGAAAATCTGTTTAAAGCTTGGCGTTGACAGTGTTCTCTCTCAGTGTTCATCTGTGAGGCAGGGCTGTTTATTTATTGTCAGATATCTCAAGTATAGGAAAGAGCCCAGACTTAGCCTCAAATTGCCCACTGGAGTGGGATGAGTACCTAGAATATTCAACACAGCAGATAGGCTGTTTGGTAACTCCATCCACTCTTCAGACCCAAGACAAGTTAAAATAATAGGAGTAAGGGTTCAAGTTCCTAGGGAAAATAATTGGTGAGACCAGGAAGAATCCTAGTTCTGAAAGATAGTCTGAGGAACACTGCAAATTTTTGAAACAGAATCTTGAAACAGGATCTAAACCATGAACTAAAGGACATGGGGAAATCAGGCTTGGGAACCTGAGCAGGAGCCAAAATATCAGAAGAGGCTCTCTTTGACAGCAATTAGGTTGCAACTCAGGGAGCCAAGTGAGACTCAATGGATAGCATTAGGATATCAAGTTCCTGCTCTCAGAAAGCTAAGCAGTGTTATGATGATATTGCTCCATAGACAGACCTATTTTCTTTCTACCCTAAATAAATAATAAAATCATTCCTTACAAAGGATACCTGATCATCTATATATATAAAAAACCAGCAACTGGAATGCTGTAACAACCGGAATGACCAGTCACTATGACGCCACTGTGGCCAGAGAAACGGCCTGATCAGGGAGTGGGTCCTGTGGCCAACCTCCAGCAGCCCCTCCCCCCTAGCCATCCCTACCCCTAATAAGCCCCCACAACCCTGATCGGCCCGAGGACCCTCCTCATAGCCAGCTCCACCCTCAATCATCCCTGCACATACTAATCAAGGGTTGGGCTAGCTGGCCAACCTCCCACAGCCTCTCCCACAGGCACTGACCCCCGATCAGGGGCAGGGCCGGCCAGCCCACTGCCCACAGCCCCTACCCACAGCTGGCCCTGCTCCCAATCGGCTCCCAACCCCAACTGGGGGTTGAGCCCACAGGCCAATTGCTTGTGGCCCCTCCCCCCAGCTGGCCCAGCTCTGATCAGGCCCTGATTGGGCCAGACTGGCCAGCCAATCTCCCACCATATCCTTCTCCTGACAGGCTTGACCCCGATCCCTGATCCTATATAATAAAAGCCTAATAAAGCCTAATGTCAGGTCATCCAGTCAGCAGTTCAACCAATCAAAGTGTAATATGCTGATGATATGTGAAGGCTGCTCAACTGCTCGCTATGACGTGCACTGACCACCAGGGGGCAGACGCTCCAACTGGTAGGTGAGCTTGCTGCTGGGGTCTGGCTGATCAGGACTGGGCAAGTCAGGCCGGACATGACCTAGGGCCCTCCTGTGGTCCCTCCCTGGCTGGCCAACCTCCCGCATCCCTCCCCAGCCCCAATCATGCACCACTGGGATTCCTCGCCCTGGCCTGCGCTCTCTTGCAATCTGAGACCCCTTGGGGGATGTCAGAGAGCTGGTTTCAGCCCAACAGTGGAATGACTGGTTGCTACGACACACACTGACCACCAAGGGGCAGATGTTCAATGCAGGAGCTGCCACCTGGTGATCAGTGCACTCCCACAGTGGGAGCACCACTCAGCCAGAAGCCCAGCTCACAGCTGGAGAGTGCAGCAGCAGTGACAGGAGCCCCTCCCGCCTCCAAGGCAGTGCTAAGGATGTCCGACTGTTGGCTTAGGCCTGGGAGCGGGCCTAAGCCATTAGTCGGACATCCTCTGAGGGCACCCAAACTGCAAGAGGGCACAGGCCAAGCTAAGGAACCCCCTGTCCCCTAGTGCAGAAATTTCATGTGCCAGGCCTCTAGTATATAATGTGCACACCAACATTCTTAAATTTTAGAAATATCAGTTAGCACAAATTATCACATTTTATCCTTTCAAATACCAGTGTGATAGAGAATATTGTTTGCTTATCTAGATACTTGTTTTTTAGATATCTACCCCTCCCAGTCCAGATCATGTCACTCAAGGAAAGCTGACATCATTTTTAGTTTCAGAGTCAGTCATATTCAATAGGTCCTAAATATTCTAGTCCAATTATTTTCAACTGGTATGCCATAAGAGACACTGGCATGCTGCAAGAATTTTTAAAACATGCAATACCTGATGATTTAGTCAGGGGCATTTACCTCTTTTCCCTTAGATTGTGAAGTAAAATAGTGACAACAGCCAACACAACAATAGCTATCTGTTGTGAATGAGCCAAAATTATACCTATTTTTTTGGTCAGATTGGCAAAAAGTATATTATTTGGTGTGCCACAGAATTTTAGTGATTACTTTATGTGTGTCATGATATGATAAAGGTTGAAAATATCTGGTCTAGCCCTGACCGGTTTGGCTCAGTGGATAGGGCGTCAGCCTGCGGACTGAAGGGTCCCAGGTTCGATTCCGGTCAAGGGCATATAACTTGGTTGCGGGCACATCCCCAGTAGGGAGTGTGCAAGAGGCAGCTGAATCGATGTTTCTGTCTCATCAATGTTTCTAACTCTCTATACCTCTTCTTTCCTCTCTGTAAAAAATCAATAAAATATATTTTAAAAAATAGCTTGTCTAGTCAATTATTGCAATCTTGTTCCACATGGCAATGATGGCAATCTTATGCCACGTGTCAACAATGGCACACCATGGCCTTTCCCTCATTATTGTTATTTGACTAGGGATGGGCACATGCTTCAGTCCTATCAGTCTGAAGGGAACAGCTTTTATTTTCATGTTTAAGAGAGTATTTTTTTTCCCCCACTTTTCCCAAGCATATAATCTCTAGCAGCCCTTTGGTACTGATGAGGAAAGACAGACTGAGGAGGAGTTTAAAATTGAAAAAGTCATCACACCCAGATTTGGGGAGTCCAGCTATGGACTTCTTCCCATTTGAGATAATCCCTCTCCTTACTAAGCCAGTTTAAATCAGCTTTTTCATTCATTTCATCCAAAAGCATCCCAACTGACAAATCCATTCTCTGCATTTGTCTATCTTCCTGATCATCTGTTCAGATCAGATCATTTTGTTCACAATCATTCTTTTCTTGGTCATTAAGCTTCTTGGTTGTTTTCATCCATTTCCATCGCCCTAATGACTCCTCTGTGTGCTGACATATTCATGTCAGACCTCCATATTGAGCACCAAAATCATATTCACAAATGTCACTAGTCACCCCTTTGTCACCAACAAGCTTCTCAAAATTAGCATTCTACTATTAAAATTCTTAGCTCTGGTCTATGTTGGTACCAGCTCTTTTTCTACTTAGATTTTCATTATTTGTTGTATTGTCGTCAAATATTTTATTTTCATCTTATCTCTCTTGATCTCATTCAATCAGCAATGCATGCTTTTTACTACCTTCTAAAGTATTCTTTTATTTATTTCTTCTTTGCCCTTACTATGTAACTCTGTCGCCAACTTCATCATCTCTCACACTGAGTGCTGCAATCTCTTGTTTGGACTTTTTGCCATGAATGTCTCCCCCTTCCATCTATCGTCAAGATACATATTCCAGTTATCCTGGTAAATAAAAAGTAAATCACCCATTTCCCTTACAGGACAACCAAACTGCTCAGCATGTTTTCCATAGCTCTTCTCGGTCAGGTCCCTATCTATCTCTTGGGGTTTATTTTATTTTACTAAGATTCTTTCACACATTTCTGGGCCCAACCTTCTATGTTTGGTTTGGATATGTGCTGATTCACAGATTCAGGAGATTTCCTGTAATAAGAAACTGGTACCCATACACAGATGACAAGGAGATACTAAAGAAAGAGACAGACCACTCCAGATTGGTAGTTACAGGTTTAATAAGCAAGGAAACTTACATATGAAACTTGTCCTGGGTGGCCTCAAGCTGACTACATCTCCACTCCACACTTGCGCACCAGAATCTTAACAGTTTACGTAGAGGCCTTAACTGGATTTAGTCACATATACCATCCAGATGGTCTCAACAACACCTTACTCTCTCCAGTCTGAGTCCTTGAAAATGGCTCTGATTGTGGCAACAGTGGGCAGAACATATATATTTCAAGGGCCAGGGAAAGGGATGAGGAGCCTCTGATTGCCCGGGTTCAGCTCTCAGTTCAATGATCAGTCACACCCTCTCAATGACCTCCTCCAACAGTGTCTCACTTTCCCCCAACTATGCCTTATTTCCTCTGGAATCCATGTAGTTATACATGTTTATTCCCCTGCTTCAAAGTCCTGACCCCCTTTCTCTGCCTGGAAGGCTATTATTTATTCTCCAACATAGAGCTTATAACTTCCCTGAAAACATATTCTTAGCAACAACCTCAGCTTTCAGACAGAATTAATCTCCTCTTGTCCTATACTCAAATCACATGTTATACATAACCTCCTATATAGCATTTCCCACATCATGCTGTCATTTATAGTTTGGGAGTCTGGAGCTGCTTTTAAACCATTAGCACTTTAAAAAAGAGAGGACATGATTCATCTGGGGATCTCTCTGACCAGTTAATTCAGTGTCTGGTATATAATAATGTTTCAACAAATGTCTATGAAAGGACAAAGCTAAAGGATTTCTCAGGGCTCCCCGCAATAGAAACATGTATGCTTTGTCAGGAGAGGTTAAAATTTTAAGCTTTTGCTAACTACACTCATACTCCGTCATCACTCTATCACTGGGTAATTCCACTTCACATTCTAGATTATCCTCAAGGACAAATAACTTGAAAATTTCTCTCCCAGCCAAAAGCTGAAAAAATACATAACTATGTCTTGGATCTAAATGGGAGAGTAAAAATGATCATGAATTTATTTCTGATAAATAACCCATTACATCCTAAAGCTGTTAGAGCTGAAAATTACATTATATGCATATCTACAAAGTTTAATGAGGTTTGAAGAAATCAATAGAGAAATATAAATTGATATAATGCTTTTTATGTCACTCTGTTACAGCTATATTGGAATATTTTTGTCCAAAGTAAAACCTTTAAAATAAAGGAAGATGTTTTGCTAGAACAGGGCAGAAAATGCAGAGCTAAACTTATCTTGACCCAAACAGAACACCTCTCTGGAGCCTTCATAAAGAGCAGTTCACCAAATGTGCTATAACATCTTGTAGGACACAGTGATATTCTGTTTTCAAGCTTCCTAACAGAGATGATAATCTGCAACCAAATATTATGTGCTATATTTCTCAGTAGCTTTGCAATGGTGCTAAATTCTTTTAAAGTGTTGCTTTGCCCTTTCTTGCATGAAGGTCCTGGCATGGCACATGGACCAGGAAGGTTTTTATTTTTTATAAGAATATAATTTTGTGTTTCATGTAGGCTGGAACATTCATGAAAATGATGAAATTAACTAGATTGAAATGGAACCCAAATTATCATCATGAGACAGTTCTGAATAAAAGACATGTCCCCTGAGGACTCCATGCTGGAATAAAGCTAAAAAACTCCATAGTTTATGTGTGCCATGTTTGTATATTGTAACTACATTCTGAACTTGTTTAGTTAGTAAGAAAATCAATGGGGGGAAATTTAGAATACATAATTATGGGATCAAAATAATAGTAGTAGTAGTAATTATGATAATCATAATTTCTTGAATGCTTCCTATGTGTTAAATACTATTTAAAGCACTTTGAATGTACTAATGCATTTAAATGTCACAGGAGTCTTATTACATAAGACACCACTATTATACCCATTTTACAGAAATTGAATTATGGGATGTAAAAGTAACTTGTTCAAGGGCACAGGCTAGGATGTGGCAGAGCTAATCATAGTGTTCAGTATGGCTTCAGAGCCTACATATTTTATCACCATACAAATTGCCTCTGTGTTTTATCCAAGAACTATTGACTTTCTGGAAAAGGTGAAAAGCTTCTTGCATATTACTGATTTCAAGATACGGTGCCAATTATAAATTTTATTTTAGCCTTTTGCAGTTGTGCATAACCACTTCTTAAATATTCAGGAATCATTTGCATGCAAATTATCTTTACCAAATGTCTAGTAAATAGGATTTAATCATTGAATTATATAGTTGAAAGTTATCCAGAAAATATACAAGAGCAAACATAGACCTGGATATTTTAAACAGCCAATTTGAATACTTCAAAAAATAATAATAAGCAAGTTATTCAAAGTTATGTTGGATTCCAATGAAACCCAAATTAGTAAGTCATGGTCAAGTAGACAATATTACATGGTACAAATGAGACTCTAAGAAGTCTAAAAGGACTTCTACAATCACTTATATGCAATTAAATAATCTAATTAAAATTATAATTAATGGATTTCAATGACCAGTTTGTCCCTATTATTATGAGCAAAAAAATAACTCCAAAAAATGGAAAGTTTCAGTTTAGGAAATATCAATAGAACAATGCTAGAATATCTCTATATCAAGTTAAGAGGCCCTTGCCCACTCACTATGAGAGGAAATGCTATCCAGTTTTCAACTTCCTGCAGGAGCTGAGAAGTAAAATATGTTCAGAAAGCAGAATGAAATTGATTTTCTAGCAACCAAATTAATCTTTTATTAGCAAATAAAAACCACATAACCTCATCCAATCTGGAAAGCTAAATAGTGAAACTCCAGGAGCTTAAGATAGAAAACACACCATTAAAGCTTGAAAATCCCATTTATCAGTAAAAACAAATTCAGAACTCCAACATTTGATGCTATTCTTTCATATTTTATTAAGTCCAGCCTCCACTTTCAGTTAATGCACTGGGTAGGGGAAAGATCTTTATATGAGTCATGCTGAGGAAGAGAATGAAATGGTTACACATTAGAAAGCTTGTTGCAAAAAAGGAGAGGAGACTAGAAATGGAAATTCTGCATCAACACTGCAAGGGAGGGGAGAAGTCACGCTGGCAGAGAAACTGAACTGGTTCCAAAGAAGATTAAGGGAAATAAGAGACAAATTTCAGACCCGTTTAGTGCATTGTAATCCTCCCCATTTTGATTTGGCAAAAATAGTAACAGTAAAAATTACTTTCATTTGTCAACATTAAGTTATAATACATCATAGCCTGAATCTAAGCTGTGGATTTTATAACATTAAACTTATAATTAAAAAACACAAGTTAACTTTCTACACATGGTAAAATTTTGTACAGAAATATAGGACTCCCTGGTTAATATGGTAACAAGATTTTCAGCTTTAATAGTTGTCTTTATACTTCCTGTTAAAATGTCCATGAATATACAAAAAAAATAGTAGCATTGGAACTAAAAATAAAATTAAAATCATATATCAGCAGGCAGAGGGGAAGTTCGTAAACTTTATTATTGGGGATAAATTACTGAGAAGCAGAGGCACAAGTTAAGCACCATGTACTTGATTTTTGGAAAACAACTAAATAAAACAAACACAAAAACATACTCCAGAGTTTCTCAGAGTGTGGTCCTGGAATCATGCGGAGTAGAACGTTAGAATCACATGGAAATCTGTTAGAAATGCATATTCAGCAAAGTCACAAGCTCCAATCTCAAATCAACTGAGTCAGAAACTCTGCAGGTAAGGTGCAGCAATCTGTGGTCTACCCAGCTCTCCAGGTGATATTCATACCCACTGATGTTTGAGAACCACTGGCACAAACACAAAGGAGATGGGTGGAAAATATTTGATTCATCCACACCCTATGAAGGAACTCCAAAAGAATTTGCAATGGTCCAAAATAGATAAGCACTGTCATTCTCACTCTCAGGTGAGATTAAGAACAAGGAATTAAGAGCTTTGATCCAACCCAGCACAATTAGGAAGAGTCAGAGTTAATGTGTTAATTATTTGTCCCTAAACACTATCTTTCTTAACCATTTTAGTGTACTTACTGTTTCCCTAGGGTTGAGACTAGTAGTCTGAGCATTCTTGTGTAAGGAAACAAAACTTTTTTTGAAAGATTTATGCTTTACGTCTTTAAAAACACTGTAAAGGGCATGGTCCAGATTTTTGTAAGCTGTAAACAAAATTAAATAAATGGGAGTAGAGAGGCAAAAAAGATGGGTGAAGAAATAAGATTTCTGAGATATCCCAAAAGAGAGTAGGAGGATCAAATTTATAATATTAAGAGTAGATTAAAAGCAACCTGGGGAGAACACAGAACAGAATATGAAAGTAAAAGACATATTGTCGAAACCAAGACAGAAAAGACAAAAGATTTGAAAATCTGAAAATGTAGATTTAAAAAAGAATGACATTTGCTTCCAAGTGAGAAATATGAAAATAAAAAAAGAAACAACAGTATATGATATAATACGAAGAAAATGTCTGGTAAGGAAGGATTGAGTACATTTATTGATAATAATCACAGAATTCCACACAAAACTAATAATAAAAAAACAAATCACCACTGGGCATATCATGATAATTTCATATTCTAATTTAAAGGTAAAAAACAGAAATCCACAAATTATCCAGGCTCAAAGCACATGTCACATTGGAGATAAATGAAGATCATCAAAATGAAAACAAACAGAGTCTATTTATTCAGAGTTTGCTATAGGAAGGCATCAGCCACTATTACTTACATATGCCAGAGACCTAAATGCAGGCAAGGATATGGGAAAGCTTTATAGTAAAAAAAAAAGGGGGGGAAATGCTTCAGGTATGCTTTGATTAGAAGTTTTTGGCATGAGGAGGTGGTGTGACTAGAAGCAAGGCATTTATATACTTGATTTAGGCTAATATATTTGGCTACCTCTGGTTGGTCCTGTGTTTAAAATGAAGGCAAAAATTAGAGAAACTTAAATTCTTTGAACAAGTCTTGACCACTCTAAGCTGAAGTCTACAGAGCTTATGGTTTGGCGTCCCAGGCCTATTGCTACAGAGGTTGTAGGTCAGAGCTCTGTTGTCATAGATATTCTTACCATTCATACCATATAAATTCAATAGCTAAATTCTCCTATTTCTAAGTGTAATAGATTGTATGAAATAAAAATCCATTTGATCACAGCCATTTCCCTATTTATTAGACTTGTATAGATCAAATGTATTAAAAGATATTTGTAGCCCTAACCGGTTTGGCTCAGTGGATAGACCACTGGCCTGCAGAATCAAGGGTCCCAGGTTCAATTCCGGTCAAGGGCATGTACCTTGGTTGTGAGCACACACCCAGTAGGGAGTGTGCAGGAGGCAGCTGATCAATGTTTCTCATCGATGTTTCTAGCTCTCTATTCCTCTCCCTTCCTCTCTGTAAAAAATTAATGGAATGTATTAAAAAAAAAGATATTTGTAGCATTTTGAGCATTAAAATAACACATTTTAAATAGTTCATAAAATTTTAAAAATACTAGATTTTACTACATAAAAATTAAACATGTATGTAAATTGAAATGTAAAATGTAATATTAAAAATGTACAATAAAAAACAAAAGTTTTAGTTTTTATTTTTGCAGATCTCATATCACCAGTTAGTGAATTTGATTTTTAACCTGAATATTTCATAATGCTTAATTAGTTTTTTTTATATTTGACTAGTGGCCCGGTGCACAAAATTCATGCAAATTAAAAGTGAATTAATTAGAGGAAATATTTTAATATTGCTATTTGCCCTTTCTCTATAATAGAAGTGTCAGAGATTAAAGAAAATTAGTAAAATGTATATGAAAACATTCCTCCTGTCAGAGTCTGGGGCATGTTGCAGGACCCAGAGTCAAGTACCCGCCCACCTGCATGCACCTCGAAATCATGCGAGACTCAGACCTGGCCGGCCCCACCCCCGTCAAGCCCTGCTGAGCGGGGGACACGGCCTCAGGTACCCCAGCCCCAGCGCGAGGGCACAAGGGTGTGATGACCATTTGCATATTAGCTCTTTATTATATAGGATGCTATATTCACATTTGACTCTTTTATATTATTATTATTAATTTTAGCATGAGACCTCATATCCACATAAAGTTATATTGAACCTATATAAACCTAAATGTGATGAGAGGGGAGAGAGTGAACAATATTTAAGGATTGAATCTTTAAACATACCAGAAATAATTTTAAACAATACTTACCAGGAAAAGGAATGACAAATATTTTTTCCTTACCTAGGCTTCCACTTGCCAGAATTCAACCTCTGAAATGTCATATTCTTTTCTATAATATAACATTATGAAGTCCCTTCAGAAACTGTTACCTACCCAACCACATAATAGAGGATGAAGGTATAGATTAAGCCTAATTATAACCTGAAACAAAGGTAAATGAAATTTAAATGAATAAAGACATATTATTTTAACATAATATATTACATTAGGGATGTTCACAAAGTGAAAATAAATGATATTTGAGCTGTCCTAATTAAGAAAATCTATAAACCTAATTCTCAAGATAGTTAAGATCTTGTTAACATTTTTACTTAGGTAAAATATCTGACATTGTCTGTGTCCATTGGTTAGGCTTATATGCATGAATACAAGTCCTTTGGTTGATCTCTCCCCCTTGGGGGGTGAGGACATGAGTGGGGGGAAAGGGGGAGTAATGGGGGAATAAGGACACATATGTAACACCTTAATCAATAAAGAAATTTTTTTTAAAATCTGACATTAAGTAGGGTTTTTTTTTTTTTTAATGGGTATTTGAATGTATGTTTTTGTTTTTCTGGTTTTGTAAATTTTAAATATATCCTTAAACATATTACCTCAAATATAATTATTTGACCTGGAAGGCTAAGAAAGCATTTTTTGTTTCATTTTGACCAGAGTGAAATCTTGTAAATTAACTTTGTTATTTTTAAGACTATATAGATAATTCTACTTGGAAAAAATCAATTAAAATGTATTGCTTGTGTATCTAAATTTTGAGAGTCAGTTCAAATAAAAGAATCAAGAAAAATATATGTTTTCAAACTTTACCCTTTCTTTCATTATAGGTCAAGATACTAGTTTTTAACTCAATATAACATCCTTCAATCCATCTATCATTCAATCCATACACTAACCCCTTCAATACTTCTATCCCAATATTAATTGCATGCTTTATGGCATGTGTGATGACAGATTCTGGGTACATAGGGGAGCAGAGATGAGATGTAGTATGACCTCCATCCTTGTGGAATTCACATGGCATGTGAAAGCATAGAGTTTACTGTCTTTGTGTAGGAGAAATAACTCCTTCTTTCCCATAAATTTGTATGACAACAAGAGTTCGTACACTAATTTTGACAATTTTTGATGGTTTGATCATGGAAATGATTGTGGAAAAAGATTAAGAGCTTACACTTGAATGTCTTGCTCATCTGGTTATCATATCCAAGACAAAGGCCCTCACTACTTTCTATGGTTCTCATATAAAGGTTCATTTTATCTAAATACAATCCTTTTTTGTTTTTATTTGTAAGCCTAACCTTCATAATTTGAGACTTTTTTCTATAAAAAATTATCTTCCTTCCCCCAAAAGGGAAAGTTTTGAAAAGTAGAAGATCCTACTGATGCTGGTAAAGGAAGGAAAACAGGCTCTCATATTACCAGTGGAAATGTAAAACTGTACTTGTATGAAAGAAAGAAAAGAGCAGGCAATTTGACAAAATAATTGAAAGTATTCTTTGTCCCAATAATGACAGCCCCTTCTAAAAATGTATCTTAGGTTCTTTCTCATTTTGATTTTTCTGTCTATCTGCAAGAGTTTTTGGAAACTATGGGGTAATCATGGTCCATTTTCCTGGCATATGTTTTGAGAGAACAAAAGAAAGTTCTTATTTTTTCTTAAATAGTTTTGTTACATACTTACATTCAGATGATCAATATCCTGATATGGGGGAATTTTTTCCAGACATAAAAAAAAAGTAGCAGTTCTACGAGCTTACATTGATGAATGTGCAACTTTCATGTCAGTGAACTCTGTAAAACACAGTCAATATGACTTGGGCTAAAGGCTACTTTTGGCTCATTTGAGCAAATAGGCTGGATTGTGTGGTTTCTTAATATCCTAAAAGTTCACTAAGATTCGTATTTTAAAATATCCTTGTCATTTATATTTTTTCTCTATATTTTGATTCACCCCCAAAGAAACAAGTATTCTAATAAATCAGTTGAAGTCTATGTGAATGTTGTAACTAATTCTATTTGGTAACATTTCTCTTTGAATTACCTTATTAACCACAATGATTTTAAAAAATGGGAAGCTAGTAATTAAATATCAATTTATATGTCCTTTTAAAAGCATAATTTTAATTCATAATATAGAGTTGTGAATAAAAACAAGAATTTGATGAATAACTTAAAACTCTGGTAGAAGAAATAGGTAGAAAAAGGCAATACATAAACTCATTTAAATCTGAAGTGTGAACTGTGAAAGTGATAGCTCTCATCAAAAGCTTTATGCACCAGAAACTAGTCCCTCATTATCCATCAAATACATGTTGCGTCCAAGTTTTGTTTTTCTTGATTTGTTTTCATTGTGCTCAATAAAGTTAAAACTGCAAAAAAGTAAATGGCTTAAATATTTATTTTTAAGAAATATTTAATGAGATAGAGAAAACTTTTAAGAAATAGTTTTCTTATGGAAATATATGCTGACTTTGTGAGAGGGTCACAGCATATATTTGGGAGACTTGGAGACCTGGGGGAGCCCCGGCGGGCAGGGCTCTGGAGGCGCATGTGCAAGTGTGCACAAAGACTGTGGAGGTTGCCACAGGCTTTCCCTGGCAGAAGGGAGTCGGAAGCTCTTGACTGCACTGAACCCCAGTTCTGACTGCACTGAACCCCAGTTCTGACTGCACTGAACCCCAGTTCTAGGCGAGCCCCTGGGGACCCATGCTCTTGCGGGGGGAATCTGGACTCTCCTCCTCTCAGGCGGAGGCTCGGGAGCCGGGGAAGGCAGAGGTCTGGAAGCATGCGTGCAAGGGCAGGGCTAACGGGAAGCCAAGACTGTCTGCTCCGCCCTGAGACTCCACTCCATCCAAGCTGAGCACAGAGGCTTTTGCAATTTGGCAAGTCTAATCCTATAAGGCTGTCTCCAGCACTGAACTTCTCCCAGCGTAGACACAGCTGATCCTCACAGCCAACTGGCCTGGAGGTCAATTCCTCCCAGTGATACCAACAACAATCAAGACTTAACTACAACAAGGCTGTACACACAGTCCACAAAGGGGTGCACCAAGAGTGTCCACCTCAGGTTAACTGGGAGGCCGACCCACTGGGCCATATAGCAAACAAAGCTACCCTACCAACTCAGGGAAGTAGTGAAAATGCAGCGACAAAGAAACAAATCACAAATGAAAGAAATGGAGGAAAACAAACGACTGGATATAGAATTCAAAGCCACGGTTATAAGTCTTTTCAAGAATATCCTAGAAAAGGCCAATAAATATAACGAGACTCTCGAAGATATGAAAAAGGACCAACTAGAAATTAAACATATACTGACTGAAATAAAAAACATTATACAGAGACCCAACAACAGACTAGAGGAACGCAAGAATCAAGTCAAAGAATTGAAATACAAAGAAGCAAAAAACACTCAACTGAAAAAGCAAAAAGAAAAAAAATCCAAAAAGTTGAAGATAGTGTAAGAAGCCTCTGGGACAACTTCAAGCATACCAACATCAGAATTATGGGGGTGCCAGAAAAAGCGAGAGAGCAAGATACTAAAAACCTATTTGAAGAAATAATGACTGAAAACTTCCCCCACCTGGTGAAAGAAATAGACTTAGAAGTCCAAGAAGCGCACAGAACCCCAAACAAAAGGAATCCAAAGAGGACCACACCAAGACACTTCATAATTAAAATGCCAAGAGCAAAAGACAAAGAGAGAATATTAAAAGCAGCAAGAGAAGAATAGTTAATTACCTACAAGGGAGCACCCATAGGATTGTCAGCTGATTTCTCAACAGAAACTATGCAGGCCAGATGGGAGTTGCAAGAAATTTTCAAAGTGATGAATAGCAAGAACCTACAACCAAGATTACTCTACCCAGCAAAGCTATTATTCAGAATTGAAGGGCGGATAAAGAGCTTCACAGATAAGAAAAAGTTAAAGGAGTTCATCACCATCAAACCAGTGTTATATGAAATACTGAAAGGTATTCTTTAAGAAGAGGAAGAAAAAGAAAACAGTAAAGATAAAAATTATGAACAACAAATACATATCTATCGACAAGTGAACCTAAAAATCAAGTGAATTAAAAACCTGAGGAACAGAATAATCTGGTGAATATAATAGAATCAGGGGCATAGAAAGGGAGTGGACTGATAATTCTCAGGGGTAAAGGGGTACAGGGGGCGTGCAGGAAGAGACTGGACAAAAATCTTACACCTATGGATGAGGACAGTGGGGGGGAGGTAAGGACAGAAGGTGGGGTGGGAACCGGGTGGAGGGAGCTATGGGGCGGGGGGGGAAGGAGAAACAATTGTAATAATCTGAATAAAGATTTATTTAAAAAATAAAAATAAAAAAACAAGAAAATAAAGCATGTTAGCACTCATCTTTTTTTCCAAGAAAACAACAACAGCAAAAAAAAAAAAAAAAAGGGAGGAGAGGAGAGCTTTGAAATAGTGAAATGATTGATGAGTAGATGAGACTCTTTCAAGCAACATAAGACCCAAGCACCTACACATCTAACCAAGATGAGATTCATAAACATTTCCATCAAGTGATCTGAAAGGATTGCATATGCTCTTTCTTGTGCAGCAATCTGCCATTTGTCTTCATGAACTGCCATAAGAGAAATAATAAAATATTAGTTTCATTTCACCTACATACGTATGTTAGTTTAGTTTCTTGAAATATCATGATACCATGAAGGAGACAAAAATATAGCAGGATTAATATAAACTATCACATTATTTTAAGAGCCACTTCAGGCGTGGTTCATGTTCTTCTATTCTCTTCTGCCTTAGGTATACTTCAAATTAACAAGATGAAGCACACTACTCTTGGAATTGATCATATAAAGTTTTCTGAATCATCATAGAATTGTTGTTTTAGTTAAAAAAATCAAAGACAACAAAACAGGTAAAAATAGTAGGAATTGTAGAGTATTATAAAGTATTTCTCTGCAATTTATAGAAAATTGTTGCAGTAGATTTTTATAATGATATAGAACTACTGACAATTTATTGAATTTGTAAATGATTGTAGCAGGTTATAAACATTAAATACTGCACTATTCCATTTTTATAAAATTGTGTTTCATGGGGTGAACCATTTGCACTGCTATGTTGAGATTTGTAATTTATAATGCAAGAGACATTACCAGCACCTAGGACAGATGCTTCTCTTCTGTGTCTAAATATCCTTAACAATAACCTTATGGTAAATAAAATAACGCAATTCCTTCTTCATAGAACCTAAAGTCTAATGGAAGAGACAGATATTTATAGCTAATATAATATTTAGGGCTTTTATGAGTGCTAACAGATTAAAATATTATGCAAAAATAAAGACTGAATGATATTATATTGGTTTAATATAGAACTTTAAAGTAGTCTTGCCTAATTAAACATTCCTGGAGTGGACATCAGAAAAATGAGTAGACGTGTAAGTAAAATGACATGGAGTAATGTCTAGATAGAAGGAAAAAAATACCAAGAGTCTTCAGACATAGGAAACATATGCTTGAGGAACCAAATGACAGCTAATATGGCAAGAGTGAAGAGAAAAAGGAAGAGGGGCTGGTAAATACAACAAGACAGAAGTGGAGAAACAGATGGGAGTTGATTAGATTAATCAGGACCTTGCATGATCAATTTAGGGAGTTGGGTTTGGATCCCAATGACATAATATGAGCACATTTTAGATTTTTAAGAGTGTCGTGCAAAAGAGTTAAAATACGGTAAGGGATGGTTGAGGGAGAACCATTAGGAGGGTATTCAATTGTCCAAGCAAAATATGATCATAAACTGAATTATTATAGAGAAATGGATGTGGATCATTTGTAAGAAATTTAGGAATAAATTAGAGCAGGAATAGATGACATATAAGAGAACGAAAGAGAAGGAGATTACAAGAAATACTCTATCCATGAATTGGAAAACAATATGAATGATGGGAACAATCAGTGAAATAGGAAACAAAGGAAGATTAAAAATAATTGAGAGATGGTCATGAGTTTCAGATAAATGTATACTTAGAATCAGAAAATTAAAACGGATAAATAGATGTGAGTAATTATTCAGTTGAATCTTTCTTTTGTATATGAGGAAAGTGAGTACCAGAGAGGTTGAGAATATAAGAATTTTTAAGTGTTACATAAAATATACATATACTATTTGCAAAAATATTGCACTATGTGTCCATATTGTGTACACTATAATAGATAAGTACATGTAATTTGCCATTCTTAAATATTTAAAATTTTCTGGTAAAAAAGAAATGTGATTATGTATAATTTTTCAGAAAACAAAAGTATAATTAAATAATCACCACACCCCAATCTATACTAATAAAAGCATAATATGCTAATTAGACTGGACAGCCAAACCACCTTCCAGACATCATTCTGGATGAAGCCACAGCAGCGGGGGCCGAGGCAGAGGTGGTTAGGAGCTATCAGGCAGGCAGGTGAGCAGTTAGGGGCAATCAGGCAGGCAAGTGAGTGGTTAGGGGTGATCAGGCAGGCAGGCAGAGTGGTTAGGGTGATCAGGCAGGCAGGCAGATGAGCTGTTCTGTTAGCAGCCAGTGGTCCCAGATTGTGATAGGATGTCTGACTGCTGATTAAGGTCTGATCCCACAGGGCAGTTGGACATCCCCTGAGGGGTCCTGGATTGTGAAAAAGTGCAGGCCGGGCTAAGGGACACCCCCATCCGTGCACGAATTTTGTGCACCAGGCCTCTAGTATTATATAATAAATTATGGAAAAATGGATGGAGGAGAAATAAATAATTTGAATCATAGAATTATTTAACTAATTTTACCACTGGCTGCATAATAACAGCATATATGGTAATACCCCTGATAAGATGTCAGGCATACCCAGAATATTACAGTAAAATATATTTCTGAACAACATTCACTAAAGTTATATATAATGATAATTTCATGGGTCAACTTGACTGGGCCAAGGGATGCCTAGATAGCTGGTTAAACATTATTCTTGGGTGTGTCTATGAATGGATAGATTAGCATTTGAATTGGACTGAGTAACACCTTCTGCAATGTGGGCAGGCATCATTCAATTCATTGAGGGCCTCACTAGAACAAAAGATAAAAGTTAAATTCGCTCTCTGCCAGACTGCTGAGATGGGACATCTACCTTCTCCTACCTGCAGTACTCTTGATTCTCAAGCTTCCATATCCAGACTGGAATCTGTAACCTTCTGTTTCTCACCTCTCAAGCCTTTGAACTACACCACTAGCATTACTGGCTCTCCAGCTTGCAGACTTTTCAGCCTCTGTAATCATGTGAGCCAATAGTTTATCTCTTTATCTATATCTCCTATTGGTTATATAACATGTAATACAAACACATGCACATACACATGTACACATATTCTATTGGTTCTGTTACTCTGGAAAACCCTGACTAATACAGATTTTGATACTGGGAATGGGCTTTAGAGGCACAAAAGTTTAAGGATCAGTTTTCTGAATTAGTTTTGGGGTTTCTGAAATTGGCTGTCTAATATGATTAGATTTAAAGATGCTACTGACTATCCTATATAATAAAAGTCTAATATGCTAAGTGTCCAATCGTCCAGTCGGCTGTTCAACCAATCAAAGCGTAATATGCTAATGATATGCTAAGGCCACACAACTGCTCACTATGATGTGCACTGACCACCCCGGGCAAAAGCTCCAACTGGTAGGTGAGCTTGCTGCTGGGGTCCGGCCGATCAGGACTAAGGGAGATGGACCAGACACGCCCTGGAGCCCTCCCACGGTCCCTCCCTGGCTGGCCAACCTCCCACGTCGCTCCCTGGCCCCAATCGTGCTAGGGTGTTTATTTTACTTGTACAGAGAGTAGAGAAATGGAATAGGTCAGTGGTCAGCAAACTCATTAGTCAACAGAGCCAAATATCAA
The DNA here is from genome assembly GCA_026230045.1 of Corynorhinus townsendii. Lineage (NCBI taxonomy): Eukaryota > Metazoa > Chordata > Mammalia > Chiroptera > Vespertilionidae > Corynorhinus > Corynorhinus townsendii. Next base: position 61,495,374 of record JAPDVU010000005.1, read on the forward strand.
CAGTACAACGATTGAAATTTCTTTTGAGAGCCAATTTTTTTAAACTTAAACTTTTTCTAATGCCACTTCTTCAAAATAGACTTGCCCAGGCCATAGTATTTTGTGGAAGAGCCACGCTCAAGAGGCCAAAGAGCTGCATGTGACTCGCAAACCAGGGTTTGCCTACCACTGGAATAGGCGAATAGAGATATATCTGGCCTGTGCAATTAAGACAGCCTGTCCTGCACTCTCTCGCAATCTGGGACACCTTGGGGGATGTCAGAGAGCTGGTTTCAGCCTGATCCAGTAGTTCAGATCAAGGGACCCCACTGGTGCACGAATTTGTGCACTGGGCCTCTAGTTTTCAATAGTAAAAAGAGCACTGATAGTCCAACTGTTTATAGTGACACTCAAAATATGTGCCTTGGATACTCTTAATCAACCACTTATAAGAGTCAAGGAGTTGGATGACTGTGCATATGATATTTTCAAAATTTTTCAGAAAACTAACATATAATAAAGTTAGCAGGTTGTTCCTAATATAACTGGACAAATGATGAAAGAAAAGAATGAGCTCAGGGATTTAAATTCCCAGTTCACGTTCCATATAAATGACCTACATACTTCTCTGTGTGCCCTGAAGGAGATCCTTACCTTCTGTAACCTCAGGGCTAATTACTAAAAATCAAATACAGAATCTCATTCTGAGACTGGCTGAATTACATATAAGTTAAATTCAGCCTTGTAGGCTGTTTGCTGTTAAAGTGAGGCCATTGATTGGGAAAGAATGGGATCCTACATGTTGAAATGGGATGTATGGGAAGATCCTGATGAAGCTGGGGACATTGAGCCCCTAAATTCTGATAAGTCTTTGATAGTGCAAGTGATTCCCCACCCCAGCTGAAGCAGCTTCCCCCTCCTCCCTGTGGTAGCAGCACCCCCACTCACAAGGATATTTGCCTCTCTGTTCCCAGAGATAAAGGGTTTAACCCTGCCTTGCCTGAGGAAACTGGAAAGGCCCCCTGAGGCAATTGCCACACTAGACAATGATAATTCTCCACATTCACTCACAACCCCTAAAATAAGATGTATTGATTATTCATAGACTGTAAGAATTGTTCATTTTACCTCATAGTATTTAAGTTACAGGGTATCAAAGAGAAAAGTGAATGTTATTCAATAACTTTACATCCTTTTATGGGGAAGCAGTTAGTGTGTTTTTGGCTGTATGTGGGATATTTGTAATATGTTAGGCAGACTTATTACCTTGTTAAAGTCTTCATTTGGAGATTAAGTATGGTTTAAGAAGATATGTATGGGTTCCCCGTTGACAATGAAAGGGCTAGGTAGCTAGCTTAATTAGGCAGGTTTAGAAAGTTTTAGGAATGAAAGGGGTCTATAGGAGAGGAATACATAATGGAGACTTGAAGGTGCTAGGGTGTTTATTTTACTTGTACAGAGAGTAGAGAAATGGAATAGGCAAATAGAAATATAATTGGCCTATGCAATTAAGACAGCAATAAACCAAAAGGTATCTCGGGCCTGAGCAATTACAGAGACTGTAAGTTAAGCCAAAAGTAGCCCTGACCTGAGTAGCTGGGAGAGCCATAAGATAAGGCTTTCTTTGCTAACACAACTGGAAAAGCTATAAGATAAATCAAAAATGACTCCAACCAGCAAGATAAGGGGAGAGAAAATGGGGGACACCCATGTGGGCTTTGAGGTTTGAAAACTAATTCAATGCAGCAGAATCACCAATAAAAAGGGATCAGGTTCAGACAAAGAACTACAGCCTATTTAATGCCTCAAGACAAAGAAGCAGTGTTCACCCTTCTCAGGGGTCCCTCTGTCTGTCCAGGAGGAACAGAGTCATAGGCTTAGAATTTAGAATTAGGTTTTAGAGGTAATGTCTGCTTGCAATAAAGTTTCTGTACTTTTTACCTATAACCTTTTGTCCATGGCTTCATTTTTCAAAACCATCAAGACAAGAACTGGGAATTCAGGACATTCCAGTTCAATTTTTGCGTTTCAACAAGAGGTAGACCTGTGATGGTCAAAGTGTCTGGGCCACAGGATGACCAAGTAACTAATTAAGCATTTATGGGTGTGTCTATGAGTAAAGCAGATGGCCCTCCCCTATGTGGGTGAGCATTGTCCAATCATCCAATTCCTTGAAGGACTGAATAGAAAAAGGAAAATCAGATGAAGTTGGCATTTGCTCTTGGCCTGACTCCTGGACTAGGACATGGATCTTCTCTCAAGCTTTCAAACTACACCACTACCTTTCTTGGGTTTCCAGTGTAAATGGAAAATCATGTGACTTCTCAGGCTCTATAATATGAGCCAATATTTTACAATAAATCTCTTGTTTCTGTTTCTCTGGAGAACACTGACTAGTATACCATATCTTCCAAAAATAGTAATTGTATGATTCTAATATTGGGGAATTTTATAGGGAAATGGTTAACTCTAGAGTTAAAAATGGTTAAACATTAAAACATTAATATAAAGATGTTATTTTTTATATTTGGAATATGTTGAATCCATATTTACATTAAACTCAGAGTTGGGAAAATGAAGTTGCCAAAGTAACTACATATTAGGGAAACACTTTAACAATTAATTTTATTCTTTGAAGTTGAAAAATTAATTTATACCAAATATGTCAGATAAGGTAATAGCCTTACTCTATAGAATTTGTGAAATATTTCCTGAAAATGCAGACTGTTGTACCACATTTTAGTAATAGCAGGCATTTATATGCAAATGCCAGTGAATAATAAATAGATACAAAAACAAATGATAAGATATCCAATGAATCATTACCAAAATGTCGAACAAGTATTAAGGTGAGCTGAATTAATTTTTATATATTTGATCCACTTGGATGTAGGGTATACACTGCATCATCTATAATAATAAAAGCATAATATGCTAATTAGACCAGACAGCCCAATGACCTTCTGGACGACATTTTGGACATCCTCCAGGACGAAGCTGTGGTGGTGGGGGCCGAAGCAGAGGTGGTTAGGGGCGATCAGGCAGGCAGAGGGGTTATGGGTGATGAGGCAGGCAAGGGAGTGGTTAGATGTGATCAGGCAGGCAGACAGACAAGCAGTTAGGAGCCAGTGGTCCCAGAATTATGAGAGGGTGAAGACTGGGCTGAGGAACCCACCCATAACGAATTTTGTGCACTGGGCCTCTAGTACATCAATAATTCCTATGGATATATTGCAATGGTTATTATTCTTAAGAAAGTTGTATGTATGTATTGTGGAACATATAAAATGTCTGTATGTCTTTTTTATAGTACTCAACAAATCATTGCAGAAGTGCCTTAAATATGCCAGACCTTGTGCAAGGGAATAGAAAAATGAATAAGCTATAACTCCTCTCAGGAATTTTCAGTCTAATGAGCCTTAAAATAACAAGAATTAAAAGACACAGACTCTAGAAATGTGGACTGGAAGATTGAAACAGAATCATGAGAAAGAAACCACAAGAAATAGGTGTCTTAAATCTTTCCCTCTGAATGCAGTACTTAAATGGCTCTGTGTGCTTTGCTATTCTCTGGATGAGGGGTGTGTGTGTGTGTATGCGCGCACAGGCACACCCATGCACTCCTAAGCACAGCTGACAGAATAAGGTAATACCTATTCTTAAGTAGAAGCTGCAGAAGGAAAGGAAAGGAGAGCACCACAGAAGGCTAGACTTTACTTACCATAGCCCTTACTTTTTGAGCCCCCTGAGAGCCACATTCAGAAATCAAAACTTTTCCATAATGCAGCTTGTGATGCTCTGGATATGATAGATCTATCTCACAGAGGAGCCGATTCATCTTCTGTAGATGGAAGTTTTATTTCACAAATAGTAATTCAGAGGAGGAAAAGGGAAATTATGAGCTAATATTTTTTGAAAACTGAAGAGAATAAAGAGAGAGACACTTATTATAACAAATATTGAGAAATACACTTGAGAACAATTGTACCAGATGTCAATTTGCAGTGAGCTCTTAGGTGAAAAGGGAAAAAAATGGAAATGGTTTTCCAAACCCAAGGTAAAAATTAATACAAAGAGTAATAACATTAATTATATTTGTAAGTGAGAAACTCCATTACAGAATATTTTTATACCCTGAGCCCTGGTGCTTTCTAATTTTTAGATATAAATTTGGTTAAATTTCTTTATTTTGAAAATGATTCCCTCTGCTGTAATCTTCTTTAATATATACTAGTAGTAATAGAATAGCTGGAAAGCTTTCTCATACAAGGTTGCCACAGCAACATTCCTTGTATGGAATTGTGGGGTTGCGGGGGAGTTGACGAGGGGCAGCTGGGGAGAGGAAGTACAGGTGAAATGCAGTGGACTATGGGAATGTAATACTGTTGATTTTCAAGGGGAAATAAGAAATTCAAGAGAAATAGAGAAAAGGGAAGGGATCAGACTGAGAGACTTGCAGATATATCACGTCTAGTCTCATATCACTCATAATAACTTAAAACAGAGAGATGTTGCTCCTGAATGTCATTTAAGGAAAATAAACACAAAGAAGATTCTTAAGGTAGGAGCAGAGGAACAAATTATGTCCCAAGGCTGGCCCATAGTCAAACAGAGCTAACAGCCCTAGCTGGTTTGGCTCAGTGGATAGAGCCTGCAATGTACCTTGGTTGTAGGCTCCTCCCTGGCCTGGGTCCTGGTCAGAGCTCATGCAGGAGGCAATCAATGGATGTGTTTCTCTCACATCAATGTTTCTCTCTGTCTTTCCCTCTCTTCCACTCTCCCTAAAAACCAATGGGAAAATATCCTCAGGTGAGGACTAAATAAATAAATAAATAAATAAAATCTACACTAATAAAAGAAAAGATGCAAATTGACTGTACATTCACGATGCCCACCAGCCAATCAAGAGTGAGTATGCAAATTAACCCAACAAAGATGGAAGGTTAATTTGCATATGTAGGTGCCAACCTGTCGGGGGTGGCGGATGCACCACCCCAGCTGCTCAGGGCCTCTGAGCAGCATGGGAAGGCAGGGCCGGAGTGGAAAGATGGTGCCAGCAGCCAGGGAAATGAAGGCCCATTCTTGCATGAATCTTTGTGCATCGGACTTCTAGTTATAAAATAAAATAAAATGGATTGCCACACAAAAAAAGACAGCTTAGCCTACCTGTATTCCTTGCTTTTGATGGCAAGTGTTCATATCCCTTTGCCAATATTTTTATGTTCTGTACACTCTAAAGAAAAGCTGACTTGAGCAAAGTTGGGCATTGAGTCAGCTATTTCACCCTCTTTCTGAACACTGTGGTCCTAGTGAAAGAAGTTCCTGACCAAATCAAGCTAGTTAACAATGTGAAACAATGTTTGATTAAAGTATCACATTCTTGCCTCTTTTGGTGAGCTTTTGTACCTTCATACCTCAATTCTCAGGTGCCTAATACCTACCAGTGGACATGCTGAGCAACCTTCAAAATTGAATGCTCATCATTTCATCTCCTTCACAGAATTCCTTCCTATGTAATTTAACCTTGTTCTTTTTCACACTGAAATGCATTAACCTGTCCCTTTTCCTCATGGTCATGATTTAATATTTCACTCAGCTATAAGAAGGGTTAATATTTATTGAATTACTATTTGTCTGTTTATACTGTACTCTTTATAAGCACTATCTTATTAATACTCACAATTTTACTATGAAGGACATTTTATTTTGTATTAACATGAGGAATCTGATGGTTAAAAGTATTATGCCACTTGAATAAAGTCACACAACGACTATGTGAAGATGCCAGAAATTGAGCCTGGCTCCGTTGGAGTGTGATCTCAAGGCTCATGTTCTTAACCACAACATTCACTGATCTCTACTAACTAACCCTTATGAAGATGTCTATGAGGCATTATAATGGCCTCGAGTCTCTTTCCCTTCTTCTGAAAACTATTTCCTTTTTTTATGGGAATCTTTAATGCAGCCATAGAAAGAAATGATTATGAAAGAGAAATCAGATTGAGATATGTTTGGCCCATTCTCTCAAATTCTACCACATCAGTGACTGTCCTTTCCATTTTCATTTGCATTTTTGTTTGACTCTGCTTGCTCACATTGAAATTTGAGCATCTGTCTACCTCACAGATTCAATACTCAGGTATGTAGGTGGCTGAGGCTTTTCTGGGTGACACACTGCTCCCTCTGCTGGACTGTGGAGGACAGAGAGAAAAATATCTTGAAATCTTAGTTGACTTGGTACCTTTCTTTACAATTATTGATCAATTAGGAGAGACAAACAATGATTGCAAAGAACTCAAGGGCCTGATGGTCCAATATAGTTTACAAATAAGAAGGAATTCCAATGACACATGTCTGTAGCACAAATGTGCCATCTATGGCTAGGTTTTATGTTTATCTGGAAGGCACAGCAAATATACTTTTCTCCCACCCCCAGGAGAAGCTTACAATTATCATTGTGATCTGTTTTGAAGATAGAGCTGACACTGTTATCTTAAATTTCTGGTAATTGTGAGCCATGTCTGGCATGTAAACTTCACATGCTTTATTCTTCTGGGAATCTTTTACAATCTAGAAAAATATTAGTGTAAAAGAACGTGCACTGGCAAGGTGAAGCATTTATAGCAAAGATAATCTAAGTTTACTAAATGTAGACATAATTCTGAATTATGTTTACTGTAAAAATATGGTAAGTATAGTGGTTGAGTCTTTTTAAACCTCGAAAGACAAGCTAAGCTTATATAAATTCAAGTAACATGGCAAGATTTGTGGTTTGTTAATCTTACTAATTTATTTATCTTTTCATTAAACATACACTGATAAAGTTCTGACTATGTGGAAGACTCAGAGTTGGGGCGTGGAATTTTTTTTATGCTCCCCCAAAAGCAAACTCTGAGATAAGGATTTGGCTGTAAGTTATTCTCTGGAAAATGATCTCAGGAAGCTTCTGGGTAGGGGAGTGAAGAAGTGAGACAGGGAAGGGAGGACAACCAATGAATGGTGGGTGCATTGCTAAACCAATTACTACTGTAGTTCACTAGAATTTCATCATGCTGGTGAACTCTGTAAAGTAGTATAGAGCACATGCCTCATAGCTATTCCACAGAGAGGCTGGACTATTTATATATCAGCTTTAAAAAAATAATTCTTTATTGTTAAAAGTATTATGTAACAGCTTTTTAAAGTCATCAATTGAGGGCTGAATTCAGGTCAGGAGAAAGGATCTCTCAATGAAGTGCATGTGAGCAGAGCAGCACTGTCACTAGAGATATTGCAGGCAAAATGACGTAAAGGTTAGTGCATTAAAATAGCAAGACCAGGGGGTATAGGCAGGCTACTTGCACATCTGCCATAGAACACAAAGTGGTTAGAACACAATAACTGGCTGAGAAGAACTCACCGGCTAGTGAGAGATGGAGGTCAGGGATACATAAGGTTGATCTAGGTTGACCTACATTGACCTGAAAAAAGAGGATTATTTTGTATTATTTGTAGTTAGAGGCAAGAAGATAGAAATAGTTGAGAAATGTAAGTTTGCTATGAGATGTAAGCAGTTGATGAATTAAAGAACGTAGTAGAACCTAGCTAATATCTGAAAGTTGGAGGAGAGAGTTTAGTGAAAGATGTTCAGTGAATTGGAATTGAGAATAAGGACTTTTTTTTCTTTAATCACGGATGTTTAAAGATAGAAGAGTACATAGAAGCAATTTATTTTTTTTCCATTTTTTAAATTAAGGTATTATATGTGTACATATCTTACCATTGTCCCCCCACCCCACCCCACTCCCATACATGCCCTCACCCCCCAATGTTTTGCATCCGTTGATTATTCTTATATGCATGCATATAAGTCCTTTGGTTGATCTCTTATTTCTCCCATATCTCCCTAACCTTCCCGTTGTAATTTGACAGTCTGTTTGATGCTTTACTGCCTCTGTATCTATCTTTTTGTTCATCAGTTTATAATGTGTTTTTTATTATCCACAAATGAGTGAGATCATGTGGTATTTTTCTTTCATTAACTGGCTTATGTCACTTAGCATAATGTTCTCCAATTCCATCCAAGTTGCTACAAATGGTAAGAATTCCTTCTTTTTATGGCAGCATAGTATTCCATTGTGTAGATGTACCACAGTTTTCTGATCCAGTCATCTGCTGACGGGTACCTAGGCTGTTTCCAAATCTTAGCTATTGTAAATTGTGCTGCTATGAACATAGGGGTGCATATATCCTTTCTGATTGGTGTTTCTAGTTTCTTAGGATATATTCCTAGGAGTGAGATTACTGGGTCTAGAAGCAATTTATAAAATTTTAATTACCAAACATAAATTTGGGAGTCTCGTGGACCACATATGTAGACAGATGTAGGGAGATATTTAATTAAAACAATGAATGTACTTCTTGACTTTTCTAATATTATGTCAATCTTGTCACATGTGCAACTGATCTCTCAAGAATGATTTTACTGTCAGCACTGAGAACAATGATGTTACTAACCATACATCAAGTCACTCACTCTTAAAATCTCAGCTTATTAAAGTAATGTTCATGGAAAGTTGTTTAAACAAAATACTTTCCATCTTTCATCCACTTCTATTAGTATTTTATTATTTGAATCCAATTCTTATTTGGACCACCAGAAATACTTGGATAATATTTTCTTAGTACCTCTAAGGATAACTTTTCCTGAATTAGAAATACTTATGTCTTAAGATAGTATTAAAAACTAAGTAATCATACTACATTTGTCATGAATTTATCAATTATATTGTCATTATGACATCTACTGTCTTTTTTTAAAAATATATATTTTATTGATTTTTCACAGAGAGGAAGGGAGAGGGATAGAGAGTCGGAAACATTGGTCAGAGAGAAACATCAATCAGCTGCCTCATGCACACTCCCTACTGGGTATGTGCCCGCAACCAAGGCACATGCCCCTGACCAGAATCGAACCTGGGACCCTTGAGTCCGCAGGCCGACGCTCTATCAACTGAGCCAAACTGGTCAGGGCTCTACTGTCTTTTTGAAGGCCCATATAAAATCTTCTTACTGCAACTGAAGAAATGATACCATTATGTTTTAACTCATTTTGCCAATATTACACTGGCTAAAGGACTTTGGGAACAAACAAAAGTGATCTATTTTCATTTATAATATTGACCAATTGCCAAATTATTCAGTTAAAATCTTCTAACTTTATTTTTATTATCATTATTATTTTGAATTTTGTTGAGTGTGACTGAAAGTCCCATTATAGAAAAATAAGTATAAATCAGCTATTTTCAACCAGTGTGCCACAGGCACATTGGTGTACCACAGGAATTTTAAAACATGCAATATCTGACTATTTAGTCAGGGACACCAACCTTTTTTGCCTTAGATTGACAATTTTTTTTTAATGACAACAGCCAACACAACAATAGCCATATGGTGTGAAAGAATCAAAATTATACCTATATTTTTGTCAGATTAGCCAAAACTATTTTTTGGCATGCCACAGAATTTTAGTAATTAATTTATGTGTGCAATGAGATGAAAAGAGTTTGAAAATCACTGGCATAAGTAAATCTAAAGTAAACATAATTTGTGGGCCAATGTCATTTTTTAAGAATCACAAAATAAAAAATACCCAAGGGCATGTAGCTGTGGATAGAATGGAGCCACTTATCCTAGTTATGCTCACCCCAGGGCATCAAAATCCCTGCTCTGTCTTTGTCACCACAAGTCTTTTTATGCTGATACTAGAGGCCCCATGCACGAAATTCGTATAAGCTGATTCCCCCCCTCCCCCAACACAGCTGCTGCCTCTGCCTCAGCCCCTGCCACCGCAACTTCGTCCAGAAGGTTGTCTGGAAGGATGTCCGGGCTAATTAGCATATTACACTTTTATTATTATAGATAATTTGCAGTCTCCAGGACCCTAGAACATAACTGCATTAGCATCAGAAAGCAGCTCATTTTCCATCTCTGTACACCTAGGATCCAGATTCAGTGAGACTTAATTTGTCACTTTAAGCTCATCAATGTATCACATCATCAGAATAATCCCATAAGGCAGAATCACATTTCATACAGGTGAAGTAAACTTGCTGGTGACAAGAGTCAGAATTCACCCACATCTTCTGATTTCAGAATGTTCTTTCTACTGAGACACTTTTTGTTGACTTTTACCTTCTTTCTGTACAGATAAGGGTATGCAAAGAAGGAGAGGTGATCTAGTAATACCTATTCAATGCCTGGTGACAGGAAGTCTGAAAAACCATGGCGGCATTTCCAGCACAGACCACTAATGGCATCACATCAACCATTTTTACTTGTAGTCTGATGTTTCATTCTTATGAGTTTTTAAAGAATAGTTTCTATGACTCTACATGAGGCTTTTCTTTTAGGCCCTGTCATAATGAATCCATAAACTTGTGCAAGTCCATCTTCTGTGGAAATAGAGATTGAGTTAGGTAGGTGGATGGCTCCGATAGCAAGGCCGAAGCTCTTGAGGCAGAGGGTAACTGATCTGATTCTATGCTGGCAGAATTGAAAAAGAAAAGATGGATGACAGTTTAAAAACACACAACATTAGTGTTATTAAACGCTCTCAGTTTAGTAGCCATATGTGAAATAGAGTTAATGTCGGTTCAGTGGATAGGGCATCAGCCTGTGGACTGAGGATTCCCCCAGTTTGATTGCAGTCAGGGGTACGTGCCGGGTTGTGGGCTCGGTCCCCAGAGGGGAGTGTGCAGGAGGCAGCTGATCAATGATTCTCTCTCATTATTGATGTTTCTATTTTTCTCTCCCTCTCCCTTTCTCTCTAAAATCAATAAAATACTTTTTTAAAAAAAGAAATACAATCAATGAATCTCTCTCATTGCCACAGTTTGGAGTATAAAAGGATACGAGCTATTGGTCTTCTCTAATTTGTACATCTGGTGTAAGTGAATCAGTACATTGCCATTTATGCTGAGATAACAAGTTCAGCTACTGACATTATTTCATCATAAGAAAGTTCTGGTACTTAAAGGTAAAGGGGTTTCTCCCTTCCAGATTCACTTCATTTCCTCCCTCCTATCACTGACAGTACTAGCAGTTCCACAGGTCATGACTAGTGCGAAGATGCATCACTTAAAGTATTTGCTGTCATTGTTTGGGCAAAGCTGCCCGAGGAGGATGCTATTGTTATTACTGTAAAAACCCTATTAACAAAATAGATTTTTGGGAGAGTGGGGCTTGAAGTGAAAGTTACATCTCAGGTAATAGGTAACCCACCCAATTATAATTACTAATTACTAATTACTAATTCAAAATAATCAAGAAGTGTCTGAGATGGGCACCCTTCACACTATGACACTGTTGTTGATTGTGGTCCTTGAGATTCTGATCCAGCATCCCCTAAGGGTGGTTTTTAAAATCTACTGAATCAGAAACTCTGAAAGTGGCAATCAAATATCTCTATTTTTAGCAGGTAGATCAAACATATTAATACTGAAGTTGACAACTACTCTCTCTATGTCATCAGTATACTCCACCTTGATGGGAGAAAGTGACTTTTTCTTTATTCTTTATCATCAAGTAAAATTGTCACAATAATAAGGGTTCTGTATGATGAATGCTTCTTTTTTGTAAACAGACAAAAACTTGAAAATTCTGAAGGCCAGGTCTCATACAATAAGCTAATTCTCTTTTAGTCTCATATTTAAAATATAAGAATTCAAATAGTTAACACCAGTGTGATAATTGTTGAGTAATTTTTAAAATTATTGCACACATTTTAGGAAACATACTGATTAAACTTCTCTCCTAGTTGAGCTATCATTTTAACATATTATCTTTGTGTCCCTTTATACCAAAGAGGATTTTGGCAATTTTTGTGACTGGTTTTTCAGGGGACCAGCCAGAAAATTCTGCCTGTCTAATTAACCTGGTTATGAATCAACCATATCCTTTAATTCTAGGTTCATGGGTGGCTATTCTGTCTTTTGTTATTTGTAAAGCTCAGATGAAAGAAAATGGCCATTTATTATACAACTTCATTTTCTTATGAGATTCTGAGTAAATGTGGGCAAAACTGACTAAGATGATTATAGGTAGACTAGGTAATAGAGATTGGTAAATAATTAAGGGGGAAAAGCAAAATAGAAACAAACAAAAAGTTGGTGAAGTCTTAGTTTCTTGCAACCATCTTAAAGGATGAGATCATTTTATTATGAAATTGTTTTAACATCTATATACCTTGAATGGAATTGATTCAGTAGTGCTACTTGAAGATTTCAAGGTCATTTTCTCACCTGAGAGCTATGAATTATGGATTTATTTTTTGAATGAATAAGGCAAAATTAAATGAACAGATCCTGGTAGGATTTCTCATAGACAGACAACAGTATGGTCATTACCAGTGGGAAAGGGAGGTGGGGGGAGGTAGGAGAGGGTATAGGAGGAATAAATGGTGATGGAAAGAGACATGACTTGAGGTGATGAACATATAAAACAATATACAGGTGATATATAATAGAATTGTACAACTTAAATGTATGTTATTTTATTAACCAATGTAACCCCAATAAATTAAATTTAAAAAGAGTAAAAACAGAGAGACAAAATGGCGGCGGAATAGAAGGATGTGTCCTGAGCCTTGTCCCGGAGCAAATAAGGAGGCAGCTGAGACGAGCGGAATCCAGCCCGAATTGGTGAGGGAGGCACAGCTGGTGAGACAGTTTGCAGCTGGGAAGAGCAGGGATCCCCCGGATAAAGGTAAAATCAAAGATCTAGGCAGTAGAATCTCACGGACCTCTGTGCCCAGAAGGTCAGGGAGAAACTACACAGTGCCAGGCCGTGTCCCTGAGGACAGGCAAGGTCTGAAGGATTTTAGACCTTAGAGTCTGGATTTGGGATCTGAGCTCAAAGGCAGCCTTTGGGAGCTGCCGGACCATGGAGTGCCTGCAGGAGAGGAGCTGGCAGAGACGCGGTCCTTCCTCGTGCTGGGGCCTGCGCCTTTCCCCACTGAACCTGGTTCCTGGGACCTTTTGGAGACAGGCGCTTACCTGTGACAGAGGTGCGGGACAGGGGGTGGAGTTGTGGAATCTGGGCAGAGTGGGCAACAGACGGTCCAGGAGAGGTGGTGGCAAGTCTGGTGCTGAGTCATATCTAAGCCCACAGAATCCATTTTCTCCTGAGAGATAGTCCCTCCCCCCAGTCTCCAGGCAACCAATATAGCCACACCCAGAATCCACCCTGATTAACACCATGGAATCTGAATACTCCCTGAGGCCATGGGATCTACTCTAAAGAGAAATCTTTAGAAGCTAAGCACCTCAATTACTCAGCTACACTGCCAGGGCCCTCCAGAGTGCTTCAGTGTACCTCGCTGGCAAACTTACTGCCAGTGCTCCTGTGAGCCGCCACCTGGAGAAAGCGCCTACCCACTACAGACACAGCAGCGAAAGTTGAGTCTGCCCACCCCACAACTACAGAACTCTGGGCAACACAGTTACCCCTTTCCAAAGTGTAGCCCCCTGAGCCACATCACCCTGACAGACGGTTCCTTGGTGCCACTGTGAGGCCCCACTGGGCACACGTGATTTAAATTAAGGGTGCAAGTCAGCAAAAATTGGGACACTCCCCTCCATAGCAGCTGACTTCTAGGCACTGCAGTTGTGCCTCTCAAGCTTGCAGGCCTACATCTAGAGAACCCAAATACCTCAAGTAGGAGCTACACTAGATAACCAAGCCCAGAAGAACAGAAAGATTTCACCAGTAGGACCATCACCAAAAGAACCTGGGTAGCAAAGCAATTAGATCTACAATTAAAACATTTCAGGAAAACGTGGGGAGACAAAAAAGCAATACCCAAAGGAAAGAAAAAGAGGAATCACCAGAAAGGGAGTTAAATGAAACTGAGGCTAGCAGCTTAACTGAGAGAGAATTCAGAGTAATGATGATAAGGATGTTTAAACGGATGGATGACAAATACACACAACTCAATGACAAATACACACAACTCAATGAGAACTATAAGGAGCTGAATGAAAATGTCACCAACATGAAAAGAAACCAAGAGGAGATGAAGAACGACATAGCTGCAATAAAGAAGACATTGGAAGGCTTAAACAGTAGACTAGAAGAGGCTGAGGACCACATCAGCGAATTAGAAGACAAGGTAGGAAAACACACACAAACACAGCAGCAAATGGAAAGAAGACTTAAAAAGCAAGAGGAGAGCCTAAGGGAGCTTTGGGACAACACAAAGCGAAACAATATTAGAATAATAGGGATACCAGAAGGTGAGGAAGAGAAGCAAGGAATAGAAAACCTATTTCAAGAAATAATGACAGAAAACTTCCCTGATATTGGCAAGAAAAAAACTATGCAAGTCCAAGAAGTACATAGAGTCCCAAACAAGTTGAACCCCAAAAGACCAACACCACGACACATCATAATTAAATTGGCGAACACCAATGACAAAGTAAGAATCTTAAAGGCTGCCAGAGAGAGACAGAAAGTTACCTACAAGGGATCTCCTATTAGAATATCAACTGATTTCTCAAAAGAAACACACCAGGCCAGAAGGGAATGGAATGAAATATACAAAGTGATGCAAAGCAAGGGACTGAATCCAAGAATACTATACCCAGCAAGTTTATCATTAAAAATTGAAGGTGGAATTAGGAGCTTCACAGACAAAAAAGGGCTTATCACTACCAAGCCAGCAATGCAAGAAATGCTAAAGGGACTGCTGTAAAAAGAAGAAAGAGAAAGGCAAAAAGAAACACAAACACTAAGGGGAAAAATATGACAACAAACATGTACTTCTCAATAATAACATTAAACGTAAATGGATTAAATGCACCAATCAAAAGACATAGGGAAGCTGAATGGATAAGAAAACATGACCCATATATTTGCTGTCTACAAGAGACCCACCTCAGAGCAAAGGATTCACACAGACTGAGAGTGAAGGGATGGAAAAATATTTTTCAGGCAAATGGAAATGAGAAAAAAGCTGGGGTAGCAATACTTATATCTGATAAAATAGACCTCAAAGTAAAGGCCATAACAAGAGATAAGGAAGGCCACTACATAATACTAAAGGGAGCAATTCAACAAGAAGATATAACTCTGGTAAACATATATGCACCCAACGCAGGAGCACCCAAATACATAAAAAAAACTCCTGGAAGAGATCAAGGGAGAGATTGACAAAAATACAATCATAGTAGGAGACTTTAATACACCACTTACATCACTGGATAAATACTCTAGACAAAAAATCAGCAAAGAAACAGCAATTCTAAATGACACACTAGATCAGATGGACCTAATTGACATCTTCAGAGCATTTCACCCCAAAGCCTCGGAATATACGTTCTTCTCAAGTGCTCATGGGACATTTACAAAAATAGACCACATATTGGGTCACAAACAAAACCTCCCTAAATTCAAAAAGATTGAAATCATATCAAGCATTTTCTCAGACCACAATGGCATAATATTAGAAATAAACTATAATAAAAACATTCCAAAAAATTCAAACACATGGAAACTGAATAGCATGCTATTAAACAATGATTAGGTGATCAACGAGATCAAAGAAGAAATTAAAAACATCCTGGAGAATAATGACAATAAAAACACAACAATGCAAATGCTATGGGACACAATGAAAGCAGTCTTGAGAGGGAAGTTTATAGCTCTACAGGCCTACCTCAAAAAACAAGAAAAAATGGTAATAAATCTTCTAACTCAACAACTCAAAGAATTAGAAAGAGAGCAATAAGAAAAGCCCGCAGTGAGCAGGAGGAAGGACATAATAAAGATCAGAGCAAAAACGAATGACATAGAGACCAAAAAAACAATACACAGGATCAACAAAACCAAGAGCTGGTTCTTTGAAAGGATAAACAAGATTGATGAACCTCTAGCCAGGCTCACCAAGAAGCAAAGAGAGAGGACCCAAATAAACAAAATCAGAAATGAAAGAGGTAAAATAACAACAGACCCCACCGAAATACAAAGGATTGTTAAAAAATACTATGAACAGCTCTATTCTAACAAACTACACAATCTGGAGGAAATGGACACATTCCTAGAAAAATACAACCTTCCAAAACTCACTCAGGAAGATTCTAAGAATCTCAATAGGCTGATAACTATGGAAGAAATTGAAGCAGTCATCAAAAAGCTTCCAGCAAACAAAAGCCCAGGGCCTGATGGCTTCACAGGGGAGTTTTACCAAACATTCAAGGAAGAACTAAAACCTATCCTCCTCAGACTATTCCAGAAAATTCAAGAAGAAGGAGCACTTCCAAGTTCCTTCTATGGGGCCAGCATCACCCTAATACCAAAACCAGATAAAGACAACACAATGAAAGAGAATTACAGGCCAATATCCCTCATGAACATAGATGCCAAAATCGTCAACAAAATTCTAGCAAATCGAATCCAGTAGTACATCAGAAAGATTATACACCATGACCAAGTAGGATTTATCCCAGGGATGCAAGGATGGTACAATATTCGCAAATCAATAAACGTGATACATCACATAAACAAATTGAGAGATAAAAATCACATAGTCAGATCAATTGATGCAGAAAAAGCATTTGATAAAATCCAACACCCTTTCTTGATAAAAACTCTCAGCAAGGTGGGAATAGAAGGATCACACCTGAACATAATAAAAGCCATATACGACAAACCCACAGCCAACATTATACTCAATGGGCAAACTCTAAAACCATTTCCCCTAAGAACAGGAACAAGACAGGGATGCCCACTCTCACCACTCCTGTTTAATATAGTACTGGAAGTACTAGCCACTGCGATCAGACAAGAAGAAGAAATAAAAGGCATCCAAATTGGAAAAGAAGAAGTAAAACTGTCCTTATTCGCAGATGACATGATACTGTACATAGAAAACCCTAAAGACTCCATAAAAAAATTATTAGACTAAATAACTGAATTTGGTAATGTAGCAGGATACAAAATTAATGCCAAGAAATCTATGGCATTTCTATACACCAATAATGAACTTACAGAAAGAGAGACTAAAAAAGCAATCCCATTTACCACCGCACCAAAAAAATTAAGATACCTAGGAATAAACTTAACTAAAGAGGTAAAAGACCTATACGTAGAAAACTACACGACACTGAAAAAAGAGATAGAGGAAGATATAAACAGATGGAAGAACATGCCATGTTCATGGATTGGTAGAATCAACATCATCAAAATGTCCATACTACCCAAAGCAATCTATAAATTCAATGCACTCCTCATTAAAATACCAACAACATATTTCACAGACCTAGAACGAACTTTCCAAAAATTTATCTGGAATAAAAAAAGAACCCGAATGGCTACAGCAATCCTGAGAAAGAAGAACAAAGTAGGTGGGATCTCAATACCAGATATCAAGCTGTATTACAAAGCTACTGTTCTCAAAACAGCCTGGTACTGGCACAAGAACAGACGTATAGATCAATGGAATAGAATAGAGAACCCAGAAATTGACCCAAATCAATATGCTCAATTAATATTTGACAAAGGAGGCACGAACATTCAATGGAGTCAAGACAGTCTCTTCAACAAATGGTGTTGGGAAAATTGGACAGATACATGCAAAAAAAATGAAGCTAGATCACCAACTTACACCATACACAAAAATAAACTCAAAATGGATAAAGGACTTAAACATAAGACAGGAAACCATGAAAATACTAGAGGAATCCACAAGCAGCAAAATCTCGGACATATGCCGATAGAACTTCTTCACTGATAATACTCCTAGGGCAATGGAAGCTAAAGAGAAAATAAACAAATGGGACTACATCAAAATAAAAAGCTTTTGCACAGCAAAGAAAACCATCAATAAAACAACAAGAAAGCCCACTGCATGGGAGAACATATTTGCCAATGATATCAATGATAAGGGTTTAATCTCCAACATATACAGAGAACTCATACAACTTAACAAAAAGAAGATAAACAACCCAATCAAAAAATGGGCAACTGATCTAAATAGACATTTTTCAAAAGAAGACAGAAGGAAGGCCAAGAGACATATGAAAACCTGCTCACAGTCACTAATCATCAGAGAGATGAAAATCAAAACAACAATGAGGTACCATCTCACACCTGTCAGAATGGCTTTTATCAACAAATCAACAAACAAGTGTTGGCGAGGATGCGGAGAAAAAGGAACTCTTTTGCACTGCTGGTGGGAATGCAGACTGGTGCAGCCACTGTGGAGAACAGTATGGAGCTTCCTCAAAAAACTAAAAATGGAACTCCCATTTGACCCAGTGATCCCACTTCTAGGAATATATCCCAAGAATCTAGAAACACGCATCAGAAAGGAAATATGCACCACTATGTTCATAGCAGCACAATTCACCATAGCCAAGATTTGGAAACAACCTAAATGCCCATCAGCAGATGAATGGATTAAAATACTGTGGTATATCTATACAATGGAATACTACACTGCGGTAAAAAAGAAGGAGTTCCTACCATTTGCAACAATATGGATGGAGATGGAGAATATTATGTTGAGTGAAATAAGTCAGGCAGAGAAAGAAAAATATCACATGATCTCGCTCATTTGTGGAATATAATGAACGGCATAGACTGATGAACAAGAACAGATCCAGAGGCTGAGAAACGTCGATCAGAACATCATACCTCAGGTAAGGTTGGGGAGGGTGGGCGTAAGGTGGAGAGATCAACCAAGGGGCTTGTACGCATGCATATGAACCTAATCAATGGACACAGACAACAAGGGGGCGGGGCATAAGTGGGGAGCGGGGGGTTATGGAGAAATAAGGACACATATGTAAAAAATAAAAATTAAAAAAAATAATTAAAAAATTATAAAATAAAAATAAAATACTAAATCTAACCAATACTAGTGGTTACCATAGCCTTAAGAGAAATTGTTTCATGTGACAGAAATTTTTAAGTGAAACTCTCTGTAGACTGAAAATTATTTTGGAAGGAAACAAAGAGAAGTTTCCTTCAAAAGTCATAAGGATTGTAATTGAAAGTCAAAATATTTGGCCTCTTGAACTAAAGTAAGTAATTTGTGTTTTTGCCTCCATGACAAAGTTTATATAAAGCTACAAAAAGAAATTGACAGCCAGTTTGAAATGGAATTGCCAGGGCCTAGGGCAAAGAATATCCTTACATGATATTATTCTACAATGTCATTATAATTTTAGATATTTTACCACAGCATATTTTACAATTATCCCAAACAAACTTACAAAGTAATTCTTTGAATGGTTGGCAGCAATTAAAAAAAAAGGACGTGAAAGGATTTAACTCCTTGCAGAAGGAATTAAGGCACTGGGAAGGCACTTGAGCATCCTATATTGGCCCCTCTTGCCCTTTGTACCAAGAGAGACCCTCTTCTCACAATCCAATTGCCCTCAGCTGTTACCTGAGCTTTCTTTTCATGCTGAGCTTGAAGCCTTGTGGGGGCTGGTACCATGGATCTGTCTCACACCCAATTGTGTGAGCTGGGCCCTCAGTGGAGAAGAAACCCGAGTTCCCCTTGATATGTGATCAGCACTGGGACCCTGCCAGCAGGCCAGGGGTTCCCAAGGCAGATGCTGGGTGTGGAGGCCATGGGGGCATAGGCTACCAAGGAAACAGAATTGAACCTCACACCACCCTGCTTGGCCCTGGAGGATGACTGGTTAGCCAGAGACGGGTAAGATTCCTCAAGGAAGGAACAACCTAAGACAGGCACAGTCGCAGAGGGGCCATCAGGAGAGAACTTGGGGGGGCAACAGAAGTGGGGCACAGACCCTCACCCCCCCAACATTGCAGGGGTTTGAACCCTCACCCCTTCTGAAGGAGGTCTCCTGCCCCCATGGCTGCTTCGCGCTTCCCATACCCAGCTCAGATCGGGACCCAGGCAACAGAAAGAGACTTGGCCCAGCTCAGATCGGGACCCAGGTAACAGACAAGAGACTTGGCCGACAGCAGTTGCCCTATATCTAAATTCAGCCGAGCATCTGGAATGCTCAGGGCCCACTCAAGAATGCAAATAATCCTTCCCACTAATATTTACAGGGTAAACTAAGATTGTTGGCAGAGTATTAAATTTGACAGTAAAATAGTAATCAAGTTTTCAGATTAATTTAAATAAGCTAATTGAAATAAGTGAATATTCAAGTAAAGTTAATTGTACTGGACAAAAAGCTGTTCTTAAAGTAATAACTAAAATTTCTATTGGTAGTTCATCTCATGGTAAAATTCCTGAATATGCAATGAACCTAAAGCAGTCATATGGGTGGGCAAAAAAAAAATTTAAATTTAAAGTTATCAAGACTGCATTATAAAATTTACAAAAACCTCCATTAATACAAAAAAAGGGGGGGATAGTAGGGCAATATCATGTAAGGAAAAATACCCTATAAGTAAATTACATCTAGAAAGTTTTTACTTTACCAAATTAACTTTCATTTCCAATGCTAACAGCAAGACGGCCATTAAAAACACACATGGTGTCTAAATAAGACAAAGAAAAATTGTTTGAACAAAAATAAAAAGGATCCCAAATCAATTATATAGAAAAGATTCCTTTATTAACTTGTGGTCAAGAATACATTTGTATATTTTCAGAAAACAACCCCAAGACCAGGTGGATTCCTGCAACAGAGAGGAATTGACAGGTGTGCTCCAACCATTAAGACAAGAGGAAAAAACAGTCCAGAGATGGAAGACGCTGACAACGCCTTGCCACGCGAGCAGTCAGCAGCTGTGCACCACTCTAGGTTACCTAGGACCAAACCAGAGAGGGTCGGACCTGCATTGCCAACATGTGCCCACCATCCAGATATCATTGCTGACATATACACATAAGGAACTATTAGACATTGAAACGGGGACTCAGAACTGTTGGACATTGAAATTGGGACTCAAACATTTTTTTTGTTTGATCTTGTTTTGTTATTATATGTTTATTTCTAGTCTGCAAAGGCAAAACTTTTTAAAGGAAAGAAATGGTGGGAGAAAGATACAGAGGCAAAGAAGCATTGAACAGACTGTCAAACTACATTGGGAAGACAGGGGAGGTTGGGCGAGGGGGGCTGTAAGAGACCAACCGAAGGACTTGTACGCATGCATATAAGCACAACCAATGGATACAAGACACTGGGGCGGGGGGGAGGGTGGGCAGGTGAAGGCATGTCCTGGGGGGTAGGGGAGGTCGGGGGGAGATCTATGGGGGAAAAAAAGGAGACATATGTACTACTATTTGTAATACTTAAAACAATAAAAAAAATGGTGAGGAAAAAAAAAGAGTAAAAACAAAAGTTGTATGATATTTACAACATATATATATATCCCAAGCACTCACAATGGAAATATAGAGCAATAAATCAAATTTTTTACTTATATACATACCCATTGACATATATATATGTATATATATACATACACACACACACTAGAGGCCCGATGCATGACATTTGTGCAAGGGGCTCGGCCCTCATAGCCCCTCGCAGCCTCAGCTGGCCCTCGCAGCCCCGGCTTCATCTGGAAGGTCGTCTGGACGGTCGTTCTGCTGTTTGGTCTAACTAGCATATTAGGTCTTTATTATATAGGATTCACTAAGGACCTAATACATATGGGATTTTATATAAATAATCAGTAAATTGAAAAAAGAAGCAATTATTTGATAAATGTCATGTATTTGAATTTGTAAGAGTGTATATTGCAAAGAATGATATTTAAGTCTATTTAAATATACATTTGCAAATGAATTACAAATACTAATTCATGTAAATCTCCTAACAGCCCTGTGAGGTATGCATGAACTATTGTCACCTTAAGAAGCTTGCTCAGGGTCCTATAGTTAGCCATGATATAAGATGATTCAAACCAAGTCTAAAGTCCATGTGCTTAACAACTATCCTATGTTGACTTAGATGTGCAACTGCTGTCAAGAGGTAAGAATATAATCATATAAATGTAATTTTCTTGTTATGCTCTTTTGGCCTGTATTTATTTTTTAATCTGGAAAAACTACAGACCTATTGGGAAACTCGTCTACCTATTAAAATGACCTTACGACACGACATAAACCATTAAAAAGCTCTCCACTCTTTTAATATTACAATTTTTATTCAATAGCTTATGTCTTATACTTGCTATAAAATATTTTCAGTGGTGAGTAAGATAGTAATAAATATAATTTATAGAAATCAAAGTAGTACCTATAGAACACTAGAGCTAAAAATAGGATGTTATTGTGATTATCCTGAATGACTAATTTTGAATATCAAGTTAAGAGAAATTAAATATTGTACATTTGTTTGTTTTCTGTACAAAGAATAGTCGATTTCTGGCTGCCAAGGATTCTTGTCTTCCCTCTCATAGAACCTAAATTTTCTATTGAGGAATGATTTCCTTACCATTTTGGTCTTATTGGTGGGAGAAAACAAGAGGTTACATCTTCCCTCTTCTTGGTAAACTGCACGTGGGCCCCATAATGTCATAATCCTAGTCAAATCTCTCTTCAAGGGCATTGAATCCTGAGCACCTGAGGAAGGGTGGGATTATAGTTAGAGGTGATTTATCCCTGTGGGATCCATGGCAGTAGCTGATTATATCATACTAGAGGCCCAGTGCACGGATTCATGCACCAGTGGGGTCCCTTGGCCTGGCCTGTGGGATTGGGTCGAAACCAGCTCTCTGATATCCCCCAAGGGGTCCCAAATTGCGAGAGGGCAATCTCTTCCCCCCACTTCCCCTTCCCCTCTTCCCTCTGAGATTCATCAGGCTGTTCCATGTTTCCATGCTTGTGGTTTCTGCTCCTGTGTTAAGTGTCTTCCCCCTGATGGTCAGTGCACATCATACCTACCATCTGGTCAGCTGGTCGCTTAGGTTTTTATATATATAGATCTTATACCTTCAGCTATTCCAGCTTTGAAAGAGTTTTTATTTTTTTGCTTTCTGGCCCTTCAGGACAGTCATTGGGTTTGTCTGTTCTTCCTAGTCTCCCAGCCTTACATAAATCCTTCCAATAAATTAAGTTTCATTTAATTAGCTAGCATGGTTTCTCTCACAACTGTGAATTCTATCATATAGATTGGGAGGCAAATAGACAGTTACCCATTTTCTGCATGAGGAGCAAAACTGTATATAATAAAACTGAGATAGCAATTATAGAATTAAAGACTTCTAAAAAATGGAGTGGGAGAGCAGGACAATATTCTTTTAAATAGGTATAATTTCTTTAAAATGTATATAATATTTTTAAAAAATATATATAACTACTCCCATCCTAAGTTCTCCTGAGAAAATTTCTAACTCATTACAGAAAACTACCTAAAAATCTGTACACTATGATAAGATTCTTCTGAACAGTAATTACAAATTTGTGCTTTAGAAATTGTTTACATAAAGAACATTAAAGTTACATTTCCTATATATCATGATAAAATAACCTAAAGGAGAAATCTATTATGTTGACAATCAGAAATTGTTTGACCTGGAAGGGATCATAGTAACATTTAGCTCAAATTTAATATATTTATGAAAAGTGGAGACAGATGCCCAGCTAATAAAGTGGTTTGAAGATCATAGGACTTATTAGTGGCTTTTTCTGACTCCAGAGCTAGTGTTATTACACTATGTATATAGTTGACAAAGAAATGAAAGATTTATTTTGTTCTTGGTCATTATAATGTTTATTTCTCCAACTACATTATTAAATTTTATAAGACTTTATAATTCACAACCATATTTTATTAGATTTTCTATACTATCTTTTATAAATCATCTTGTGTTCAGACATTTAGGGCTTTGGAATGTCCTATTCCACTGAACAACAAGGCCAGGTTACAAAGCAATAATGTGGGCATGTTGAATTATGGAGCAAAGAAGCCTGACATAAGAAGTAATGCAGAAACAAAGTAAAATAGAAAAATACTCCAAGCAAAAATAAAATACATCAGGCTTGAGTCTAAAAGAGAATAATGTGGGTTTCTATTTGACAGGGAGAGAAAATGCTCAATGGGAGACATTAAAAAGGAAATGATTCATGGTACTTCACTTTAGTCTTTATACATAAAAGATGTCACTTATGTTCAGACAAGTGGAGAAGGCCTCACTGTGGGAAGGAGGACAGGAAGTCATTCTGAAATAACGAAGAATAAAAAGGCACGAATGAACTCTTTATACTTGACGGAGCTACATTTTAATAATTTAAATTATTTTTCAATAACCCATCAAGTTAACATAAATTATCTTTGACATTCAGAGAAGAAAGTCAGATTCAAAATCTGAAAAAAACTGAAAAAAAAAGATTTAAAAAGTGAAAAGTTTAACTAACCTCTTCTATTATCAAAACCTTTCAAATAACGTTGTCCTCTTGTTATAAATATTCAGAACACTGCAGAGCCATATTCTGTTGAATTTCAGAAAATATATAAATTCCCAAGGCATACATACATTTATTAACCAATGTGAGATTTCATAAGAATTTCCCTCTGCCTCTACATATATACAGATCTAATGATCTCTAATTGTTTTAATGCTACATTTTTTTGTATGAAGAGATGTCATTTGGCACACTCATTATAATTTCCATTTTCTAACTAGTGTCACTATAGCATAGCTTCTCAGCAATTATAGAAATCAGTTATATCTTTCTCAGATAGCTGGGCATCAAACATTACTAGTATGCAAAATAACTAAATCATGACTTCTCAGAGTTGTAAGGAGGGTGATCAGTCCATAATTCAGAGATTTTTGACAACCATGATTTCCCAGAGTTTTGTTTTTGTTGAAACTGAAGCTAGCCAGTGCCTAAAATGTCATTCATTGTGTTCTTAGGCTCCTAAACTGTACTTTCTGCCCTAGGCCTCCCAAACAATTTCTTAGTGGCAGACCATGCAGAACCTCACAATGACAGCACCCTCTCAACCGTATTATTTCTCTTGGTTCTTACTTAGAAAGAGGTAGGCAGAGTTTAATTTTGAGATGTAATATAACCAGAGCATGGTCAAATGTAAAGTAGGCTGTGAAATAGAAATTCTTTAATATCTTCATATCTTCTATTGTTAAAAATACTTCTGTTGCTTGAGACATGCTATTTGTTTGCTTGTTTGTTTTCATTCTTTATTCCCAGTGAATACAGAATTTACTTTCTTAGAGTATTCAGAAATGGTTCAGAAGATAAAAGATGGGTTTACTTTGAAAGAGAGGAACTTAAAAAATAAAGCTACTAATTGGAGCAAATGCATAAATTAAAGTCTCAGTAGTCACAGAACAGCATGAATGCACCAAGTTCTAACAGCAAAATGGTCGGCACTGAAAGAGGTATTGAGCAAGGACCAATATTGAAATTCTAACAATATCCAGTTCAAATTCCTGAGACTATGTCCCATTGAGATCTGGTTCTTTTTAACTTCTCCAAATGAGTGACCAGTAGATACTGGGGGCTAAGTTTCAGGAGGGTAAAAAAGGAGGGTTATCTATGCAGAGAACTTCTATAATAATAAAAGCATAATATGCTAATTAGACCAGACAGCCAAACGACCTTCTGGACATCCTTCCGGACAAAGCTGGGGCTGTGAGGGCCGAGGCAGCTGCCATGGCTGCAGGGGCCGAGCCCCTTGCACGAATTTTGTGCGTTGGGCCTCTAGTACTATATAATGAACAAATGTCAAAATATTCCAGAAAAAACATCATTTCAGGGATACTCTGGTGGTGAATACTGTTGGTTGCCTAGCTATAAGACAAATTCCTCTATCTTTGCAGACAAAACTCTGATTTTGTTGAAAGATTAAATGTTCATATGTTTCAGAGGAAGATGAGTCTAAAATAATCATGGTGGTCTCATTATTCTTTCCATTATATTTCGTTAGCTTAGACAGAGCAAGTATGTCAATTCTGGTCAGTGAGATATGAAAAGAAGTCTAGTTGACATCACCTAATTCTTGTAAAGGTACACAATATCATTTTTCTGTGGTGTCTGGAACTGAGAATTATCTTAGGGCTATGAGGGTATCCACTCTAAAAAGACAACTCAGTATGATGAAAATGACAATATGGCACTGTAAAAAGATTGAAAGAAACTGTATCCTTAATATTTAGCCTCTTGATTAATCAGCCTAGTAGTTGCTCTATTTTTTGGATTTATGAGATTAAAAATATCTCATTTTTTAAATAGTTGTATTTTTCTATATGCAGCTGAGCACATTTTAACTCTATAAAGTAACCATTTTATATCACTGATAAGAAATTGGAATTCCATATCTTCTTTAGATTGTAGTAATTGATGTAGATGGAATATAACTAAATTTATGAGGAGATATGAATCAGTAGTAACTAAAAAATGTTTGCTTTATGAAGCAAGACCTAAAGCAATATGTAAATTTATTGCCTGTTAGGAGCAATGGCTCAGTCAAAAGGAATTCATCTACATAAGGAAAACAAACATTAAATTCACTGACAAAACTAAAAGGAAGGAGACATATTTCCAACTCAAAACACAAAGCATATTTATTGCACCTTGTTAGAAAAGAGTTCACATTTATTATGCAAATGAAACACACTGTGGGAGAAAAAAAAGAGTTAAAGTTAGGATGATAATGGGGAGATTTGGAGGAAATTCCATCTACCAAGTGACTATTTTCTTTTTATTTTTTTTATTTTTATTGATTTCAGAGCGGAAGGGAGAGAGAGAAGGAGAGAGAAATAGAAACATCAATGATGAGAGAGAATCACTGATTGGCTGCCTCCTGCACATACCCCCACTGGGGATTGAGCCCGCAACCTGGGCATGTGCCATTGGCTGGAATCAAACCTGGGACCCTTCAGTCCGCAGGCGATGCTCTATCCACTGAGCCAAACTGGGTAGGGCTAAGTGACTATTTTCAACAAGACCTCTTCTGGGTGGGTCAGGTACTAGGTTACTTGATCACCAGCCTTCTCATCCAGCAAATAGTCTAAATCTGAAGCTTTTTAAACCTCCTTAGATTCCATTCTCTTCACAGATAAACCTGAGCCAGTCATTACCCTGCCATTTCTATATCAACATGATTATTGAAGGTATTTCTATTCCCTATGTCTATTCCCATAGACATAGGCCCTTAATATTTCTGACCTATATTATTTTAAAGACTTACACTGGGTATTTTTACTGCTAATCTCTACACTCTTTCTTAGCTTTATATTTTTAAAACACAAATTTGGTAAAGTAAAAAATTATTCAGTAACTCTCCATTAAGGCCCTAAAAATTATGCTCAAACTCCTCACCATAATTTCAAATATCAGGCTTTTCAATTTAATTTCCTACCGTTGCCAAAAACAGTAAAATGTTCACTTTTACTGATAAAGTCACATGTTTTAATTTTTTAAATCAGATATGTTCACACATATACATTACTTCATTGTACTTCTTCTTGTGGTAATTTAGAGATTTTTCTCCACCTACAACCTCTTTAAGTCATCTTTAGGCCTGTTCAAATACCACATCTTATGTGAAATCTCCCCTAATTTCCCCAAGGCAGAAATAGTTTTTCTTTCTGTCCTTGTTGTAATGTGTTTACATTACAGTGTAGCTCTTTTTAGAGTGTCTCCTGCAATAGTTTTGGTTATGAATGTGATGGTGAGCTCTCAGAGGTCATGAATTATATGCCTTCAGATTTCTTCCTTGTTGGATGGGATTGGTGTTTACTAGAGACATGGACCAGCTGGTCTCTGTCATTGAGTGGGAGCTCCTCCCTGATCAAGCCTGAAAGGCCAGAGGGAAGTGGAAGGACACCTTACTGATGTGTAGGTGTAAGGAACAAACTTACAGGCTTCTGACAAACATTCTTCTAACTTTCATATGAAAGATTCTACAAATAATCATGCTACTGCTGCACTTTGTCTTTTAAATACAAACAATGCAAGGACAGGTTCACCTGTATGAGTCTGTCACTCTTTGTATAGTTTGAGTAGAGCCATTCTTTATTTGTGATCTTTTCAAAGTACATGCCAGATTTTATCTTTCCTATAATAAAAATTCTTACTATAATATTAATAGGAAAAACAAAACTCCTTCCTTCCATGGCCTATATGATCCCTTTCAATCTGGCTCTGGTTGCCTACCTCTGTCTTGTCCCTCTCTTCATTCATCAGGCTTCAAAATCTAGCCTTTCTCAGTCCTTTGTCCCGCTCATGCCAGCCTCACAGATTTACTTCTTGTAGTTTCCTTTGTCTGGAATCTTCTTGTACCAGAAAAGCTCATGACTGGCTCATTTTTTTTCACTCATGTCTCATATAGCGCCTAGAATTTTTTTACTGTCTAAATTATTCTAATTTTAACATTTTTATGATTGCTCCATGTTGCCCTGATGAGAATGTAAACTCCTTGAGGGTAAGATGAACTTTGTCTTTCATTCACTCCTATATCCCTAACCCAAAATATAGAACATAATTAGAGATCAATATACATCTGTTGAATGAGTAAAGGATGAGTGATATCTTCAAAAAGATTTGAGAAAATGGTTGGAAGGAATAAACATTAGCATTCTGGTGCAAGTGCAGGAAAGAGTAGAACACAGAAATTGTGATGCACTGGCCTTTCCCAAAACCTCCCTTATTAGAAAAAATACTGACTTAAGGCAGCTGAGAAATAAAGAGAAATATGTTGTATAGATTTTTCCTTATAGTTTCAACACAATTTAATTTTTTCATCATATTAAACCTATCTCAGAACAAAATCATTAAATTTTTTTTAAATACCATTTTTTAATTTAATTTTTTAATATATATTTTATTGATTTTTTACAGAGAGGAAGGAAGAGGGAGAGCTAGAAACATCAATCAGCTGCCTCCTGCACACCCCCTACTGGGGATGTGCCCGTAACCAGGGTACATGCCTTTGACGGGAATCAAACCCGGGACCCTTCAGTCCGCAGGCCGACGCTCTACCCATTGAGCCAAACTGGTTTCTGGAAAAAAAATACCATTTTTTAAATTTCTTACCTGCAATAATTACCTTTAAGAAAAATTATATGCATGCTTTGTCTTAAAAGGCTTTCTTTAAGCTTTTAACTTGGAAATAATATAAGTAGAACAAAAACATAAAAAATAAAAATGTCTTATTAAAAGCTTCTCAGTGCTTTCATGGAGATTGGGAACCACATTTAACATTGAATGATAATCCTTTACTCTTGAAACTAAAGTTGATATTTTACAACTGGTTTTACTGATTTTCTAAACTATTGCTTTTTAAAATATGCTTAGCGTTTTACAAATCTATGTCATCTAATAAGTTTCCAGACAAACCTGATTTTAGTAGTAATCAGCTTTTAAAATTACATTTTTACTGGAAGGAAGAATTTATGGCAGGAGTTATGAAAGTGGGGAGTCAAAGGTTTGGCTCTCTGAGCCCTCCAATTCTTACAACAGTGTCATGTGGCTCATTAAGATAGATCCTAGGTTTTACTGAAAAATATAATGGACTCATACCAGAAGCAAAGTTCAAAAAAATATTAAATTAAGAACATTTTTTCCATACAAATAGACTCAAAACTTCTATACTTCCTTTTTTTAAACATATTAACTTAGATGGCATAAGAACATAATTGGGTAGCTGAATTATTTGAATAGTTAAAGCTATCATTACTATGTTTTGTTCAATGCCAAGTGTATCTAAGCACTTAAAAGCTCATTTTTTTCTTTGTAAAAAGAGGGTAGCTATTATTTTAGGTCATTCAAATGTCAGCACAACGTAAAGCTATGTCTTGGGGCAGCATTAACGAGACTGCTTGAAGTCTCAGTGCCAAGACCTGGGCAAAATATAAATTCAAGGGGACAAAAGTGAGATGCCAAAGATTAAATATTCATTGTTCTGGCCACTGAAACCAAGTAATTTGTTGATTTAACTTTTAAGAATCATTTGGTTGTTGTAAATGCTTGTTTTGACATCACAATTGGTTAGGGACACAAGAATACAAGCACTTCTGGGTAAGGATGGAGCTGTTAAAATGTCCACATGAAAAAAGAATTGGTTGCCCCATCAATGATATCTGACTATCATAGCTCAATTGGAAAAGATAGGGGAATAAATTACCCCTGTTAAATTTAAAAAAGACGCTATTACAAAGTGGCTCCAATGTTTTGGTGTCCTATACAAGCAACCAAAACTTGAGTTTATAAATGCTCAAGTTAAAAAAATTAAAACTTAAGGACAACTAATCACAAACAGTTAACTAGGCTTTGCCAAGTAATACAAATACTTAAGCTATAGCCAATCAATTAATATTTTTGGGTTACTTCTGCCTTTTCTCTATAAAAGTCTCCCCTGGCTCCTGTCAGCAGAGCACTTCTGACCACTTCTAGAACTTGAATCAATTTTTGCTCAAATAAATTCTTAACATTTTTAATATGCCTCATGACTTTTAACACCTGTAAACTTAAAGAGAAATTTAAGAGTGTTCTAATGATCCTGAGGTAGATAAAGAAGAAAAAGAAAATTAAAGGAAAGAGATGGAGTTGTCAAACTTTTGTTCATTAAATCTGAAAAATAATGTGAAGATGGAATTTGATTAAATTTATTTTATTTCTAACCAGAATGTATTGGAAGGAATAAATGAACGGTTGATGAAAATAACTACTGAATGTTTTTTTTATTGAAGTTAAAATTAAATATCAACTAATTATTTCACATAGATTAATGGCTTAGAAAATAAAGATATTCTAATAAAGAGAGAACATGCTAATTGACCCTCACGCCATCTCAAAGATGGTGGCACCCACAGCCAATAATGAGGGAATATGCTAATTGATTGCCCCACCCTCAAAGCCGGCAGTGCCCACGGACACAAGATGATGATGCCCAGTCCCCTCAGCCCCCCAGGTGCCCAGGGCCAGCCCAAGCTGCAGGCAAGCCTTGGATGGCAGCTTCCCAGCTGCCCAGGGCTGCCAAGGCTCAGGTAACCAGGGCTGGCAGAGGCTTGGGCTGCCGGTAGTGGCATCAGCAGAGGTGTGATGGGGCATTGCCTTCCCCTGACTGCCGGGTCACCTCCCACCCCTGAGGGCTCCCGGACTGTGAGAGGGGGCAGGCTGGGCTGAGGGGACCCCCCCCCCCTGCTCCAGTGCATGAATTTTCATGAACTGAGACTCTAGTATACATTAATTATGAAGATCCCTTACTCCCAAAGTCATATTAGCTAACACTTTTTAATTTCCTTAGAGTTATCAGTGAAACCATTTTGGGGCACAGAGTTGCTCCTTTTCTAAATGATTCATATTAACAAGTGAAGTAGCAGTGAAGCCCTTAATAAGAGCTACTTATTTCTGTATGGTAGACACATAGAATTTGGGCAGCAGGGATCTCTATCTGCTCATCTGAATGTGGAGTGAGTTGATTATACTGGGGAAATCTGACAGGACTTTCAGAAGATATAAAGTAGAAAAATATAAACTTTAAAAATAACAGAATGCGGAGAATCCAAGATGGCGGTGTAGGTAAACACTTAAACTGTTGCCTCCTACAACAATTTAAACTGCAACTAAAGAACAAAACGTCTATCACCCAGAGCCACGGGAAAGCTGGCTGAGTGGAAGTTCTACAACTAGAAGGAAAGAGAAAAGAGCATTGAGACGTGCACGAGCGCTGAAAAGCTAAGGTACAGAGGCGCGTGATCTGGGCTGGCTGCAGGCGACTGGGTGCGTTGCTTTTTTCAACCCCAACGGAGACAAGCCCCCGATTACTCTGAAATCCAGTCTCTGGGGAGACGCGGGGGACCCAAACTCCTACGGGGAGAAGCTGGACTGTTTGCCAGAGAGGGTGGCTTGCTTGCAGAGCTGCGTGCAGGAATAATTGTTTACGGCACTGGGGCATGGGACTCGCAGATGCCGTTGGAGACTCAGAGCTGGCTAACTAGCAGCCATTGCTGTTTGCCACGCCCTAACCTAGTGACACCCTGAGGCCCCGCCCTACAAACCCACCCAAGCTCCAAACAGCTCAATTAGCATAAGAAAGGCCTGCCCTATCACAGCTTAACCTAGCAAACTTGCAGCCTGGGTCAGACAGCTCCAAAACCTCCAAACCCCAAAGCAAAGAGGAGAAAACTGCAGCTCTCACTGTAGCTCCTGCTGAGTGGCCTCAGACAGTAGCTGACCTGCACCCCATTGGAGATCCAGAAGCCAGTGTACCTAGCGGTCAGTGTGAGACACCAGACTTCAACTCCTCACATCCATAAGTGATACATTCAAGAGGCAGACTCAGTGAGCACCAAAGCCTCACTGAAACAAGTCCTGCCCCATAAGCCTGTCTTCAGCACAGCAGTTCTTCCATTATAGACACAGGGAGTGCTCACAGCTAATTGGCCTGGAGGTCAATTCCTCCCAGCTTAACAACAGCAATTAAGGCTTAACTGCACCAAGACTTTGCACTCAGCCCACAAAGGGGTGTACCAAGAGCGTCCACATCAGGAGATTGGGAAGGCTGAGCTACTGCCCCCTATAGGTCACCTACCAGACAAAGCCACTCCATCAACACAGGGAAGCAGCCAAAATGCAGAAACAAAGAAACATGTCACGAATGAAAGAAACGGAGGAAAGCAAACTACTGGATGACATAGAGTTCAGAACCACATGTATAAGGTTACTCAAGAATCTTCTAAAAACTGCTGAGAAACTTGATAACACTTCTGAGGAGCTTAGTGAGACCTTCAAGGACCTTAATGAGAATGCCAAAAAAATGGAAAAGGACCAGTCAGAAATGAAGCATACACTGTCTAAAATAAATATACAGAAACTCAACTGTAGATCAACGTACCCCAAGAATCAAACCAAAGATCTGAAATATGTGGAAACAAAAAACATCCAACCAGAAAAACAAAAAGAAAAAAGAATCCAAAAATATGAAGATAGTGTAAGGAGCCTCTGGGACAACTTCAAGCGAACCAACATCCGAATTTTTGGGGTGCCAGAAGAAGGGAGAGAGCAAAATATTGAAAACCTATTAGAAGAAATAATGACAGAAAACTTTCCCTACCTGTTGAAAGAAATAGACTTACAAGTTCAGGAAGCGCACAGAACCCCATACAAGAGGAATGCAAAGAGGACCACACCAAGACACATCATAATTAAAATGCCAAGGGCAAAAGACAAAGAGAGAATATTAAAAGCAGCAAGAGAAAAACACTTAATTACCTACAAGGGAGTACCCATACGACTGTCAGCTGATTTCTCAACAGAAACTATGCAGGCTAGAAGGGAGTGGCAAGAAATATTCAAAGTGATGAACAGCAAGAACCTACAACCAAGATTACTCTACCCAGCAAAGCTATCATTCAGAGTTGAAGGTCAGATAAAGAGCTTCACAGACAAGAGAAAGCTAAAGGAGTTCATCAACACCAAACCAGGATTACACGAAATGCTGAAGGGTATCCTTTAAGAAGAGGAAGAAGAAGAAAAAGATAAAGACAAAAATTATGAACAACAAAATGACATCAAACACATACCTACCAACAAGTGAATCTAAAAATCAAGTGAATGAAAAATCTGAAGAACAGAATGGACTGGTGAATATAATAGAATCAGGGACATAGAAAGGGAGTGGACTGACGATTCTCAGGGGAAGCAGGTGTGAGGGGTGCGGGAAGAGATTGGACAAAAATCTTACTCCTAAAGATGAAGACAGTGGCAGGGGGTAAGGGCATGGGGTGGGGTGGGGAATCAGGTGGAGGGGAGATGTGGGGAAAAATAAAAGAGGAACACCTGTAATAATCTGAACAATAAAGATTTATTTAAAAAAATAACAGAATGCTATAAAATACTATTATGGTAAAGGTAAAATAAAAGATAAAAAGATTTTGAAGAGGCACACATATATGGTCTTCTGAAAATAGCACCATTCCATTTCAGAGTCATAAGAATGTCCATGACATCAGGGAAAGAAAGAGAAAGCCCAATATATTTTATTACTTAGTGCATTTCAACCCATGCTAGGAGAGCCTGTAAATGGATGATGCCATTTGGTGTTTAGAGTGTTCTGAGCATATATTAGAAGCAGTTTCTTTCCAAGTGAAATATAAAATTTTAAAACTTGGTGAAACTGATACCATTGTAATTAGCTGGTTATTAATAACAGAAAAGAAGCAAAGGGGGAAGCCAGACACTATAGCCATGCTGTTTGAGCAACTTCACCAGGAAGCTGCAACATTGTACTCCCCAGGGAACCACAGGTCTGTTCCCTGAAAAACCCCGAGGGAAAGGATGCAACAAAGAGAAGATAGACACATGCTCAGTAAAGTTGGGGTAACATAGAGAAGGTACTTGCCTATCAGTCACACACAGGAATAAAGATCATTGGCCAGAATGGGTGGGGCCACTGCAAGCCCACAAAAATTGGGGAATACATAAGTTCCTAAACAAAGGAGTTCTCTCTCTCCTGGCATTCTTGACATATGACTCTTATAACTCTTGACTCTTTTATTCACCTGATAGCCCATTGCCATGTGTAACCCACATACAATGGACGAATGGACTGTAGCGGACAACACAAGCAAAGCTAGCCTGATGCTGGGCTGGACTTAGCTCCAACATGGAAAGGAAACTCTGGATACTGGTTCTGATTTTAGCTCTACCGAAGCCCCAGGTACACATCTTCTATGACTAGACCAGAGGTCGGCACACTCATTAGTCAACAGAGTCTCCACTGGACTAGACTAAGAGAAATGGGACTTTGGAAACCCAGGTGTATAATTCCATGGAAATAAAGCTTCCTACTATATCTTATCCTCCAATGTGAGTCTAGAAAATTATTTTTCTTGGGATATCACAAGAATTCCACCCTCACTAGCAAACAGGGAAGACAAGGACCTCTCCCCTCCATTAACAAAACAAGTCAAGTTCTGTTATATCTCTATCTATACTAATACCAATGTATGTATCTACAAACATATTTGGTGAAAAGGAATTTATAGACAGTTGGAAAATTTAAAAAGTTATTTTCTGTTATGTGATTATTACATGATTCCCACAAATCTAGATGCTAGCAACCTGATGCAATTTTTTTGCCAGTAATATGCTTTTAACTTTTATTTCTAGTTCTAGTAATTGGTACTTAATATATGTTTATTAATGAATAAATAGAGGGAGAAAAATGAATGAGTTTATAAGTGAATACTGAGGAAACACCAAACTCTTCATCTTTCTGCCATATAAACAATATTATTTTACTTTATATCATTCTCTAGGAATTATCTAACAAAGCCTAATAATTTGTTTAGCTAGATTCCTATATACTTTCATAAGTCATGGTTTCAGTTTTCTAGTGGCTGCTGCTGTTATTTTTACACCAAATATTCATGTGCGCAGTTTGTTAAGATCAACGTTTCTTTTTTACTTGTTCCCTCTTTCTTAAATGACAATGGGTTAAGAAATCAG
The DNA here is from genome assembly GCA_026230045.1 of Corynorhinus townsendii. NCBI lineage: Eukaryota > Metazoa > Chordata > Mammalia > Chiroptera > Vespertilionidae > Corynorhinus > Corynorhinus townsendii. Next base: position 61,530,751 of record JAPDVU010000005.1, read on the forward strand.
TCTCCTCCCTTTGTATGGTAATATCTGATGGACCACAGCCCACTGAATTTTAAAATTGCAATCTGTTGAAGCTCACAAAGGGAATTGAAATTCATTTCAGTGTAAGCAAGCTTAGTTAAATATCAGATTGCCAGTCAATAGGGAAACAGCAGAGACATCTATGGATAATGATCATTCCCTTCTTTGGAAAAGATCCCAAATCACCATTTCATACATACTAACAAGTGTCATATTGACACTGAGAGGAAGCAGAGTTTGCTGTCCTAAAGATGCCTTGATTGGGATACTGATTACTCTAAGTTGGTTATTTTAACAAGCAAAAGACTTTAAAAAAAGACTTTTACCATCCTTTTACTTGCCTAAAGGAATTTATATAGAAAAACCTGCTTAAAAGAAGGGAGATATAACCTTAGCATCATAATATGAACTAACTGGCAGACAGGGTGGAAGCCACTAAAGTCAGTTTGTTACATTCCCAATGTCCCATTGTTTTTGGGTGGCCCAGCAAAATTTGTTTGCTCCTCCTCATTCACCTCTGAATTTCCTACCTTTTCTTTGAAGGCCAAAAGACTACCCCTCCTTTGCTTTAGCTCAAGATGGTGTATAAGTTTCACCTGCCAGATTTATCCTAGAATCCTATATTTTTAGGAAGACCCTGTATATACATATGTAATAAATTTGGTTATTTCTCCCTGATAGTGTCCAGTTAACCTGTCTTGTGTCAATTTGATTATTAGACCAGTCAGAACAATTTAGAAGGGCAGAGGAAAATTATTTTTTCTCTCTTACAACATCTACATAATGAAATAAACATATAGATTTCTGTTATGCTTTTCGCTCTGCAAAATTTACTTGATTATATATATACTACTAGAGGCCCAGTGCGTGAAATTCATGCACTGGTAGGGCCCCTAGCAGCTGCCAGTTTCTAGCTGCCAGCTGCTGGCAGGGGCCTCCCTCCCTTCCCCTGGCCAGCCCCGCCCGCTGGTCTTAACTCCCAGTCAAGGAGACAATTTGCATACTATGCTTTTATTATATAGGATGTTCTGGTAAAGCATTTCCACTCTGATATATTCTGGTACTGTGCCTTTCATTAATAACTACGCAACTTTTTTAATCTTCTGGGGCTTAATTTATAATCTCTGCAAGTGGATGTGAGATTGAAGGAGACACTCTGCTGATGAAATGGAAATGCACTTTTAAATAGACCGACACCAATTTTGCTATAAATACCACAGTTAGTTATGAAAAGGCAGGATGCAAGTCGGAGTGTAAGTTATAACCCTGCCCTTGAGAGAGAAACAAATAGTGAGACAGAACATGAGAGAGTACATTGCTTGTGCTTATTTGCTTGAAAACCTGCACCTACTCTGACAGCTGTAATATAAATAGATATGCAGTGCATGAAAAATAATTTATAGGGTATATGCAGACGATTTTCTATACTCATCAACAGTTTTTATACCACCAAAACAAAAGTTTTCTGTTCTGCTCTTTAGTCAGTTTTTTCTTAATTAAAAACACTATGAATTTAACCCATGTATAAACTGGTGTCACTTTGTCTTCTCCCACCTCTTTTAATGCAGTCATCACCCAGAAAGTAGACTCTGCAGAAATATCAACCCTACCTTTCTGCTGATAGCTTTCCTTACTACATAAAATGCAGTCACTACTTTTTAGGTATTTTATTTGTTTTGGCATTGTGAAGAGCTAAGATAAGAAATGGTAAGAATAAATAGCATAAGAGAAAGTTCTGGCTCTCTCTAACACAGATGGTAATCAATATTAAACCTTGCCTCTCGAATTCTGCAAATCCCATTGCTGCCCCCAAACCAGGCCTATAAGCAACCAGGGTGGGGAGAAAAATTTTTAGGAGAGGAAAAACATATTTTTTCCACAGGTGATTAATAGCTCCACAAAGAAACAAACAGGCCTTAGTCAAGTTCAACATTCTCATAACTATTTGCCCCTAATAATTTTCAAGGGGAAGTAAAGGTCAGGGATGAGGGCCCAGGAGTGCTCAAAGAGATGTGTGCCTTTATCATAAGAAACATTCAAAACTGTGAAGAATTTTTGTTAGTCTATTTGAGCTAAATAGTTGACAAATGCCAAGCAAAATCTCAAGGGATTGATATAATGCTCCAGAGAATGGCAGTTTTGCACCTTGTTTTATACATTACAATCAAAGGGGGGATGTAAGTGGGTTACATAAAATCCATTGGTGATAGATTAGGGAGACAGGAGAAAGCAAAGTGGGGAAACCTCTAGGTTATATAAAAAGTAAAATGATAGACGCACACTTCTTTTATTTAGGTGGGTGCAGGATAGTTAAAAGTCAACAACTAACAATGAAAGGATTTGTGGTCTCTGATCTGGTGGGGTCCCTATGCTTTGAGGGGTCCAGAAAAAGGAAATTACTTTGACATTCCAATGAAAATGTTATTGTATATGCAAAAAGACAATAGACAGGCTCAGTCATCAGGGAAGATACCAGCCTAGGAGATGACTACCCACCTTAAACTGCTTTTTAGTTTAAAAAGTTTTAATTTCAGACCATCCTTTGTGGTTACTTTAGGTCTCTGAGTTTGCATGGCTGCCATGCAGGCTTTCCCTGAGCTAGTCAGGTTAGCATGTGGCCCCTCTTCATCCACAGTGCTTTGTCCCAAGGAGAAGGCATAAATTCTGCTTCTTGGTAGGCACTAAGTGAGAAGGCAGGCATGGTCTTGCTTAAAGTAAAATAGCCCTTCACAATTCTTAGCTTCGTATTTCTTTCACTGGTGACTCTAGAAACCATCTGTTGTGCAATAGAAAAATAATGTCTAATTCACAGGGCTGTTATAGATTCAGCAAAATATTGTACATACAGTACCTAATCTAAAGCTTGGCAAATACTATGGGATAAATATGTGTAAGTTTTTTTCTTTACCTTCAAATATTCATAGCTCCTTCCATATCGACTTACTTCCCTAAACCCAAATTTTACCTAAATAAATATATGGGTTTAGGAGACAAAATGAATCTCCATGGTCCTTGCCACATCCAATTACTCAGGATCAAATCTTCAGATTAGTACATAAGCCATATCAAATCTTATATTCACCTAGGAAAAAATACCTGAGCAATGTCTCTATATCTGATTGGAAAGGGTGTTATTTTACTTAAGAAAACAGATACAATTTGAACAATCTATGATTTTTTAGTTTAATTTGCTAAGAAATTTTGATGACCTTGATTTTTAGAAACTGAAATTGATAGAAGTACAGTGTGACCCCCATCATCATTGGAATAAAAATTATTATAAGTAAACTTGTTTTTTATGCACTCTCAAATAATGATGCTATAAAGAGACATGCAAACTGTGTCAGATTGTTTTTCTAGGTTTCTAGAAATCATGTACAGATTCTTCCCAGATAGTTCATTTGCAAGAGCAATAAAGCTAATTAGTACTTTCCAAAGCAAATATTTTCAAATCTCCACAATTTAGATCTTTAGAAATCCATCACTGAAGAAAGGAATATGCCCTATTCAATGATTCAGAAAGTCAGATTGACTAAGGCTCTGCCATCTTGAATACATGTCCCCCAAGACCACCTTGGGGGACCACCTTGACTTCCAACCAGTACACAAAGAATGAAAGAAATCCTAAAGGATCAAATGAGAGGTTTTTAGAGGCCAGTTTTAGTCACATACATCACTTCCAAATACATGTTCTTGGCCATAACTCAGTCATATAACCCTTCCAATAGGAGTACCCTAGGAAATAGTGTAAGAATAAAAGAAACAACAGGAAAATAGTTTTGGCAAACTGCTAGCCAGCATTTTTTGTAGTCTCTTAATTCCATTAGTATTCCTTAATTCCCATTATAATTTCAATACATGTTCCTTTGAGAATTTCTGATCCCCAGATATAATGTTTAAGCCCATGTAGGGAGCCAAATAACATCCTTCTAAAATTATGTATACCTTCACATTATAAATCATTCTAATACAATAAAAGAATATCATAAGAAATCATGATTAATAATGAGAGGGGTATTTGTTATAAACATTGGATCAGGTATAAGAGAGTCCTCGAGTGAGTACAATGATGGCTCCTAGCCACATACATTGGAATCTTTTGAACTTGTCCGGTATGCCTGTCCCTCAAAAATCACAACTGTTTCTCACACCTCACACCTGTAACTCCTTCAGAATCTCGCCCTTGGGTGATCAGAACTACTTCTCTTTGGATTACAAAGCCAGGTGTGTTCTCAATAAAAGACTGGTGGTGATTACAAAAGTCTAGCTCCCTTGCCTAAAATTGGGATAGACTCTGCATCACGGTATAAGCTCCAGAGTTCCCTGAGAAATACATAGGTGAGGACTAGACTTCACCTGACAATGGTGACTTGTATTGCTACTTCCTCTGTCTTATCTAGCTCCCCTCACTCCCATGAAGGTTTTACCTAAAATCACTCCCTTAGAAAAACGCACACAAATTTTCATTCAATTTCTGTTTCTAATGAACTTCCCTCAATACAGAAGATAGGTGATTAGAAATATGTCTTTAAGCCCCTGACATCTCTAGCCATATTTAGTTCAGGTAGTGAAGCTGCAAGGATTCTGCACTGACAGCCTTAAAAATATGTCTGCAGCAGCTCTTTACAAATCAGGCTTTCCAGGCTTTTTTGTTTGCAACTATGCTGAGAGTCTTTTGTTTTCTTTATCTTCATCAGGAGCACACATTAAAAAAGCTAGAAGTAAATATAAATGAAAAGGATAAAGTTAGAAAACCAAGATCTAAGGAAGAAGGTTGACCTCAGCAAATGAGTGAATAGAAAAGATGGAAGTGCAAGCAAATTGATTCCCAAAGGAACTCTTTCAAGTTAACCTTGAATCAGTTTAAGTGCATGTGTAACCAGGGTCAGTTATACTTAACGTTCTAAAACAAACTGGGCATACACGTTAGCAGAATTTCTTAAAAATTAGATGTAGTTAGTAGACCATTTAAATGCACTTTCAAAATTCTAGCAGTTATTAAAGATAAAAATAAAAAGGTATTACATTTTTGTCAAACTAATATATAGGTGTTTTGCAAACAAAAGAAAAATCCCAGTAGATAGGTGTGTGTGTATGTGTGAAAATTGACAAGCTAGTAAGCATAAATACACTGAGTGGCCAGATTATTATAATCTCTAAACACATAATAATCTGGCCACTCAGTGTATATCCTACATAATAAAAGGTTAATATGCAAATTGTCCCCTTGACCAGGAGTTCGACCAGCAGGCAGGCCGGCCAACCGCCCATGCCCCTCCCCCTGGCCCATGCACGAATTCATGCACTGGGCCTCTAATACACACACACACACACACACACACACACACACTGAGTGGCCAGATTATTATGCGTTCAGAGATCATAATAATCTGGCCACTCAGTGTATATGTGAATGTAAAGGGCAAAGGAAAACAATATTGTAAAGAAGCAATTCTTACTCTACATTGAATATCAATATCTATTATAGAGCTACCCTATATAATAAAAGCCCAGCGACTGAAGAGGGGAACCAGCGGTCAACCAGTCGCTATGATGTGAACTGACCACCAGGGGGCAGACACTCACTGAAGGAGCTGTCCCCTGGTGGTCAGTGGACTCCCACAATAGGAGCGCTGCTCAGATGACCGGAATGAGCAGTGCTCTCACAGTGGGTCAATCCCTGCAAGCCATGCTCCCCACCAGTGCATGAATCCCTATGCTGTATGCCTAAAACTAATATAATATACATCCACTGTAATTTAAAAATGAATTTTAAAAAAAGAGAAACATATAGTACATAGTATAGAACACATGCTCAATCTGGAATATCTGAATAAAAAGTGTAATATGCATCTCAGTTTGAAAGTCAGTTTCATTTATAGTCTTAGGAACATTTCTATTCAAATTATGTCAAAAGTCATTTCTCCCCATTACCTAGTTGTGACACATGAAAAGTGCACTTCCCCCAATTTTTTTGTAGTTCAAGGAACTATCTGTACAGATATTTTATTTAATGGAAAGTTAAAAGGACTGGAATGAGAAGTTTAGACTATATATATATATATATATATATATATATATAGTCAACAGAGTATGCAAGACTGGTTAAGCATTTAAAAATCATTCAGCCACTGTAATTCATAACACCAATAGGGTAAGGAGGAAAATCATAGGATCATATCAACTGAGAAAAAATTACACAAAATTCAACATGCATTTAAAATTAAAAACTCTCAGCAGCCCTGGCCAGTGTTCTCAGTGGTTAGAGCCTCATACTGTGCACCTAAGGATCCCAGGTTCAGTTCCTGGTCAGGGCACCTGCCCAGGTTGCAGGTTTGATTTCTGGTTGGGGTGCTATGGGAGGCAATCAAACTGTGTTTCTCTCTCTCTCTCTCTCTCTCATCAATAAACATGTCCTTGAGTGAGGATTTTAAAAAACAAAGCAAGTCTGAGAAATTCTCACAGCTTAAAGGAGCCTAAGAGGACATGATGCCTGTATATGATGTAGTATTGTAGAAGAGATCTTGGAACCGAAAAAAAAAAAAAAATTAGATAAAAACTAAGAAAACCTGAATAAGTTATTGACTTTAGGTAATAATATGTATCAACATTGTTTCTTTAATTATAACAAATGTATATGCTAAGATAAGATATTAATAAAAGGGAAATTAGCATAGATATTTGCAAACCCTGCATTATTATTGTAATTTTTTCTGTAAATCTGAAACTATTCTAAAAATAGAATTCATTTTTAGAAAAAATATCAATGGTATCAAATATCAATCTCAACCTTTTCCAAACAGCATTGTGTGTACATGCCTTTGTTGTAGCCTTAGCTTGCTATTAAATTGTATATAAACTTTACTCCGCACTCAGAGTTTTTATCTTGATTGTGTTGTGTTTTCTTGTTTGTCACTGGGTAGAGAGGACTGAATAAGTTAGAAAACCCTGTTAGTACTTGTTTCCTATTGAAAACATGTCTTATTTTAGAAGATAATCTTTGAATTATATAATTCCTATCCCTTCCTCAAAGCAAAGAGCTTCTTTTAATAACAAAAAGCACATTTTCAAAATTATTGAAATGAAATATTTCTGTCACTTTCTTTCCCTAGCCTTTGTCAGTAACGGGCACTGAAGCTAAGTGCCAGATTCAGTTCTGCCTTGTTTCTGAGCCAACCTTTATTTATTAGACTTTTGATTAGGACAAGTGAAGTATGGATTACTTACCCTTGGCATGGCTATACAGCGAGTCAGGTCTTGTAGATTTGATTCCCAAGTACCCTTGGCTTCCTCCTCTTTCCCAACTGGCCCGCATAACCAAAGTGCCATAATGCCCTAAGGCTTAGCCTGAAGTGGAAGTAATATTACTAATACAGTGCAGAATATTCTGTCACAAATAATAACCCAATCCCAGGCTTTCAGGAGGGTTACTCAATATTTTAAAACAGTTATCAAATCATCTAGAAATGTCTTTTCTCCAGATCAAGTATACACATTTCTGGATCTTCCAACATCTTTTTTAAAAATATGTTTTTATTTATTTTAGAGAGGAAGGGAGTGGGAAAGAGAGAGAAATATCAATGAATTGCCTCCTATATGCACCCAAACCTGAAACTTGGGCATTTTTTCTGACCTAGAATTGAACCCATAACCTTTTAGTGCATGGGAAGACACTCAACCAACTGAGCCACATGGGCCAGACTGAATCCTTCAACATCTTTTTTTTTTTTTAAATCCTTATTGTTCAGATTATTACAGATGTTCTTCTTTTTCCCCCCTATAGCTCCCCTCCACCCCATTCCCACCCCACTCCAGGCCTTTCCTCCCCACCCTCCACTGACCTCATCCATAAGTGTAAGTTCTTTGTCCAACCTCTTCTGCACCCCCCACAACTCCTTCCCCCCGAATTGTCAGTCTGCTCCCTTTCTATGCTCTTGATTCTATTACATTCACCAGTCTGTTCTGTTCATCCAATTTTTTATTCATCTGATTTTTAGGTTCACTTGTTGATAGATATGTATTTGTTGTTACTTTGTTGTTCATACTTTTTTATCTTTACCTTTTTCTTCTTCTTCCTCTTCTTAGAGAATACCCTTCAGCATTTCATATAATCCTGGTTTGGTGGTGATGAACTCCTTTAGTTTTTTCTTGTCTGTGAAGCTCTTTATCTGACCTTCAATTCTGAATGTTAGCTTTGCTGCATAGTGTAATCTTGGTTGTAGGTTCTTGCTGTTCATCACTTTGTATATTTCTTGCCACTCCCTTCTGGCCTGCATAATTTCTGTTGAGAAATCAGCTGGAAGTCGTATGGGTACAACCTTGTAGGTAACTGTTTTTCTCTTGCTGCTTTTAAGATTCTCTCTTTGTCTTTTGCTCTTGGCATTTTAATTATGATGTGTCTTGATATAGTCCTCTTTGGATTCCTTTTGTTTGGGGTTCTGTGCACTTCCTGGAGTTATAAGTCTATTTCTTTCACCAGATGGGGGAAGTTTTCTGTCATTTCTTAAAATAAGTTTTCTGTATCTTGCTGTCTCTCTTCTTCTGGCACCCCATAATTCGGATGTTGGTATGCTTGAAGTTGTCCCAGAGGCTTCTTACAGTATCTTCATATTTTTGGATTCTTTTTTCTTTTTGCTTTTCTAGTTGGGTGTTTTTTGCTTCTTTGTATTTCAAATCTTTAACTTGATTCTTGGGATCCTCTAGTCTGCTGTTGAATCTCTGTATATTATTCTTTATTTCAGTCAGTGTATGCTTAATTTCTGATTAGTTCTTTTTCATATCCTTAAAGGTCTTACTAAATTTCTCAGAGGTTGATAGAAGATTATTGAGTAACCTTATAACCGTGGTTTTAAACTCTATATCCGGTATTTTGCTTTCATCCATTTCTGTTTCTTTATCTCCGCATTTTGGCTGCTTCCCTGTGTTTGTTTCTATGTACTGGGTAGCTGCTAAGTCTCCTTGAGTTGATAAAGTGGCTTTGTGTGGTAGGTGTCCTATACGGCCCAGCGGCTCAGCCTCCCCAGTCACTCTTGGTGCACCACTTTGTGGGCTGTTTGCACAGTCTTGTTGTAGTTAACCCTTGATTGCCGTTGGTATCACTGGGAGGAATTGACCTCCAGGCCAATTGTCTGTAATGACCAGCTATGTCTACACTGGAAGGTCTGTTGCGCAGGAGACACCCTCATGGGGCAGGACTTGCTTCAGTGGGGCTTTGGTGCTCACTGAGTCTACCCCTTGAGTGTGTCTCTAATGGATGTGAAGAGTTGTAATCTGGTATGGTCTCACTCTGACCACTGGTCTCATGAATCTCCAAGGAGGTGCAAGGTCAGCCACTGTCTGGGGCCACCCAAGAGGAGCTAGAGAGACATCTGTAGATTCCTCCTCTTTGTATGAGGTTTGGAAGTGCCCAGAAGAAGCCCAGCTGTGAAGCATGGCCACTGCTGCTGCCAGGCCTTGGGCCTTCTTTTGGAAGCTCTGGGGCTCTCTGACACAGCTGTAGTTTGACAGGTTTTAGGCAGAGAAAGGACAGACCATTCATATGCAAAAGCCAATGTGCACAGCTTGGGTGGGGTTGTAAATTGGGTGGAGCGGGGTCTCTGGGAATCACCAGGGTGGAGCAAATAGCAATGGCTGCCAGTCAGCCCTGCACTGGAGAGGCCCCCAGGTCTCCGTGTCCTGTGCCCCCTGTACAGGAACAATGATTGCTGTGAGCACCTCTGAGAGAAAGCCACCCTCGCGTTCCTGTCCTGATGCCAGACAGTCTAGTTTCTCCCTGTATGTGTCTGGGTCCCCCAGAGTCTCACCCAGAAGTGGAGTTAGAGCAAGCAGGAGCTTGTATCTTCCTCCTGATTAAAAGAGCAGCACATCCAGGTGCCAGCACTTTCCACACCTCTGCACCTCTTACCAGTCTCAATGTGCTTTCTTCACCTCTCTAGTTGTGGAACTTCCACTCAGTCAGCTTTCCTGCGGTCTGAGTGGTAGTTGTTTTTCTGCCTTTTAGTTGTAATTTTGATGTGGTTGTGAGAGGCACCAAGTATAGGTGTTCACCTATGTCGCCATCTTGGTTCTCCAAATTCTTCAACATCTTGATTGTCCTTCCAAAAAGAAATCTTCCTACCCGGGCTGAGTGGTTGGGTTGGTTGCAGCATTGTCCTACACAACAACAAGAATGAAAAGATTGCAGTTTTGATTTCTGGTCAGGACACATACCTAAGTTGCAGGTTCAGTCCCTGGTTTGGGTACATGTGGAAGGCAGCTGATCAATGTTTCTCTCTCACCTCTCTCTCTCTCTCTCTCTCTCTCTCTCTTTCTCTTCTCTCTCTCTCTCCCCTATCCCTCCTTCTTTCTAAACATATCCTCAGGCAAGAATTATAAATAAATAAATAAATATTTTAAAAAGGGATCTTTCATTTGGATATTGTTCCCAAAGGCAGGACATTATCCCAATGCTGAATCTAATAGTTGCCATCTTCACCAACTGCTTATGAAAAATACTGAGATGACTAAGTGGAGTAATTTGCATATTATATAGAAATATCAGAGAGTGTCTTGCCTTTTAGGCACTAAAAACTTTATATTACAAACAGAAAATAATGAAGCATATGATAAATCCCCACTTTGTGTCTAACCATGAAATCCTTTGGGATTCAAAACTACCAGAGATCATTTCAAAACTTGATATAAATAGAAAAGACTTTATAGAGAAGTTGGTTTAAAACTGAATCTTGAAGCACATGAGAAATATTTTTGTTTTCCAGTGGAACAATGTTGTTCTCAGTAGAGGAGAAGGGATGCTCAAGTCATTATCAGGAGTCATCTGCTGTTCAGGCTTACTATGTAATATGAGATAAGTATCTTCAAATATGGGAAGCTTGAGTAAAAGGAAGATGATTCTTCACACATAAATTCTCTCTCAGTCCAATGACATTTATTTCAGACTTTATATAATTTTCAGGAGATTCAGAAAAAAATCACCTTTCCATCCCTTAGCCCTCAAAGTCCTCAGTATAGAAATGTGATTTGAAAAACCAGCATGAACACCAAAGAATTCTAAAGATTTGTTATGATCTAAAATAATAAATCTTGAGTCCTTAAAACTCGAGAGTAATCTATCCTGAATGTGGGGCTAACCTGGCATAAAATAAATGAGAAGTCTTAATCATAACAACAAATGTCTTCTTGAGTTCTGATCATAATAATTACTAATTGTATTAGTCAAGATTCTCCAGAGGCACAAAACCAAAAGGATATGTGTGTGTGTGTGTGTGTGTGTGTGTGTGTGTGTGTCTGTGTGTGTGGTGTGTGTGTGGTGTGTGTGTGTGTGTGGTGTGTGTGTGTGTGTGTATTATAAGGAATTGACCCACATGATTATGGAGGATGAGAAATCCCAAGATCTGCAGTTGGGAAGTTGGATTCCCAGGAGAACTGATGGTGTATTTCCCACCAAGTCTAAAGGTTGAGAACCAGGAGAACCAATGATGTAAGTCTCGGTTAGAGTCCAAGTCTGAGAGCAGGAGAAAACGGATGTTGCTGCAAAGAGCAAATTCTGCCTTAGTCAATCTTTTGCTTTATTTGGGTCTCCAAGGGAAGAACAGTCGCCTCCTTTGATTCAAATGTTAACCTCTTTCAGAAACACACTGGCAGATACACCCAGAATAAAGTTTAACCAAATAGCTGGGCTCCCCATGGCCCAGCAAAGTTAATACATAAAATTAACCATTACACTAATATTTACTGAGAACCCGATACATTACTGTGACTTAAACTGGATTTTAATATTATTATGCTAGTATTTTACTTAATCTTCTCAGACACTCCAAGAAGTCAGGTCCAATTATCATCTCTATTTTTCCAATGAGGAATAGGAGGTACAGAACTATAAATTACTTTTCCATATATCACACCTCAAAGTGGTGGGACAACATCTGTCTGGCCCCAAAATTGTCTAACTATGTCACACTTACTGACCCTACTGTCTCTGTGTCTTGAATATAACTGAGCCAACCAAAAGGACCATAGTGCCAGCTTTGGTAGCAGTTGTTGCTCTAATGAATGCAAAGTTAAATAATAACTTTGCCTATATAATGTGTACAGTAAACTTGACTAAGGATCAGATATCTCTAATTTTATAAGATGACTATGGGGAAGGAAAAATCACAAGTCTTTTTGGGGGGTGGTCTAGAAAAGCTAACCATTAGGATATGGAGAACATGAAGGGGAATGATCCTATCTAATAAAAGAGTAATATGCAAATTAACCATTACTCTACTACACCCACAAGCCACGCCTACCAGTCATGCCCACCAGCCAATCAGGAGGGAATATGCAAATAAACACAACCAAGATGGCTGCTGCCACAGAGAGCAGGAGGGAGGCTTGGGTTTCCCTGGCAAAGGAGGAAGCCAAGCTTTCCACCTGCCCTTGCCCTCCTAGGCCTCCACTCAATGCTACAAAGTTTCAATTATAGAAGATACATAAATCCCAACAGAAATGGCTGCCACCATGGAGCCAGCAGAAGGCTTGGCTCCACTCCAGGCTACAAATTTCAATTGTAGAAGATAAATAAATCCCAGATCCCAGGGCCTCTGCTTGGGTTGCCGGGGGTGTGTGGCCAGCCTGCAAACCACCACAGGCCTCTCACTCAGGTCACCCATGCCCCAAGGGAACCACCACCCTGATCCAGGACACCCTTCAGGGCAAACCAGCTGGCCCCCACCCATGCACCAGGCCTCTATCCTATCTAATAAAAGAGTAATATGCAGATTGACCATCACTCCAACACACAAGATGGCTGCCCCCATGTGGTCAAAGATCCTGCCCCCATGTGGACACAAGATGGCCGACACAAGATGGCCAGCAGGGGAGGCAGTTGGGAGGGACCAGGCCTGCAAGGGAGGGCAGTTAAGGGTGACCCAGCTGGCAGAGGAGGGAAATTGGGGGTGACTGGGTCTGTAGGGAAGGGCAGTTGGGGGGTACCAGGCCTGCAGGGGAGGGCAGTTAGGGACAAACAGGCCGGCAGGGGAGCAGTTAGGCATCAATCAGGCTGGCAGGGGAGTGGTTAGGGGGTGATCAGGCTGGCAGGCAGAAGCAGTTAGGGGCAATCAGGAAGGCAAGCAGGCAAGCAGTTGGGAGCCAGCAGTTCTGGATTGTGAGAGGGATGTCTGACTGCCCATTTAGGCCGATCCCACTGGGCCTAAATGGTCACTTGGACATCCCTCGAGGGGTCCCAGATTGGAGAGGGTGCAGGCTGGGCTGAGGGACACTTCTCCCCACCCCCCCACTCGTGCACGAATTTCGTGCACCGGGCTTCTAGTAGTAAATAATGGCTAAAATTCAATGATACCTGTGAGAATTGAGATATAGTGCTCCTTAGAATTGGCCTTATTCAATGCCTTGATTTTTCCCAGGGTAAACTGAGACCTAAGGAAGTTGGTTTTGTAACTCACCAAGGCTCTGTAGCTTGGTAGATCTAAAGTCAGGCTCAATTATGGAAAATCTTGAACAACAACCAAATATGTACTCCATGTTCTAGTTACACCAAACTACTTATACTTCCCTGCTCACCTTTCCACATTGCTGCATATCTCTGTTAAATGATGTGCTGCAGTTGGCTCTTATAAAAGAGCAAATTATGCACATCTTTTTCCCAGAGCCTATTGTTAAACATTTAGTAGCCCACCATTGCCTTTTTCCCTTTGTTCTGACCATTTTTTGTTCCATACCTTCCCTATCATTTTCCCCTGGCTTTATTTTCAAAGTTACTCATTAATCCCTTAAAAATCATCTAATGTGTAATCTATACAAACAATTCTTAAACCCTTTCTGATGCTTTTATAACAACAATTCATGTATGTATCTATACCATTGCCCTCTTTCATTGTTTTCAATTTTTTAGTGATGTTTGAATTTTTCAAGGATAGACCCTATGGTTTTGTGTTGTTGTTGTTTTTTTTTTTTTTTTTCATTTTTTCAACCCTAGGATATAACAGAGCCCCTATCATATAGGTGATACCCAGTAAATGAAGCTTAGGCAGGGGATCTGAAAGTTTTTGATCATAGGGAGAATGTGATCAAAACACTGATTAGAAAAGATGGCTTTGGCAGTGGTAAGACATATGAATTAAAGTGAGAAAGACTAAAAGTCAAAAGCATGGTTGTGAGATTAAGGGTCTGAATGAGGAAGGCTATAGAATAACTGTTGTTCAAGACAACATGAAGGAAGAATCAACAGAATTTGTTAACAAAAGATGTGATAAAAATCTTTGCTTACATAGAGGGTGGGGGCTCCACCTGAAGTATTGGCATCTCTTGGAAACTTGTTAGAAATGCAGAATTCTCAAACCCCACTGGAGACCTAGTGAATCAAAATCTACATTTGAACAAGGCCCCCAGGTAATTTGTATGCACATTTAAGTTTGAGAAGCACTGGTCAAAGAGGAGGAAATCCTTTCTTAGTCAAAGGATTTCACAATATTTTCCTTTACAGATTCCTTTACAGGTTTCTATGAAGTGACAGTAGGCTAGGAACAGGGGGAAACACTGGTTCTTTCAAAAACATGAAAGCAATTGAAATTTTGTTTTTGTGGGAAAAACATAAATGTTATCCATAGATGGTCTGCATTTTCTTAGAAATCTCACAATGAAATGTGAAGCATTGCAGCTTGTTCTCTATTGTTTTTGTTTGTTTGTTTGTTTGTTTTGTGGCAAATGTCTTTTTACCATATGTGGAGACCCCCTTGGTCCATAAGCAGCCATGATTATCAGGTACCACAGTAGGCCTTCATCTCAGGCATGATTTCTCCATAGGAAACTTTATTGCTTTTTATTCATTATTTCTAATAGTATTATTCTTCAAATCCATTCTTGAAGCTAAATTCCAATAAGTTAAACACAAATTGCAGTATGATACTATGTTAACAGTAAGAGTATGTAATGTGCATAATGCTTATAATAGGCCAGGCACTGTTCTAAGTGCTTTACAAATATCAATTCATTAAATATTCATAACAGACTATGAAATAAGTAGCATTGGTGTAGCCTTCTTCATTTTACACAAGAAGAAACTGAAGAACAGAGTAACTCCGCTAAGATTGAAGCATCCATCTTATATAAATACTGCTGTTTGAAATATTAACCCTGCTATTTGGCTTCTGTAAATTCTTCCTTGCTAAAACTACTCCCACTTCAGAGAGGCCATTAAACCTTCCCCAGATAAGGTTATCAGTGCTGTCGCCAGGCCAGGCCTCTGGTTGAGGTCTCAAGGCCCCAAGAGACATATGGGCTCTTTAAGAACTTGTAAAAGGGGCCAGAAATACCCCATATTTGGGAGACAAAGAAGGTGGAAACATATAAATAGGGAAGGTTCCTGCATGTTGGGGCCCAGAATTTGAGAGACATTTTCCTCTGGACCCGCGCGTAATAAATGTAACTCCATCTCTCTAAGTATTGCTTTGTTCTTCTTCGGTTTTCTGTAACATTATTGGTTCCCTGAGCTGAGGAACAGCTGTGCTTGGCCTTTTTGGCCTCCAGTGAATGGGTTAGGTTTGGGGCCTGGGGGGCCAGATAGGCCTCCGGGAAGTGCCGCTCTGCTGATTTAGCAGAATTGAACCGGGGGTCTCCGGGCACTCCCGGACCTCAGCCCAGGACCCGGCCAGCATCTGGAGAGAGTGGATGGACACTTCTGGACCTGTTGACAGAATCTGTAAGGTAGGGGCCCCATCAGTTCAGCCCACTCCAAGTGAGTGGAAAGGGGAGCTTGATCACCTCCCCGGAAGCCATACAGCTTCCTCAGGCAAATTAATCAGGAGTCAGGAATCAGGTGGCTGTTTAAACCCTGGGTAAATATCTGGTGGAAGTAAAAAAACTGGGACTAGCTAGTATATAAATGTGGGACTCTGAAGGTGAGTGAAGGAATTATGAGTTCACTCTGCTGTTTGTTTGTGTGGGACTAGCCAATTTGCTACTGAGAAGGGGTACTGGATGCAGTCTTAACTCCTCCGGTAGGTTCTCACCCAGACATTGGTTGAGAATTCTGTTCTGGGGCATGGGTGCCGGGAGTGACCCATGCCCATCTGGGGAGTTGGGCATTGTTTCGTTTATCTGCTCAGCTCCAGTTTGGGCTAGTCTACTGAGAGAGTGTGAATATGGATGTTTGTCTGTCTTGGCATAATTATCTGCTCATTAACTTGTCTGTGTGAAGCGAAAGCTACTTTGATTTATTCTGCATTTCTGTTGATTCATCTGGATAAAATGTTTTACTTATTAAAGCTGAACCTGTGATAGTCTGCAAACGTCTTAAGCAGCGCTGCTGAGTTATTTTTCTCAGAGATGTTTGCTCTATCACAATGGGAGGGAATCAGCCCATTAGCTAATAAAAATTTCTCTCTAATTTTGTATAAGGGTTTCAGTTTGCTCTGATTTGTGAATTAGCTGTATTAAATTGAAATTTTAAAGTCCTAGAGTTAATTTAAAGGCATACATTTATAACATTTCAAGGAACAAAGAACTTCTGTTTATGGCTTTCTTATCTCTTTTGGTGGTCGGAGACTTCAAGGGACAGGGCTTACAGCTTCGCAGGGATTTACAGGCCCTGTCCCTGCCTGTGACATCATAATCCAACGTGAGCCCTGTGTGGTGGAACTAAGGCTGAAGTTATTATTAACTATCTATAGACCCCCTATTCTAATAGTATCTGTAACTGGATTAAAGATCTTTTCCTTCAGGAGGCCTTCCAGGCTTTCAGTTCCCAAGAAATCTCCCTACACACCCTTATCTTCCTCCTCCCTATCTTTCCAGGCTGACTAAGAGTCATTTTTCTCCACAGGTCGGACCTCAGCCTTCGAAAGGGAGCACTACAACAGCGGTAGTCTGTTGTTTTCTCTGAAACTTCCACTGTTTCTATTCCTCCCCTCTGTAGGAATTGTCTTCCTCTGACTCACAATCAGGAAGAAAAACAAGCAACTGGACTGGGGGATGGGTCGGAGGAGGGGGAGTTGTCGGCAGTTAATTATGAAGCAGGGAGAGATAGGTTTTTGTTGATTTTACTGGCTGCAGACTGCTCTGCTGGCGTCCTTGGTTTCTTACTTATCTGAACTATGCTGGTGTAGGGGTATGGTCCAGGTGTCTTATCAGAACTTCACTAGATTTAAGGTCGCAAGTTTTCTGAAGCAAGCATAACAAATCTAGCTGCCCAGGTGTTTTAAAACTAGTTGCTAGGCAGACTCATCCCCCAAGAGCCAGATGAAAGAAGGGGGTGAGGTGGGCTGGATGCCTGAGCTGCCTGCAGTGGCCCTGGAAGAAGCCACAGCAGTGAGAAAAGTGGGGGCAGCAGACATTTACCTGACACTAGAGCTGCCCCGCTGCTGCCCATTGAGTAATGAGTGTTTTACAACAAGCAATACAAGACTTAGGCCTTTGGCTTGCTGGCTGCAGCAGTTGAACCAGAAGCCAGTGACTGCTACTGGCCTTCCTGCAGCCCCAGGAATAGAGCAGCAGGCCAGGGATCTGTAAAAGCAGCAGATAGAGCTAGTGAAAGCTCCCTGTTTGCAAATGTACTGAAAGGGTTCAGTACCTGTTGCTGCTGGGAGAGGAGGGGCTGAGATCCCTTTCCAGTGCACTCCCTTGGGAGAGGCCTGGTGGCTGCTCTGCCACAAAGGGGACTGGTGGGAAGAAAAGGGGCCTAATTCCCAAGCCACTGCCACAGAAGCGTTTTGCAATATGCAAAGCTGCTTCTAACTGCAACTCTGGCTGTTTTGGACTGGCAGTTTAAAGTCAAAGAGCAAAGGAAAGGCACTCTCCCTGGACCAGGGAGCCTTCAGGACTTTGAGATTCTCCAAGAGAGGAGGAGTCTGACTGAGGGATGGCAGAGACCCTGTTGGGTTAGAAAGACCTAAGGCCACATGTTAAACTTATAAATTACGGCTTTCTAAGCATATGTCCAAGCCCAGCTATATAGGGGTTAAGCTGCCTGTTTACAGCAAAACAACTTTCTCCCATGCCAGAATAAAATTTAGGGAAATTAGACAGGCTGTGTTTGTGGCTAGAAAGAACTGGCCACCATGCACAGCCCTGACAGTGACCTACAAAAAACTGTATAATAGACTTAGATGATACCTGCGACTTCATGGACATGACTCCAGAAAGACAAGGACAATTTTACTTTGTGTGGGAAGGTCAAGAATAGACCTTAGTCACCTCCCTAAGATATTTGTATAGCCCTACCATGTGTCATATATGGTAGCAGAAGATTTGGCTACCTTAGATGGCCAGTGTTACTGTCTTGCAGGCCTGTGTGACCATGCTCATGTCAGGGTTGGCACAAACCTCAACTTTAGGAAACTGGGGAAGGCCTGTTTGGAACAGAGGGAAGTGGTGAGTACCAGCCCTTTGTTACAGGAATTACAGACCCCGTGAGGTCCTGTGACATATGAGACCCTATAAAGCAATAAAGCTCCCTTAGTCCTGTCTCAGAGGGCATGTCACCCCTCCCAGAGACCATATGAAATTTTAAGGACAAGTTAAGTAGGGGGAACCCTACTACAAGGATAGCTATAATTGTCTACTTGAATTTCAGTAAATGTAACTCCATCTCTCTAAGTATTGCTTTGTTCTTCTTCGGTTTTCTGTAACATAAGTATTCATAAATTTTTCTGTTTTCCCAAAAGAATGATTTCCTAAATATTTGACTTCTACAAAATGTCAATGCTAGTCCCAAAATAATAGGCGATGTAACAATTTCAGTATGATGGGTTGGAAGTAGCACAAACACTACACACTTTGTCATTAATTACCTATCTGCCCTCTGACAGGTTCCATGACCTCTATTTCTTTATCTGTAGCATGAGACTTGGACTAAGTAGAATTATTTCTTTTTTCCTAATCCTCTGGAGGGGCAATTCAAGATGGAGGGCCAACAATCTCCCATCGGAGACCAGATGTCCTAACGATGCCCATGGCTTTCTTGTTATGAAAAGGAAGAAATAAAAAAGAACACTGCCAGCAGTCTACTAATCATGAATCTATGTAAGAGTGACAGTTAATCTTCTCTTCCTATTAATAGATGCAGATGCCTAGGGGCTTAACATTTTCCTACTAGCTTAACAAGGAGAAAAAGACTGAAAGGAAGGCAGAAAGAGTTGCCTAATTGCATAGCCAAAAGCTATTGCCAGGTTGCTCAAAGGGACAAACTCCAAGAAAAGAGATAGAGGCAAGATGATAATTCATTGTTGCCCATGCCAGCATTTTGCCCCCAAAAGAAATGAAAGGCAAGTCATTTTGATCAGTTGTGGTGTACCATTAGGAGCACATGCAAGTAATAATGAATCCAGATGAACTTTTAGTCACAATCCTGCCTATTGAGCTATGTGAAACAAAGGTGAAGTTTTATTGATCTCTCTGAATATGCCATGGAATAGTTACTACAAAAATACAAGAGGAAAATAAAGCCGAGTCTACCCAACTTTGCAAAACCAATGTGATTTCCAATTCAGGAAGTTATCAGGTCTTACCATGTTCAGCAGTTTCATGGGCATTTGAACATGGGCATCTTGTGAAAGGAAAAGGGCCATGTATGTTTTTTAAATGGAAAAGCATTTTACATATACTGTATATGAATTTTGCATTTTTTCTAGTCCCATTTATAAACTAAGAGGATTTTTATCACATCTGAATTAAAACACCCTAACAGTTACTTCAAGTTCTTCAAATAATTTTTCCCAGTAGAGAAAAATGGTACTTTGAAAATAATGTATAAATTGTAAAGCAATAGCAAGTTATATAAAATAGTCTAAATATTCACATTAAATAAATTTATCTTTGAACAACGTCCTTACTAAAGAATATTTATCATACAGACTATTAGAATGATATTTATTAAGCTTCTAATCTTACAAGTAATATTTTAATGAACCACCTTGCAGACAATCTAATTTGTACCCAAGTACTACTCCGTAATTTTAAATTAAAGTCATGTTTACACCACTGGCTGGTTAGCTCAGTTGGTTATAACATGGTGCTAAATTATAGTCATGTTTGAGTGCTTACAAAAAGCTAGATATTTTTCTAGATGTTGAGCACAGGTATGAAAAGATATTTGTCCTAGCCTCAGGTAAGTTAGTGAGAAAGCAAGGCTGTTGTTTGCAAATAAAACCTTCTCTGGTTAACTCCTTGTATTTCCCCAAAGAGGAACATGTTTGAATTCTGGGAAGCCTAAGGTAACCAATGTCTGCTATAACTATAATAAATTTCATGGAATATATCACAAATATAAGAGATTTGCCTCAGGCTATTTGAGAGTCAGGTAAGGACTTATAGATGTCACATATAGCATTTGAGCTTAAGTTAAAGTTACGAGCACTTTTGATATGGAATTTTTGGTCTGGAACACACAGTATTCCCCTGGGCAGGATGGTTTCCGGATTCTTTGTCCACTGGAGTCGAAGAATGAATCCACGGACAGAAGTTGGTATAGCAAAGGTGGAGATTTATTGAAGAACAAGTACAGACTCCCACGTAGGGAGGGGGAAAGGGTGCCACTGAGTTCCTTTTCCCTACGGTTTATAAAGGCTTGCAGATCTTTGTGCCTTGATATCCCCTCTGATTGGTCACTATACCCTTAGATTGGTTACTATAGTAACTTCTGAGCTCAAAGGTCCAACCTCACATGGGACTTGTGAGGTTTTCCTCCCCTCCTTCCTTTTATTTTGTAAATATAGACCTTTTGCTGTTTTCAGCTCCCTCATTCTATGGAAATGTACCTGTTGCAGCTTTTCAGCTCCCCTATTCTATGGAAATACACCTTCTGCTGCTCTGCAGCCCTGTGTTTCTTCCATGGTCCCCTTAATTTCTGAAATTTCCTAAAACCTGTCTTTTTCACCCCTAAAAATTCCTGTTTCACTGTTAACTTTACAAATACTGCAAGATTGCTGGCTAAAGTGTTTGCTTCAATCCACACCCACCAGCCATATATGAGTTCCTGTTCTCCATTTTCGAGCCAACAACTGACATTGTCAGACAGTTAAAGTTTTGCCAATATGGCCCTGGCTAGTATGGATCAGTTGGTTGGAGCATGGTCCTGTTCACTGAAGGGTTGCAGGTTCGATTTCCGCTCAGAGCACATACTTTAGTTGAGAGTTGGGTTTCTGGTTGGAATACATAATGGGAGGCAGACAATTGCTGTCTCTCTACCATCAATGTTTCTCTCTCTCATCTCTCTCCCTTTCTCTCTGTCTCAAATCAATGAAACAGATCATCGGGTAAGGATAAATAAATAAAATAAAAATGTGCCAATATATTAGGCATGAAATTATGGTTTTATTTTTCATTTTTCCACTTAACAATATGGTCGAGGATCTATTATGTTTATTTCATATTCAGTTTCTTCAATTTCACCTTCTTTGATATCTGTTCATGTCTTCTTCCTGTTTTCTATTGGGTAATTTATAGTTTTCCTATTGAGTTGTAAAGCAGTTCATTATAAACTCTGGTTATGAATTGTTTTTCTATATTGTTGGTAATAGGGTAGGCTGTGCACTAATAACTCCAAAGTCTCAGTGACTTAACACATCACCAGTTTTATTCTGCCTTGACTCAAATTCTGTTTCACATCCAGGGAACTCTTTAGGGATTTAATTTGCTTTGAACTTGTGTCACATTTATGACAATGTCAGGGAAAGAAAAATTGAATTTTGTTCATAGGGCAGTCACAATCCATTGGACGTAAGAAGCTGTATGGGTCTGCCTCGCTGATACCAATGTAACTAGCCAGTTATTAATAATAGGAAAGGAGCAAAGGAAGGCCATACATTATAAGCCTGGCCATCTGGGCAGCTTCACCAGGAAGCTGCAATTTCATACTCCCCATGGAATCACTGGCCATTCCCTGTAGATCACTGGGGGAGGAACTGGACAAAGGGAAAATGATGTATTTGCAATTAGTCTGAGTGACATAGGGAAGGTACTTGCTTGACAGTTGAACACCTGGGAACACATACTTCCCTAGACCAGGGATAGGAAACCTTTATTTTAACAAGGACATTTGGATATTTATAACATCACTAGAGGCCCAGGGCACAAAATTTGTGCACTCAGGGGGGATCACTCAGCCTGGCCTGCACCCTCTCGCAGTCTGAGAGCCCTTGGGGGAGCAGGCCTAAGCCGGCAGTCGGACATCCTTAGTTGCTGCCATGGAGGTGGGAGAGGCTCCCACCACCAATGCTGCACTCACCAGCCATGAGCCCACCTTCTGGCTGAGCAGCACTCCTCCTGTGGGAGTGTCTGACTGCCAGGGAGCAGCTCCTGCATTGAGTGTCTGCCTCCTAGTGGTCAGTGCATGTCATAGCAGCCTGTCATTCTGCTGTTCAGTTGATTTGCATATTAGCCTTTTATTATATAGGATTCCCAGGCCATACATAATTATCAATTTAGAAATTAACTTGAAAAAAAATTAGCTTGCTATATTAGGTCAAACATTTAATTAACTCGCTCCTAATGCCTTGGCAGGGCCAAACCAAATTATTTGATTTCCTTGCCTTATATGGCTCCCCGGGTCATATGTTCCCCATCCCCTGCTGTAGACAAAGGAGCTCACTCCTTTGTTGCTCTTGGCTGTCTTGGCTCATGGGGCTCTCTTGTTCCTTTGCTCCTGCCCATGTTCCCTCAAAACCATGTGGCCCTGTAGACCCACACACACAATGCACTGATGGACTGCAGCAGGGAACACGAAGTTAGCCTGATGATGGACTGGATCTGTGCTCCCACATGGAGAGGAAACTCTGCACATTGGCTTTAATCCTAGCTCTGCAGAAACCACAGCTACACTTATTCTATGGTGGGATTGAGGGCAATGAGACCTTGGCAACTCAGGGGGTAATTCCCCAGAAACAAAGCTTTCTGCAAGACACCATCCTCTCTTGGGGGCCACTGCAAATTCATAGACCAGCAGTACCCCAAGACCTCATTTTATAGATAAGGGAAGTAAGGCACAGAGAGTTTCAGTGACTTGCCCAAAGTCACCCAATTAATGAGTAGAAAAGGATTTGAACCCAGATTGTCCAGGTCCCAAGTTTATACTTTATTCTTATGTGCTATAGAACTATAAGTTCCCTGTTCTGTCTAAACTTTAGTTAGATTCCTCATCTCTAGAATAAAGATTACTTAATGTACTTTTGAAGTATGGTAGCAATCAACTCAGGTAGAAACTGCTGTTTGGCTTCTGTACTTATTTGTTTGCTAAAACAATAGAAAGTTATTTTGATTTTCTGAACATATGTATGATTGAATACTCCACTGATGGTGGTTTGAATATCCCATTGATTGTGATCTCACTGGTTACTGAAGCACATTTTTCTGGGAACCAGGACAGCTCAATTATCCTAAATTGTCTCAGTAGCTACAGATAACTTAGTTTTGGTTGACTCAGTGGTCCCAGAATCTGGACAGCACAATTATTCTAAATTGCCCCAGTGGTCCCAGATAATGTGTTTCTGTTGATTCAGTGATTCGTAGATACTTTAGATAACTAACTTGCTCACTTTCGCTTCTGTAAATGCTTTGCACGAAACAGGTTCCTCATTCCAGACCCAAAGATGTAATCGATACCTTTGTCATATTCTGCTAATATGAGCCAGATGTGGCGAGCCTGTCGGGGCTGTGAGATTTGGAGTGCTGAATTGCTCCCTTGTATGCCACCGGCTTTTAATAAATGACTCCATAATTCGACTTTTTGAGGCATCCTTTGTAAGATGGGGGTACACTACAACACTTTAAGGGGTTTTTATGAGGATTAAGTAACATTAGACAGACGAAAGGTTTAAAAAACAACTGTAAATCACCTCAAAATAAAGGTCTTTATATGGTAACAATTTGTTTATACAGGCAACAACTTAAACTCATAAAGTGAATAAATTAAAATCTTGACAGTTTCCTATTTATTTTTAATTGTGTTATATCCAAAAGAAGTTTTCAACTTTGGTTTGATTATTTCATCACCTTTTGTGGAAAAAAGAATTTCATCAGAGTGATCACATCCTGACTATCATTTATAAATATTTACTTAACATCCTTCCACTTCATTATAACAATGACTAATCATTCATCATCTAATCTTGATTATACAAGTGATTTAAGGAACTTTGAATTATTTTACGTAATTGAGGGTTTGGATATTCAAGAGAGTTGAAAATTGTCAAAAGAGACACTGTGAATAGAAGACATTAGAATTTGTATTGTTTATGTTTGAAATTTAGGGGCTTTGAAGGGTTTTGCATCTAAATTTATGAGATTATTGATCTGTAGTTTTCTTCTCCAGTAATACACTTATCTGGTTTCAGTATTAAGGCAATGCTGGCCTCATGAAATTGTTGTAGTGTAATCCCCATCTTACAAAGGATGCCTCAAAAAAAGGTTGAATTATGGAGTCATTTATTAAAAGCCGGTGGCATATGAGGGAGCAAAAGCGCTCCAGACCTCACAGCCCCAAACAGCTAGCCACTTCTGGCTTATATGCAGAATATCACAAAAATATTGATTACATCTTTGGGTCTGGAATGAGGAACCTGTTTTGGGAAAAGCATTCTTTACAGAAGCAAAAATTGAGCAAGTTAGTTATCTAAAGTATTTACGAATCACTGAATCAACAGAAACACATTCTCTGGAACCACCTGGGCAATGTTAGAATAATAGTGCTGTCCAGATTCTGAGATCACTGAGTCAACCGAAACTCAGTTATCTGTAGCTGCTGAGACAATTTAGGATCACTATCTATCCTGGGTCCCAGAGGAATGTGCTTCGATGACCAGTGAGATCAAAATCAATGGGATATTCAAAACATCATCAATAGAGTATTGGGATAGCATACATAAGTTCAGAAAATCAAAATAACTTTTAAATGAGTACAGAACCCAAAACAGCAAGGTTAAAATATTAAACAGCAATTTTTACCCAAGTATGGTTGCTACCATACTTCAAAATGAGTTAGAATACGTTTCCTTTACTTCCATTTTCTGGAACAGATGTTAGAAAATTGGTATCACTTATTCCTTAAATATATCAGTAGAATTCACCAGTGAAACAATTTGTTGCTTTCTCTCTCTCTCTTTTTTTTTTTTTTTTGGAAAATTATTAATTTTTACTTAATTTCCTTAATAGATATAAGAACATAATAAAGGAGGTGACTGGGGTGTGGTTGGTTTGCATTTGAAAAGCACAGTTGCTGGCAAGTTGCTTACTATCCCTTGGAATTGGCTAACCTTGGGAGAGCAGTCCCTCCAGAGTAGTGAAGCAGGAATTTTAGGGGGACATAGGCAGGCTTAGGGATTTTTAGAATTGGGGTCCATGGAAAAAACTGGGAGAAGGTACATTTCATAACACCAGGAAGCCAGGTGCAGTTACATCTCCATAAGACAAGGAAGCAGCAACAGGTATATTTCCATAAGACAAGGGAACTGGAAGTAGCCAAGAAAGGTCCATATTTACAAAATAAAGAGAGGGAAGCCCTTCTTTCAGAAGGAGAGGAAGAAAGCCCAAAGGGAATAGGAGAACAATAAGGAAAGAGGTGGGGAGAACCTAAGGAGTCTCATTTGAGCCCAGGAGTTACTATGGTAACCAGTCTAAGGTAATAGTGACCAATCAGAGGGGATATCAAGGCACCAGGATCTGCAGCCTATATAAGCCATAGGGAAAGGGAACCCAGTGGGACTCTTCCCCCTCCCCACGAGGGAGTCAGTTCAAGGACCCTTTTCCCCCCTCCCTACTTGGGAGTCCATTCTGTGGGACTCTTCCCGCTTCCCACGTGGGAGTCTGTACTTATTCGTCAATAAATCTCCACCTTTGCTATACCACTTTATGTCCGGGGATTCATTCTTGGATTCCGGTGGACAAAGAATCCGGGTTCCAGTCAAAAAATTCAGTATCAGTAGCAAGACTCCAGATGTCAAAGTATCAGAATACAGAAAATAAAAGACATAGTTGATGCTGGCTTCAGAGATTTCTGCTTCAGATAAGCAATTATCAGTTGCAACATTATGGGTTCACCTTTATCTCCTGATTTCAGGGCAGCAGTTTTCCCTGCAATCAGTTCTCTGATGGGCCCACAAAAAGTTAACTAATTTTCCATTTATTCAGCTTTTTTTTGTAACACAGGAAATGATGGCTTCTAATCTCATTACATGTTAGAACTAAAACTAGAAGTCTCCAAACCATTTTTAATTGTTCTGTTCACATTCATTTTATGCCAAGCTCAAAATATTTGCATTAGCTTCCAGATTCAGTGGAATTACTGTGATAAGTTTCTTTTTATGGAGATTTTTGTTCAGCCTAGGAGTGGGATGGTAGACAGTTATTTACATAGTACCACGTGCTTTTATTTTGCTTTTAAAAACCTTACATGAAACCCTCGCCTCCCCAGCCTGGGTCAGGGAACATGTTGGAAGCAAGCAATAGACGTGTCTTTCCAACATCAATGTTTCTCTCTCCCTTTGTCTCTCCCACTCCTTTCCACTCTCTCTAAAAATCAATTGAAAAATATCTTCAGGTGAGGATTAACAACAACAACAAAACATTACATAAAAAGATACAAAAATATTATATCATGGTTATCTTTTATAGGAAATGGCCAGGAAATAATTTTCTTTAACAAATTAGTTATTCAAACATTATTTGTGGCAGCTAAACAAATAGGAGACACAAAACGACAGTAATTTCTTTCTGTTGTACTGTGCTGACCAAAGCAATGGACTAGAAATCCTAGGACTCATGTTGGGGTATTAATTGTTAATTACCAGCTGGATATCTTTACAAATAGCTTCCTCCCAAGTTTCTCACTCTGTTAATCTGGATAATAATACTGGCCTTTCTAGCTTACAGTATAGTTAGGAACCTGAAAGGACACATAGAAGGTTTAAACTTATATTGCAAAGCACTACAGAAATGTAGGGAAGCAATATCCTTATTAGTAACTTTCATGCATTGTCTCCCCGGTGTATGTCCCCATTCCAAACAGAGCACTGATGGGAGGGGGACACAAATGTTTCTGTGCTCTTGAACCCCTTGCCCTTAGCTCACTGAGAGAGACTGAAAGATTGAAATGAGAAGAGTAAGTGAAGCACGAGCAAATGAAGGGTAACAAATACGAGTCTTCAATATTAACCATCAAGGGCACGGTTTCTCAGAAAAGTTAACTAGTTGGGACGTTTAAATTGCCTCTGTGATGAAATATACTTCTGCTGGAGGCTGTTGAAGTTAAGCAGGGATCCCAGCACATATTACCAAGACCAATAAAGGACTTACGTCCCTGGTTTGACAATATGTCTTTTTCTTAGCAGTAAATTCAACCCAAATAACAAACTACAGACAGGAAATGATCACAGACTGCACCTTGGGTAATAACACTGGGCAGAGAACTTTATTGCCCAATAAACATTAGTCCCAGTTGTATCATAAAGCATATAGGTGAGAGCAAAAATTCCCCCTAAATTGTCTGTTTTCCACAATTGTGTTTCTATTTTTAACATTGAAAGTGATGAAGTTTCATATTACTCACTGTGTCTCAATTCCATAGCAAACATAAACATGTCTTGCCGATGACCAAATGAATTCAATTCCCAGAATTTAAAGTTAGGAAAGAGTGAGAAGGTGCCAAGCATTTCTTGAGCACCCACTGAGTAACTAGCTCTATGGGAGCTGATGCATGTTAGAAGGAAGTAGATGGAAAGTCAAACTAACTTGCGTTTGGATGCTTGGTTATATAGCTGTGTGACTGGGCCATGTCACACAGTCATTTTTTCCATCATACAATTTGCCTTTTGGAGAGTTGGTACAAGTAAAGTATATATTGTTCTCCTAACACAGAAATGTTAGGTAATTTTATTTGCATATATTATCTCAGACCATCCTAAATAACTCTCTGTATCTTTCTTCTCTGTTTTATATTAAACAAAAGTGAAATTGAGGAAAGATAAAAATCATGCCCAAGTGAGGAATATGGCACAATTTGCACCACAGTTTTTTCTGGCTTCCATGTCTTAGCTCTTTCCACTCTGTTATGGAATTGTGAAATATCAAATTATTAACATGTAATATTGACATATTATATGTCATAATATTACAAAATACATGTCATCCTATATAATAAAAGCTCAGAGACCAAACAGCAGAACAATCAGAATGACTGGTCAACCAGTTGCTAGGATGCATACTGATCACCAGGGGGCAGATGCTCAACGCAGGAGCTTTCCCCTGGTGGTCAGTGCACTCCCACAGTGGGAATGTTGCTCGGCTCACTGGGATGAGCGGCACTCCCATAGCAGGCCAATCCCCACAGACCATGCCCCCCACCAGTGCATGAATCCAGTGCACTGAGCCTCTAGTATATATTTAAATATGTACATATATTCCAGCCCTTTCCATATTTTCTTTATCCTAAAATATTAACTTGCTTATACCTTCTTTATACCCCAAGGTTTTAAGTTTGAAGTTAAATGGTAATTTATCTTTCAATCACATTTTCTTTGTGAGAAAAAACTCTGATGACTTTTATGCTGTGAGAAAGGGTGAAAAGTTCATGAACTCCCAATTTGGTTTTTTTGTTCAGACCTTATATGGATTATTATTATATGAATTGAAAGATGAATATCTTAAACAAATTGCAAATAAAGAGCAATTTAATAAGAGATCCATGCATTATAAATATGTTTTAAAAATTTTATAAATTTATATGATTTATATAAAACTAGAGGCACCCTTGCACCAGTGGAGTCCCTCAGCCTGGCCTGTGGGGACTGGGTTGAAACCAGCTCTCCGACATCCCCAGAGGGGTCCAAACTTGTAAAAGAGTGCAGGCCAGGCCAAGGGACCCCCACCAGTGCATGACCAGGGCCAGGGAAGGACCACATGAGGGCTCCAGGATGTATCTGGCCCATCTCGCCCAATCCCAATCAGCAGGACCCCAGTAGCAAGCTAACCTACCAGTTGGAGTGTCTGCGCCCTGATGGTCAGTGCCCATCATAGCTACTGGTCACACAGTCAAACAAAGGTCGAACATTTATCATATTAGGTTTTTACTACATAGGATTACTTATCAAAAATTTATGACTTTTTAAAAATAGGTTTTATTAATTTTAGAGAGAGGGGAAAGGAGAGGGAAAGAGAGATAGAAACATTGATGAGAGGGGCAATTGATCAACTGCATGCCCCTCACTAGGGATCAAGCCCACAACCCAGGCAAGTGCTATGATCAGGAATCAAACTGGTGAACTCTTGGTGGTGCATGAGATGATGCTCAATCCACTGAGTCACACTGGCTAAGCTATGATTTTTTTAAAAAAATTATTTCCAGCATGGCAAATTGTAACTATTTCTGAATATTAATGCATTTTGAAATCAAGAAAAATGTGGATTAAGTGAAGTAAACTTACTATAGAAATAACCTGCATACAAAATTTTATAATATTAAAAAGGAAGTGTTGGAAAATATACCATTATACCTGGGTCTTTGTGCTTCATTAACTGGTAAAATAAACTGTGATTTTTTTTTAAGCCTTAATTTCAAAAAACTGAAAAAAAATTTTTTTTTCATTTTTTAAAAAATTTGACTGCAAATAAGGTACAGTATAATCATATCAATTTTGTTTTATTCCCATAAGGTGCTTCAGAGAGAAAAATATAAATGAGTAGTACATGAAATGCTGCCATATTTTGATTATGTAAATTAAAATTTTCATGTAGAGTTATTAAGCAATTTTCTCAGGTGCTAATTTTTAACAGGGTAAGGCTAATTTTCTTTTTCTCATTTTGACTAATCTATGCTACATTTATAAAATATTTTAAAGACTCTTGGATAAATTTTAAGGGAGCCAGTTAGTCCCCAGAAGATGACAATAAGACATCAACTGTAAACAGGTAAATAGAATAATGATATAAAGCAGGCCATTTCTCATGCTCATGCACTAAATAATGGAAAACCACCTTTAGAGGATGGGGTGGGAAGACAGGTTAAAGTGTGAAAAGCATTTTGAAGGTAATGATTAAGATAAAACATCAGAATCATAGACATAAATTTTCCTATTCAGTGTTAATGCAATAAAAATAATAGCAATAATGAATTAATTTATTTATCTTTGTTTTCCAAGATTTCAGAAATAATTAACTCAAACTATACAGGTGCTTGAGAAAGGAAATTAGGGGAGAATTAATAGAATATAATCTTGGTCTTGGAAATGCTTATTAAAAGAAGCTCCTAAAGTAACCACCATGCATAAAAAAAGTTTAGTAGACACTACCAATGAATTCTGGGCTATATTCTACTTCATTTGACCAATGCCAATGGAAAACTTCTATGAAATCTCTTAATCTCTTAATAGAGTCATAATTTTACTGCATTAAAATCTAATACCTAGTTGATTAGCAAAACACATTAGGTATATAAGACATAAGGTTTTCAATATGTACATTAAACACTTGGGGCATGTAGTAAATTTTCATATCATATAAAGGTACTCTTTTCAAAGTTATATTTATATCTTTTAAAAGTAATTATATCTTTCTCTCACCTTTTCTATAAACCATGAAACTTCTCAAGTATTGTCTGCCCACATGGTTTTCATCAGTGTATTCACAAATGACATTATTTTATATAATTTAAATGTTAAGATTATTTTAAAAATTAATATTGCAAAAACTGATATGTCCTGAGTATAACAAAATTATAAATGAATTTTCACTTTGACTTCTACATAAGCATAAAACAATGGCTGCATATGATCATTCATTGTAGCATTATTTGTTATAGCAAAAAAATATTGAATTAAATGTCTATCAACATGTTACTAATTGAAAACAACTATTTATCACATACACGATGGAATAATATGCAACTAAAAAATACAAGAGTATTTCTACACTTATAGGATCTCTAAAGTATACTTTCAGTTAAAAAGGCCAGAAACAAAACTTTTATATAATAGTTGCATTTTCGATAAGAAAGAAGAAATTATATAAATTGAGTACAAAAGATATAAATATTTGTTTATTTTTGCACAAAGAAACACAGAGAATATAAGCCAGAAGCTATAAGGCAGCAAGAAAACTGTAGTAGAGATAAGAATAGAAAAGAGACTTCTTTGAGTAAAAGATTTTATGTTTCTTTGAGGTATATATATATATGTGTGTGTGTGTGTGTATATATATATATATATATACACACACACACACATATTTATATAATCTATTCAAATTTATGAAGTATATAAAAAGCAAACACTAAAACAAAATTAATAAATATGATTTCAGCTATTTATTAATTTGGTAACCTTAACCAAAAAGAGGATCCTATCTAATAAAAGAGTAATATGCAAATTGACCAAACCTCTGCTACACCCACAAGCCACGCCCACCAGCCAATCAGGAGCAAGTATGCAAATTAACCCAACCAAGATGGATGCGGCCACGGAGCAAGCAGAAGGCTTGGGTTTACCCGGCAATGGAGGAAGCCAAGTTTTCCACCTGCCGTGGAGGGCCCAGGCCTCCACTCAAGGCTACAAAGTTTCAATTATAGAAGATAAATAAATCCCAACAAAAATGGTGGCAGCCATGGAGCTGGAGAGAGCAGGAGGCTTGAGTTGTCCCCAGCGATGGAGGATGCCAAGTTTCCACAGCCCTGGCCTGCCTTGGCCTCTGCTTAAGGCTACAAAGTTTCACTTATAGTTAAATAAATTCCAACAAAAATGGCTGCGGCCTTGGAGCGAGCAGGAGGATTGGCTCTGCTGAAGGCTACAAAGTTTCAATTATAGAAGATAAATAAATCCCAGATCCCAGGGACCCCCCAGAAACCTCTGCTTGGGTCGCCAGGGGGCGTGGCCAGCCTGAAAACCACCACAGGCCCCTCACCCAGGCCACACCCTGCCCCAAGGGAACCCCCACCCTGATCCGGGACACCCTTCAGGGCAAACTAGCCGGCCCCCACCCATGTACCAGGCCTCTATCCTATCTAATAAAAGAATAATATGCAAATTGACCATCACTCCAACACACAAGATGGCTGTCCCATGTAGTCAAAGATGACTGACCCCATGTGGACACAAGATGGCCACCACAAGATGGGCAGCAGGGGAGGGCAGTTGGGAGGGACCAGGCCTGCAAGGGAGAGCAGTTAGGGGTGATCAAGCCTGCAGGGGAGGGCAGTTAGGGGTGACCAGGCCTGCAGGGGAAGGTAGTTAGGGGCAAAGAGGCTGGCAGGGAGTGGTTAGGGGGTGATCAGGCTGGCAGGCAGAAGTGGTTAAGGGCAATCAGGAAGGCAGGCAGGTGAGCAGTTGAGAGCCAGCAGTCCTAGATTGTGAGAGGGATGTCCGACTGCCTGTTTAGGCCTGATCCTACCGTGAAGAGGCCTAAATGGGCAGTTGGACATCCTTCGGGGGTCCTAGATTGGAGAGGGTGCAGGCTGGGCTGATGGACACACACCCCATGCACAAATTTTGTGCACTGGATCTCTAGTAATATTATATCAAAAGACTTTAAAACAGTGTGCTCTGTGTATTATTGGAGATATATATATATATGTTAAGGAAAGAGAAAAACCAGCAAAGAAATCTTAAATCTAACACAGTATGTATAATAATAATAGTATTGTTATCATTGTAATTTTAACACCATTCTAAACATACTGTAAGATAAAGCAAATAAGTAACCATGTTAATATTTTAAAAATAATAGGAACTAGCACTCTCAATGCAAGAGAAAAGACATACAATTCGTAAATACAACAAAGTAAAAACTATTAATATAAACACACTAGAGGCCCGATGCACAAAATTCATGCAAGAGCACCGGCTTCCCTCTTACACCTGGGACCCGGGCTTCCCTTGCAGCCTTGGCTTTGTCTGGAAGGTTGTCCAGAAGAATGTCAGGAAGGACAACCAGGCTAATTAGCATATTAGGCTTTTATTATTATAGATGATGTCTATTTTTAAAAATGTGCTAACTCTGTTCACTCAAAGTTAGGAGAAATAATGTCACCTCAATAGCATTTAGTTCAATGGCACCCATAGTCCTTAAATCTTGGTTTCAAAAAATATTCTAACTAATTAAAAAAATCAGAACTTTGTGGAGAAAGTTAGAGGCAGGAAAAATACAGGTTAATTGTAGGACAGCTTCTTATGTGAGAAAGCAAGGAAAAGTACTATTGATGCTGGATCCAATTGGCTCTGGATCCAGTCTGAAGGAGTTATGGACCAAATTTGGTACAATATAGACATTGGAATAAATAATGTCTGCAATTGATGGTTACACACTGATTACATAAATCTCTCTCTTTTTCTCTTTTTTATTTATTTATTTATTTATTTAATATATTTTATTGATTTTTTACAGAGTGGAAGGGAGAGGGACAGAGAGTCAGAAACATCAGTGAGAGAGAAACATCAATCAGCTGCCTCCTGCACACCTCCCACCAGGGATGTGCCTGCAACCAAGGTACACGCCCTTGACTGGAATCAAACCTGGGACCTTTCAGTCCACAGGCCGATGCTCTATCCAATGAGCCAAACCAGTTAGGGCTATTTATTTATTTTTTGAGAGAGAGAAGCATCCATGTGAGACAGAAATATTCATTGGCTGCCTCTGATGATCAACCCCTAAACTTTTGTTCTATAAAAGGCCACTCCAGCCAACTGAGCCACAACAGCCAGGGCCTGTCACAATTTTTTTTAAAAGGATAAAACTCATATACCGGCAGTCCTTGGGTTATGTCAGACTCACATCATTTCATGGTTACGATGCCATCTCCTATTTACAGTATTTATAAAAAAAAAATTCTGTCATTTCTATGTATGTACATACAGTATGTGCTTTATGTCTTTTATTATTTATTTACCACAAGTAAAGGTCAGGACTTGTTATCTTTCTTTTAAATTTTTTTACTGTTTCACTTCATTACTGCTGTGTATGTGCTCCATGTGAGTGATGTAGGTGCTTATGTAGGTGGATTCCGACTTAGGGCGAAAATTGCATTACGTCGCGTCATAGGAAAGGATCTCCGACGTAACCCGAGGACTGCTTGTATCACTAATAAAGTTGACTATATTATATAGGAGCTCCTTACTCCAATATAGAACATTAAAGACAAAAACAACCATTTACTCTGTTTTTTTAGCTTAATATATTTTCATTGATTACAGAGAGGAAGGGAGGAGAGAGAGATAGAAACATCAATGATAAGAAAGAATCATTGATCAGTTGCTTCCTGCATTACTCCCAGAGGCAATCTAGCCCAAAACCTGGGCATGTACCCTGACTGGGAATCAAACCATGACCTCCTGGTTCATAGGTCGACACTCAACCACCGAGCCACACCGGCCAAGCAGCTCTGCATTTCTATAAGATGTTCACCCTACTGGATGACCAAACTCATTATTAGGTAAAAATGCCAGGTAATAAATAAAAAATGACAAAATTAGAAAATCACAAT
Source organism: Corynorhinus townsendii (assembly GCA_026230045.1). Classification (NCBI taxonomy): domain Eukaryota; kingdom Metazoa; phylum Chordata; class Mammalia; order Chiroptera; family Vespertilionidae; genus Corynorhinus; species Corynorhinus townsendii. The sequence goes on from JAPDVU010000005.1 coordinate 61,565,222, forward strand.
TTTGCAAAGCCAATGAAATAACTGATTCACATAAGTATCATTAATGGGTGATAAAACCGTAAGGTGAAACCATATTTACACAATATTATGCTATAGATCATTTTCTAAATGCAAAGCCTTTCCAAAGAAAGTATCTGGCTGTTACTATTAGAGCAAAGTGAACAAAGGAACTAACACTAGTAATAGTGGTATTACTATTTATGCAATAGTAATACCACTATAATGATGCAATATGCAATACACAGAATCATTGATAAAATTTTCTTGCCAAAATCCTATTAAAAAACTGTTGGACATTGAAATTGGGACTCAAACATTTTTTACTATTATTTTTGTTGTTGTTATTATATGTTCATTTCTAGTCTGCAGAGGCAAAATTTTTTAAAGGAAAGAAATGGGGGGAGGGGAATAGATACAGAGGCAAAGAAGCATTGAACAGACTGTCAAACTACATTGGGAAGGCAGGGGAGGTTGGGCAAGGGGGGCTGTAAGAGATCAACCAAAGGACTTGTATGCATGCATATAAGCATAATCAATGGATACAAGACACTGTGGGAGGGGGGGAGGGCAGGCAGGTGAAGGCATATACTGGGGGGTAGAGGAAGCTGGGGGGAGGTCAATAGGGAAAAAAAAGGAGACATATGTACTACTATTTGTAATACTTCAAACAATAAAAAAGAGATAAAGACAAAAAAACAAAACAAAAAACTGAGAAAGTCTTTAATAGTAATTAAAAATGTTTAAAAGTAATTTTATTATTGCATTAATATCATGAATCTAAATGTTTCTATTTCTTCACATTCTCTTTAAAAATCTAGGTTCTTTTCTACTATGACTATGTGATTATGGAATAACATTCAACAATATTTTAAATTTTATTTCTCTGATTAGTTTTGTTTTAGTGGAGTCATTGATTTTTATGTACTGCTTTATTATGTTATGGATGATTACTTATAAATGGTACATTAATGTGAGATAAAGATACCCTCTTTTTTGCATGTATATGTCACACACATATGCAAAACAAGCCTTTTGGCTGGTTTGTGTGCATTCAGGACTTCTCAGTTTTCACCATAATTATTTTCACTAATAATAGTCTATCTCCATCATTAGTGCTCTAATCATAGAAATAAGATCAATTAAATATATAATATTGGCTAATTCTTTCATGGTTTGTATATGATGCTCCTGGTTGTATCACCTAGATCCCCTTCAGGATTAAAATTCTTATTACCCCTTGTGCTGGGAATGCTGCCAGCAGACATCCTTCACCTATCACTCCCCTTTGGGGCTTGGCTTAGCTAATGAGATCTGCCTCACTCAGGCCAATCTTCCTTCTGAAGGAAAATCTAAACAGTGCCTACTGGACATGAGGTAAAGGCCTGGCCCTCTTGACACTACTTGAGACAGCTCTGAAGCTTTATCCCATCTTGAGACCCCCAGTAAAGTCAGTTCATGCTTTCCTTAAGACTCAATCTCCTTCTAATTGAAAAAAAAAATGTTTAAATTATTTTTTATAAAGACTGCATCTTCTTCTGCCCAGTCTTGCTCCCTTTCCTTACCTTCCATAGGTATTTCTTCTAAAGGCACTCTATAAAAAGTCTCCTACTGATTAAAAAGCAAGCAAATAAAAATTAACTATGAAATATGGTAGAGGATTTAGAATGTATATTTTAACTCTTTATGATTAGAAATAATTTTTACATTATTCTTGCTCTATACATGTGCTATATATGGTCATTCAGTATCTTTATTCCCCTTTATATTTTTAACCTTCAGAGGCAAGAAAGCTAAACATTATCTTGGCAGAATTGTTCTGGACAGAGTTCTGTGTCTGTTTAGTTTTTATCAATGGTTGGAAAGCCAAGGTAGACGCCTTTCTCCCATTGAGAAGGAGTTTACTTTCCAGAGGCTGTTTCTGCTTTTGAACAAGGGCAGAGATATTTCAAGCCTGAAATGAAAGAAAGAGTTCTGAGATTTTATTTGCTCATGAATAGAGTAAAGGTAAACTATTAGCACATATTTTTTTACTACCTGTGCCTCATGTAATTCAGAATAACTCTGAATGGCTTATGATAGTATCCCCAATTTTGAGCTGTTTGGGGGATGTACACTTACATTTTTTTTATATTTCAACTAGAGGCTTAGTGCACAAAATTTGTGCACGGATAGGGTCCCTAGTGGCCACCCGCCAGGGCCTCCCTTCCCTGGCTGCCAGCTGCCAGCTGGGGCCTTCCTTCATTCCGCACCGCCCCCCGGTGGCCAGCATACGTCATAGTGAGCGATCAAACTCCTGGTTGGTTGAACTCCTGAGGAGACTTTTTGCATATTAGGCTTTTATATGTATACTAGTGGCCCGGTGCACAAAATTCATGCACATTAAAAGGGAATTAATTAAAGGAAATATTTTAATATTGCTATTTGCCCCTTCTCTATAATAGAAGTGTCAGAGATGAAATAAAATTAGTAAAGTGTATATGAAAATCACCCTCCTGACAGAGTCTGGGGCACACTGCAGGACCTAGAGTCAAGTCCCCGCTCACCACCCGCATGCACTTCTAAAATGCAGAATACAGACCCAGCCAGGCCTATCCCCTTTGGGTGAGACCTAGACCCAGCCGGCCGCACCCCCATCAAGCTCCTCTGGGTGGGGGGGCACAGCCTCAGGTCCCCCAGCTTGGCGCCAGGTGGAGGCACAGTCTCAGGTCCCTCGTCAAGTCCCACCGGGCAGGTAATGTGGTCCCAGATCCCCATCAAGCTGGGCAGGGGGCATGGCCTGAGGTCCCTTGCTCTGCTAGGTGCCTTGCAGCCTCAGGTCCCTGTTGTTTGGTTGTGATGTTATGGCGTCTTGACTAATTTGCATATTCCTCTATTATTAGTTTAGCTAAATCTTGAGCTTTTTATTGTATAGTGTTAATGGCATGTATTTTTGTCACTTTAAAAGCTGAGATATAAAACATTAATGAAAGTGTTTTATTTTTCAAATTTGCATACAGATATAGAAGGCTGATTTTCCTCCCTTCCTCATTGCATGAATAAATACAGAGAATAACCATAATTGGTCTGGTCCATATGAATCACTGCAAGGTATCTTTAGAATATAAATTCCAAATTCTTGTGCCAAACTCTCATCACCAAACTGTGCAAAAATTTCCAGCAGACTTGTTATATGAACTTTTAAGAACTAAAATTAACTCGTTTCTATTTTCTGTATTAGACATTTTATTTAGAGGAACATCATGCACTTTCTTTATATACAAGGTTAGAGTTTAAAGTATATGTTTCTTGAAGAGCTTTGTGATACACCCAAACATTTTTAAAATAGCTCATATAACATTATTTTACTTGCCAGGAATTATTTGCTTGGTAGGAAATTTCTAACACTTTAGGTTGAATGAAGTACATGGTTCTTTGGATAATGTGTATGGTATTATATTTATGTGCTTAACTTACAAACACTGCATATCTGAAAGTCTTGTATATATGGGGCACATATTTTAGAAAAATAATATGTAATTTCAAAAAAATAAGTTTTCCACTTGCAAAAAAACCTATGAATTTCATCACCTTTATGGATCCACTTCACCTAAAACTCCATGTTCTAATTCTTCTACTTAACATCTTATTCAAAAAGCTTTCCCACTTCACACTCTCAGCCTCCTTCAGTAATCATGGCATCTTTTTTGGCTTCTGGTGTAATCTACAAATGATAAAGACAAAGCTGGGAAAAATTAATGTTTGGAGAAGTAAAACTTGAATTAGTAAGGTGATGTCTGAAGTTTTCCATGATGTATATTGTGATACAAGTTGGTGTCAGTTACAAAGTATTATCACTGAGATATTTATCTTGAGTAATGTATTTTTAGTAAATAGATTTCCAAGAACATTTTCCTTTCAAGAGCTAATTTTAGGATGATGTATTTAAAGACCTAATTTGCAAGAAATTTACATGCTAAAAACAAACCTAGTTTCCTAATAGAGCCTACACCTGTAGATAAGAAGAATGTGGTAGATTCAGATTACCAGAGCTGTCTTAAACCAATCCTTTAGATAATGAAACAGAAGTGTCCCTCTGCAGGAGGACATTCCAATTATTATTCCTGTTAAGACCAACAAACCCCTGTAGTTAATACTGGCTGAGAGTAATTCTATCTTACTATTGTCCAGCAAATAATGAGAGTCCTCTTATATAATAAAAGCCTAATATGCTAAGTGTCTGGTCGTCTGGTCATCCATTCAACCAATCAAAGCATATTATGCTAATGATACATCAAGGCTGCTCACCCACTCACTATGACATGCACTGACCACCAGGGGGCAGATGCTCCGACCAGTAGATTAGCTTGCTGCTGAGGTCTGGCTGATTGGGATTGAGCAAGACAGGCTGGACACACCCTGGAACCTTCCTGCGGTCCCTCTCTGGCTGGCCAACCTCCTGCGTCCCTCCCCGGCCCCAATTGTACACTGGTGGGGTCCCTCAGCCTGGCCTGCGCCCTCTCACAATCCAGGCTGAGGAGCCCCCCTCCCCAAGTACACGAATTTTGTGCACCAGGCTTCTAGTATATAATAAAAGCCTAATATGCTAAGTGTCCGGTCAACTGGTTGGGACCAGGCCTGAAAGGGAGGGCAGTTGGGTGCGATCAAGACTGCAGGGGAGGGTGACTGGACAGCAGAGGAGGGAAGTTGGGTGTGACTGGGTCTGCAGGGAAGGGTAGTTGGGGGGGGGGGCCCAGGCCTGCAGGATAGAGCAGTTGGGGGAGACCAAGCATGCAGGGGAAGGCAGTTAGGGGCAAACAGGCTGGCAGGGGAGCAGTTAGGCATCAATCAGGCTGGCAGGAGAGTGGTTAAGGGGTGATCAGGCTGGCAGGCAGAAGTTGTTAGGGGCAATCAGGAAGGCAGGCAGGCGAACAGTTGGGAGCCAGCAGTCCTGGATTGTGAGAGGGCAGTTGGACATCCCTCAAGGGGTTCCAGGTTGGGGAGGGTGCAGGCTGGGCTAAGGGACAGCAACCCCCCCATCCCTGTGCACAAATTTCATGCACCGGCCTCAGAGGCCTCTAGTCAAAGCATAATATGCTAATGATATGCTAAGGCTGCTCAACCACTCACTATGACATGCACTGACCACCAGGGGGCACTGTGACTGGCAGGTTAGCTTGCTGCTGGGGTCCAACCGATTGGGACTGAATGAGATGGGCCAGACCTGCCCCGGAGCCTTCCCAGTCCCTCTCCGTCTGGCCAACTTCCTGCATCTCTCCCAGCACCAGATCGTGTAGTGGGGTCCCTCGTCCTGGCCTGCTCCCTCTTGCAATCCAGGACCCCTCAGGGGATGTTGGAGAGCCAGTTTCAGCCTGATCCCACAGGCCAGGTTGAAGGAGCCCACTGGTGCACAGATTTGTACACTGGGCCTCTAGTAAATAATAATAGCGGCTAGTATTCATTTAGCACTTATATGACCAAGCTCTAACTACAACACTATTATTCATAGCTTCTTCACTTTTGATATATATATATATATCTTCTATAATGCTCTTTAGTTTTCAAAATTCTCCTTATCTCATATTGTATCTGTCCAGGCTAAAAAATCAGAAACTAGTCTAGACATTTCAAACAGAGAGTAGTTATTAGTGGAAGTGATTACAGAAGTGTTAGAAGCACTAGGAAGTGTTAGGGAGTGAGAGAGTCATGTTACCCAAAGCCTATCTTATCTCTAAGGCAGATGCTGTGCCAGAAGAGTGTTGTGGAAATGCCACCAAATTAGACTAAGTGGACAGCTCGGAAGCCACATTCTGATCTTGCATGAGTCTGAAGTGCTCTCTCGGATGAAGCTGCTTGCCTTCCCCCAGTACTGCTAGAGCCAACAGCCACCTCCCGTAGCCCCTTCTGCAGAAGACAGAGCAGAAATAATATGGCTTGTTCTTTCTTATCTTTCTACTAGAGGCCAGATGCACGAAATTCATGCAAGGGGCTCGGCCCTTGCAGCCGCAGCTGCTTGCCTCGGCCCTCGCAGCCCTGGCTTCGTCCAGAAGGGCATTCAGAAGAACAGCTAATTAGGCTGTTCAGTCTAATTAGCATATTACACTTTTATTATTATAGATATTCAATCATAGACCAGTACTATACTACAATTTGGCAGAACCAAATCAGCAAACCACTGACAAAAGAGTTTAAGAAATATTAGAATGAGTGTGAGACTAAACTCAGATAAATATTTGGCACATTTATTTATGCAGTACTCCTAGAGAGCTATTGAGCATTTATATTTTAGAGTATATTTTAATATTTTATATTGAGCATTTATATTTTAGAGTATATAATATAGATAAGGTGTCCCATGCTGATGTGGCAGTGTTCTTATAAAAGCAACTGTAGGGTTGGATTGTTATTGATGGACCCCCAGTCCTTGTCACTCTGTAACATCCTGAGCCAACTAATACATCTTGTATTGATCAGATTGACCAACAGTTTGTCATTTTATTGTTCCTGTTCCTAGAACTAACTTTTAGTTTTATTAAAGAAAACAATGTGTGAATGTGTGTCCAATAGTAAGCAATCAACTGATCTTTGAATATCTTACCACTATTACTTCAAAGCTGCTATAGGCACAAATAGAACCTGTGATAAAAGCTATGGGTGGTCAATTTCATTAAAGTTTCTTGTTAAAACAAGGTCTTACTTAGATATAGCTTTTTTTTTTATTGTAGTCTATGCTTTATTTAGTAACAGTTTCTAAAACAATGAGTACTTGTGTATGATGTACTGTACTCTAAATTCATGAATTTCCCTTTAAATTGTTTAATATGTAAGTTGAATAGACAATGTATGTGTGTGTGTGTGTTTAGAAAGAGGGAAATATGTTGAAAGAATATTATGTATGTCTATATACATATGTATACACTATGCACACATATATCTGAATACTTCAGAATATTAAAATCAAGGCTATAATATGAAGACAATAATATTTTCAAAGAGAATGCTGGCCAAAGAAAAACCTACTCCATCTTTGTTTTTCCTTGCTCTACTGAAATATATACATTTTTGTATATAGTATATAATTGCACATTAAATCAACAGGTCTTATAGAGCTAGGATACTAATTCTTGTACCTAAGATACCAGAGTTAGCAGCTGGTTTAGCTAAAATCAGAACCCATGTTTATTAATTCCAAGTCCTTGTTCTTCCCAATCCCCTATAAAATCCAAAATCTGTAGCAAATGAGACTGATGTTAATGGGTAGATTTATCAGTGTTAAGAAATGGATTTAAAAACTCTAAACTACATTGACATGGAAAGAATACATTACATTCAGGCAAGGATGAAAGGGAGAGAATGGTTAACTACAGAAGGGTATTTCTAACTAAGCAAGGTTAGGATCACTGACTGCCACTAATATTATTCCAGAACCCCAATCCATCCTGTGACAGTCTGTGGGAGAACACAATGGCTCCAGGATTTGTTTCCATGAGAACATGGGTTATATTTGTTTGTTTTCTATTTCAAGCTTCAGATTTTTCACTCCAGTACTTTTAATAGTCACAAAAGAGTAATCAGTCCTGCTCATCACTCATCTTTCTTTTAATAAGCTGTACAAAAAATTGGTGATGATAATATTTTATAAGCTTGGTAAATCACTTTTCAGCAATAAATATTGTCAAAAATATTAAGTTATTAACAGAGCGATTAAAAATAGCAACAAATTTTACATGTATTTTTGATAGAAGTTAGATTTACATAGAGTGAAGAGCACTGATTTTGAGTAAGCATTTCAATGACTTTTGGTTGATGGAATCACTCATAACTACCAACTCACTGTGATATAAAACATTTCCACCACCCCACAAGTTTCTTCAGTCCCCTTTGAAACACTACCACTCATAGGCAATCACTGCTCTGACTTCTATTTGCTTGTCCTTTATCTTCTATAAATAGAATTATGCAATAAGGTCTTTTTTTGTGGTGGCCTTTTATTCATGGCAACATTACACTTTTGAGGTTTACCCATGTTGATTTTCTATCTCAGTTGTGAATTCTTTTTTACTGCTGATTAGTATTTTGTTATATAACTGGAGGCCCGGTGCACGAAATTCGTGCATGATGTTGGGGGGGTGTCCCTCAGCCCAGTCTGCACCCTCTCCTATGTGGGACCCCTCGAGGGGTGAGATCGGGCCTAAACGGGCAGTCGGACATCGCTCTCACAATCCAGGACTGCTGGCTCCCAACTGCTCGCCTGCTTGCCTTCCTGATTGCCCCTAATTGCTTCTGCCTGTCAGCCTGATCACCCCTAACCACTCTCCTGCCAGCCTGATTGATGCCTAACTGCTCCCCTGCGAGCCTGTTTACCCCTAACTGCCTTCCCCTGCAGGCCTGGTCCCCCCCAACTGCCCTCCCCTGCAGGTCTGGATCCCCCCCCAACTGCCCTTCCCTGCAGACCCAGTCACCCCCAACTTCCCTCCTCTGCCGGCCTGGTCACCCTTAACTGCCCTCCTCAGCAGGCTTGATCACCCCCAACTGCCCTCCCTTGCAGGCCTGGTCCCTCCCAACTGCCCTCCCCTGCTGGCCTGATCGCCCACAACTGCCCTCCCCTGATGGCCATCTTGTGGTGGCCATCTTGTGTCCACATGGGGGTAGGATCTTTGACCACATGCGGTCAGGCATCTTGTGTGTTGGAGAGATGGTCAATCTTCATATTACTCTTTTATTAGATAGGATAGAGGCCTGGTGCATGGGTGGGGGCTGACTGGTTTGTCCTGAAGGATGTCCCAGATCAGGGTGGGGGTTCCCTTGGGGCAACAGGCGGCTTGGGTGAGGGGCCTGTGGTGGTTTGCAGGCCAGCCATGCCCCCCGGGCGACTCAAGCAGAGGCCCTGGGATCTGGGATTTATTTATCTTCTACAATTGAAACTTTGTAGCCTGGAGTGGAGCCAAACCTTCTGCTTGCTCCATGGTGGCAGCCATTTCTTTTGGGATTTGTGTATCTTCTATAATTAAAACTTTGTAGCCTTGAGCGGAGGCCAAAGCAGGCCAGGGCTGCAGAAGCTTGGCTTCCTCCATCGCTGTGAGCAACCCTAGCGTCCTGCTCCCTTCAGCTCCGTGGCTGCCGCCATTTCTGTTGGGATTTACTTATCTTCTATAATTGAAACTTCGTAGCACTGAGTGGAGGCCTGGGCCAGCAAGGGCAGGCGGAAAGCTTGGCTTCTTCCATTGCCAGGGAAACCCAAGCCCCCCTCCTGCTCTCTGTGGCTGCAGCCGTCTTGGTTGGGTTTATTTGCATATTCCCTCCTGATTGGTTGATGGGTGTAGCGGAGGTAGGGTCAATTTGCATATTATTCTTTTATTAGATAGGACTATAAGATATTTAGTTTCTACATTCCCCTATTGATGGACATAAGGGCCACTCTGAATTTGGGATCATTATGAATAAAGCCACTATAATTAGTTTTGTTCAAGTCTCTTTGTGGGAATAGATTTTCATCTCTCTTAGCTAAATGCCAAGGTAGAATTGCTAGATATAAGATAGTGCATATTTAACTTTATTAGAAAGTACCAAAGGGTTTTTCAAAGTAGCTGCACTATTTTCTAATCCCATCAACAATGTAAAGAGTTCAGTTGTACCTTTTGTTCAATAAATGTTGATGTTTTCAGTATTTTTAGTTTAGCTATTTTAATGAGTGTATAATGGTACCTCATCGTGAGTTTAATTTTCATTCCCTGACCACTAATAAAATGTAGGAATTTTTCTTGTTGTAATTGGTCATTCATATAACTTCTTTTGTAACTATCCATTCAAATCTCATTTTTAATTTATTTGTCTTTAGTTTTAAAGTTTATTTGAATGAGTTCATTATATATTTTGAATAAAAGTTACTTGTCACATATATGTTAATGAAAATAATTTCTCCCCTGATATAGCATGTTCATTTACTTTTTTGACAGTGCCTCGTGATGAAAAGAATATGTATTCAATTGAGTCATTTACATACAGTGATATGCTCAGATCAAAATATAAAAGAGTTCCATCACCCCAGAGAGTTTCCTCATGCCCTAATGTCCATTTTTCAGTAAACCTTACAGCCCTCACAACAGAAGCAGCCACCAATCTGATTTTTAACATCGTAAATTAGTTTTGCAGAGTGAAGAATTTCATGTGACTAGATTATACATTTTCTTTCAGTTAGCATAATAGTTCTAAAATTTACCTATGTTCTTGAATATATCAGGATTTAATTTCCTTTTACTACATGTATCACATCATATTGCTGCATAATATTCCACTGTACAGTGATACCCTTTTGCTTATCCATTGTAGAAATCTGTTTGTTTTTCCTGGTATTTTTCTATAACTGTTTTTTACTCCTTTGTTTTTCCCTTCCTTTATATGGATATGTAATACTAAACATAAACATTTACTCAAGTTGCATTAAAGATGTAAAGAACTAGTATAAAGTATAAAATACTGGGGGTAAATTGTATGAAAGCAGAGATGTTACCAAGTAAAGATCAGATAGATCTGACAGCATAAAAATGTAAATCATTTGTGAGGTGAAAGATACTGTTTAAAAAGTATAAGAAAAGTGACAGATTGGGGGGGGGGGGGAAATCCTGACTCCATATATTTATGGAATTGTATATAATAAACTATTATATTATAGGAAGGATACTAATTAATTTACCTATGAATTAAATATATACACAATGAATATACTTGCATTATATATTGATATATGAATTAAATATATAAACAATGAATTTTATATAATAAAATAACAAATATGTGATAAACCTGTTCAAGGGTTAGCATACATTCTTATAATTATAAAGAAGGCTTAATGCCCCAGTTTCCCCCTAAATAAAGACATCCATGTAATTTCATTTTTTTGCCTATCAGACTGGCAACATGTTTATAAAAGAAAAATGGTATCTATCATTGAAGAAGATGTAAAAATATTCACATGTTTATATGTCATTCATAGAATTATAAGTTGTAACATTCATTTGGATGACAGTTTAGCAATGTTTATGAAATGTCAAGTGTTCCTATCCATAATACAGCAATTCCTCTTCCATCAGTACTTGCTCTGTGGCTGAGAGCCCTCACTACAACACTGCTCAATCCAGGAGTCAGTTGAAAAGTACTTAGCTGGTCCATACTGGGCACTGTTTCCATAAATTATGGCAAAACAGAGTATGTACTCTTTTATTTCAATAAGATACACTTTCATGTATTAACATGGAAAGAATTGTGTAATATATTAAGTGAGTAAAAGTAACTCTGCTACTCTATGATAAAATGTAAGTATTTTTTAATTCCATATTTTTGTGTGGGCATTGATTTTAGCAGGACATGAGTATGGATATTGACATTCCCGTAATTGCACAAAAAAATGATCTATTAATAGCACTAGTTCTGGGAAACAATTGAAAATGGAAAGAGAATAAAGAAGTATCTGTTTCAACCCCATAGATGATACTTTTGCAATAAAGGATAAATAAAACAAAGAAGCTAAATAAAAGAAGCAAAAGAGAGACATGCTCGCTGAGAATCTAGTTATTCTTTGCAAATTGCCTGCTGTGAGTGGCCTTATCATACAAAACTGACTTTATAGCTTATGTAATTTGCTCATTTTTCTGGGCAACTCAGACACTTTTGTCTGACATATCTGGATATGCATTAGATGAATAACTGTATAAACAAATTAAAGTGCTCGGTGGAGTGAAGAATTCAAGGGAACTGGTGGGTAGCACCTGCATCTATTTTATCCTTTTCTTAAAAATACAGACTTTAACAAATAATAGTTGCCCTGGAATCATCTCTCAGTGAAATATGAAATCTAGGAAGTTTTTTCTTCTTCTATTGCATCTTAAGCATTGTCAAATGCCCATACTCCTTCCTCTGCTGAAGAGAGCTGGTTACTATAACAACCACTGCAGCAGGATTACTAACCATACACAAACAAAACCCACATCCTCAAAATGACGGATGTTTCTGTGTTCACAGCACTATCACGTAATTTAGAAATGGGCAGAAATGTGGTGAGAAAGGGAAATAATGAAAGGTATTTGAAGTTAGATACATATCCAGAAAGCAAGCTTAAACAAAATAGAGAACAGAGGAAACTGACTAAGCAGTCAGGGTAGCTCCCACTTCAGGCTTCAAGATGGAAGTACCACAGTTATTCAGAAAAGCTAGATCACAACTTCATTCTCCAATGAATTTGGGGGCACTGGGTGCAATAGAGAGGACTAATTATTGATGCCAGGTAAAACAATGAATATATGTTTCAGAAAATGCACCCTGGTTTCACAATAAAGACTACCTGGAGAGGTGAGAATGAACCAAAGAAAGTACACATTGTTAAGCTTTTATCTTTACTTGCTCTAAAATTGAGATAACATTTCTCCTCCTTTCCTTATCACCGTGAGTGTGAAGTTACACAATCTTCTTAGAAAGTGATTTAAAAGCTAATAAGCTTTATAAAATATAAGTAAAATTTCTTATTAATAAAATTAAAATGACCACATATCTGCCGTTGATTGATAAGTTACTTTTGTCATAATATTTTTAAATAATGTCTTTTCTCCTTTAATAAAAACGTTTTCTCTATATCTGAGAGTGAAACAATTAAAAGGTGTATCCAAGTATGGATAACTATGGTGAATTTTGAAAAAGGGTCTGAGTCTGAGATTTGCAAAAAAATATTCTCTAAATCTCAAAAGAAATAACCTTTGTTTAAACTCTCCCTGATATAGGTATATTTGGTAGTCAGTCGCCAACCGATTACTTTTCAGAATTTAACTAGGTTTAAAATGTCAAATTCTTGTTATGCTGCTAATATATTTCCCACCACATAAGAGTGTAATGACCTGGAACAGTTTTACTCACTTAATGGAGCCATTTTTATAGCTGTGAGAGAGTAAGTATAAAATTGACAATCTCATTTTAACTCAGCTTTTCTAAAATTAAGTAGTTAAAATAGCTTGTTTTAAAGAGAAACAAATGGATGTGTGACTACCACCACTTTACACCAAGTTCTAAGCTATAACATTATTTGTACATAACTGATAACCCTCTAAAAATACAAATTTATAAATAGAAGTGTTGGTAAGCGTTAACTACTGAGCTGGATTATGTTTCTATAAACATGTACCAGACATTTAAAAAATCCTAGATGGTTATCTTATTTGTTAAAATTGAGAACACTAGATAAGAATATGGTACACATGGTGTGAGTGTGTGGGTTTAGAACTAATATTTTATTTTGTATGACCAAGTGAATACCTATGATTAGCTTCCTGAAACACCTACCATGTTAACAAAGGCAGACTTTATAGAAAACTAAAAGAGGAAAAACACAGCCCATACTCCTTCCCATAGTCTACAGAATGTCAAATCAGCATCAATAAGACAGCATCTCATTTCTAGGCTTTAGATTTGATGTAGCCTTATCTTCATATTATTAAAAATAACACTAGATATAACAAATTTTAATTATTCCATAAATAAGGTTTTGTTTTTCTATTGAAAATTTTTCTGTCAGAAATCTTTTTGTTCATATGTTTTGTTGTTTATTTTAAGATTTTAAAGAGCTTCAAATCTGCATTTTGATCTCTGCTTTCATTGTAAAAGAGATGAAGTGATAGACTCTACTAAACTGAGGAAAATTGAGATTCTCAACTAATTGATAAAATTTGGGGCAATGTGTCTTGCAAACATGGCCTAATTTCAGATGGCATTTTTTTAAAGCAAATTTGAACAGAAGACAAACTATCTAAACAAAGGTCCTAAGTCCTTTATCAATTTACCATTGTCCACAAAAAGTGCAACCTCTTGCTTGGCATTCAAGGAACTCTACTATTCATCACTGCTTCTCTCCCCCAATGTATTTCTTATTATTACTTATTATTACTTTACAAATCTGATTATCCCCAATCCATATAGCTTCTATGTCTTATTCATTTAATTCCTGTCTGGAATACTCTTCCTTTTTCATTCTTCTTATCCACACTGACTATCCCTTACAGTCTAACTCAGGTCTCTTGATGAAGTTTGCCTATATACATGAACCTTAATAGTAATCTCTCTTTCAATACAATTTTTAAAAATTTTTATTGAATTTGTTGGGGTGACATTGGTTAATAAAAGGTTTCAAGTGTACAATTCTATAATACATCAATATATCATTGCATATTGTACTGTGTGTTCACCATCCAAAGAAGTCTCCTTCTATCACCAACTATCTCCCCTTTACCCTCTTCTACCTTCCCCACCCCTCCCCCCTCCCCCCGTTTCTCTCTGGTAATCACCATACTATAAGGGATTTTTGTTGTTGTTGTAGTTGTTTTGTTTGTTATTTTTTGCTTGATCCCTTCACCTGTCTTACCCAGACCTAATGATTACTGCTCACTTGGTACAATACTGTTGGCTATTGAATAGTATTTGTTACTTATGAATGTCCTCTTTCTTTTACCATATTACTCTAAGGCAGTAGAGAACAGAGTGAAAGGGTATAATAACTTTTGTACTCTCACAGGAACTAGTAGATTTCCCTGAACACAATAATAATAGTAATGATAAATACTTATAGATGTACCATCATATTTACTGTGGATGAAAGATATAGAACTGAGTTTAAGTCCAAACTTTACCATTTATTAGCTTTGAAGCTTTGATCAAGTTACTTAATAATCAAAGACAGTATATTAAGTGTTATCACATGTAATGCTCAATATAACATTGCATGACAACTTATATTATTAGTTCAACTTTAAGACTGAACAAAGTGAAGCCTAAATAGTTCATTTAAGCCCTAAATGGTTTGGCTCAGTGGGTAGAGCGTCAGCCTGCGGACTCAAGGGTCCCAGGTTCGATTCTGGTCAAGGGCATATACCTGGGTTGCAGGCACATCCCCAGTCGGGGGTGTGCAGGAGGCAGCTGATTGATGTTTCTCTCTCTCATCGATGTTTCTAACTCTCTATCTCTCTCCCTTCCTCTCTGTAAAATACCAATAAAATATTTTTTTAAAAAAAGTTTATTTAAGGACAGAAGCTAGTAAATAGAGGGTCTGTGATTTTTATGTTAGAGAACCAGAGCTATGGTCTTACTCAGAGAGAAATGCAAACTTGTCAGGTATATACTTACTTGTTATTATTATACCTACCTGTTGTTATACGTACCTGTTGGGCACATACCCACCTGCTAGCAAAATGGATTTTACTGCAAGAGGAGGTAAGCCTTCCTAATTGACAATAAGAATCAAGCACAGGACCTCAAAGAAACTTCTAACACTAACAGAGGTACTGTTTAAGGACTACTTCCTGCTTGCTCTACTGACAGCAAAGCCAGGAGCCTTACACTGGTAGACTGGGTATTAGTGTTTAAATCAGCTCTGAAGTTTCCCCAAATGAGGAAGGACATGATCTAACAGAGGACTTCTGATGGTCAGCTAGCCACAGTTACAAGGACAGTTGTCTTTAACTACAACTGGGCAGTTGGAGCTGAAGCTGGTTTCCAGTTAACCATCAAAATTAAGGCAGAACGTTTAAAGAAACAACAGGGAAATATCTCCAGCACTTTTGCTTTTTAATAGGTTTGACCTTTTTAAACATGAATTTTGTGACAGGCTATGCTGCAAGAAAAATGGGAAGAAATAAAACGGCAAAATTCTAAAAATATGATGTACAAACTGTAATTTAAAAAAAAAAAGAGCTTAAGCTTCAATTCAGCTCAGATGTCTTAAAAAGAAATGTATCTTAATTACTGCCCCAACGTCTCTAAGCCATGCAAATAGTCTTTATCTGTTGTCTCTTCTCAGCAAGTCCACTCTTCATGGATACACTATTAGATATATTTTGTACTATCTTCATTGTAAGTATTAGGCTGATAGTCTTGGGTTACTTTCCTCCGAGGCAAAGCTGTCACCCTCTTCTAAATGCTTATACATGTTGATAACTCATTTGCATGAAAGGCCAATGGCCAGTTCGCATATTAGAGAGGCCAACCAAGAATTAGGAAAACCTGTTTTAAATCCGATAGCTCTGTAGGAAACTAGTTGTAAGATGTTACTTAAGTCACAAACTTCTTGAGTTCTGTTCTGTCATTTATGAAATAAAACTATTTTCTAGATTACAGCCACACATTAAACTCTTTAATTTTGTACTATAAATCTACCTATCACGCATAGCTTCTTAATAGTAATTTCCTCCTTATCTTCTTTCTCTTTCTGGCATTACTTTATGTTTCTTTATTGGTTATTAGCTACTATCATCCCCTGAGCTGATTTTCAAACTTTCTCTACTCTTACACTATTTCCACTTTTATATTTTCCTCCTAAATTCAATTATTCATGGGTTTTAAACTGTTAATTACTTGACGCTGAATACTAAATTTTCAATTTCATATTCTGTAACCATCATGCAATATCATTTCCCCAGGTTGTTTATATGAGCAATAGAGATCATAGATCCTTACAATTAGGCATTTTCTTGTCTCCCAAATTCCAGAGTTTCACATTGTGGGAGCCAATTTAGATTCCTTCTTCAATACTTCTGTAGTTCATTCACAGCTAAATCTCATATTTCTCTTTACAAGCTTTCCTTATGAGATTTGAAATTACCTGCATCAACTCCACTGGTTATAGAGGAAGGATGAAGGAGAAGGGGAACAGAATCATCAACAATGAGAGAGAATCATTGATCAGCTGCCTCCTGCACGCCCCACACTGGGACTGAGAACTGAGACCATCCACATCAACATGACTTCACTGTTCAATGAAGTATTTGCCCAGGAGCATAGACTATACACCCAATGGACAGCTTCACAGTTTGTTTCAAGAAGAATCAAGCTGTTTTGTACCAGATATGAAATTTTAAAATCCAATAAGGACATATCAATACCTATGACTTCAGCCCTTTTTTCTAATCTACTCTTCACATGGCTGCTAGACTAAACTCTTTTTAAAATAATTTTGGAAAGTATGCACATTCTAAAATTAACAGGGAAAGTTAAATCTGCAGAATCAACTTCCTAATATATATTTTTGATGCTCTTCTCATCAATTCCATCTTAATTCTTTATTAGAAAATTAATTGTAAGGACATTTTATTTTTCTTTCTTTTTTAAATTTTTTAAAAAATTTGTTTCAGAGAAGAAGGGGGCGAGAGAGGGAGATAGAATACTCAATGATGAAAGAGAATCATTGATCAGCTGCCTCCTGCACGCCCACACTGGGGATTGAGCCTGCAACCCAGGCAGGTACCCTGACCGGAATTGAACTGTGACCTCCTGGTCCTTAGGTCAATACTTAATCTTGTTGTTGTTTTGTTTGTTTATTTGTTTTGCCTGCATCAGAGTAGTCTTTCCCTGTGGGCACTTAATTTACAACACAATTGCCAGCACTTAATAATCAATCTCTAACTTTCTTCTTTTACCTGGAAGTCTGACCTATCAATTACCACTCATCTATGTTATACATATCCTTTGCAACTGGCCTCAATACTTCTTATTTTTAAAGAAGGCTTCTAACCATAATTGATAAACCAATTTGTATTACTCCTTTCATCTAAATTTTCCCAAAATTTACTTTATTCTTTATTTGTGGCACTTGCTTTAATATGTTTCTTTAAAGTGTCTTCCAGGATTTAATGTTTGTTCCTTCTTGGTAGCAGAGTGAATGGTCTTCATGAAACATTCCATCTTTTCCCTCACATTTCCCAGCCTCATTGCAATTAGGTAGAACCATTTAACTAGTTATGGCTAATGGGCTGGGGAGTAAATGATGTGTCACCTCTGAAAAAAAGCACAGAACAGTAGAAGCTCAACTTCCCAGCTGTCTCTTGCACTAGAATTCTGTATATGACAGATAGCACAATTACAGGATTGAGCAAATCTCTCAAGAAGTTAAGCTGGACATATAAGGAGAGCAAAAACAAATCTTTGTGTATTAAGCCACTCAGAGTCTATATTTTGTACCTAAAAGTCTTCAAAGTTAGTCAAATGATTTGATGGTTCTCGTCACAGTATACTGCATAGATTTCTACAGAAATGTAGGCAATAAAACTTTTTACTATACGCCCTTTTTTGGTAGTATTTACTTTTCCCTAAAAATAATTGGTCACAGAAATTTTAATGCAATAGAAATGAAGTCACTGATAATGATCTGAAACTCTTCCTCATACTGTTCTAAGTATTGCATATCAGATTTGAAAAATAATTTTCTGTTTTATAGGAAAGTTATCTGAATGTATCTGTCAGAGATTAATCAGGAATGCAGAACTCCTATGAGTTATGTGATAAGGAATTATCACAGAGATCAGACCTCACATAAAGGAGGAGGAACTGGGTGTGGGAGCTCTAAAATGGGAATAAGAAAATCAGTGAGACAACAGTCAACCTGGGAAGCCAACAAGTGTAGTTACTGAAGTGGAATTGCAAAGGGGGAGCCAGTGGAAAAGTGCATGGAAAACTACTGCCTCTTGGAACTATTTGGTCTTCCCTCAGGCACCAGTCTGGTGATGAGCTTCAGACAGCTGTTGGTCAGTAGTTGGAAAGTGCACATGGAGTGGGAGAGAATGAGGAATAGCTGGAATCTCTCACCACTGGTGTGTATGTCTGTCTTGTCACTGCACCTAATAACAGATCTTCAGAGAGTAAGGGTTGCTACTTCACTCCATTTTCTAAGTTTCATGTAAATCTCACTTTCAGGCAATCCAATCCAGAATCATAAAAGGAAGGGGCTTTGAGGAGCAGCAGGAGGCTTGGCCTGTCAATTCAAGAGAAGTTTAAATGGCAATAGTCAGCCCCTGGGAAAAGAGTAGTGGGTTAAAGATGGCCACAAACTCTGTATTGTTTCTCCAA
This sequence comes from Corynorhinus townsendii, assembly GCA_026230045.1. Taxonomy (NCBI): domain Eukaryota; kingdom Metazoa; phylum Chordata; class Mammalia; order Chiroptera; family Vespertilionidae; genus Corynorhinus; species Corynorhinus townsendii. The sequence goes on from JAPDVU010000005.1 coordinate 61,584,071, forward strand.
CTATGTGCGGCAGTCAACTACCCTCCCTTTGAAGCGGGCTTGGGCTTTGAGACCTGCCTTGGTTTGCAGCTGAAGTGAAGCTATGCCTGTTCCTGGCCCAGCCCATAAGAAACCTTAGAGGAAGCATATTGCTGGAGCCTCGGCTGCTTTCCTTCTTGATCTACCTCGGTCAGTGCTGAAGCCACAGTTTCCTCCAGCTGCTCTCAGCTGACGACTAAGTTTGCCAGAAACTCAAGTCCAGACCCATTCCTGTGAGGCATGGGGATGTTTTAATTTTGACTTTGAGGATTCCTTCTTGGCCTGGAAGAAACATGCTCAGAACTTTGTAAAATATGAAATTTCTTTTACCTAATTCTCCTTTCTTCCCTCTCCTTGGCTTTCTTTCTGTTTGACCTCATAGACGTTTCTCTCAAGAAACCTCTTACGTATCTCATCCCATCTTGGTATCTGCTTCTTGGAATATCTGAATAGCTGAATTAATATAGGCAGTTGGTTGTGCAGCAAGAATAACTGAAACAAAGTTACTGTTCTTCCACTTTTGTCTAAGACAGACCTCACATCATGTAATTAGATTGTATTCAATAAAAATATTTTTATAAAATGTTCAATGATTATTCCTGTATGAACTTTTTATGTAAATCACAAATTAATGGAAAATACCCTTTGTTCAGGCCAGGCATACTTTTTTTAATGAATAGTACCATGTATATTTTAAAGAGAAATCTAATTCTCATAAAAATGTTGGTATGCAGATTCACCTGCATACAATGAGCAATCAACAAGTCCTTTCTGAATGCTCATCATCTGAGAGGTAAAATGCTCAGCCCTGAAGAAAACAAATTGATAATACAATGATTGTATCTTCAAGAAGCATTGATTGTACTATGGAGAAAATGAATGCACAACTATAATCAATGGTATCATGAGGTTAACTCCTGGTTGTTCTGCTCTCTTCGTTTGTTTATTATTGGAATAGACTGGCTGGGAGTTCATCTCGGGAATGTCTGAATTTGGCTAGAGTTTGTAGAAAGGATGGCATGTAAAGAATGATAAAGAACTAGCAAAGACAAAAGTAGAAACAAAAAAAAAGAACTAATTACAGATTCAGTGAAATTAGAATGGTTCACGGGAAGGAAAGGTACATGTAATGTAAGCCAGGCTTTTTGACACTGGAAACCTAATTTGATCCTCAAAAAAATATTGGCCAAGTACAGAACTCTAATATAGGAAACTTGATGGTTAGAGAGCTTGAGAATCTAGCAGGAGTCCTCAAACTACGGCCTGCGGGCCACATGCGGCCCGCCGAGGACATTTATCCGGCCCGCCGGGTGCCGCTGCCTGTCTTGCTTAGCAGCCGATTTGTCCCGGGCCCGCAGTGCGCATAGGAATTTGTTCATAGTTGGTGTTTTTTAAACTATAGTGCGGCCCTCCAACGGTCTGAGGGACAGTGAACTGGCCCCCTGTTTAAAAAGTTTGAGGATCCCTGACTAGAGCATCAAAGAGCTTCATGTGGCAGAGCAAGGACTCAATACCACTTCTGTCTGATTTGTTTAAATATGGTAACTTGCTGAAATTCAGAGAAAGAGGCCCTGGACAGTTTGACTCTGTGGTTAGAGTGTTAGCCCACAGACCCAAGGGTCTGGGTTCAATTCCCAGTCAAGGGCATGTACATGGTTTGCAGGCCCAATCCTGGCCTGGGTTGGGTATGTGCAAGAGGCAACTGATGAATGTCTCTCTCTCACATCTATTTCTCTCTCTCTCTCTCTCTCTCTCCCCCCCCTCCCTCCCTTCTACACTCAAAAGAAAAAAAAAAAAGAAAGAAAAAAATCACTGGAAAAAATATCCTCAAATAAGGATTAACAGAGAATGAAACTTTGAAGTGATAGAGGTTGAAAAGAAAGAAAATGGAGATAGTAATAGTAATTACATTTAGCAAGTGAGAGATCATTTGAAGACTTCAAAACTGAAAATTGATAGAAAATTCATAGAGTGAGAAAAATCCCATTTCAGGTAGTATATAACTGAGAAACCACAATAAAATTATTTAAAATAAATAGACTGTGAACTTTCACACAAGTATTTATTTCTTTATTTTCTATTTTTCTTGTAATTCTTGGCTGGTGGAAAATGGAAAATTCTTTAAATTCCCCAGTCAAACACTGGATCACTTTTGAGAGGGAAATGTTTATTTAACCCAGGCAAATTGAGTCCAATGAGGTATTATAGCTTATTAATGATGATGATAACATCATTTACTGACTGGTACTATGTGTCAGAAAATGTTTTTCATGTACTACTTCACTTAATCTTTCCCAAAGGATGGGGAGTAGGCATTATTTTAACCCCATTTTGTAGATGAAGATTCTGATTCACAAAAGTAAGTGAAATTACTCAGATTTCCACAGCCTACAAGTAGTGGAGCCAAGCTTCAAAGCCTGAAGACTGGTGTCCAAATCCTCTTATTTATCATTTAACTTGTGTTTTGAAACTCTATTTGCTTATTTAAAAAAAGAAGTTTTATAATCATATGGTTTAAATTCTAAACATTAGTATTCAATGTTAGCAGATTCTTATTTATGCTTATAATTTTTTTCTAAAAGGAAATGTGTATAAATATGTGTATACATATATGTATATAAAATCTCTTTTTAAAACACAAACTATCATACAATACATGCTCCTTTACAATTTGCTTTATTTTTAAGTTACTAATTTTCAATATCAGCTTAGAAAAACTTCTTTGTTTATGGCTACCAAGTCTTCTTTTATATAGGTATATCACAATTTGTCAACCAGTCCAATAATTTGCTATTACAACGCATGTTACAATGAATAAACTTGTACTTTACTTCATCTGGCATTTACTTAAACCACTCAATCTTATTCCTGAGGCATGCTTCCTCTCTGAGGGACCCACATAATCGTTCTTGGCAATTATAACTCTGAAATAATTTTTTTTTAATTAAGAACATTTTGAGCTAGGCCAGTCTCTCACTGTATCATTTCCCATTAGGCAAGGATGTCTAAACATGAATGCTCAGCTCAGAGCATTTATTAAACCAATGGAATAAGTGGGGAACAATGTTAGAAAAAAGAGTAAATATTTTTGAGTGTAATTAGGGCTGACAATCAAAAACAGCCATCAAAAGGTCTTTTAAAAAAATAATGAATCATCTGATGTTTTAGGAAAAACTCCAGTTTTATTATTTAGAAACTAACACCCCTCAAATGTATAAACCAGCTAATATCCCACATGTGTATTGCCAACTAATTGTTTCACCAAACATTTGCCTAGGCATACTTTAAAGGGCTCCAAAAGCTTGAATAATTAGGCCTACTGGTTATATATTTTTTCTCACCCACATTAATTGCTTAGTTGGAGAGTCAACTTATAAAACTAAATGTCTGTAGGAAATATATTTCATTTTGAGCTTTTTAGAAGTGCTTGATATATATAATGAGTGGACAGGTTATTATGACCACCCCCATCAGTACTTCGTTGGGCCACCTTTTGCTTTCAGCACTGCTGTGATTCTTCTTGGCATTGATTCCACGAGATGTTGAAAGGTGATGCGAGGAATCTGACACCATGCCTGATGAATAGCACTGTCCAGCTCTGTGAGATTTGATGGTTGTGGAACCAGCTGCCTGATGGCTCTTTTCACTTCGTCCCACAAATGCTCAATTGGCTTGAGATGTGGTGATTGTGGGGCCACCTAAGCAAGGTAAAGTCTCCCTCATGTTCTTGAAACCACTCCTGCACAATATGAGCACCGTGGCATGGCACATTGTCTTGTTGGAAGAAGCCATCTCCATTGGGATATGCCATCAACATGTTAGGATGAACTTGATCAGCAATGATACTTAGGTATGTTGTGCTATTCAGACGTTGTTCCACATGAATTAAAGGATCCAAATCATGCCAGGAAAACATGCCCCAAACCATAACACTGCCCCTACCAGCTTGAAGGGTTGTACTCATGCATGCGGGGTGTGTGCTTTCATGCTGTTTCTGCGAAATTCTCACTCTGCCATCTGCATGATGCAACTGGAAACGTGATTCATTGGACCACATGACTTTTTTCCAATGCTCGACTGTCCAATCCTTGTGTTCCTGTGCGAATTGGAGATGTTTTATCTTGGTAACTGCAGACAGTAAAGGTGTTCGAACAGGCCTTCGATGCAGTGTACAGCTAATTTGCGTACAAACGTCAGGTGGTCATAATAATCTGGCCACTCAGTGTAAACGCATAGTAATGTTATAAATGATACAATTCTTGCTCATAACAAGGACTTTGGACATTTCAATTGCTTCTAGTTTGAAGATATTTATTAATCATATCTGCTTTGCTCTGAACATTTGTTCCTTTTGGTTCCTTCTATCTTATTATGCCAGTTCTGTCCCAATGCAATCTTATCTCGTCCCATTAAGAAGAGTAAGTTTTATTAAAGCTCTTTAAGGGCAGGTCAGTAGAGTGAAACCCTTGTATATTAAAGTCAGAGGCTTAGAGGATATTCAGTAAATGCTATTGCTGTGATGATGATAAAATGGTGTTTGCCCAAGATAAGTAGGAATTAAGACAGAGGAGGCTTTAGCCTTACATTTTTATTTCTGATAACTCCTGCTGATCAGAGGTTAAGCAGTCTCCAATTCGTTACACCAAGCAGAAGAAAAACTCCATGGTGACATGTCTTGGTTTAGAGATCTTCATTACATACAAATTATACAATGAAAATATTTCTCAGACAGACTACATTACATTTAGCTTTTACCCTCAATTGAATGATTATGAAGATATTTGTTGAGTAAAGCTATAGTCTGAGAAATAAAAGAGCAGAAGCTCTTTTTAGCTGAACACATAATAATATCTACTACCTTCCTTGAGAAAGTAGTATCATTCAGTTATGAATTTATTGATCAAACATTTATTGTGGGTTTACTTTGTCCAGGTACTAGGGCAGGAGCTGATGCTGAATAAAGCATGATCCCTGGTTTCTCTCTAGGAGGAGACATATATAAATAAATAAATGCCATACAATACTATAGCAATAATAATAATTACAATGTCGAAAACATCTGAAATGGCCAACAGGTTTTATTTTGTTATTGTTATAAGCTAATTATTAATATTAATAGGTAAAGAACAAAGGGAAGGCCAGACATTATAAGTAGAGTCATTTGGGCATCTTCATCAGATAGCTACAGTTTCATACTCTCAAGGAAATCACCAGTCCATTCCCTGCAAATCCCCGAGGGCGGGGATGGAACAAATGGGGAGTCATATGCAGGGAAATTGGGATGACAGGAAAGCTGCTCACCTGTCAGTCTAGCCTGAGGAACAATGGGTGGTTTAGAGGGTGAAGCCTTGCAAGCTCGCAGAGTCTTGAAAGGTTAAAAGTCCCCAAACAAAGAGTTCTCTCTCTCTTATGCTCTTGTTTGCTCTTGCACTTGCCCATACATTGGCATGTCCTGTCTCCACAGCCATGTGGCCTAAAGCAGTTGCCTAGTCCATGACAGTGCAAACCCCACCTGCAATGGACTGCAGCTGGGAACACAAGCTAAGCTAGCCAGATGCTGGACTGGCCTGAACTTTAATATGGAGCAGAAACTCTTTCTGCAATGGCCTTAATTCTAATCCTGTTGAAGACAAGGTTTGACTTCTTCCATGGTACGATGGACAGAGATGAGACCTTGGAGGGAAACCCCTTAATTTTATACCATCAATAAAGCTTTCCACAAAATCCCATCCACCTGTCCAGGCTTCAGGAAATTCTTTTCCCCACAGCACCCAAAGAACTCTACTTCCACCCATAATAATGTCACCTGCCAAACCTTATAAGTTGGTGGTAGTTTCTGGAGAATAACTTGGAAAGGTTTGAAACTGAATCAAAGACATGATCAATTGGTGATGAGAGCCATAGATATGGGATGGAGAGAGGCAGTCTGCATGTTGTTTCTATGCTGTCTCAGCTATGAGGTGTAGAATAAGTATACCCAGAGGGGATAGTGACCTGAAGTTTTAAAGAAGAGGTGACATCTGTGAACAGCCTTGAACATTGGACCTAAATATGGAGAAGGTGATAAATGGTCAGTTAAAGCAGGGAGAAAAGTACGAAGAAATGCAAAAGTTATGAAACCAGCCTCAGCACTGGTTAAGTTCAGCACTCCCTGTAACTAGGAAGTTGGTTGGAAGGAAAGCAGGGTGAGTAACAGACTAAAAGTTTGATAAAAGTCCACCACAGATCCAAGATTTATGCAGGCTGAAGAATTGAGACCAAGGCTCTTATGACCAGTATTATGAAAACTACAGTCCACAAAACTCCTATGTCAGAATGATTTGAAATGCTGTTAAGGCAATCAGGTCAGAATATCATGTTTTGTTGTTGTTAATTCTCACCCAAGGATATTTTCCCATTGATTTTTAGAGAGAGTGAAAGGGAGGGGGAAAGACAAAAACATCGATGTGAGAGAGACACATCAATTGGTTGCTTCCCATTGGGATCAGGGATCCAGCAAGCAACTCAGGCATGTGCCCTGACCAGGAATCAAACTGGTGATCTCTGTGTGGATGGGACTGAGCCATATTGACTAGGGCCACTAATAGTGTTATAAATTTTATTACAGAAGATTAAACCAAAAGGCAGATGATTGGTTTAAGAATAACAGATCAATTAAAAATTAGCTTTATTAATGCAATATACCAAAGGTTTTCTTTATTAAATTATGTAAGATGCATGTCTATATGTTCAATGTTGATGAAGTAGATGTATACATAATGTTTGAACATAGATTTATAGCTGCAGAAACAAATTTGGAGGCCACAGTTAGTCATGCTTAATCTAAAAAAACAAGATGGTTGAGTCATTCATATTTTAATTTTTAAAATCTATTTATCTGGACATTTAGTTTTATTTTTTCCTCTGCATTTCAAACTTTAGAGCACATATACACACACACACATGCAGAGGCAAAAATACAAAAACACTTTGGCATTACTCAAAGTATTTAATTAAAGGATTAGCACAGTCATTCACTTTTCCAGCCCCATAGGCAAAGACTGTATTATTTAAGGAAAAGAGAATGAAGAGCTGAGCAATAAGTATGTGATTCAGCGCTGTATAAATACCCCTCCTGGAGTATTCAGTCAGACCCTTATCCTTCATCAAATTCAGAATTGAGAGTAAGAATTATTATGAACAAGTTCCCCATCTTGCTACTTTGCCATCTGTCCTAAAGTAATCATTATTTTTCTACAGCAATTGCATTGTGGAATCTTTATTAAGGAACAAACCATTACTTGGAACAATTAAGCTGGAACTGATGCTGTTGGCCCAGCAAAACACATTATTCACAAATCCCACATGCTCCACATATGTTGGTCCCACTGCAAAAAAAAAAAAAAAAAAAAAAAAGCAACACAGAAATCTTTTGTTTTATCCTGATTTGAGAGCTTAAAATCAAAGACTAGTAAGTCATGTAAATTAAGCCAAATATCAATTATAGGTAAGGAACAAAAGTCAAGACCTTTAGAAATTTTCTCAGCTCTGGACAGCAATTGGAGTATCTGATACTTTCACTTTACCTAGGTGTCCATTGATCACAGTTCTGTTTAAAACTTCCCCTTTCATTTTTATTCTTTCCCTTTGCAATCTGCTGTCAGAAGTCACAGATATCTGTTGAAATGGTTCACAACCACTGAAAGGAGGGATTTTGTGTGTTTGACAATCTAATATTGTCACGCCCCACTAACCCTGCCTAAGAATTTAAATAATTTTAAATATGTGTGCTAGGTAGAAAAATCAGATCAGTGTTCTCTTTATTCCTTTCTTCAATAACATGCAATCAATGCCTGTAACTAATGTATATGATCATTATGAAGAGCCCTGAAAAGAGATTTTTTTAAAAAGAATTTTATTGATTTTTAGAGAGAGAGGAAGGGAAAGGGAGAGGGAGGGAGAGAGAAACATCAGTGTGTGAGAATGAAACATTGATCGGCTGCCTCCTACAGGCCCCACACTGGGACTGAGCCTATAGCCTGGGTGTTGCCCCGTCAGGAATTGAATCAGCAATCACCTGGCACACCAAATGACAAGAAAGAGATATTTAAATAATTGGAAGATAACTGTGCTTATGTGTTGTTGTACAAAATAGAGAGAATGAAAATATTAGATTTTATTAAGCTATTGTTTTATTTTTTGCTTATCATTTACTTAATTTGCTTATACTCTATTGGCTTCTGTTTGGAAGTGAATAAAACTAAAAGATACATGACAAGCAAAGGTTATTCCCTATATGTAAAACCAATTAATATTTTTTTTTCTTAAAAGGCTTGAAATATTTAAGCCTTAATTTTAATGCTCTTAATGGCTAACAGAAATATCTGGGATGTTTTGGCAGACTCAATACGGGGGACACCTGATCACTATAGAAGCAGTGGTGAGTGACATATGTCACATTTATTATACTTTGTCATGTACAGATTTCTTTTTGTCTATGGAGAGAGTTAGAGTGTTCCAAATCAAATGTAATATTTTAATAGGCAGTATAAAGTATTAGAAAGCTTTCTGTAACATATTTGTAGGAAAATGGAAATCTACTTCTATACATATTTTTAAAATATATTTTTATTGATTTCAGAGAGGAAGGGAGAGGGAGAGAGAGAGAGAGAAACATCAATGATGAGAGAAAATAATTGATCCACTGCCTCCTGCATGCCCCCTACTGGGGACTGAACCCACAACCCAGGCATGTGCCCTTGACCAGAATCAAACCTGGAACCTTTCAGTCCACAGGTCGATGTTCTATCCACCGAGCCAAACCAGCTAGGGCTCCACTTCTATCTTTTATTTTATTTTATAAAATAAAGGTCGTGCATGCTACAAGTCCTTTGGTTGATCTCTCTCCCTTACCCCCACCCTCGCCTACCTTCCCTCTAAGGTTTGACGGTCTGATCAATGTTTCTCTGTCTCTGGATCTGTTTTTGTTCATCAGTTTATGTTTTTCATTATATTCCATAAATGAGTGAAATCACATGATATTTATCTTTCTCTGCCTGGCTTATTTCACTTAGCATAATGCTCTCCATCTCCATCCATGTTGTTGCAAATGGTAAGAACTCCTTTTTTAACCGCAGCATAGTATTCCACAGTTTTTTAAACCACTCATCTGCTGATGGGCACTTAGGCTGTTTCCAAATCTTAACTATGGTGAATTGTGCTGCTATGAACATAGGAGTGCATATATCCTTTCTAATTGGTGTTTCTAGTTTTCCACTTCTATCTTTTAAAGAAAATAGTTAGAAACTTCATTTTTAAACAATCTACTGAGTTATTATTTTATTAACTTCCCAGAAATGAAAGCAAAAACTAACATCTTTTCTAATAACCAAGCTTAAGTTAAAAATATTGACAAATAAACTTTACACTCATTACAATGACTGTTATAAAAACATAGAGAGTAAGTGTTGGCAAAGATATTGGACCCCTTGTGCACTGTTAGTATGAATGTACAATGGTGAATCTATTTTGGAAAACAGTATTGTAGTTCTTCAAAAAATTAAAATTAGAATTACCTCCTGATCCAGTAATTCCACTTCTGGGTATATATTCAGAAGAATTTAAAGAATGTACTGTAACTATGTTCATAGCAGCATTATTCACAATAGCCAAAAGGTGGAAGCCCAAGTGTCCACTGATGGATGCATAGATAAACAAAATGTGGTATATACATGCATGGAGTATTGAAAGAAATTTTTAGGGGTGAAATATGCAGGTTTAGGAAATTTTAGGAATTAAGAGGTCTATGGAAAAGCACAGGGCTACAGAGATGCAAAGGGTACATTTCCATAAGACAAGGAGCTGAGAGTAGCAAAAGGTACACATTTACAGAATAAAGGGAAGGAAGCCCCTCGTTCAAAGAGGGAGGAAGCAAAGCTCAGAGGGAATAGGAGAACAGTAAGGGAGAAGAAGGAGGGAACCTTATTTACCCGAGGCCTGAGCTCAGGAGTTGCTATAGTGACCAAATCAAAGGGGAATAGTGACCAATCAGAGGGGTTATCAAGGCACGGAAAACTGCAGCCTTTATAAATCGTGGGAAGGGACTCGGTGGGACTCTCCCCCCTCCCCATGTGGGAGTCTGTGCTTGTTTGTCAATAAATTTCCACCTTTTATTATACCGTCTTTCGTCCGTGGTTTCATTTGTTGACTCCACCGGACAAGAGCCTGGGAACCATCCTGCCCAGAGGAACAGTGCCTGTTTCCAGTCCACATTTCCTGTTTCAGTATTATTCAACCTGACAAAGGAAGGAACTTCTGACAAATGCATGGATGTCCCTTGAAGACATTATGCTAAGTGAAATAAAACGGTCACTAAAGGACAATAATATATATTAATAGTCGCTGTTCATTTTTGTTCTTTTAAGTGATGTATATTTTCAATTTTGTTTCTAATGAGCATTGTGTAATAAATAATTTTAAAAATAAGAAAAGCAAAATAAAAAATAAAAATGTACTTGTTTTTTTTGCATTGCAAAATGCTGAAATCTTTATAAATATGGATTATTTTGGAATCACATCTTACTTAGTCATTTCATGACCTTATTTCCCAACTCAGAATTTCTTTTCTGAAAATAAGATCCTCTATCAAAGTTAACAAAAACTTTATGTAGTACCACCTGCAGATTTAATTAATGTATGTTTACCTTATTTTTCTGGTAATAAATGTGAGCAATGTTAAATGTGAGGTCTCACACTGATTTCTTTAGCATTCCTCTTCATAGCTCCCCTTTATTCCTTAGGAGTGATCATTAACCTCTAACTTTTTCTTTATCTCTCTGTTAGTTTTTAATCCACAGCTCTGTTTCAAAGAAATATTGACACACTTTCTCTAAAAGATAATGATTCTGTTTAACATCTTTGTAATTACGCTGTAATTTGCTCTTAAAAATGCATTGTGTGCATGACACAATATCACAGACACACTACATTTTATTATTATGCCATATGGAGGCCTTATGCCCAGCCACTGGGTCCTTCTTACAACTATAGTTCTCTTACAATTGCTCGGTTGTTCTGAGGGATGTAATGTAAATAAATCCAGGGATGGGTATTTCTCTGCTCCTCTAACATGCGTGGGGATACCACAACCAGCCCCTGCTTAGAACTGCCTTTGAAGGGGGCTGATGCTGACCATTTCAGAGAATCACAGTATCTGTTAAACTGGGTTTCTTGAGGGTAATCATACATGATGGATATAAACTTGGTTTTGAGAACCTGGATTGAGGCTGGTATACACACAAGGCTATGAGAAGTAAAGCAATTAAACAACTTGAATAGTGCTTTTACATAAATGTCATAGTTTTCTCTGGTATAGGCAATTAGATAGTTTTTTTTTTAGCATGAAAATAAGTCAATTAACAATTCTATTATAGTTAGTATTTTTAAACTCAAAATGAATTCACATTCCAAATCTTATCTTTTTAAACAAATAATCATACAGTAGTTGTAATTGTCTTTAAAATCAAACACCACAAGACCGTTTTTTCATCTTACTAGAGGCCCGGTGCACGAAATTTGTACACGGGGGGGGAGGGTGTCCCTCAGCCCAGCCTGCACCCTCTCCAATCTGGGACCCCTTGAGGGATGTCCAACTGCCCGTTTAGGCCCGAGTGGGATCGGGCCTAAACGGGCAGTTGGACATCCCTCTCACAATCCAGGACTGCTGGCTCCCAACTGCTCACCTGCCTGCCTGCCTGATTGCCCCTAACTGCTTCTGCCTGCCAGCCTGATCACTCCCTAACCACTCCCCTGCCAGCCTGATTGATGCCTAACTGCTCTTCTGCCAGCCTGTTTGCCTCTAACTGTCCTCCCCTGCAGGCCTGGTTCCCCCCAACTGCCCTCCCTTGCAGGTCTGGTCCCTCCCAACTGCCCTCCCCTGCTGGCCATCTTGTGGTGGCCATCTTGTGTCCACATGGGGGCAGGATCTTTGACCACATGGGGGTAGCCATCTTGTGTGTTGGAGTGATGGTCAATCTGCATATTACTCTTTTATTAGATAGGATAGAGGCCTGGTGCTCAGGTGGGGCCAGCTGGTTTGCTCTGAAGGGTGTCCTGGATAAGGGTGGGGATTCCCTTGGGGTGTGGGGCAGCCTGTGTGAGGGGCCTGTGGTGGTTTGCAGGCCAGCCACGCCCCCTGGCGACCCAAGCAGAGGTCCTGGTATCTGGGATTTATTTATCTTCTACAATTGAAACTTTGTAGCCTGGGCCAGCAAGGGCAGGCAGAAACCTTGGCTTCCTCCATTGCCAGGGAAACCCAAGCCTCCCTCCTCTTCTCTGTGGCTGCAGCCATCTTGGTTGGGTTTATTTGCATATTCCCTCCTGATTGGCTGGTGGGTGTGGCAGGTGGGTGTAGTGGAGGTACGGTCAATTTGCATATTACTATTTTATTAGATAGGATTACCTCTATTTATATCATAGTTATATTATTCAGGGCTCTCTCTATGCTGAATTGTTAAGGATGAAAATTCATCTCCAGCACTTCCATTTTCTAATAGTGCTCCTCATTCCTTTGAGATATCTCAGGTACAGAAGCTGAGGACACTGCTGTCATTTTGCCACTGAGACCCTGGCTGGCCCCTCCACACAGACATTTTCTTTCTGTGTTCTAAATTGCCTTTTTTCTTTCTTTCTTCAAACTCCAATGTAAACATAACTTTTCTGTGTCTCATTCTCTTAATCTCATGTTTTGGTAAAAACCAGCTAATCTGATGAACACAAATGCTACTTCGTTCCTGCTAAATGTCATTTGCTGATGGTAAAACCTAGCAAATAACCTAACCCAGGCTTCTCAGAGACTATGAATGAACCTAAAGAAAGGTCTATTAGGTTTGCAATTTCAGACACTGTTTTCAGACTTAAAGAAGAAATATTTTTCTCTAGTTAGCTAGCCATTATTGTCCCTTCATGCTTTGCTACTCAGTGTGCGGACCTCAGACCAACAATATCAGCATTTTCTGGAAGTTTGCTAAAAATGCACTGTTTCTATCTGTGAGCACTGTGATAGGTATGTCACAACAACTCTGTGAGGTAGGTACTATTATTATTCCAATATTACAGATTAGGTGCAGAGCCTGAGAGGCTCCATAGCCTGTCTCAATTCCCAGAGCTAATATGTGAAAGATCAGGAATTAAGCTCAGACCTGTTAGATGTCAGACCATCTTCTATATGTACAGAAGGGTTTATGTTATTTGGCTTGCTTGGTTAAACACGGGAGTTGTAAACATATTACCCTTGTGGGTTCATTATACCTAGCACTAGTGGTGGTTGTATCCTCCAGTGGAAATTGCCAAAAACAGCATTTTATCCACCCACATTGGTTGAAAAGGCTCAAAATCTCATAAATCTAAGAAAGGGTGATACACTATTGCCTTTTTCTCCAGGGTCAGTTCAGCATCATTGTTAAAACCATGCAAAACAGATATTTTGGAGAGTTGGTGTTTCCCTGTTTCCCCAGGAATGTTTTTGTAGATTTACATTTACATACAGACCTTGTATATTTTGTCAGATTTATCCTTATTTGGCTAAGAGGCCACATAACCCTAAAAATAAGTTTCCTGAGACATGAAAAGTATAGGCTTCACTTTATTTAAAGAAAGCAAGGAGCCACACTTAAGCTTTCATACAGTTATATATAAAACAAGACAATAGATGCCCCTGAAGAAAATGACTGTGTTTCATGTTCTTTGAGTTGCTGAGGGCAGGAATGTTGGATAGTGGCAGGTTTATGGTTGGAATGACCTTCTTCAGAAGAACTTAGAACACGACTGACGGTCAAAGAGAGAATAAAGTCCAGGAAACTATTATGCACCTAATTGTTAAATTTTAGTGGTAAAATAGAAAATTTTATTTTTAGATTGCTCTAAATAGGTATTCATGTTTCTTTGACAAGGTCAGATAGCTACATCATTTATAGCAGTATCAAAGAGTTTAACTGATCAAGTGAAATAACTGTTTTACGCTAATGGTGATTGACACCAGGTCAGATTCTCTACAGTTTTTGTGAAATCCTCGTGTCTGATACTTTTAAAAACTGGATAGCTAATAATCTGTGATGTGCAGTGCAGGCACTGACCTCCCTAGAGTCAAAGACTTCGTATCTGTAGAGCTTCCTGGGACTCCTTATAGCTCTGTGTATGGTTAAATAATAACGTTCAGTGGGACTTCACATAACCAAAAAAGACCATTTGAGTTCTTGCCCTAAGTAGATTTCCTTCCTGCCTGTACACTCTTGAGTCACATTCTGCTGTGGTGAAAATATTTGGTATTGAGATGCCTCGCAACTATGTTAAGTCCCTTGAGTGGCAGTTGACAGTTCTAAAAGGCAGTGGCCTTAGGGGCTGATGAGTCTCCTACCCAACTTGAATTCCAAACAGAAACAGTTATTTTTAACTCCACTATCAGTGCACATGACTGTCCTTGCAGGGCAATTGAGCCAAACTGGTGTGATATTTTCATTGCTAAGGTGAGAAGGATTGAGGTGCAGCCAATAGTTTCACATGATCTTTTAGGACAGTAAATAGCATTGGGGGGGAGGGGGGAGGAATGGCAATCAAAATTAAATAAATAAACTAAAAGAGCAACTGTAAAATAAAAGTTCACTATTGAGGAGTACCCAATGTTTGTCACTGAAGCCAATGAAAGGGTACAGGGACTTTCTAAATTGATTATTCTACTTAAACCTAATAATTCAAGTGATGATGGGATGGTGGTGATGGTGCAAAGACCAATTAAAGGAGACCTCTTGACAATCATTTCATGGAGTGTTTTCTTAAAGGCTCTTTTATCTCCATAGAGAACTTCAACCCACACTTTATTCCACTCTTCATAAATCACTCAGCTACTGACTTCAAACTTCTGTACACTCAATTCAGCATGTACTGAGCAACTGGCACATACAAAGCATTCAATTAAGGCTAGAAGGGATTCCAAGATAAATAGAACATAGCCTTCACCCTCCAGGGGATCACATTTCAATACAGAAGAGAAACACACACATCAATCATTTTAAAACAAGGCAATCTCTAAATGCTTCTGCTGTTATGTTGTCGGCAGAGATATGATTCTGGATATGTGTAAGGACATAGAAGGAGCACTTTCTCTTCTCCTATGATGAATTCTGTGACCTCTACATAAGTCTCAGTTTTGGCTCACCATGTTATGACACAGTGTCAAATAAAATGCTTATATTGAAAGTACAATAATACTGCAAATTTTCTGCATATTTTCTAATGGGTTAGAGCAGTGGTTGGCAAACTCATTAGTCATCAGAGCCAAATATCAACAGTACAATGATTGAAATTTCTTTTGAGAGCCGAAAACCGACTTCTGCACATGGGCCACAAAGTTTCAATCACACTGTACGTGCGCGCCCACACGTGGTATTTTGTGGAAGAGCCACACTCAAAGTGCCAAAGAGCCTCATGTGGCTCGTGAGCCACAGTTTGCTGACCACTGGGTTAGAGTCTCAATCATGTATAGTGAAAAAGTTCTAGAGATCTGTTGTATATCATTGTGCATATAGTTAACAATACAATATTGTAAACTGAAAAATGTGTTAAGAAAGTAGATTTCTTGCTACATGTTTTCATCAGAAATACTGATTTTCTGCTTTAATTAGTCTAGACCAGGGCCTGTAGTTTTCTTGGTTTTGGTTTCTTTGTTTTATATTTCTCATGATGATTGTAAAAATTTTTTAAAATATATTTTTATTGATTCAGAGAGGAAAGGAGGGGGAGAGAGACAGAAAAACATCAATGACTAGAGAGAATCATTGATTGGCCATCTCCAGCACAACCCACATTGTGGATTGAGCCTGCAACTGGATGGGGAATTGAACTGTGATCTCCTGGTTCATAGGTCGATACTCAACCATTTTGCCATGCTGGCCAAGAATGATAGTAAATTTTAATTGACCAAGAGAGTTTTAAAGTTCCCCTCAGCCTGGCTAAACTCTAAACAAGATTCTTCCTGCCCTCCCCTTTCTTAGAACATTCACTTTAGAAAACTTGCAATTTTTTTTCTCTGCTCCTTTGAAATGGATGTGAACTTTTCCTCAGTCTCTTGCCAGTTTTATAACTCAGAAAATATCTTTCTAAAGGACCTGCTGACTGCCTTTTGGAAATTTAAACATTTAAGGGGAATAGCATCCCTGTCTCCCAGTCTCTGTGAGAGAATAGGACTTAATTTGAATAGATGGGCCCCGATTAGCCAACACAGATGGCCTAATCTAGAGAGCAAAACATTTGTAAACTCAGGGATAACTCAATGTGCTCCTTCCAGCCCACTGATCGATATCCCTCCTAATGTCCTCCAGTACTTCCCCACCAGCTCACCTGAGCACATAAAAACCCTCCTGCCTTTTGTCTCAGCAGAGCTGGGCATCAAGACTGGGTCTGTGCTGTCTCTTCCCTATTGCTTGGCAGTAGTGCGGGAATAAAACCAACTTCTGTCTGCTCATCTTGACCAGCGCACTTGTTAAAAAACATAATCACAGTTAGGGAATTTCAAAGAGACTTTAGAAGTGATGTCGCCAATCTACCGAACCTCAGTAGACCTTCACATGTGAACAACACCTTCCTCATAAGATGCCTGTGAGGATTTGATATAGGCACACTCCCTGGCCTGAAGTGGGCACTCAACAGGTTTTGGTTTCTCTCTAACCTTTAGGGACTAATGGTTAGACACACGGACTTCCACAGCTTGTTTGTTCCTATAGGTCTGTAGTGTTACATTGCTCTATTTGTCCATACTGTCCTCCAGAAAATCACTTCACTTCATACAGACTGCTATTAGTAACCAACTCAGTCATGAATAAGGTTTTAAAAATACAAAGTAGCTAAAGAGCTGAGATCAAGAGATAATTAATTTGCCTTTTAAGGGCAATGACAAGTGATTATAATCTGGGATTAATCTCTCAAACCAACAAAAGAATATTCATGTAGGAAGATCAGCTTTTTCCACCTCTCTCTATATCTGAATGCAAAATTTAATTCTTTCTGTTTGGACAGCTCCCTCTATTCCCCTTCACATGCTTTCTATCATATTATTAATGTTGGACTCTCTTTCTCTAATTTTCTTATTTACATTTTTTGTAGTATTTAAATGTGTTTTTGTTCACATCATCTCATTTACCTTCCCTCTGAGGAAGGTAAGCCATGTAACACCTTTTGTAAATAAACAAGAGTAGGTTTTCAAAATTCAAGTAGGTACCAATTGGAGGAAACTTGATTAAATTCCCATCGTCTAACTCTAAATTCAGGATATTTTCTAATTTGCCATGCTAACATATTTTTAAAATATGTAATGAATGTATCTTCTTATTTCAGTTTTCATTAAGGTATCATGTAAAATATCAGTATCTTGGCAATATCTTGGCCCCTAGAGGTTATTTGCTCCTCTTCCTTCAACCACTGCCTAACTGAATTCCTAGTACTGCTTGCTGCAGTACTGAATAGCATATTTGCATTTTTTTGGATCTACTTGAAGAAAACTGCTGAATTAGAGTAAATGCTATGACTGAGCTCTTTGCCGATTCTATTCCACCTGCCTGATTGAAAGGTCTTCAATGCCCAGCACTGTGGCTGCATGCCTCCCACATAAGTAGTCCTGAGGGCTTTCTTCCCCTCCGCCTGTCTCTTTGTGTTATGATTCTTGACTCCAAGTCTGGATATGTTGTGAACTGTGGTAGACACGTATCATAGTTGGACACATTCAATTGTCAGACAAATGTTTCCCTGACTGCACAATTCTTTAAGGAGAAGAATGTAATATGGACTCACCATGCTCCTATCTATCTCTTTCCTGACCAAGCTCAAAAATGAGACAGAATAATACTAAGTGTTTACTTAATAAATACGTTCTTCTGATGGAAATCAAAGTCTCAGTTGCAGATTCTTGGGAATTAAAGAGCACACATGATTTATTCCACCACTGTATAAAGGAAGTTTAATACTTAATAAATACTTTTTTCTATTGGCATATATGAGAAAAATTTTAATGCCAAAGACAAAATCAGGCTCACATTTAAATGTTATTAATAATAATGAAGGATTAAGACAGTCAACCAGGTTTTTTTCCCTTCAAATTTTGCTAAAAATTGTACATTTGTTTATATTAGAATGCTTTAAACAGTTTTTAAAAATTATGTTTCTAGGTTTTAAAATCTAGCATGACACTGAATCCTTTAAAAATATTTTTAAATCTATTTTTTTTTTTAATTTCAGAGAGGAAGAGAGAGAGGGAGAGAGAGAAACATAAATGAGAGAGAATTATTGATCAGCTGCTCCTTCATGCACCTTACTGGGGATAGAGCCTGCAATCCAGGCATATGCCCTGATGGGGAATTGAAACATGACTTCCTGGTTCATAGGTCAGCACTAAACCACTGAGCAACACCAGCCAGGCTTGAATTCTTATAACACCTAATACCTGTTTTCTTCACTTTACTATGTATTGTGCTGCAAAATCAGGTGAAATGACAAACACCTAGCTTGAAAGGGAAATTTTGATTTCACATATGTTACTCCCTGAAAGAAATGGGCAGGATGTCTCATTCCTAATGTTCTGCAATTAAAATTCATTTGGGTTGTCAAATGTTTTACATAGAAATATCTCAAGGTGATATCAGCCCTTCATTATCCATTGTCCATTAGAACTTCCTGTAAATGATTAACTTCAGAAAAACACCAGCTTGTCAAGGACTGAAGTGAGGAGATCTTTTACTTCGAAAGACTAAGAAACTACATGCATCTGTTTGAACAGCCAGAATGTGACAATGTTTAGACACTGAACATTGAGAAGGTCCCAATTTTCACAGGGAGGAAAGAAAGATAGGAGATGGAGAAAAAAGGGTGATCAAGACAAAATTTGTCTATTTTCAAGGTAATCCTGAAAATTCTTACTATTGCCTAAGGTAAGAAGACATTAAAATGAGTTTAAAATAGACAGATTGTCTAAGTGAACTGAGTACATTCAATCCTGCCTTCTTTGTAGCAGGAAGCACTGGGGATATGGAAGAAAACTGATGAGACAGGAACATGCACCATCTTCCCTGCTTTAGCGTCGGTATAGGGCTGGTCCTGTGTCTGGCATATGTTTTCCATAGAATTGGTTGCTGCTGGGTGAGGAGTATGAGCCCGATCTGCAGAAACAATTCCTGGGAGATTGTGAAAGTTCAGGCCTCTGATAAGAAGGTAAGTCTAAAAGTTGGAGAGAAACTCCTTCCTGCATGGACATCAGCACTACTTCACATTTAAGTAGTAGTACGCAAACAGAGAGGGGGTCCCTTGGCATGGGCTTTGACATTTCCATGTAGGGTGTAGCAATAGCAAACTTTCTCCAACAGGAGCAGATGTGATCTATATTGGAACTGAAATTAATAGAAAGATTGGCACTGAAGCTGACGGTTGAGGCATTTGGTAATTTCTAAAAACAAATGAGGCATCCCTAACCATGTCCCTGAAGTTCTGAATGAAGGGCTATAAAGTTAGCAGACTTCTGGGTTAAAACCATAATTAAATTACCAAAATAAATCCGCAAAAACAAAAACATGTAAGGGTTCATTTTCTTAGGAAGGGCACAGACCATTTGATCATAAGCTACCCACTGCTCTCTCTCACACATCCATGACTGGACATGTCATTAAGCTGTTTGCCCTGGGACTGTGGGTAGAAAAACTTAGGAAGGGCCAGGCTGTCTAAGGTTTTTGGCCTTACATATAAAATTCCTGAGGCAACTTCAGGTATCACATATGTTTTCAACCTTCATTAAAAATTAGCAGCCATGCCCTAACCGGTTTGGCTCAGTGGATAGAGCGTCGGCCTGCAGACTGAAAGGTCCCAGGTTCGATTCTGGTCAAGGGCATGTACCTTGGCTGTAGGCACATTCCCAGTATGGAGTGTACAAGAGGCAGCTGATTGATGTTTCTCTCCCATCGGTGTTTCTAACTCTCTATCCCTCTCCCTTCCTCTCTGTAAAAAAATAAAATATATTAAAAAAAATTAGCAGCCAATCATCAGCCTGATATTTGAGTTTATTGATTTATCTACTTGCTGAGTATCATTATACACAAAAACTCAGTCACTCCTTCTACTCCAAATAAAAAATTTCTTTTTGGTAAAAGCCTAAAAACAAATATATATATATATATATATATATATATATATATATATATATATATATATATTTCTTTATTGATTAAGGTATTACATATGTGTCCTTATCCCTCCATTGTCCCCCCACACACAGCCCCTCCCCCCTGCTCATACCCTCACCCCTTGGTGTCTGTGTCCATTGGTTATGCTTATATGCATGCATACAAGCCTTTGGTTGATCTCTCCCCCTTACCCCTACCTCCCCTACCTTCCCTCTGAGGTTTGATGGTCTGATTGATGCTTCTCTGTCTCTGGATCTATTTTTGTTCATCAGTTTATGTTGTTCATTATATTCCACAAATGAGTGAGATCATGTGATATTTATCTTTCTCTGACTGGCTTGTTTCACTTAGCATAATGCTCTCCAGGACCATCCATGCTGTTGCAAATGGTAGGCATTCCATTTTACAGCAGCATAATATTCCATGGTGTAGATGTACCACAGCTTTTTAATGCATTCATCTGCTGATGGGCACCTATGCTGTTTCCAAATCTTAGTTATTGTAAATTGTGCTGCTATGAACATAGGGGTGCATATATCCTTTCTGATTGGTGTTTCTAGTTTCTTGGGATATATTCCTAGAAGTGGGATCACTGGGTCAAATGGGAGCTCCATTTTTAGTTTATTGAGGAAACTCCATACTGTTCTTCACAGTGGCTGCACCAGTCTGCATTCCCACCAGCAGTGCATAAGGGTTCCTTTTTCTCCACATCCTCGCCAGCACTTGTTGTCTGTTGATTTGTCGATGATAGCCTTTCTGACAGGTGTGAGATGGTACCACATTGTCATTTTGATTTGCATCTCTCGGATGATTAGTGACTTTGAGCATGTTTTCATGTGTCTCTTGGCCTTCCTATGTCCTCTTTCAAAAAGTATCTATTTAGGTCTGTTGCCCATTTTTTGATTAGGTTGTTTATCTTCTTTTTGTTAAGTTGTATGGGTTCCCTGTAAATATTGGATATTAAACCCTTATCAAAGATAACATTGGAAAATCTAAAAATATTATTTATCAGAAGTTTTATGAAGATTAAAATATAGAACAAATAATACTATTTCCAGATCAACCTTTTCTCCAAAAATGAACATGAGTAAATTTTTAATGCTGAGCTCGGGAAACATTTCTCCATCTAATTAAAAATGTGTGTACATTCAACAGATATTTGTTGGACTACTTGGTGCAGCACGACGACAGACTGGAGAAATATTGGTGAGCCAAGAAACACAGTCTCTGCTCTGACTGAAACTACTGTTTGGTGGTAGTAGTTGTTCATTAATGAAATAAACCTTGTAATAAACATGCATTACTAACAGAGGAAAGTGCCCTGAAGGGGAAAGAGCCTAGCTTGCACTTATAACTAGATAAGTGGCCTTAACTGAATATCAGGCAAGAGCACCCTGAGGAAATGACAGGAGGAGGGAGAGCAAAGAAGCAAATCAGGTAACATTAACTCAACTTTAATTCAAACCAAAGTGACTACACAGCTCACCAGAACCTCTGCATTTTGAAAACAAAAATCCCTGGCAAGAGATGCAGGTTGGTGTTCAGCCACATTCTCATCTTTATAATCATACTAGAGGTCCAGTGCATGAATTCGTGCATGGGTGGGGTCCCTCGGCCTGGCCGGTGATCAGGGCCGATCAGGGCCATGGAAGGTTAGCGAGGGAAGGGCTGCGGGAGGTTGGCCAGCAGGGAAAGGGTCTATAGGAGGTTGGCTGGCTGGGGGATGGACCACAAGAGGTTGGCCGTCCTCCCCATTTGGGGCCGATGGGGCCAGCCAGCCAAGGGCAGGGACCACAGGAGGTTGGCCTGCCACAGGAGGGTGGCTGTGAGAGCACACTGACCACCAGTGTCTTACTTTGAGCGTCTGCCCCCTGGTGGTCAGTGCGCATCATAGCGACCAATGCACCAGTCGTTCAGTTGTTCAGTTGCTTAGGCTTTTAAATATATAGATACAATAAGAAATGTCATAATTACAAGGATAGGGAGAAGTCAGATGTTAACGTGGAAGATGTAATCTTAGAAATATTACTTACATTCAAAATATTTCATTCAATATGCTTTTTGCCCTCTGATTAGATTTATTGAGTATATGGACTAAGCTTGGAACTCCACCTACAGAGCACTAACTAGTCCAGCTCACATTCCCTGTGGTTCTCAAAAGAGCAGTAACAACCATTAACTATTGTTTGTGTTGTTATTACCATGTATGTACAGATATTACCTCATAAGTATGTAGTAAAACTTGAAATATTCTTAGACTTGAAATTTCATTAGTATTGTGTTTGGTTTTTGTTTATTGTCTTCATTAGTGTTTTTAATGTGACACTGTCAAATAGTCAGAATGGAAAAGCCGGGAAAGATATAGGCTTGACCTTAGGGAATTAACACTCACGAGGCTTTCACATCTGTGACTAAGTTACTTGTGATCCTGAGAAAGTCACTTATTCTCAGTCAAGTATGTATCCTCATCAATGTTAACAGGAGGACCTGTTAACATTGTAGCTCAGCAATTGAGCTTCAACCCAAGAACCAAAGGTCACTGGGTTCGATTCCTGGTGAGGGCACATGCCCAGGGTGTGGGCTGGATCCCCAATAGTGGGCATGCAGGAGGCAGCTAATCGATGTTTCTCTCTCATCAATGTTTCTACCTCTCTATCTCTCTTCCTTCTTCTCTCTCAAAAAATCAATAAAACCACATTTTTAAAAAATGTCTTGGCTGGTATGGCTCAGTTGGTTGAGCATTCTCTGGTGCTCTGAAGGTTGCAGGTGCCATTCCAGGCCAGGGCACAAACCCAGGTTGTGAGTTGCATCCCTGGTCAGGGTGCATACAGGAGGAACCAATCAATGTTTCTCACATTAATGTTTCTCTCCCTTTCCCTTCCTCTCTCTCTAAAATAAATAAAAATATACTAAAGAACAACAACAAAATGGGAGTTTGCTATTTTGCTCTTTCTCCAGTTTTTAAAAGTAGAGTAACTCAACCATGAATGCATCAAGGCAACAAAACCTTCCTTTCTCTACTCTGTTCTTATAGTTTACAGCTTGTGTTTTTCTTTTAATTAAAGAATGTTTTCTTCTTTGACTTTATGAAATCTTATTCTCCAAGTCTATCAGAAAAAGAGGTTACTAATTATTATGTGGAATTTTTTTAAAAAGTAAGATTACAGGTGTGAATACAACTTGAGTTCTATAAGGATACTAGAGGCACGGTACATGAAATTCGTGCAGGGGGGTGTCCCTCAGCCCAGCCTGCACCCTCTCCAATTGGGGACCCCTTGAGGAATCGGGCCTAAATGGGCGATCGGACATCCCTCTCACAATCCAGGACTGCTGGCTCGCAACTGCCCTCCCCTGCAGGCCTGGTCCCCCCCAACTATCCTCCACTGCAGACCTGGTCCCCCCCCAACGGTCCTCCCCTGCAGGCCTGCCCCCCCAACTGCCCTCCCCTGCAGTCTTGGTCCCCCCCAACTGCCCTTCCCTGCTGACCTGGTCTCCCCCAACTGCCCTCCCCTGCAGGCCTGGGTCCCCCCCAACTGCTCTCCCTTGCTGGCCTGGTCACCCCTAACTTCCCACAACTGCCCTCCCTTGCAGGCCATCTTGTGGTGGCCATCTTGTGTCCACATGGGGTCATCCATCTTTGACCACATGAGGGCAGCCATCTTGTGTGTTGGAGTGATGGTCAATTTGCATATTACTCTTTTATTAGATAGGATAATCATTGTCACAATGACCATCACCATCATAATCATTTTCGAGTATTCTCTGTGTGCCAAACTTTTTGCTATTACTTGGTAAACATATATTATCTCATTCAGCTTTCAAGACAACTATATACATTAGGTATTATTACTCTTCCACTTTACAGATGAAAAAACTGGGAATTGAAGAGTCTAACTTGTCAAGGTGGTACATTTAATAAGTGTAGCATTGGGTTTTTATCTGGAGCTTGTGTCCTGAATTGTCTCCTACCTAGCACAAATTGTGTAATTTTTAATCTATAGCTGCATTATATATAAAAAAGATTTATCATGCTGAATTGGAAGATAAATTTTCAGTGTACTTTTTTTTCTATTTATGAACTCGAATTTTTATGTCAGGAAACTTCCCAGGTAGCATCTTTCAGCGCCCTCGTCTTCCTAGGTATCAGGAGGGGACTCAAACAGCAAGTCATTATACCTGCTCCACAGGTGTTTGCTCCAGGCCCACCACCTTGGAGAGAACAGGTGGGAATTCACACTATTCTTAGACCCTGACATGCTTCACTTTCTCCCAAGAAATCCAGAGTATTAAAACATAAATGAACGGGAAAAAATTAATTAGTAGTGCCATCTTTTCCATCACTTCTCTGTGTGAAAACCATAGAGAATTTCCAAAGAGAAATACAAATAGACCAAAGTCCACAGCCACTTCCCTGCTTTTTTTAAACAAAGTTTCTCAAGGGCTTTTGAAGCCATAGTTTCAGTTTGCTGGGGGAAAACAGCAATAAACCCCTGAGTATTTTCTGAAGATTCAGATGCATCCTCTTCTCATTTGTGTCTGTTAAAGACTGCATTTCATGCTCTTGTGTAATGGGAAATGGCAAAACTTGGTTTCTGTGTCTGAAGATTCAAAACCAATATTATTTGTATACCAGCACATGAGAAAATACTTTTAATTTGAACTCACACAATTTACTCCTCAGTGGCCAGAATCTGCAGATTCTATAGACAAAAGAAGACCCTAAACACCAAATCTCTTCAGTTGTTATTAAAGTAAAGAACGGAAGGAACCATTTTTTCCCTTGAAGATTGTTTTATTTCTGATACTGCGTTAATAGTGTAATCCTCAGAGCAGTAATTTATATTTGACAGAGTTCCCATTTACATAACAAAACGAATGTCATCACTCAATTTCACTTTATAAGGTCACATAATTTATGATTGTAGGCCCTTCTATCCAAGGTGCTGTGCAAAGCAGTTACTTGGAGTTTGTCTTTGACACTTTCTCCTCTGTGTTGATTGGCCTGTGAATCAGCTCCAGCTGTTCTACACACCTTTCTCTGTCACTCCAAAGGCCTAACCGGCTCCACTCACGAAGGACCTTGATCCTAACCAGCTCTAATTTCATTTTGATAGGGTTCTTCTGAACTGCTGGGCTGAAAGGGACTCGTCCATTTATTCAACAAATTGTTCGCAGTGCCTGCCACAGACAGGAATTGCTGCTAAATGTGGAAACGTTATGTACAATACAGGCTGTGTTTTAAATTTTTTTGTGTGTGTATTAAGACCCAGTATCAATCAAATCCTTGCAAGTAAATTCACATTAATACCCTTAAGAGTGCCTTATTTTCTAAAGATTAAATTAATCACAGATCAATAGCAACAAACTATAAGAAATCGAGAACTTCAAGTCCCTCAATGATTTAGGGGTTTAAATTTAAAGCAATGGGCAGAAACTGGAAGTGAGAACCACTTTTCTTATGCTGTACACTGGAGCAAAGACATATTTGAATATGAGTCGCCCTCCTCAGCAAGCTTTAGCTAACGGGCTAATTACATGCGTTGTCCTAGAATAGAACAAAAAGAACCCAGCAAAATTTTCCATCTAAGATTAATGTACTAGCTAAAATGAACATGCACACACATTTTGTAAGAAAACAGCCCAGAAATCCTTAATCAAATTTATATGGAAATTGCCTGGATATAAAAATGTTTGCTTCCAATTTTCATCAAGGGGAAGTACACTGGGTTATCAAAATGAGATACATAAAAAATAAAACAAAACAGGGCCAAGTTCACTACTGTTTCCCATTTTGGAGGTTAATAAAAATCAAAATAAGTCTGATTTTTCCCTTATAATATACTCTATTAGCTTGGGGGAGAAAAAAAATATTTTCAATCACATACCATGTTGTATGTTCTGGAAGTCTTCCTTTTAATCTCGTTGCTGTTCCTTTAAAAATATAGTAGACACTTCTTTTAGTAAGTGTATAGCAGAAGTTTTAAAAAATTTCCTTGCCCTTTTCATTGTTATTTCAGGGAAGAATAGAAAATAAAAATGGATAAGATGTTCTTTTGAGAGCTAAGAAAGAGAGATGTTCTTTCTCACTCACTGCCCCAGGGAAATCTCTCAAGTAAGTTAATACTTTCAAAAGAGAGTTTGGTCTTCCCACTACTCTAAACAATATTGGAGAATGGAGATCTCCAACATTCACCGTTTTCAGCATTCAGTATTTCTTACAAATCATTCTTCATATGTCCATTTCTAGGGAAAAAACT
Source organism: Corynorhinus townsendii (assembly GCA_026230045.1). Classification (NCBI taxonomy): domain Eukaryota; kingdom Metazoa; phylum Chordata; class Mammalia; order Chiroptera; family Vespertilionidae; genus Corynorhinus; species Corynorhinus townsendii. The sequence continues at coordinate 61,610,538 of JAPDVU010000005.1, forward strand.
TGTGTTTTTTTTTAATCAGGTTAGCATTGTCTACTTGTTTAGGAGAATGCATGAACATTTTCTAAATGTAACATAGATAGGTAATATAATCTTGGATTTATATTTTTTATTATTTCTTTATTTTACAACTTGTCTCCTCTCCATATCCCTTGTTTCACATTCTGTCTTCATGTATGATGCCTGATCTGTAAAATGGGCACTATTTGTTAAATAAACTGATGCATTCCATTTCCATAGGATCAGCTCCCAGCCCCATGGCAAAGGAATTAAATCTCCTATCAGTGATATTTCCTTCTCCTGAGTTGTATAATACATGCAGCATAAGGTTGGATTTATTAGCCAAAATGAAACTTTAAAAAAGTTGACTGTGAATATAATCTTTATGATAGAATTGGCATAATTTTCATAATACACTCTTTCTACAGTCAAAAGGTTTAAACTGAAATGCTGGTTTCAACACATAGTACTTATGTGATTTGTGTAAATCACTTAAAATTATATGTGCTTTATTTTTATCGTCTGTAATAACAACCTCATAGAGTTTGGGCAGCTTAAATAAGATTATCCACCCAGGCTGGGTACCTCAGTTGGTTGGAGGGTGATCCCTATACGCCAAAGTTTTGGGTTCAACCCCCAACCAGGGCACATACAAGAGGCAACCAATGAATGCATGCATGGGTGGTACAACAAATCAAAGTTTCTCTCTCTCTCTCTCTCTCTCTCTCTCTCTCTCTCTCTTCTTGTCTCTATCAAATCAAACAGTAATTTTTTAAAAAACAACACATTATTTCTATAAAGGACTTTGGAACAGTATCTGGTCCTAGTAAGCTATTAACTATATTGTATCTATTCCATCTTATCCTGATATGTCACGACCTCCAGTTCCCAGAAACCTTCCCATCACATATAGAATTCGAGTTTATTTTGAACAGCGGGAGCAGGTCCACCCTAAATTAGTTGGTCACCCTGGAAGTAAATCCTTCTGCACCAACTTTTTTTCACCTTTGCATTTATCATCTATATTAATAAAAGGGTAATATGCTAATTAGGCTGGGTCCACTGGACATCTTCCCAGTTGTCCAACTTCCTTCTGGACAAAGCCACAGTGGCGGGGGCCGAGGCAGAGGTGGTTAGGGGTGATAAGGCCAGCATGGGAGCAAGCAGTTAGGGGTGTTCAGGCCGGCAAGGGAGGGCAGTTACAGGGTGATCAGACTGGCAGGGGAGGGCAGTTGGGGGCGATCAGGCTGACAGGGGTGGCCAGTTGGGGGTGATCAGACTGGCAGGGGAGGGCAGTTGGGGTCAATCAGGCCTGCAGGGGAGGACAGTTGGGGGTGATCAGGCCAGCAGGGGAGCAGTTATGGGGGTGATCAGGCTGGCAAGCACAAGTGGTTAGGGACAATCAGGCAGATACGCAGGCGAGTGGTTAGGAGCTAATGGTTTTGGCTTGTGAGAGGGATGTCCAACTGCTGAACATGCCCCAATGGGTCCCAGATTGGAGAGGGTTCAGGCTGGGCTGAGGGGCCCCCCTCCCATGCACAAATTTTGTGCACTGGGCCTCTAATATATTTAGAAATGGCATAAAGAATAAATATAGAAAGAAGAAAGAATGCAAATCAGAGAGGAGAGGAATGGACACTGCTCAACTCATGTTGAAGGGTCTGAATTTACATGCTCCAAAAGAAAGTGGCAATGCTTGCTGACCTTGCTGCTTTCTTGTATCCCCAATTTGAAGATCAGTAATATTTGGGTTTTGTTTCTAACACTGGCACTAATTGTTTCCAACACAGGCTCAACATCAGCTCTCAGGGCCTATTGTTTCCTCCTATGAAAAAGCCATGGTTCATTTCAGCTCTAAAATTTCATGATTTTATGACTTCCCTCTCACACTGTTCTCAAAATGGATTGCTTTGAAAAAAATTATGTTAGTGTCAAAATTATTAAGCAAATTTTTCATTGTTATTAATAATGGCAACCTTTTACAATAAATAATTTTGTCTTAATTTATAAGCAGTAAGTATTACCAACTTGTTCATGAGTAAATAACTATACTTTTCAAATGGAAGCTTATTAACTCTGACTGCTATAATTACAGATGTTTCTCTGTGTATGATGGGGTTATGTCCCCATAAACCCATTGGTTGAAAACATTTGTAAGTCAAAAATGCATTGAACACACCCAAGCTATTGAATATCGAACTTAGCCTACCTTAAATGTGTTCAAAACACCATAGCCTATGGTTGGGCAAACTCATCTAACACAAAGGCTTTTTATAATATGTAAAATAGCTTATATAATTTACTAGAGGACCTGTGCACAAAAATTTGTGCACTCGGGGGAGGGGAATCCCTCAGCCTGGCCTGTGCTCTCTTGCAGTCTGGGAGCCCTTGGGGGATGTCCAACTGACAGTTTAGGCCCACTCTCTCTGGGGAGCAGGCCTAAGCCAAGTCTGTCCTCCCTCTGCAGAAGGTGACCTGTGGGCCGATCAGGGGCAGTGCTGGCTGGCGAGTGGCCGGCCATGTCCCACTTTGCCCTTCTGCCTCCTCCAGTGGCCTCCTCCAGTGGCCTCCCTCTGTGGGAGGTGACTGGTGGGCCAATTGGGGGATGGCATTGACCGGCAAGTGGCCAGGCTTGCCCCCAGATTGCCCCTCTGCCACCGCTGATTGCCACCCCCCGATCGCTGTCCCCTCCCTCTGCCCACTGGCACCTGCCTTGGCTGGTCTGGCATTATCTGCTCGCTGGTCCCACTCCATGCTGACCAATCGTTCTGGCATTCGGTCAATTTGCATATTAGGCTTTTATTATATAAGATAATATGTATTGCTTTCACACCATCATAAAGTCTAAAAATCATAAATTGAACCATAATGTTGGGGACAGTCTGTATTTTAATCATCAACATCATTACTACAGATCCTATCTAATAAAAGAGTAATAATGCAAGTTGACCTTACCTCCACTATACCCACAAGCCACACCCACCAGCCAATAAAGAGAGAGTATGCAAATTAACCCAACCAAGATGGCTGCAGCCACGGAGCAAGCAGGAGGCTTGGGTTTCCCCGGCAATTGAGGAAGCCAAGCTTCCCACTACCCTGGTCTTCACTCAAGGCTACAAAGTTTCCATTATGGAAGAAAATCCCAACAAAAATGGCAGCAGCCACGGAGCTTGAGAGAGCAGGAGGCTTGAGTTGCCCCTCGCGATGAAGGAAGCCAAGCTTCTGCAGCCCTGGCCTGCCTTGGCCTCTGCTCAAGGCTACAAAGTTTCAATTATAGAAGATAAATAAATCCGAGATACCAGGGCCTCTGCTTGGGTAGCGTGGCCAGCCTGCAAACCACCACAGAACCCTTGCCCAGGCCACCCCATGCCCCAAGGGAACCCCCACCCTGTTCCGGGATACCCTTCAAGGCAAATCAGCTAGCCCCCACCCCAGCACCAAGCCTCTATCCTATCTAATAAAAGTAATATGCAAATTGACCATCACTCCAACACACAAGATGGCTGTCCCCATGTGGACACAAGATGGCCGCCACAAGATGGCCAGCAGGGGACGGCAGTTAAGAGGGATCAGGCCTGTAAGGGAGGGTAGTTGGGGGTGATCAAGCCTGCAGGGGAGGGCAGTTAGGGGTGCCCAGGCCATCAGAGGAGGGAAGTTGGGGGCAACCGGGCCTGCAGGGAAGGGCAGTTGTAGGGGACCCAGGCCTGCAGGGGAGAGCAGTTGGGGGGAACCAGGCCTGCAGGGGAGGGCAGTTAGGGGTGACCAGGCCTGCAGGGGAGGGCAGTTAGGGGTGACCAGGCCTGCAGGGGAGGGCAGTTAGGAGCAAACAGGCTGGCAGGGGAGTGGTTAGGGGGTGATCAGGTTGGCAGGCAGAAGTGGTTAGGGGCAATCAGGAAAGCAGGCAGGTGAGCAGTTGGGAGCCAGCAGTCCTGGATTGTGAGAGGGGTCCCAGATTGGAGAGGGTGCGGGCTGGGCTGAGGGACACACACCCCCATGCATGAATTTCATGCATCAGGCCTCTAGTTTCATTAGAATTGAACAGCATTTCTTGCAGAGAATTTTATATTAAACAGTATTACTGGTGTTTTTTGGGGGAAGTGAGACTTGTGTTTAAGAATCTTAAAGTTGGGTGAGGATTTTGCTCTTCTGCACTTCAGTAACTCGTTCTAGTTATTGGAAATTACCTGTGGCAGGAATGAGGTTTGCATATTCCTGGAAATATGCAAAATGTGTGAGAATAGTTTAGCAACATATATCCTAAGAACCTCAGCGCTGATTACTATGTACAGTCTCTTTCAGGTTTGTTGCTTCCTTTGGGGGAGAGAATCTCTGCAGAAAATGAAGGCTGTCTTGATAATGACATATACATAAAAGCTTATTGTGTTTTCCACTCTCCGTTTGAAAGTGTCTCAGTATTTCCAGGCATCTCATTATTTTTTTTTAGCTTCAAGAAGATTTCAAATGACCTTTAGAAACATTTTGAAAAATATTCCCTGATGTAAACTCTAGAGGGAAAAAATAATGCCCTGAGCAATCAGACTCTGTATGCTGCTGTTTGCCAGCCGTTAACATACCCTAGGGATCTACAGCAGGAAGCAGAAGCCTAGAGAATATATTTTCCAAACATTTGCAGAGAAAACTGCCCTACTCTGGTGGGTATATTTGTGCAGCTGCCTTGGAAAACATCCTGATGGGGCTCTAGCGGGCGGCTCTTCACTTTCCGCCCCCCCCCCCCCCCCCCCCCGCCCCAGCAGCTCTTTTCTTTAATTGTTAGTTGCTTAACCTCTTAGAATTGGGCGAGGCATTCTGACCTCTAATTTCTGTCAGATCACTTCATTCATCATTTGCCCACCCATTAAGCTCAATGTTTTCAGGTGGACTAGAAACAAAGATATCAAGCCACAAAGGCACAAATATTGACCTTAAAAGGAAATCATCAGTATACAGTTTATTTTGATAAAAATGGTTTTACAAATGATCTGTGATGACCACTGCTATATTAGGAAGTGTGACCTTGGCCACCAATTACCTATTAAAAAGAAACTGAGAACTTGAAATTCTAGGAAAGTTTCCCAAACTCATTCAGCCTTGAAATTGTACCAGTGTTATAGTTTATCCCTGTGATTCTGAGCTCATGAGGTGAAGCTCACTCATTGATTTAAAACAGCACACATTCTCACAAATTAATTGCTAGCAGAAATGATCGATATCAGGAAATAATAAAAATCTGAATTTTAGGCCTGAACAAAATTAGTAATAGTAAAAACACATGCAAAATTTAGTTTTTAGCAAGAAGATTTGTATATAATTTTAAAAATCAGAAGTCTTTCATTTTTGTAATTTTGTTATGAAACATGAAGCTAAAAACAATATTTTAAAACCAGGAGGGCACTTTACTTTCTTTATAGTAGGGCACACATTGCACAAAATATTAGAAATATTGTCAAGTTTCATTCTCATCCCAAGTGTAGCATCCTACCTATTATAATACTTTGTTTTCACTCCATAGTTTTATATATATATATATATATATATATATATATATATATATATATATAAAGTCTTCATGATATGATAGAGGGGAAAGAAAAACTTGGAATAACAATTTTCAGGTTTTCAAAGAGCCTTAACTTAAAGAGTGCTCCTAAAAAGTTGTTTATTCACCAATGTTCAGCTAGAAATAAAAATGTACAATTTTTAAAAATGAATAACTCCTTTATTATGAAAATTTGCAAATGCACATAGAAATCTAGAGAATAATAAAATGAACTTCCATGTTCCTATAACCCAGTTTCAGCAATGATCAACATTCTATTCTGCTCTTATTATTCATTGATTTTCTTTATTTTCTGTAAATAGGTGGCTGGATTGACTTATTGAGCATCCCACTGCCTTCCATCAAGGAACACATTGTATTTGGTTGTCTGAATTTCGTATTGGAAAGATTCATCAATAGTTTCCCACAGTGCCATCCATCTTTATATCCCTTTCAAATTTTCACCTAAGGATTTTAAGATTTATTATGTTATCACCTAGATATATTATTTAATTATTAAAAAATATTACAAAAGGTGACTCTCTAGTTTTATCATTTTTTCCTGCATTTATTAGCCTTGATTCTCACATAAAGAAGATCTTTATCAACAATTTGATGACTGTGAAAGTCCACTGAAGACAGGTGATAAATGCTTGATTCTTCCTCGATGTCAGTTCTCAAATAATGAGTCTGTGCTCTTATAAAGTCCTAAGGAGACCAATAATTTATGCTCTGTTTTGTTGTTTGTTCTATTTTTATTTGTTTGTTTTAGGAACCGGCGAGATTTATCGTATTTTATTATTTCAGTCCTTTGCAGTCATTATTCTCTTTGATGTTCAAGGTATCCTGTCAATGACAGTGGCTCCTGGCTCCTCTTTTTTTTTATGGATTTCTTGCTTTTAGGTACAATGGGATATTTCAGGTTCATCTTGTACCTATCTGGCCTGAGACCTGAATCAGCCCTTTGTCTAGAGAGTACTGGTCCCTTTCACTGGAAAGGCACTTAGAGATGACAGTATGGACATTAGGGATACTCCTTGCTTCTAGGACTTTTCAGGGCACAGAGTTAGAAAATATACAAATTTTAGGCAAACAAAGTATGAATTTATATTAATTTTTAGAATTGGCATTACAGAGTTTTACCTAATACGTAAAAATTTACTTGCTTTTTAAAATACATATATTTTTTCTCACCCTCAAAATTTTTTATTCTAAATGATGTTAGCATAATTATATTTGCTTTTTATTTTAATAACATGTATGTTTATAAAATAGTTTGTATATGTAGATTAAATTATTTTGTCTTTTTAAATTTCAAACATTTTAAATTGTATTTTATTTTGAAACAACTTTTGAATATCTTATAATGCTATTAGCTGTGCTCAATTCAGGAAATTAAATGAATGAAAAGCAAAGTGCTCAATGTCTTTTAAGATACTGAGAACTGTTTGTGTTTAAAAATGCAGTTATCCATACAGTCAATAAAAATAAGCATGTCACTGAACACAGTTTAAAATCAGTGTGGTTCTTTTTCGGACCTTAGAATATGATTTCTACATTTTGGAGTAAAAATGTTGTATTTTCTAAAGTCATTTAAAATCACTCTTCTAGATCTAGTTATTGCACTAACTTTATATACTGTTAGGCTTATTTTTGGTTTCTTTGATTATTAAGGCATTGCTTTGGTTTTATGTTTTAATTTAATTTTGGTTTTTAATTCATTAAAAATACTTACATGATTCCAAAGTCAAAACTCTGAACCAAAATGCTTTGTCCTCTACCCTACTTACTCGCTCCTTTCCACAGAGTAACCATTTTTATTAATTTCCAGATTATCCTTCCTTTTTTATTTAAAAGAAAAATAGCATCCAATACAAACCTTCCTGAATCTGTTAGGATTTGATCAGTAAAGCAGAACCATTATAAGTGGCATAGAGGATTTATTGTATGGATTAGACATCACACAATCCTGGGAGCTGGTTTAATGGTCTCTGTAAGCCTTGTACCCCTAGATCTGGCTCTGGGCTTCAAGTCAGCAGGATGAGCAGTCGGGAAAGGATGATGTACACAGAGTGAGGAGAGAAGGGGTAAACTGGGACCTGTGGAGATGCAATGGAACCTTGTGTGAACTGGCAGTGATGCCTCAGCACCGGAAAGCTCTGGCTTTGATGTTGGTAACCTCCAAAAGAGCTGGAACACTTTGCCACAATGTGACAAGTATGCAGAGGAGTTGAAGGAAGAGATGTAGGGGAAGCTGGAGGAGCTGCCTGCGAACTGCTGCTCCATGCAGATCCTCTATTATGTCATAAGCTGTGTGAACTGCAATGGTGCCTCACCTCACGCTGAGCAGAGTGTAAACCTAGCAGGCTTCAAACTCCATGCAATTTTGCACGTGGTTGGCCCTAACTTAGAACCATGCATGGAAAAGAATACTGGGAAACTTAGGTCCAACTAAGCTAAGTTGAAACAATACAAAGCCACCATAGTCCATCCTTTGACAACATATCATCAAATACATATCCCTCTTTTAAGCATACTTAATTCCTAAAAGACATAATAGCAAAATTATGATTTAATCTTACATAATGCAACCAAAACTGCATTGCCCTATCCTCAAAAAAAGGATCCTTTGATCTATTTTTGGTGATACATATGCCTCCTCTTGCTGAAGCATGCTTCTCCTATGGTATTCTATAACTTAAATACTAATGTATCAGGTCTGCTAGTGTGAACATGTTAGATGGTAGCGAATAGTACAAAGGGAGGCAAATATGATTTTAAAATGTTATGTATAAACACATAGATATATTTATATCAAAATCAGGAATAAATATTCATGACTATCACTTCATTTCTTCAATTTGGCAAATAGCTATAGCTTGATATTTATAATTACCATCTCCACTGCATCCACCATCTCCTCTTTGACCTTGGCCAGCACCTTGATGGATGATGGTTCCTTGCTTGGGGAGGTAACATAAATCTTCATTCCTAAAGGTTTGGGCCATTAGAATTGTTATATGAATAATTATCTAATTAATAGCCTTATTCATAAGTCACTCCTTTTTTATTTTTGGCATGTCTTTAGGGTAAAAAGTATGCATCTCTAAATTTTCTATTTTTGCTTTCTATTTTTGATTCAGAGACACTTTGAGGAACAAAATATTCTGTTCTTTCCTTGAATCTTTATTCAAAGATTCCTAGAGAAATGCATTTGTGGATTACCAATTAACATTATACAATACAAATCAAATAATATCCCAGACATATTTTGAAATTATAGTACACATTAAGTAACAAAGAAGCAATCATTGAAAGGACAACTGCATGTATTAGAATATTTATTATGCAGTATTGTGTGGTCTGAACCTTGATGAGAAAGCAAATTAATCCTTGTAGATTAATTTAAATCCACAAAAAGAAAGTATTTAAAAAATAACATTGATTTGTTAGGTGCCAGCATGAAACTTTTATAACTATATGGGAGGATGCAGAAAACAGTGATTCATGCTGTTTGGGATCTGTTTAACAGGAGAATTGAATTTTGATCCAACTAAGTCTCTGGGGATCACCTATGCAGTGGTCGGCAAACTCATTAGTCAACAGAGCCAAATATCAACAGAACAACAATTGAAATTTCTTTTGAGAGCCAAATTTTTTAAACTTCTAACGCCACTTCTTCAAAATAGACTCGCCCAGGCCGTGATATTTTGTGGAAGAGCCACACTCAAGGGGCCAAGGAGCCGCATGTGGCTCGCGAGCCGCAGTTTGCCAACCACTGACCTGTAACGTCACATTACATCTTCCTCTGTGAAAATGACATTTTTCCTACAATTGAAGTAAAAAAAAAAAAAATGATTCAGCCAATTAAATCTCAGTCCTCATGTACCAAGTCATTAGATGTTTCATTAAAAATACCATAAGATGATTCAGCTATAAAAACTAAAACTAATGGTTTTTCTCACTTTTATTTGACACTTTTGGTTACTCTCGGGTGTTAAGTAATCCAAGAAGTTTACAATACCTGAGGTAGATGGTTCTTAAGTTGATATAAAAGCAAATGAATAGAAATTTTTGAAGCTGATGAAAATATAAAACTTACTACAAAAAATGCATGGGGTGCTGAGAAGATGGGGGATCAGGAGACTGGATGAGTCAAAGTCATAAAGGGTCAGTGGGAATAAAGGGCATGTTCTTAAAGGTGCAGGTGGTTAAGACATATAACAGGCACTAAATCAAACGGTGGCCTAACCAAATGTGACATTACATTGACCTATAGTTGCATCAGAAATGTTCACTACAAGAGAATGGTAGATAAGTTCGGCAAAAGGTGAGGACATTCTGTGTGGATTTTGCATCTTCCTACCTCCCTAGTCACATTTTGCCTCCTTGGCCGCCTCCTGCTCAGATTTCCCTTCCCATGCCTTCTCTTTACAAGATACCCAGGTTTTCTTGCTGATGTCCTGTTTATCACTTTATAGCAATGTTTTGAAAATATTTTGGCTGCTGCTTATAGTAAGAAATATATTTTATTTTATGATCCAAACCACATATGTATATAATTAAAAAAATAAAAATTTTAAGAAATAACATTTTCCCTGATTACATTCAGTATATATTGATATTTTGTACTCTATCCAACCCTAGTTACTCTATTCTGTCACTGAAAAACAGAATAACAGTTTCTGCCACTAGTTTGATCTAATATTGTACATCTTAAAACACCTATTGTATGCTAATATGATTTCCAAATCTAAAACTCTAACCTAGATCTCATTCTTAAAGTCTAGACATATATATATATATATATGTCCAACATCCATTTAGCCCTTGAAAGTAGAAACTTGGGAGTTGAGTTCAATAGAGAAAAGAAAAACCATCATTAATTAAAACATGATTAATTTTTGACTGCATGTGACAAAATGCATAGCTTAAAGTCATTTACACAACGAAGATGTTTATTGGCTTGTTAAAGATGGCTTAATCCTGGCTTGCTCTTGAAATACTTAAGAGCAAGGCACTTTCCCAGAAGCCCACAGAAAAACTCTGCCAGAGTCTCATTAGCCTGAATTGTATCATGTTACCATTTCTAAACCAACCACTATGTTTGGGGAAGTGTCAAGTGTGGATTGCCTTAGGCTTACTTTCATGAAACAATTCCTTTGTAAAAGGTGCATAGGATATCGTGAGTGTCTATTAAAGTTGCCCTGTAGGAACATGAATTACATCTCAGAGGAGTGGCTGTCTGAAAGAAAAGTGCAGTTCCGGAAGAAATGAGAATGGGAAACAGCTTATAGTTCAGCAACTAATTATACTGTTTTCACATGGAAAACATGTCCCATCTCCCCACTCATGCTGTGGCAACTATGGTTAGTTTATCACTTTCTTCATCCTTGTTCGTACAGCCCTCCAATGTACTCTGAATCGAGCACTCCTTGCAGGCACTTCAAATCCATCAGTTATCACCTGTGTGGAAATCTATTTGTTATGATTGCCCTGGATTCTTCTACTTCACCCCCATTACCTATTAAGTTATACAATTTCATCTCTGACAGAACACAAATTATTCCTGAAGTCATGGGCTCTACTTCAAGGTTTAACCTACTCAAGCCTAACCTATTGGAAAACTCTCAAGCTCACACAACTATACTTCCTTCTGATTTTAAAAGGTTATTTCTAAAATGTAAATATAACCAAATCACTAGAATTCCTCTAAACTTTCAATGATTCCTCATTGCCTTTAGGAAAAAAAAAGTTCCAAATCCTTATCAGGCATGCAAAGCTGTTCATGTCCTGGCCCTTATTTCTTTCTTATTCCTATTTACTCCCACATGAGCCCTATGCTCCTGTCATAACAAACCTCATACAGCTCCTTAATTGCACTATCATGATTCATACTTTTATGCATTGTGTGTCTTGCTTCCTGTGCTACGGAAGTTCTCCCTCCTTACTAACTTTCTCTCACTGAGGTATCTCAGGGATCACCCTGGCATATGTTCCGTCTTGCTGCAACACCTTAATAAACAGAGTTTTATCTGATAATGGTGTATTTCTAGTAGTGTTTGAGCACTGTGCTTTCTCAGTGTAGAGCAATGCTTTGTAGCACGGACACATAGCAAATCAGACTACTGTTTGTTAGGCATGAGAGCAAAGTGGGAAGCTGCTTGGACGCTTTGGCAGCAAAAGGCATCACCTGTCCTTTGAAGACTGGGGAATATCAACATCTCAGCATACCTATAACCTAACATTTAGTTTAAAGAGTTCTAGTAGGAGATGATAACAAGGTGAAAAAAGATTACTTAGGTAAAAACCCAGAATACAAACTCTCACCAAGCAAATCAAAGACTTAGTGGGAACCCCCTTTTTACGATAACAAGTATTACTTATGGCTATGAAATGTGACCTTTGAGGGAAGAAGTTACATCCTGTTCTATGTGGTGACCCCTCACCACTTTATTAATGTATTTCTTTTGATCCACAAATGGAGAGGAGAGAAAGGGACAGCTCGCTTCATCTTACCACATTCCCAGAGATGTTTCTCCACTGCAGTGATATTGCAGGGTTTCATAGTCTGGTCTGACTAGCCTGTCTATTAGTGGAGTCCTTTCTCCATGAAAATTGGAATCGCCTAAGGTGTGAGTCAGGGAGAGTGGAAAGAAAGGTGTCAGGAAATGATGCCATTTACCTCATCAGGGTTTCGTATGGGAAGTTTTGATTGTTGATCATTTATTGCATAAAGGGGAGTGGGGAACAATATTACAGAGAAAAAGTATGTTTTTAGAAGAAAAGGGAGTGGGGAGTGAGAAAGTTAAGAATGCACAGGTATGGAGCATGGATAAGAAATGCAGAATTTCTGCATAACTTTCTTTATAGTCTTGTTTTTGTGAGTCAGCTTTAAAGAGGCAAGCCCCAAATGTTATAAATTGAATTGTATCTTCCCAAAAAAGATATGTTGGAATTCTAACTTCCATTACCTCTAAATGTGGCCTTATTTGTAATATGGTATTTTCATCTATAAACAAATTAAATGAAGTCATTAGTGCATAATACTATACATCTTTATTTTTAAAAATCCATGTATAAATGGTCCCATGGAGTTCAACCCTCTGTTGTTCAAGGGTCAACACTATCTTTTCACTTAAAAGAGAGATTTCTTGTTTTGGAGTAATTGAATAGTGTAGCTCCAAATAGGTAGGAAGTCATAAAATAAGTCAATGTCATAGTAAATGTGTGAGCCTTTCTATCTATCTACCCATCTCATCTCCACATTAATATTCAAGCAGCAATCTTGTCACAAAGCAGTAGTCAGGAACTAGGTTTATCGAATTTCATGTTGGCTGAAGAGCTTTACTTTGAAAATCACCTTTAACTATATATTCTCTAACCCTGAAAATTAGCATAAAAACATAATGACTTATGGTAATATACCTACTTGTTTTCAACACACTCAGGTTAGTTGACAATGATCTTTGTAGTGAGTTATGCATGTTATTTTAATCAGGGCAATATTTGTTCACAGGCATCTATAAAAATTTTTTATTTAAAAAAAAATTATCACTTTTCTTGTCAATTTGTTTTCCCTTAACCTTGCTTTTCATTGTTTCAGATCTTGGCAAATTTTCAGTGTCAAAAGCACATGGTCTTTTTCATTGTGCATTTGTTTGGAATGTAAATGGAGGGAGTGGGTTGGGACAGAGAAGGAAAGATGGAATTAAACATACTGCCTGGGTGGAGAATAAAGAATAATGATAGCGCTTCTACTTTAACAGTGTCTTACCCTCTTTGATGCTTACAACAGTCAACTTAACTACTAAAATGCCAATGATTGTCTCCAACTTTTTCAATGTTTGAAAGTACTATTGGATACCTACTCATGGAATAACATTGTTGTTTAATCATAACACACACTGCAGCAAATCCTCACACACTACAATGCCATCACTTCTTTGCACAGAAAGTGTTTTTATACCCAGCCTCCTAGAAAAATTCAGACCCCTACAAATCAATATTTTTTTTTTATAAGAGAATCCAGCATTTGACCAAAACCCAGTAGAAGTTTTAGAGGCACAAAAACTGCCTAGCATGCATTATTCAACTCTTTATGACTTAGTGATTTTCTCTGTAAATGGGCTAAAATTGAAAAGATAATTAGAAAATAGGCTAATATGAGAAAAATAAATGGCCTCATTTTCCATCCTTGACATTAATTAATATTTTAAGTTCAATGTCATATACAACTTCAATTCCTAAAGTCAGAAGTAGCTTACATAATGACTAATGTATAGGTACATGTACATTAATTTGAACTTTAATGCTAAGTGCTTTGCATCTTTTCATAAACAACACAATAACTCTAATAACTCAAAAGGAACCCCTTTTGAAATATTTATCTGTAAAAATCAGAACTGAGGGTCAGTAGAGTTTATTATAAACTAAGTTTTGCATTTCAGCATGGTAGCTACTGAGGGGTGGCCAAAGATGTTTGCATTCTGGGCTAACTTTTGCAAATCGAAGGTAATGCTTTTCAGAGAAGCTGATCTGAAGAGCTTCTTACATAAAGTTCCTAAGTTCCAGAATGTAGCTGTCTCAGGCTGCTCTAGTTTAAATCCTGCTCCACTGACTGTGGGCCCACACGGATAAACACAGGGCTTTCAGTCTGCTTACAGTGCAAAACAGAATTCAATCTCCATACATGGGGAGAAGGGGGGAAAGACAATCACAAAATGCCGGGATTTCTTATCCGTCAAAAGCATCCTTTGTGTCAGCCATTCTAGATGCAGGAATCAACAGTGAACATGCCAGACACAGTGTAAAACTGCTCTTATATATCTTGTTCAAGAGGCAAAATATTTACCTGAATGATTGCCACCCCTCTGCAGTGCCCTTTGAGGTATGCCCTAGGTGGGCACATTGGCTGATGAGGACTAGGAGGCTTGCCAACTCAGTTGACATGTGGCCCACATGAGATAGCAACATAAGCCACCTGGCTTCAAAATCTATAATCTTCTCACTACACTCTAATTATAGAATTAAAAGGTCAGGATCTATTTCAAGGTAAATAAGACTGACCTCAGTGGCTATCTAAGCAAGAATAGCTCTTCTGTTGCTTGACTGATATTGAAAGAGGTTTCTGTTAAGTGCGGGCAACTGTCATTAGGTCTTCAGCATCCGTCCTTTGTAGTGCAACTAACAAAAACCTGCACCTCCACTTCTTGCCAAGAGTGACATGGTGTCTCCTGTGACTGTCCATGACGATGAAAGAGATGAGGATGTCAAAGAGTACAGAGGACACCACCTCAGATTTGAGAAACAGAAGAGGGGGAAGCCTACCTACCTAGCCACCTCCTGAGACTTGTACACATAAGTGGTGACTCTAATAAAGAACAGCAGGGAGATTTTACTTTTGAGTATTTGTTTTTAATTTGGGATTTATAAACTTACACTATGTATTTTGTTTAAATGTTACACCCTTACGGAGAAATTATAATAATTTTCTACAAATAAAGTTAGTGATAACAAGTGTTATTTTATAATTCAAGGGTTGATCACATCTCCAGCTGCCTTGTCACCCTAACATTCCATTATCCTATCACAACATATCATGCTTCTATTAGAGGAAAAATGCCCTTCTATGTCATATCAAACTAATATTCATATAATTATGAAGTTGTCTCATGTTCCAAATACATCCATTCCCTTAAAATTTGTGTTTTTGATATGAAGAAAGAAGTGTAATTCTTTTAGAAGGACATTTAAAAAGTAAAGAGGTAAAATGTATCAACACAAAATGAAAAAAGAAAATCTTAAAAGATCTCTCTCTTCCTCCCCTTCACTCCAGTAGAGAGGAGAAAAGATGGAAATTCATTTCACCCTCAAAAATATTGATTTGGTGCCTAATATGTGCCAGGCATTGCTCTGTATACCTGCATTGTCACAATAAAATCAAGTTCCCTGCTTTTTAGTATTTTATATTCAAGTGGTGGGTGCTGGGCAAGGGTAGAAGTGGAGAGAAAGAGGCAATAAGTAAGTAAGCATGAATTGAAAACAATAAATAAGTGAATTTGATAGTATGTTAGCAGGTGGGAAGTGTTATGGAACAAAATGTGGAGCAGGGATATGGACAGGTATATCTCAAGGACATATGGGAGGAAGGTTATACGTAGTATTAAAATAGGTGGATTAGAGATCCCATTGAGAACATAAGTTGTAATCAAGGTGAAGGAGTTAACCTGTGGATATCTAGGAACAAGTGTTCTCGGCAAATGTCTGAAACCAAGAGCATGCGTGGCTTGATCAAAGAAATAGCAAGTAGAGTGACTGAAATAAAATGAACAAGCAGAGGCATTGTAGGGAAGGAAGTCAGAAAGTTAACAGGGGGCAGACCATACAGAGCTCTTGTATGGATATAACCTTTATATAAAACAGGAAGCCATTGGAAGGTTTTGAGCAGAGGATAGATGTATCTGGGTTATATTTCATAGCATCTTCTGGTTCTCTTGATAATAGACTGCGGAGGCCACAAGGGTACAACCAGTTCAGATGGTGATTCAGACCAGGGTGGAGGTGTTAACAATTAGTCAAATTCAGAGCAATGGAGGTATTAACAATGGGTCAAATTCAGGTAAGTTTGTAAAGGTGAAATCATATGATTTTTTTAATGGAGAAAGCAACAAGATTTTTGGACTGAGCAAGTGACAGAATGGAGTTGCCATTCTTTGAGATGAAAAATCTCTTTGGATTGATCAGATTTGTAGAATAAGGCACGGAGTTCAGTCTTGGACATACTTAGTTTGAGATGTCTATTAGTCATCCATGTGGAGATGTCAAGTAGGTAGGTGCACTTAAAAGAGTTCTGACCTGGGGAGAGACATTTGGTTGTGAGCAGGATGTAGGTGGTATGAAAATTCAAGGTCTTGGATGAGATCACCAAAGGAATGAATGTACATAGAGAAGATGACTAAGGACTGCACCCCAGAACACTCCAATATTAAGAGATGGGAGAAGGAAGGACAGTCTATAAATGAAACTGAAATCATTTGACCAATGAGGTAGGAGACCAAGAAATGAAGCAAGTCTATTTAAAGGTGATCTGCTGAGTTAAATATTTCTAAATCTGCCAATGAAAATAAGAGTGTGTGATCAAAATGGATTCATCTCTCACATTGGTCCATATAATTAGAGGAAGAACTTTAAAGTGCTTTTTTTTAATTATTATTGATTTCAGAGAGAGGAAGAGAGAAAGAGAGAGAGAGGGAGAGAAACATCAATGATTAGAGAGAACCACTGATTGGCTGCCTCCTGCACACCCCCTTCTGGGGATCAAGCCCACAACCCGGACATGTACCCTTGTCCAGAATCAAACCCGGGACCCTTCAGTCCGCCGGCCGATGCTCTATCCACTGAACCAAACTGGCTAGGGCTAAAGTGCTTTTATTTATGCAACTTAACTCCATGTCGTCATTTAAGGGCCAAAAAGTTGCAGATACACACAGAGAAATCAGGCTGAGCTCAGAAGCAGAAAACAAAGGGCCATAAATCTTCAGGAAGGCTATTGTCAATTCTGATCTCAGCTGTTTAGACAGTGTTGATCTCTTAGGCTCTGCCTTATATAAGTTGTCACAAGGTAGATGAAGGGTGCTTACTGCACAGATTCATGTCTCTCATTAATAGAAAAAAAAAAAAACTGTGAAACAGATGTTTGCATGCTTGTCTCAGTTTCTAGTTCACAAAATTGGTGAAGAGATTTGTCAGCAGGCATTGTGTTAACGATCTATTTGCCAAATATTTCTGATAGAAGCTGAGATTGGTATTATTATCCTCTGTCATGTAGAAAAAATAATCATTATATCAGAAAAGAGTGACTTAGCAGAGAGGCCATCAAATGGCTCAGACACCGAGGAGGAGTCATGAGAGTACAGTTGTTGAGTGGGAGAGTTCACTTTTTTTTCTTTCCTACTAGGTGCTAAAGAAAAGCAAAAGAACAATTATATCACTTAGTAATCACTAAGTTATGGATCTACCAAGATCTGAGGTAGGCAGAGCTGGCTTATAAGGTTAATGTGGTTAATACTTCAAACGCAAGGCTGTGCTCCTAGACAAGAGTAACCCAAAAGAACAAAGGGAGAAAGAAAGTAGGGGCCACATGGAATGAATACCACATGGTTACAGAAATCCACAGAAAGACTTTTTGTGTGTAAAACATAAGATCTAGACAATGTCTTTTGCTCTTACTGACAGTTATAGTTAAAGTTTGGAAAAACAATGGGGTATTCATGATGTTTGCAAACCAATGAGCTTCTGAATCATGCACACAGAATAGAATATTTTAGGTGAGTTTTCTTCAGACTAAAATTATGAAACTAGATAATATTAGAACCTCCTCTCTCTCTCCCTCGTTTCCTCCTTCTTTTCTTCCTTCTTCCTTTTTCATTTAGCAAGCAAACTTATCTTTTATCTTTCCTCTTGATTCCGTGTGTGAGTAGATTGCAGGGTTGATCCTGGGGAATCACTGCTCTGTGGAGTGGGCAGCTCCTCCATCCTCCCCTCCTAACCCTGACAGACTGTCTTCCAGGTCTGTAGCACCAGAATCAAAGAACCGGATGTGATTCACAGTGTCCTGAAAAATAATGTTCATCACAGTATCAAACACTTTACTTTTCTATTTAAGTCCTTTTATAAAACAGAAAAATTAAAAAATCAATCAAATTGTATTAGAATGAAAATTAATTAAATAATAAATTCTTTAGAATTGTGCACATTTTAATATTTCTATTTTATATTTTTGGTATCAAAATTTCACAGGGATCACAATATTTTCTTACTGCTAAGAGATACCCATAGGCACTTCATTATTTATTTAAATAATCTACAAAATGGAACATAAGCATAAAATATTGAAATTGTTCATCTGTCTAAAATGTTAACAAAATTCTTTAGAAGACAACATATCAAAGGAAAACTAAATTGGTATATGTTAACTCTACAAAAATGTATAAATAAATTTATAGCAAAAGAACAATTATATCACTTAGTAATCTTACAATATTTAAGATGTGTGATTCCTTATAAACAATCTGCTTCTATAAATGTTAAAGAGCTGTGTGTCAAGCACATATCTAAAACAGTTTTTAAATTATTCCCTTTTATTTGTGGCTGCATTGACCAAAACTTCCAAAAACTTCCCCGCCCCCCCCCCCCCCCAAAAAAAATCATATAATCAAGTCCTTTTTTTCTGCTTGTGCTATTTTTAGCTGAAACTACAACTGAAACCAAGCAACAGTTTACGTTCATTTTTTACACCAAATCAAATGCATTATATAAATCTCATTTCTTAACCATTATAGGTATAGCCTTACTCATCTAATTTCCTATCCTCATTCTAACTCATTATAAACAGAATATTAAATGATTTGTTTTCCCCAGCTAAAAACAAAAACAAAAGATTACTTCATATCATGATGAAATGCGTATCATAGAAGTGATCTTTATCTTTAAAAATAGTTAACAAAAATGCTGCCTTGCATCAGTGGTATTTCAGAGAGTTTTTTAAACAAATACAATGAAAACTGCCTTTAGAATTTATTGAACAATATGAAGCAAAAGTTGAACACAAATTCACACAAACTATTTAAAACACATTGCTGGTATTCATTCAACACCTTAAATTCACACAATAGCTAATATTTAATAGCAGTTTGGACATGATGTTGTTGCGTCAGGTATGTTCATGTACTGTACAGAAGAGGATTGTTTCTCTATTCCATATTTTGACATATTGGAGAAAAATGGTGGGTAGCAGCTAAATCCTGAAACCGCTGCTTCAAGCTTTAATTGAATTTTTGCTGCCCAACTGAATTGCAGTTTTATTCAAGATTTGCAGATCTCGGCTATGCAGAAAGACAGCTTGTGGGTGGTGACACATCCTCTAGGGTCTGGAATTCCTTACATTCTTCACATTTGTCAAGTTAGCATACTTTATAACTTAAGAATGCATACAAGTTTTGCCTCCTCTGAGACTAGATGTAGCATCTATAATGAGATGCAAGTGACATGCTTGTGATCAGATAAGATCATTTCTCCAGTGATGAAAACAGTGTAGGGGTAGCCAATATTTCCAGATTTATTGAATCAAGTTGTACTATGCTCTCACCGAAAAATAAAATTGTTCCTATTGTTTTATTGTTAGAATTATTTCCCCCCTCTTTTTACTTTTTTATTAGGTTGTTTCTTTTTTATTTTTTTCCCATTGATTTTAGAGAGAGAGGATGGCAGAGGGAGAGAAAAACATCAATGTGAGAGGGGAACACTGATCATTGGCTGCTTCCCCCATGCTTAGCAACCAGGGTTTGAACCTGAAACCTGAGCATGTGCCCTGACCCGGAATTCACAACACTTCTGTGCACAGACAATGCTCCAACCAACTGAGCCACACCAGTTTCTAAGCACCATGGAAAAACTGGATGTACAGGCTGTGTTTACTAGAGTCTACAGAGCTCCAATGGGAAACCTTGAAGTCTTTGCTGTCTTTTAAGCCAAATAACTTAGAACTTACTCAATGTTCACAGTAGTAGGTGGTCTAACTTCAAATGCAAGCTGTGGGCCAATATTACTTTAAACTTGAACATAATCATAAGGAAATGGAAGTGAGGGGAAAATATGCTCCCTGTTTACTGCTGAAGAGGCTTTGCTTCTCTGAAACACTGTTTGCTCAATAATGCTAGAATGTTCTGTAATCAGGCTTCTCCTGTTAATTTCTCTACTTTTGCTGCAGGTCTTTATTGCCTTTGGTAGTATTTTGTAGAAATATTTTATTTAAGTATGAAAGGTGGTGAGAAGTTAAATTTCCAAAGTTAATTGTCTCTAAAAAGGATAATATATCTAAAGAAGAGAAGTTAATATTTCTAAAGAATCAATGTAGTTACTACAAAATGCTTAATAAAGACATTTTTCTCTTATGATTGTGCCCTTTTTATTACATTTTGAGTGCTTTGTAATTGAAGACAGTGTTAGATTATATTAACAATGATGAGTCCTGACATCAGTGCATACAGCTGTATGATCTTTGAACAAGCTAAATTACATATCTGATTCTCTCTCTTATTATCTATAAACAGAGAAACTAAGAATAAATAATCTGTAAAGTTTTTTAAAGTTTCTACAATTGTTCATAGACTTTAACTTAGAAAATACATTTAATAATAGTTCCTGTGAAACAATAAAAATACATATGGTTTTTAAGAAAATGATACATGTCTCCCCCTAAAAGTAAAAATCTTATTTATGCCATCAGGTGGTCATTAAAGACAACCAAAAAATAAAAATCATTGTTATCTTAATGAAGCAACTTATATAATGTAGCAGCATGTTTATAAAATGTCATATATTTAATTTCCATAAGGCAGGATATACTAACATAGAGAATAAAATATAGCCTTTAATTTGAGGAATAGTAGGAAGAAAATTATCATTTGGAGAAAGTAATGTACATCCTGTCTAAATATACTACTTGACTTCATTTTAAAATGTAAAATATTGTGCAAAAAATATAGGATATAGTAGCACTTAGTAATTTAAGAAATATTTTTTCAGTTCATTCAAAATTATTTAAAGAAGACTTATTATGTCCCAATAACTCTACTAGATACTGGGA
The DNA here is from genome assembly GCA_026230045.1 of Corynorhinus townsendii. Classification (NCBI taxonomy): domain Eukaryota; kingdom Metazoa; phylum Chordata; class Mammalia; order Chiroptera; family Vespertilionidae; genus Corynorhinus; species Corynorhinus townsendii. Next base: position 61,631,720 of record JAPDVU010000005.1, read on the forward strand.
ATAACAGTGAAAAAAACTGACATTCTAGGGTGTGCAATGGTAATGTAGGGCGTTTGAAAGTGGAAAGGTAGACATAAAATAAAGAAGCAAATTTATAGTTTGTCTGAGAATTTACAGGGACTAGGAAGGGCAGTGGGGAGAGGGGTTTGCCTTACTGATGAGATAAAATTTGACTAAAGAAAGATCTGAAGAAAGTGACCGAGAAAGCTCTGTGGGCAAAGGGAACAAAAGCCTAAGACAGAAACTTGCTTGGCAGCCAGAGTGGAGTAAGTATTCAGAAGTGTGTGTGTGTGTGTGTACGTGCTCATAGGAGTGTCATTCATGAAGGACTGTAAAGACCACTATAAGATGTTTGGGGAGACATGAGAAGTCATTGAGAGTTGTGAGCAGAGAAGTGACACAAAATTATGCTAACTAGAATAACTGTGGCTGTTGTATTGAGAAAAGACTACTTAGGAGCAAGGGCTGGGAAATTAGGGAACCAAATTATAAGGATGTTGCAGTTAAAAAGGTTAAAGCTAGTGACACAGAAGATGTGGTGGTAAGTAGTTGGTTTAGAATAAAATGGGATTTCTGATGGATTAGATGGAAGCAGAGAGAGAAAGAGAGGACTCAAAACTGACTAGGTTTTTGATCTGAGCATCTGTAAGACTGGAGTTGCAATGGGGATGACCTCAGAAGAGGAAGTTTGAAGTCATTTGAAGGATCTATTAGTCTAGAAAGATAATAAAGTATAAGAATCCAATCATGATTTTAATTTTCTGTACTGAATACAATAAATATTTTTGAAAAGAACATTCAATTAGCAAATGCTTTCTAGTTTTTGGTGTTTTCTAGTATTTTATGTCATTTTTTGTTTGTTAGACACTCTAATAACATATGCTCATACCATCTGAGGATTCTTGGAAAATTCTTCTCTGGCATGAAACTCATGTCGTTTTTATTTCTCTTGTATTTTTGCTATGACCATAATGAACTTTCAGATATTTAAAATACTGCTGAAATGTGTCAAATTCAATTTGGATAGAGTAACCATTTTTTAAAAAATTGTCTTTGACCATTTTCTAGATAATGTGTATTTTGATTGACAAATCCACAATAAGTGGAATATATTATATTAAAGAGTCCTTGAATGTTTCAGCTTTATAAATTTAAGGGAAAATGTGCAGAGACAATTAACTTTAATTTAGTGAGACAAGAGGAAAAGGGGAGAAAAAGAGAGTCCTCAGGTGACTTTTAAGGCCACTGTCAATTTAAGGCAGTGGTTCCCTACCTCTGGGTGTCACAGTTCCCTTATAAATTTTTTGTAAACAATGGATTCTCTACCAAAAAGAAATGCCCAACACTCAAACTTTTGCTTGTAATTTGAAAAGATTTGGGATACTCAGAGACCTCAAGCTGATGAATGTCTACACTTCTTGTTGTTGTCGTTTTTTAACTTTGCAACAGGTCTTTATTTTTGTTTTATTTCTATTACAGTGTTTGAAACCTAAAGAAATAGATGTTCTCTTCCAATTTGGATGTGTATATAAATTTATTTGTCTAGACTCAGCACAATCAATGCCACGGTTTCTTGGCATATGTCTACTCTGAAATCATGCTTTGTTGTCTACCCAGGGGTCCTAAGAACATAGAAAATAGCCAGGGTTTACAGTTCTTGGAAAACTAAACGCAAATAACTTAGAAAGGAAAATCAGTGCAAAGAGGATTTGATTCACCTTCCCAGGGTCTGCAGCTAGGAACCCAAGCTGCTTTTGAGGGACATCCGGTTTGTTTTGGGAGCTGGGACCTCACACTTCTTCAGTTGTTCATTCTAAGGCAGTTCCCACAAAAGTTGGCTAATGACAACCCTCATGCCCTATAGGTGGGTATCGGCTCTTTTAGGAATGTCTGCACTTTGAGAAGTACACCTGAAATGCTCCAGCTTGTAGAATTTTTCCTTAGAGTTTTACCAGTATAAAGCCAAAGGAGTAATGCTAATGCTAGCAGGAAAATCATACAAGATTTTACTGGCCTTCCAGAGCTTTTTAAGAAAATATGAGCGCCAAAAATATGGCAGGATGCTTCTTCCATTTCTGCCCCCCATCCCCGCCAAATTTCTCTTGGCTGCAAAATGTATTTATTAATGACTAAAATACACATGTAGAGCTACTTTAAGGGTGTGAAATACTAAATGGTGTGAAATACTAAAAGTTATTAGCTCAATTCTCACTGATAGTTTTCTTTTTAGTATCTTCTACTCAATAATTTTGAACACAAAGGGCTTTAAGATGGAAATAGAATGCATGAAGTTTGCCTAACATGACTGTGCTCCTTGAGCCATAACTTAAGGCAAATGGTATCTAACAGATTAATTAAAAGAAAAGTTTCATGGATGTGTACTGAGTTCATTCCCTTAGTAATGAAAATTTTAGATATTCTAGCATAGCAATGAATCATTTTTTAAAATTAAAATGTTAATAGTGACCTAAAATTTTTAAATGTAGGAGAAAAAACATCAGGACTCTTCACCCTTTACCTACAATTCTGTACAGCATAAGTGACAAGCCACAGTCTCTACAGTGAAAAGGACTGCAGGGTTCATATGAGACAGTTAGTTGTTAAGAATTGCGTTTCCAACTTCAACTCTGGAACCAATATGATTGTTAAACACTCAGCCTGTGAGAGGACTGATTGCCACCTAAACAGAATCGTTTTAAATGATTCAATTGTTGCAGTTTAGGTTCATCATCTTGCTCCCCGCCACACCTAGCTTGATGCTTCTGATTTCATGTCCTTTAAATTGAATTTTCAAATTCTTCTCTTTTTTTGTTTAAATGTGATGCTTTTATAAGAACTCTGTAAGTCAAGGTCCAGTTTTTTTTTTTCTGGTACAAAACTTGGAACTCATTGTGTATGATGAATTCATTGCTCAGAAATAATTCAATGTGTGGCCTGCTGTTGACAAAGAAATTCAACATGTTTCCATGAAGGTCCAGTAGAAACAGAGTGAGTTTATAAAATGATTCTATTTCATAATGAAGATATTTTATAAGGCATTTACATTGTCTTTCAATCACTATGAAAATAAAAAATAAAAATACCCCTCCCACAACTAATCTTGTGACATGAGGGCAATAAAGAGTTGTGTGTTTTTTTAAGCAAACACTTTTTTTTAAAGTTTTTCAAATGTTTAATAACAGTTTGCTGTTATTCATATTTTTATGTGCTTTTGATCAGATACAAATTTTGTAGGGAAATAAGCAAACATTCCTAAAAATGAATTATAAACAACTGTGTTTTAGAATACTAAAAGGATTTTTAAAACTTTCAATTCAGCAAAGTTAATCTTTTTCCTTAATTGAAATAATGGAAAAACAAAAGTGCAGACACTTTCATGGCTTGGGGGAAATGGTCTTCATGCCCCCAAAGTCATGTTCCTCAGCAGCCACTGCTGGGACCTGCTGCCACTGCAGTCCTGCATGGTAGGCACCATTTTGTCTTCTTCAGAAGGTTCGTCGAGACACTGGTTACTGTTCACATGCCTCAACGTGAGTCTCTGGAAAAGATAACCCATAATCAGTGCAACATATTGCATCTTAACCTCACTAGCACATCAAATTAAATCTGCCCTTTAAAAGACCTTTCTGATAGTTTTTTTTTTTTTTTTTAGGATAAACACTGTGATATGTTTATAAAGGAACTGTGCACAGGTGGTTGTGAATTAATTATTATACAACTTTCCATGCCATGGTTTCTTCACTGTCTAATATACCTTTATTTGCAGATGGTTAAAGAAATTAGCCAACATGTGTTCTGCATTGCCAAGGATTCGGGTTCCTTTGCAAAAGGCCCATTTGTGAGCTCTGAGTTCAGTCCACGGCTGTAAATATTAACAAGCTTTCACCAAAGCTTAGTTATCTTAGGCATGTGTTATTCAGCAACCATTTGGCAAACATGCAAAGAGATGTCACAGCTGTGACCTAAATAAGAAAACTGCTAGAGATGTTTCCAGTTCCAAATACTAACCAGGCCATAGTCTCTGTGACTGAGAAATTCATTGTATTTGAGTGATTATCACAGTGAAGACCTGTCTTGCTTGATAATATGCTCACCATAATTTGGTTTGCATTTCTGAAAATCTTTAAAAAACTTAATACCAAATTAAGTCAGGGATGTGATTGTCACATATTTTTATTTTTTATTTATTTTTAAATATATTTTATTGATTTTTTTACAGAGAGGAAGGGAGAGGGATAGAGAGTTAGAAACATTGATGAGAGAGAAACATCGATCAGCTGCCTCCTGCACACCCCCCACTGGGGATGTGCCCACAACCAAGGTACATGCCCTTGACTGGAATCAAACCCGGGACCCTTGAGTCCGCAAGCCGATGCTCTATCCACTGAGCCAAACCGGTTAGGGCTGATTGTCACATATTTTTAAATGTATATCTATACTAGAGGCCTGGTGCACAAAATTCGTGCACAGGGTGGGGGGGGGGTTGTCCCTCAGCCCAGCTTGCACCCTCTCCAATCTGGGACATCCTTCTCACAATCCAGGACTGCTGGCTCCCAACTGCTTGCCTGCTTGCCTTCTTGATTGCCCCTAACTGCTTCTGCCAGCCAGCCTGATCACCCCCTAACCACTCCCCTGACAGCCTGATTGATGTCTAACTGTTCCCTTGCCAGCCTGTTTGCCCCTAACTGCCCTCCCCTGCTGGCCTGGTCACCCTTAACTGCCCTCCCCTGCAGGCCTGATTCCCCTCCCCCCAACTGCCCTCCCCTGCAGGCCTGGTTCCCCGCAACTGCCCTCCCCTGCAGGCCCGGTTGCCCCCAACTTCCCTCCTCTGACGGCCTGGGCACCCCTAACTGCCCTCCCCTACAGGCTTGATCACCCCCAACTACCCTCCCTTGCAGGCCTGGTCCCTCCCAACTGCCCTTCCTGGCTCTCCATCTTGTGGTGGCCATCTTGTATCCACATGGGGGCAGCCATCTTGTGTATTGGAGTGATGGTCAATTTGCATATTACTCTTTAATAGATAGGATTTTCTTTTCTTTAAAATGATGGTATTCATTAATAAGCATCATCTCAGTACCCAAATGCTGAAATGTAATTCAAAACACTGCATCATGTTAACCATCATTATTCATCTTCCCTTTTGAGTTCACATTTACATTTTGAAATTATGAATTTTGGACTTTACAGATATACATTTTAAGTCCACATGCATTATACTAATTTATGCTCACTAATTATATACATGTTTGCTCAGTTTCATGGGCAATGCCTTGAACCATACTACACAAAAAACTTCCAAGAAGAGAAGTATTTGAATGCATGGGAGGTGATTTGCAGGTATATCTTGTTTCAAATCACCAAAATTAAAGGTAGACAACTTTTTTTCTGGCTCATACTATTATAATTGAAAGTTGTATGAAAAATAAAAAATGTAGCAGGAATGCAATAAAAATGGTGGAGAAACACTGCCTAGACCAGTGGTCGGCAAACCGTGGCTTGCGAGCCACATGTGGCTCACGAGCTGCGGTTTGCCGCTCTGTTGACTAATGAGTTTGCTGACCACTGTAATTAGACAATCGTAATTTGTTTGGATTAGACCTATAAACAGCCTGGACCTCACTGTCCTGAGAAAAGATGGAATGGAAACTAGGCTTGTGGTGGAGGATGCTTAATAGACAACAAGCAGGAAATTAAAAAAGCAAGGTTGTCAGATATGAAGAAGATTTCAAGACTGAGGCCTTTGTTGTTGCTCTTTCAATACACAGAACCAAGCTGTTTTTACTAAAGAATAGAGAAAAAGTGAACAAACATAGGCAAGAAGGTAGTTGATTTATGCTTATGATGACAGAAATCATGTTGTTGGTTTAGGAACCAACAGCCAACTTGAAAAAAATTCAAAACAAAACAAAATCAATTTTTTTCAAGCAAGCTCTAGTTAAAATCAACAAAATATTCATTTTTTGTTACATACCTGAGATCCTCTGTGTACATAATCCTTTTAAAAAAGCTATTTGCCCTTGCTTGCTTCTATTCGATTCCTTTTTAAAATAGACATATACGACTTTAAGGATCAAAACGAATATGTTGTCAACTACATAAATAGGGATACTTTTTAAAAAATATTAGTAAGTGTTGTTCTGTCTAAAAATGTATGTTTTCTTTGAAGGAATTCATTAGTAGTCAAAAGCCACAACTGTAGAGATAACAACCAACCAATCAACCAAAACTCTCTCATTTTTAATGTTGTGCAGTAGAAAAAGCAGACATTTTAGGGTCAGGCAGCCCTAAGTGTAAATTCCCACCCGTTCTCCCCCACTTACTGGCTGTGAAAACTTGAGCAAGTTTTTAAATTATCTGAGCAATCAGATTCTTTGTGAGAAGATGGTCAGTTAAACTGATGAATACTTAAAAAATGCCCTTTTCTTTTCTGGTTAAAAAATTTGACCTCAGTCAACTCTCTTAACTATGACCCCTTGGCAACCTGATAATGGTAAAATGTTAACTATATTTCTAGGCAACATTACTCATGGTAAAAATGACGTCTGATTGATAAACTGTATCTGCATCTAATCAATTTCAATAAAAACACCTCATAGGAAGCCAAGCTGGGCTTCTCTAAGTGCAAAGACTTGGAGTTTTGCATGTTCCATTGGCTTACTTGAAGCTCTGCCTATGGGATTGTTACAGAGACACTGTCTTCTGAGAGGCATAAGGCTATGAAGCCAGGTTGTTTTCCACACCCACCTGATGTGGCTCTCATCCCCCTTGCACAGGGCTGCCAGCTCCCATAAAGCAGTATGAATTGCTATAGGAAGTGAGACAAATTCTGTTGAGAAACAAGGTGTGGTTTCTACCCTAGAATTCTGTCCCTTGTTGGCTATTGTATCTACCAGTTAAGGTTGCTTTAAAAACAAACTAAGATAATGTAAGTAAATTGCTTTATACATAAGTTATCATTGTGTAAAAGGACCAGACTTTTCCAGCTTCCCAACAGATGTTTAGAATGCCTTAGTTCTAACCTAAACAACACTCTCCTCTCCTCTCCATACCTCTATTCCCAGCCTTGTCATAAGTATTCCAAGCTCAATTCCAACCTTTAATGGTTCATCTGAACCAGAAAAACTCCCTCCCTAACTTCTCATGTGTTTTCATAGCAAGGTATTGGAAAATATAACATACTTTATTTACAAAGGAAAATGAACATCTTAAGACCAATTGCACTCTTTACAAGAATTCCATACCAGTACTTTTTTTAGTGTATGCTTAATAATGATTCATTTTATTGCTTATTGAGAAGATAGTCCCAAATCATGCAAGTGACAGAGCAAATGTACATTTTTATATGCTTTATTGTTATAATTAAACCAATAATCTTAGTCTTTAATAATGCATTTGCTTAGTATCAGCTTAAAATAATAAATTCCATAAAGGATATGGTTTATCTGCACACAACCAAAGTATCTGAATTGAAAATAACAACATTAAATAATTTCAGTGTTCCAAAAGAAATATTTTGGCTATCTTAATTTTTATGTTTTTAATTTCCTTAACAGTTTTTCAGCTCTAATGCTGAAATCTATTGTCATATAGACATGACTGTAGTTATCCTTAAAAAAAAGAGCTAGTATGTCATAATACATTCCATCAATTATATTTAGGCATATCTATTTAAAATAAAATAAAATGGAAAATACCTACTAATTAATTACAGACTAAACACTACTAAATACATGCATACTCCAAATAAAGGAGCAGCTAAGAAGTATAAGACAGAAAACTCCATGGAGAAATAACACATAAAGATTTTCCTCAACCACATATTAGAGAAGTAAATTTCTAGATTTTGATAACAAAAATACCAAACTAATATTAGTAAAGTCTGCAACACAAACCTCCAAAAATTATTAGAGAATGTAATCAGTAGGATTCTCAAAAATAGTTCTAAAAACTTCTGCTCTTGTATAGTTTCTTAGTAGCCATTTTTGCAAAGGGCTATCATTACATATTTCCACAGTGGGCTGTTGGGAGCCATCAGTTACTGAGAGACAGGACTGGGTGGTTATGTGAAGAAGAGTGTGAGTCTGTTTGACAAAGAAAATAATGAATAATGACAAAATCAAATACAAAGGCAGTAACCAATCAATCACTCTCTACAACATACAATTTCTACTCGATAAGAAAGGAAGGCACATGTCACAATAATCACATCCACGGAGCTGTGAGCCACATCCTTTCACACGGCTTCAATATCAAGTGTATTGGCAGGAGTAAATGAAGATGGGACTAAAAATATGGAGCAGAGTCTGAGATCAAATGCTGAAAAACTTAGATAGAAAAGGTTGTATTCTCAGTGTCCATGCTAGTAATTAAATGTTTTTAGTGCTACTTGCATTATTTTGTCAGTATGGATATTCAAAACCATTGACTAGTCCACAGAGTTTTCAATCATGGTCTTTGGCTTCCTCATTCCTTTGCAATAAAGTTCAGTGGATGCCAGGAGAAAATCTAAGGGATAATTAGCTATAAGGCTTTGCTTTACTTTGTACTCAAACTGTTTCCACTATGTCTTCACAGGGCTAACCTGGTGGTGTTAAAAATGTCCCACATACATATTATCACATTAATCTAAATTCCAATTAGGAAGTTAATGAAGGAAGGAAAAAGAAAAATATCAAGTCCATTTTGGGCTTTTAATTTGACTTCATTCTCCAAACACAATTTGTAATTAATTTGTGTGTTTGTTATTTCCCATCTATTTTCTCAGAAGGAGCATACTCCAGGAAGGCCAGGGGTCATGACAACCTACATCATCAAACCCAGTGCGGCACACAGGAGGCACTCATAGGTTTGTTGATTAAACCACTTAGTGAAGGCTACTGCAGAAAAATGTATTTTGATAAAATTAATTACATATTTTGGGCACCTTAATGGACACAAATAATTGGATTTTCAATTTTAAGGAGTGCCTTCCTACAGTAAAATGGTAACTTAAAGATTTATAAAAGTAGGAAAGGTAACATTATCACATATAATACATTTTTATTTCTAAAACAGCAATTAAGTATATAGTTTGATTTGTTAAAGAGACTAGTTTGGGGATTTTTCAAAAAGCCAAACTTGGATTTCCTATCTATATTATTATTTTCTATTTATATTGTTTAAAATTTCTACTTTGGTAATCCTTTACCCTCAGTGATTTTTTTGTTTTGCAATTAACTTTTCTTAGTAAATTTCATGTTGACATCAAAGACCCCTGTGTTAGTGATTCAGAACTTCATGTGCTGGTAAAAAAATTATAAAATAAATTATAAACTTTTCCTTGGTTTGAAACAAAAACAAAACTTGATTTTACTTATGCTCAGGAAATGTAACTCCAGAACATGAATACAGTATAAAATTTTCCATAAAAAATACATTTGTAATATTTTGACCCAGAATGTTTATCACATGAATGACTATTAAAAAATCAAAGAATTTTCACTACAGGTACTTTAAAAATCCCTAAGTACAGTCTAGGTACTTTTAAGAAAAATTATAAATCTCAAACAACTCCATTAAGATAAAAATTATTTTCAATTTAAAAACATTTGATGTTTTCATTTATTTGAAAAATAACAGTTTATTTTTTCTGAGTATTTTGCCTAGAGGAGATACCAATTATTATTTTATGCTTTCTAGTAATTTTTATCACATTCTGCAAATTTATGTAATAGAGGTCATCTAACTAAATACCCTTCAATTTATATTGTGGACATCCCTTTTATCATTAAAATAATCTAAAAACACAGGAAATAAACAATTTCTACAAAGTAGGTTTGCCAAAAGTCATTTAACTTTTTCATTTGGGGGCAATCTCTGTTCAGGGGGCAGAGATTATATCAGACATATCTCTCAACATGTCTCTCCACATCATAATCTTTTCTTTAGAAATAATTAGTAGAAGTAAAATCACAAGGTCAAAAGTATAAACATTTTAATACTTACTAGCAAATTTTAAAAACTATCTAAAATAATTATTCTATAATAGCAGCAACAGCTAATATTTCTTATGCTTATTATGTGCCAGGATAGTGGTTGTCAGTTTTACTGCATATACAGCAACAATGTGTGTTGTCATTAAAAACATTGCTTGACAGATTGACAGAACATAAAAAAATGAATGAAAAATCACCCATGAGATAACTTATATGTATGTGTTTTTGATAGTTCCTTAAATCAATGTTTCTCATTTTTATTGGCTATTCATATTTTTCCTTTGCTATTTTTTCAAGATCTTGCATCTTTTCATATTGGGTGTACATTTTTTTCTTAAAATTGTTCTTTCTTATATTTGTTGCAAATGCCTCTCACGGCTGTAGAAGACTCAGTCATGTTAACTCAGCTTTGAAGGCAATGTGATATTCAGGCTGACATGCAGCATACTACCAAATATCTCTTCCTATAGCCTTATTTAACACTGACTAGAAAACAGGGTACTATGACCACTACTCTATTATAGCACTGCTTAGGTTTTCTTCTCTGAAGTAAAAGAATTAGTATTTCCTGGGATTTATAAAATTTTAATCATTGTATTTTAAAATGCATAAGAAAAAACGAATACTTCCTGCCTTTAAACTTATTTGTATGTCTGCACCTAAAACAAGATATGTCATGGAGTTTCCTTAAATCAACTCTGTTAAAGATATAATTACTACTGAAAACCAACTGAAACAGGCTAGGGAAACAATTTCAGAGACTAAATAATCATAAATTATAAAATGAGACCTTCGTACCTTTGTATTAAAATAATCAAGTAAAACATTTGAAATTTTAATGAACAAACAGAAGTGACTGTATACTTGACTGAAGAACCAATCACACAGGTCTCAGTTTAAAAGATGCCATACTAAAAGTTTAAAATGAAACCTAAATGATTATACATAGGGATAAACAAAGTAAGATTAATTTATACTGTTACGGGATATTTAATTTAATATTATTATTGTAAATACAATAGGATCTCCCCTATTGATCAAGTACAGAATAATGATCATTTAAAATTAATAAAATAAAGTTGTTATTCAAAATGTTAAATGTGACTTGTGCATTTGTTAAAACAGAATGAGTAGTTTAATAAATCAGTAAAATGTTTAATAAACAAGAACTAAAATTGTAATACTAAACTATTAAATTTCCTATTCACTAATTTATTCTACATAAATCACAGCTATGGGTCAATAGGAATATGGAAAGGTAACACTTGTCTGATACAGGCAGCCTTCGAAAAGCAAATCAAGCAACAATTTTTATTAGGAGTGCTACACAGGGAAATGGCTGGGTTGCCAGTTAATAGATCACTTACCTTGAAATTATATTCCCATTTACCTGCTTTCTGATAAGGTAAATAAGAGAAGTAATAAGTAAAGTCTACATATTAGCTGCTGTGGTTTCAGTAAATACCAATCCAACATATTTTACCTACTAAAAATAAATTCCTTGCATTATGACTCTGAAACACTTGATACAGATGGATATTGAATTCATAACAATATTTTCTCAGTCAACTTGCTCAGTCACATGAAAAACAAGACTTATTTTTAGCATCATATTTTGCTCCCCTTTTTATTTTGTTGCATAGTGTTTGTTGAGCAAAAGTGTTCTGTTCCAAAATTAGACTGTCACACTGTATGTAGCTGCCTGGATGCTCAAAAGGAACTGTGATTATGTGCACTTATTGCAGGAAAATGCAAATTTCAAATGGATTGAAACATGATTGCAATGTTCAAATACAATATAAGAAAACCTGAATTATGAATTAGAATGGATGAATGACAGACCCTTATGAAAATAATTTTTAAAGTGGTTCAGTGAGATGAAATGTAGGGTTCCACCGCTCCCTTTTTGACTTAACTCTGAGTCAATGGGTTTTCATATTACCAAAGTGTTCAGGTAATTTATTCAAGTGATTCTAGATCAGGTGAGGACTTTGCAGATTTGCTAATGATGCTCGGTTGCCCCCAAATCAAACATGTTTAGCTAGGAATAGGTGATACTGAGTTAAATTTATGGTTGTGTTATTTAAGAAATATTTCAATAAGAAAATAGGGCACTATATTTTTAATCAAAGTTGACCAACGACATATATGACTTACCAACATGTACTCTATTTCATTCAAATAAAAGTAGCAGCAATTAGATATGAATTGTATTATGAATATGGATAGATAAAGTCTAAGCAATTAGATCCTACTGACAAAGTAGTTTCATGACTGTTTGTCTCAATAGACAATGCTTATTGCAGAACATCTTTCCAATGATTAAGGAGAAATTCTATGTGAATAAAATTTGGTAACACAAATAATGGATATAATTTATTTCTTCCATTTATAATACTGTACATTTAATTCATCAGATCATAATTGTTGAGAGCATCTAATTGTTTCTAGTTTTTCAATGACCTCAAGAAGAATGTGGAAAAATGTGGAAAGAATGCTCAATTAAGTTCTAGAAACCTGGAGTGTGCAAACCCAGAGAAGGCATTTAAATACTTTAAGCTTATGTTTACTAATGTGAAGAATACAAGTAAAATATTATTATCTTACTAGAGGCTCAATACACAAAATTCGTGCAAGAGTAGGCCTTCCTCTCAGTTGCCGGCACCACCTTCCCTCTGGTACCTGGGACCTGGGCTTCCCTCCTGCCACCAGCAGGCACCAGGGACCAGGGCTTCCCTCACAGCCCCAGCATCCTCTGGAAGTCTAATTAGCATATTATGCTTTTGTTATTATAAATAGGACTATCATTAGAAATGTATGAGAAAACAGATTATAGAAACTCTGTATACTGTTATTTCCTTCCACACCCTTTCACCCACACATCTAAAAAGTAAACAAACCAAAGCAGTTAAATAGACTCCATGTTTTGAGGCTTTATGGCACAGTTTCCATTTTTCTCTGGATATTCCCACAATTCTGTCACTTTTCTAAGACGAAAGGATTCGAGATAAGATGATGGAATATTTCGGCTGTTCACACTGTGAGATTCACAATTGCAGTGATAACTAGTTTTCTTTGAATACTTTATTAGGACCTAATTCTGCCTCCGCTGCTAGTGGGGTGATCTTTGTGCTTTAGAGTTCTGCTGATAAAGGCTCAAAGAAGAGAACTTTAAGGGAAGTTTCAGCTCTATCATTCTGTGAACACCACCAAGTTTTATTCTGCTTTGAAACTGTACCACCTCAGAGGTTTCTCAAAAAAGAATAATTTTGCCTTTGATAACAATAGATAAAGAATAAATTAAAGAAATGGCAAGCAGTACTTGTCTACTTTTCACTGGTTGGAATATGAAGAGACTAGAAATACTTGGCAGTTACTCCTCTCTCCTCACTCAGCACCTCTCACCTGCTCCTGTTCCCTCCCCCTTCTCTCCTGGAAGCCTTGTCATTTTCCAAAGTATATATATGCTGTTTCCTAACTTTGCAATATCTTTCAACAGTGTATAAAAAGACTAAGGAAGATTAGTAGATATTCGGCCACTGTGTAGACCTGTCCTTGTCAAACTTTAATATGTATGTGAATGCCTTGGGCATTTTGTTGAAGTACAGACTCTGATTTAGTGCATCCAGGGTGATACCTGAGATTCCTAACTTCTATCAAGTTCCCAGGTGCTGTTACTAGTCCTAGAATCTCACATTGAGTAGCAAAGATTGGGACCTTTCCATAGACTAAAGTGGCCCTAAACCAAAAATTTAAAAGATTGATTAATAATACAATAATTAATCAAGAGTTGATCATAAAAAGTAAATATATTCCAATTTTTAAAAAAAGTCATTTCCATTTTTCTTACTTTTCACAAAAAACATGTTTTTTATTTCAAAACTGAAATGTTCAGAAAGGCAATGCACCATTCCTACAAGTATTCTATTCTCTTGTGACTTCTCTATATTATGATTTACACATTTATAAATTTGGCAAAAAATTTACATTATAATTTAAAAATTTAAATTTAGACAAGTTGAATATCACAATTTAATTTTGAAAATATAAACATGTAAGACAGCAAATTAAACTATTATATAATTATTAAGATGATTAGATAATTTAAAAATAAACATTTCTCAATACTATTTAAGACATAGTATAAGCTTTATTTGTATGTGTTGTAGAAACAAAATTTCCGTTATACAAAATAGTACAATAATCTAAAAATGCTTCAAGAGATAACACTTACTTCAACCAATTAGTAAATTTACAAAAAACATTTCTTTATCTTAGATGAAGCTACCAATTTTTTTTTCCACTTTTCTTTCAAAATCCCTTAGTATTCAATAATCTTCCTACTGGCTGATAGAAATAGAAATAAAAGCATATGACTAATTAGCAACAATAGTTACTTCAGAAATGAAGAAACCTGAGTCATGACTATAAAAGCCATTATCCACTCAAAAATTATAGAAACATTTAAAGATTGAGTGTTATTCTAAACTTCAACAATACTCCATCTTATAAAAATATGTACATTCTTCCCCCTTTTCTTAAAAATATATGCTAGGTTTCTTTATTTTAGCACACGCCCAATAAAGTCTTGGGATCCTGGTGAAAACTAAAGTGCAACAATAACAACAAAAAGTTTTATTTAAAAAAAAATACTTCTTTCAGGATTTCTCCTTTTTCTGTATATTTATCTGCACTTCTCCTCATAGAAGAGGTGGGGAACTGACTAAAGAAAGGTTCAAATTTACTCACATGTATTATTAGAGGAAATGTCTTCTGCAGTCTAAATATAAAGGGTGGTGATGACAATAGTTGAAGAGAAAAATAATGGTGGTCAGATAAAGAAGATGAGTAAGTATTGAGAGGACCAAAGAGTCTGGATGAAACACTGGTGCAACACAAGAAGGATTCATAGTGTTTCCCAGAAACTTGGTAATATTATATAAATCTTAGGGATGAACTTTAACCCTATGTAACTAGCTTCAAATCATATAAGAATTCAGTAAGTTTTTATGATATTCCACTTAAGAAATTACAACATCATGCAAATTTAAATGACATTCAAAAAGTTTTTAAAAAGGACGTTGTTAAAATATAAATAATACCAACAAATCTGCAGATTCATATTTAAAATGTTACTCTTGCAGAGTATTCTAAGCTTTCATAGAAGACTGCATTTGTGAAATTCATTTACCTCTATTGTATTATTTATCATGTAAGAATGAGGTTTACTTCTTATCTTAAATAAGTCACCAACCATTTAATAATGTGGAAAATGTAACCCAGACGACAAAATCATTTTGTTAAGCAAAGAGAAATGAAAGAAATGAAGCTGTTTCAAGATAGCTTCCTCATGCAGAGGAAAATATTTCTTTTTTATTAGCTCCATCTGATGGCTGGTTTGGTGTTTACACACTGCCTGGCTATAAATTCCCAGTCATTTTACTGTTTTTTTTCTCTCCCTCTCTTCTCTCGGAAAGATGTGCTATATTGAGAAGAGGCTGCTTAACTGATTATGTACCTAATTAGTTTACTGAATTTTGCAAAGTATTTACTATTATAAAGAATGTCCAAGCTAATCTTATCAGTTTTTTTTTCTTTTTTCCTTTAAAGTGAGAAGCATAAATATCAGAGATTACAACGGTGTAAAATTAAAAATATGAAACTATTGCTGATTCTGTTCTGTATGTACATCTGCAAACATAACTCTCAGATAAGCACAGCCTGCCCTTTGCCTAATTTATGTTGAGCATGTACATCTGGTGACAAATTTTAAGAACATAAAAATGACTTTATGTTTCTCATTCAGATTTTATACTTACAGACTAGTTTGGCAAAAACCTATTTATATAATATACCATCCTAATATTATGTAATATGAGCATACATGCTTGAAAGTGCAGTTTTTCCAATGCAGAAAAAAAAGTAACTCAGAGCTTAAATATATTTGAAATGCAGGGTGGGGCAAAAGTAGGGTTACAGTTGTTGTTATGGAAAACAATACAATAATTAATAAATAATAATACAAGAATAAACTCTGTTGTACTTATTCACAACTATAAACCTACTTTTGCTCCACCCAGTATTAACTCAGTTGAAAGATTAAAAAATAAGTAAATTAAGGAAAATACTATACCTCAGCATCATATTCCCATAACTGATTTCCTCTCATGTGGTGGCATTTTAACATGATTACAGGTCCACTGAGTCTAGAAACATCCAAGCACAAGTCATCTGTTCGGATTTCTTTGTCAGCGGTATAAGAAAATACCTGAAAATATAAAATTCAGCTAAGAAAATAATATCTTCTTAAAAACAAAAAGTCACAGTATAGCAGGTTTATCTGTGAAAGTTTTCACATCAAATGAACTTTTCATGATCTCTGCTGTGTGAACTTGTGAAGCTAGTTTATCTCTCCAAGTCCTTTTCCTCAACTGCAAAATAGGGACAGTGTCACATGTTTTATAAGGTTTTTGTGAAGTTTCAATTTAACAAACTAAATTATGAAATGCTTATGATTTGCCAGCACCATCTCTCCTGCACTATGCTTGCCTTATAAAGCACACACAGGTTCAACAAAATAAAGTGTGTCAATTGCATGGAGCTCAATAAAAGGCAGTCCTGGTTCCCACCACCATATGCCCAATTCCTCACTTAGAGACAAGGATATTTTTCATAAAGCACTTTATATCTTTCTTTCCATAACAAAAGTACATCATGTAAATTTTATTAAATATTGTTAGTGAATCTGTGAAGGTGGTAGAATTATCTTCTCTAGGGAGTTCAATAAAGATAGGCTCTCTGCTTATCTTTCTCATGTGGTTTGGGCTGGGCTTGACTACAATTCTCAACATATCCAAGAAATGTCAACGTGGATTGTAGACTCATTGCTAGCTAGTTCAAACTGATACTATGTAATCTCTATTGCTTTGTTCCTGGTGTGAACAATTTATTTATAAACATTGAGTATAAAAGTTTTCTGAGAGTTACTAAATTGTCTTCTTCCATTGGCTCTGATAAGCATGGTTCAGGATTCTGTGGGTATCTATTTTTTCTCTTGCAATGTCTAGGAGTATATGAGGAAGGTAATCTCAGGGTCCTTTTGTTTCCCAAAGCAATCTGATAAGATAGGAGTAAGTTGGCTCTACAAATCACTTATAAACTCTGGAGCCCTAGTCTTTAAGCTGAACAAGTTAGTCTTGAAAGGATTGCTACTCAGGATTTCTCTGAAAATCACAAGACAAGAGGAACATGCAAAGTCAATGATGGAGCCCAAGAAACCTCTTAAGCCAACATCTTAAAAGGAAATCCTTCACAAAGATTATACATTCTACTCAACAGTATAAAAACGTGATAAGTGAAGTTCCTTTAATTGAACTATATCTTCCTTTGTAATCTGTTGGTCAAGTTAGTTCTACAAACAACTAAGAAGGCAATTTTTATTCAATTATTTTAAGTTCAGCTCTCACATGAGAAGTGAATGACTTTTTATTCCATTTTGTGGACCGTGTTACTTATTATTTTTTCTGAGATTACTTTGATCTTTGTAACAACTCGGGTTCTATTGCCTTCCACTGTATTAGTTTGCTAGGGCCACCATAACAAAGTACCACATACTGGGTGGCTTAAGCAATAGAAGTTTATTTTCTCAGAGTACTGGAGGCTGGAAGTCCAAGATCAAGGTATCAACAGAATTGGTTTCTCCTGTGAACCTCTTTCCTTGGCTTATAGATGGCCATCTTCTCCCTGTATCTTCACATGGCCTTCCCTCTGCGCTTGTCTGTGTCCTAATCTCTTCTTATAAGGACAGCAGTCCTATAGATTGAGGCTCACTCTAATGACCTCATTTTACCTTGATTACATCTTTAAAGATCCTAACTCTAAATATAGTCACATTTTGAGGCACTGAAATTACGACTTCCCCAAGGAAATGCCTGTTGGGGGGCAAGGGGCACAGTTCAACCCATAATACCTATCAACCCTTGAAAATGTATCAAAAGAGATAATGCATCTTTCCCTACCCCTTGATGAAAACTACTGGGTTTATTGTTTTTTTGCTTACTTATCTAGATCTCTTGGTGATTCAGTTCAGAAATTAGATTGGTCTGTTTAATGTTATCAATTGAAACTCTGAGTGAAATCTAGTGGCAGATCATCTCCCTTTCTCTAAATTGGGCTACTTTAGGTTGGAAGTCTGCAGTGGGATAGGGCAGCATTGACTTCTCTATTTCACTGTCTTGAGTTTTTTGTTTTGCTTTCTTTTCTTTTCATTCTTATCTCCCTTGCCCACTCCCAAATTCCTCCAGGCTTCTAATTAGCTTTTGATTCTTCCAGGTTGGTAAAAGTCTAGGAGAGGTCTTACCTGAACTGTCTCTTTATTGCTCCTTCCTGTTCTCTGGCCTGGCAGAATTTGATGCTCCCTCTCCTGACTGTGGTTCTTCCTATATTCCCATCACTAAGTACCTCTCACTGCAGTGCTAGGAGGACCACTTTTTATCACTTGACAACTCAGAGAGACAAGATGACCCAGGCAGGGCAGTAACTGTAACTCAGTTTCACGGCCAGCTTTGCCATGTGTGAGTCAGGTCACAGCCTGCCAAACTCCACAAGTGTAAGAAGCACATAGAAAGCTCTCAGAGTGGGGTCCTACATAATTTGTTGGGACCAATGCAAAATGAAAATGCAGAATCTATTGTTCAAAATTATGAAGACTTTCAAGATTACAAGGCCCTGTTCAACTGCAAGAATTGCACACCCATGAAGGTGCCCCTGCCATGAGTCCTCCTCTTCATAACTTTGTCACTGGAAACTGGCCCCATCCCTCTAGAGCAACCTTTCTACTGCCAAGACCCTTTAATACAGTTCCTCATGTTGTGGTGACCCCCAACCATAAATTTATTTTCGTTGCTACTTCATAACTGTAATTTTGCTACTGGTAATGAATCGTAATGTAAATATTTGTGTTTTCCGATGGTCTTAGGAGACCCTGCTAGATGGTCTAGATGGTAATTTCAGTGCCTCAAAATGTGACTATATTTAGAGTTAGGATGGTTGTGACCCACAGGCTAAGAACCACTAGCAGGGTCTCCTAAGACCATCAGAAAACACAGATATTTACATTACGATTCATTACCAGTAGCAAAATTACAGTTATGAAGTAGCAACGAAAATAAATTTATGGTTGGGGGTCACCACAACATGAGGAACTGTATTAAAGGGTCTCGGCATTAGGAAGTTTGAGAACCACTGCTCTAGGGGGAGGGCAACTACTCCCCTCATAGACTTCCTTACAAAGTTCTCCACCTTTTGAAACCTCCTGTCCTCCTGTTATGTGTCAAATTGTCTCCCTGCAAAAGATATGCTAAAATCCTAAACCCCAGTATCTCAGGATGTGAACTTATTTGGGAACAGGGTCATTGTAGAGGTAATTACTTAAGGAACCAGGAGGTCATACTGGAGGAGGGCAGGCCCTTAAACCAGGGTTTGGCAAACTCATTAGTCAACAGAGCTGCAGTTTGCCGACCACTGCTTTCAACCAAAATGACTGTCATCCTTATAAGCAGACAGAGACATACAGAGAGAAGACAACACACCTGTGAATCGGGAGATGGGAATTGAAGCCATGTGCCTACAAGCTGTGGGAACTGCTGGCAAATTGCAGAAGCTAGAAAAAGCAAGGAATGATTCTCCCTTACAGGTTTTAGAAGGAATATGCCCCTCCGACAGCTTGATTATTGAGTTGTAGATTTAAAAATTGTGAGACAATAAATTTCTGTTGTTTTAAACCATCCAGTCTATGGTAGTTTGTTATGACAGCCCTAGGAAACTAACACAGTTCCTTTTATTGCTTTGCAGGTATTCCAAATTGTCATTGCAAATTCTGCACATAGGGAAGTCTGGTTCTATATTTCATCTCTATTGTACCTCAGTGTCTGGGATGAAAATTATGACATCCAGTTTTACTTTACAAAAGCTTTGGAACAACCATTTTTATAATAATTTTTCTATTTAAATATGCACAGTGAATTTTACTGTGACTAGGTGATTTTTCTTTTTATGCATATTTACAGAGCTCAAATTTATTGTGTTTCTTAATTGATGTCTTAAATGAGTTTAGCAATAATTTCCAACATATGAAGGATGGTAGCCAATTCCAACCACAATTCCTTTTAATGTTATTCTGATTATTTTTTTTATTGATTAAGGTATTACGTATATGTCCATATCCCCTATTCTGATTATTTTTAAGTAAAGGTAAGCATTTTTATTATTCTATATATGTATCTGGTTTGTTCTGGATTTTTCATTTCAGTAATGTCCAAAGGAATTTTATAATTCTTCAAATATATACAATGAAGACAAAATTTAAACAATTTTCAAGGACTGCTATGAGAATGATCTTCTAAAATATTCTGTATGAAATTAATGCTTTATTTCACACAATGAAAGATTGTGTCTATACATTTTTTTAAAAGTTTCATCATGCTTAAAATGCTAATGTTGTATAGTTACTTCTTTAAAAATATCCCTTTATCTTTACTCCTCTGGAAAAATGCAAGCAAATATTTGCTTAGATTAGTAGCATAAGCACATCTTTCAAGCAGTGCAAGTTTCAAAGCAAAATCACTGTTTCCTTATTTGGACTGGACCAAGGCTCCTTTAGCAAGAGGCTCAGGAACTAAACGCCCTCTACTGGCTCTGTCTTGCCATAGGCCTTTTCTTTTATCCTTGGATGGAGAAATATTTTGCAATATGCACAATTTATGATGTATAATCTCTCTTTAAAAGGTTCACACACTTATTTTATCCAGCTTTACTATGCAGGTTGGGATTTCCCTAGATTTAATTTTAATTTATAAAATAATTTTTCTGTTGAGTTCCTCTGAACAATATTTTCCATAGAGTTCACTTTTAAGGGACTCTATCACTTTATGCCAACTGCTTCACTACTTAGATGAAGACATCAAAGCCAACAAATTTACTGGATTCACCCAATTTGCCAGAGATGCTTAGTGATGGAAGTCTCTCTGGACCCCAAGGTCACTGTCACTATTATTGTACTTGACTCTACTGCCCCTTACACACCCATCACTTAGTCATTTTGGAGCTTTGGGCTCTCTGGGAAATCACTTTAGTTATCTGAAGTACGATCAATTTGAGAAATTTGTTAACAACCATCCAGAGGGAAAAAATTATAAGAAAATAAACACTAGGTTTTTTCTCCCCTCTTCTATAAAAATAGCCCAGGAAATTTTGTATTGAAATAACAAGGAAAAACATTTAGCAACAAAAGTTAGAACTTTAGCATTGTGATTTTTCAAAATGCTCTCTTTTACTGTATGTCACACAATCCTGAAATCAGCACAGAAAATGCACAGATGGACCTGAATTCATCAATGGAGCTTCTAAGTAAAGAGACTTTGCTCCCAGACAGGTCCTTTTTCTGTTACTTGATTCCAAGCTGCATCTATAGCCTGTTTGCCCAGTGGTTTGTGCAGAAGAGGTTAAGGAGAAGTAGCTAGCTTCTAACTGTGTATTCTTAACTTACATGCCTAGATGACATCTGTGGTGTTTCACAATTCCAATGATCTAAAACTGTTATTAAAAACAGGATGTGGGTGTGAATCTCGTGTTCAATGTTTCCATTCTGTCCTGAAATCATCTGTGACGTATCAAATCTTTCTCCTTTCACTTCATTAAAACTGAATGTAATAATTTGCTGTTTCTTAATTTGGATCAGCAGTCATCTCATTCTTGAGTCCCTGACCCGGTATGTGCTGATCACATCACGAGGACTATTCTTCCTGTTCTGCTATACTCAGGAAAAGATTACCCTCCTTATATGACTTCCTTCATGCAGCTCTTTGTAAGGACTCTTACCTAGATAGCTTGCTCGCACTGTGTTGTAGGTATGGCATCATTTGTGTGTATCTTGGAGCAGGACAGCACTAAAACAATGGGCTTTGGAAAATGACAGAGACCTGGGCCTGAGACTTCCCTCCACACTCCGCTATTTGAATGTGCAGATGTGGTCTATGGTGAATTCTCAGAGCAGAGTTACTGTGAAGCTCTGTCAAAATCTTGGCTTCCTTATCTGGGAAAAGAGACAAAGATGCCCCTGGTTTCCTGAGCTATTTCAGAGTTTGAGTGAAATGATCCATGTAAACTCTAAACACGGTAGCTGCCCCAAGTAACATCTAAGTATTGGTTATTATCTGTGCAAAATCTAGACATATAATCTATATTTATTACATTCTGTCTCATCCTTTGTTTTATTTTTAAGCTTTGCTGTCCCTATAACAATACTAAGGATATTTTTTCAACACCTCTGGAAAAAATTCTAGAAAAAAATGTATGTACTCAATAATTACTGAACTGAAATGAAAACAATTTCCTTTAGAAATCTCTCATTCACTTTGTGGAAAACAGAGCAAGAAAGTTAATATAATAAACCAGATGCACTAAAACGATAACAAAGTGTGATTGATGTATCTACTTTCTACTTCATTGTTAAATCTTCCCATTTTAAACACTACTGATGTTAAAGATTATATACTGGAGGCCTGGTGCACAAAATTGGTGCACTTGGGGAGGGGGGGGCGGTGGGCGATGGCACAGCCCAGCCTGCGCTGCTCTCTTGCAGTCCGGGAGACCTCTGGGGAAATCTGACTGACGCAGAGGTGGGAGAGGCTCCTGCCACCACTGTGCTCGCCAGCTGTGAGCCCGGCTTCTGGCTGAGCAGCGCTCCTCCTGTGGGAGTGCACTGACCATGCAGGGGGCAGCTCTGCATTGCACGTCTGTTCCTTGGTGGTCACTTCATGTCATAGCAACCAGTCATTCCACCATTCGGTCGATTTACATATTAGTCTTTTATTATACAGGATGTTTAATACTTTATACTGCCTTGAAGGGTTTTCAATGAAGTCTAGAACTCAAGAAATCTAACATGTAAACATTATGCCCAGATATTTATATCTTATTATTATTATAGTATTAAATACAAATTTGAGCCCAAACACAATTCCTTCCAAAAGACACCCCACTAGCTATTTGAATGTGCAGATGTGGACTATGGTGAATTCTCAGATGACCCCAACTTTCTTGCTCCCTGGTGTACATGCCCTGTATAAACATGCTTCCTTTGAGTATGGGTGAGACTTTGACTATGACAGGAAAGTCACTCTATGATTACATTATTCTACACAAGACCTCCTTTTAGCCAACAGAAAAGAGAGATTTTTCTAATGGCCTTCAAGACCCAAACTGCTGCCTAGCCATCATGGCTCAGTGATTGAGCATTGACCTATGAACCAGCAGGCCGATTCCCAGTCAGGGTACATGCCTGGATTGCAGGCTCAATCCTCAGTGTGGGGCAAGCAGAAGGCAGCCAATCAATGTTTCTCTCTTACCACTGATGTTTCTATCTCTCTCTCCCTCTCCCTTCCTCTCTGAAATCAATAAAGATATATATTTTTTTTTTAAAAAGACTCAAACTGCCACATTTTGAAGAGGGCCACATGACAGGGAACTAAGGGCTGCCCCTTGCTGCTGAGAGCAACCATTGGTAGAAAGCCAGGAAAAAAAAATGCCAAAAACCAAAAAGACGGGACCTCAGTCTTCCTACTGCAAGAAACTGAAGCTGACCACTAACCAGAAATCTTGGAAGAGGATCTGGAGCCTCCTGGATTGAAATCACAGCTCCAGGCAACACCTCTATATCAGTTGTTTGCAACCCTGAGCAGACATCTCAGCCACGCTGAGCCTGAATTTCCAGCCCACAGAACTGTGAGGTAATAATTTTATGTTGTACTAAGCCAGTGGTTGGCAAACTCATTAGTCAACAGAGCCAAATATCAACAGTACAATGATTGAAATTTCTTTTGAGAGCCAAATTTTTTAAACTTAAACTTCTTTTAATGCCACTTCTTCAAAATAGACTCGCCCAGGCCATGGTATTTTGTGGAAGAGCCACACTCAAGGGGCCAAGGAGCCACAGTTTGCTGACCATGGTACTAAGCCACTAAATTTGTAGGGCTTTTTGTTATACAACAATAGAAAACTAACACACTGACCATCAGGAAAAAGGAGGTTCATGCAAAAACTAGAATCATTCTCACCAAGTGGAACACCTTCTCCTATGCTGTATCTCTATCATTTATTTATTCATCCAATCACCCATCTATTTATTCAACTGATACTTTTGAGCACGTAGAATTTTCAGGCTTTCTCCAATCCATATAGGCCCTTTATGAAACTCTGAATGTGATATGTCAACATCGAATAGAGTGCCAACATTTCTGTAAGTTTCCTCCAATATGCCAGCCTGCCTTGAACTCTATTCTCCAAGTGCTCATTACTAATGATTTTCTGTAACATTTATCTTTCTCTTGCTAGTCCTGTGGGCTATGTTTTTCCACTGAATGTATCATTCCTTCAGTATTGGTCCTCAAACCAATTGCAGAAGAAAAGTGCATTCTTGGATGGGATACTCTCCTTTAGCCCTGGGCAATTTAATACCAACTTTCCCTTTGTGAACTAAGATCAGGCTCTATTTAGTGTGGCTTCCTCCAAAAGCTGAGATTGAGATAAGGATTCAAGGGCAAGCAGTTTATCAGGTAGATGATCCCAGGACAGACCACTAGAGCAATAAGGAAGGGAAAGTAGCCAATTGAAGACACATAATTAATGAAATGTACTGTGGGCAACTGAAGCTTAATCCTGTTGGGGATCTTTGGCAACTAGTATAGAACAAGCACTCTAGTCTCAGTCTCCTCCAAGGTGAAGGAGCTGGGGTTAATGACACCACTGCCCCCAGCTTCTGCTTGAAGAGTGCTTCTGGGGAGTAGAACTGATTCATTCCCCAGATGTGACTGATGGACAAAGCAGCCTCTGGCAGTAAAGGGACAGAGGTTCTGGTGTTTGGATGTTGAGCTGGAAGCACGTGGAAGGAAAGAAATTAAACAACATTTGGGAGCACCTGCTGTGCATTCAACAAAATATCAGTCATTTAAAAGACAATGTATATTAAATATGATGTACCACAACTCATATACTATACATTTCTTCAAGAGCCTTTCAGGTAAGCATTATTATTCTTTTAAAAATGAGGAGAATGAGGTTTAAAAAGGTTAAATAACTTCCAAAGTCACTCATTTTGAAAATGAAAGAACCTGTCTTTGAAGTATGGTTTATCAGGCCCCAAATACCATGCCCTTTTCACACACTTTTCATATGCTCTTTCTCACATTAGCATTTTGCTTCTCAATGATTTTTTTCAAAAATTAAACTCCATACTTTATTAAGATTTTACTAATTTTCCCCTAAAATTCAACATGAGCCCATGTTAATTTTTCCCCAGCATCCCATCTAGATTATCACATTACATTTAGTTATCACATCTCCTTAGCCAACTGTCATGTTCAGACTTTCCTCTTAAAAAAAAAAGTGTGTGTGTGTGTATGTGTGTGTTGATTGATTTCAGAGAGGAAGGGAAAGGCAGAGAGAAATAGAAACATTTCTATTTCCTGACCAGGAATCGAACTGTGACCTCCTGGTTCATTGGTTGACGCTCAACCACTGAGCCACACTGGCCACACTGGCCAGGCTCCACTTTACTCTTTTTGATGACTGACAGTTTTGAGGAGAAGAGGTAGGGTAATTTCCCTCAGCTTGGGTTTGTCTAATTCTTATCTAATGGTTAGATTGAGGTTGTAGGTATTTAAGAGGATGAAGTGCAGTTGTCATTATATCATATCTAGGGTGCATGGTATCAACCTGACCCACAATGTACAACTTGGATCACTTACCTGGACATAGCACTTGCCATGTTTCTTCGCTATAAGTCACCACAACCCCCTTCCATAGTCTAGTCTTTGGAAGCAAGTCAATAAGCACAGCCCACATACAAGGTGGGAAGAAGAAAAAATTCCATCTTCTGGAAGGGCGATCATAAATTATTTGGAATTCTGTACAGGAGATCCCAGAATTCAATGTTAATGTGTCTTAACTTCAGTCTAAAATTGGGCATCATATCCTTTTATTTGATTTACTATTTCTTAAGATTCCCATAATAAAACATGAATCCAGCTCATGAGCCACCTGTTTCACTCACTGGATAAAGAAAAGGTCTCTGTAATAGGTGGATTCTGCCACCTAGAAGTGGCATTTTCTCTCTGCAGTCTCTAGGCCCTGGATTGAGCACCTGCAGGTGTGACCTTTAAATACTGCTTTGTTCATTCCTTGATGCTACAGTGGCCATAAAATGCATTTTGGAATTTGTTAAGAATCAGGGTTTTTTTTTGGAAAAAGAAAGAACCTCTTAAAACAAAAGCAAAAATACACGAAGTTCTGCATATTCCACCCAGATGCACATATTTTACTTCTTTTAAACTTAAAAAAAAAAATCCCCAAATCTATTTACAAAGTTAGCAACTAAAGAGTTGAAATATGTCTATCTGGTAGGTTTTCATTAGAAGCCTAAGATTCTTTATGGGAAATGAAGATGGACGCTAGGCTGTTTCCATGGTAACTCACTGAAACATGCCTTTTTTCACTTAATGGAAAGGTATCATTTCTGTACATACCCACATGTAGCTCCTTGCTCTGTATTGGATCAAGTCCTTTGATAAAAGAATAAAAGAAATGCACTGCAAAAAAGTTCTATAGTTCTGTCCCTGCTTGTGGTTAAATTATACTTGGCACTAAATAACAAGAATGAAAAGCCCTTTTCATTTTGGCTATATTCATTCACCAGGCCATT
The DNA here is from genome assembly GCA_026230045.1 of Corynorhinus townsendii. NCBI lineage: Eukaryota > Metazoa > Chordata > Mammalia > Chiroptera > Vespertilionidae > Corynorhinus > Corynorhinus townsendii. The sequence goes on from JAPDVU010000005.1 coordinate 61,658,450, forward strand.
TTTAATAACAAAAGTGCATGTCCAAGTATTTTCATGAGTTTGTATTAGACACAGGTTACAAGCTATCCTTTGACAACCTTTGCAGTCTGAAAGCTCTTTGTTCCTTTGTCCCCTTAGTTCAAAATTTCCTTGCTTGAAACTTACATTCTATTATTATCTTAGGTCCTCTATTTATCAAACTTAATTTTCTACTCTCCCTAGTCCAGGCCTGCCGCTCCATTTGGTCCTGTACCCTACTCACTGTCCTCATACACCCCTTCTTTGTGCTCACTGTCAGTTTTCTGAAGCTTTTGAAAACCATTCCTGTCCTTATCAGACCTTTTTTTTTCTGAATGCTTCCTACATAGCAGCAAAAATTCTTTGTTTCAAGAATCATTGTTTTATCTTACCATTGAGATTGAGTATAGGAACTATGTTCCTATTTACTTATCTTTCATCTTGTAAAAAAGTGGAAGTGGATTTACACAGAATTTTATATATATGACATAAAAATAGATAATAGGGAGGAAACAAAAGAGAAAAAACCTATCCACATCTATATATATAAAACCCTAATGTGCGAATAGACTGAACGGTGGAACAACCGAACAACCGGTCACTATGACATGCACTGACCACCAAGGGGCATGTGCAGAACATGGTGGGTATCAGCAGCAGGTGGCAGAGTGCAAAACATGGTGGGCATCGGCTGCAGTGGGATGGTGGAGCAGATAAGTGGGGGCGCCAGATCAAGGCGGGGCACCGGTTGCTTTCATCAGGGTAAGCCACTGGTGGTTACTGGAAATTCTTTGCTCCTGTGTGCCATGGTCCCACCCAGTGCTTGCATCTGCTGCTGGTGCTGGCCCCTCTCACCCCCACTGCCGGCACCAGAGCCACTGCTGGCACCCACTGCCAGTGCCTGGTGCCAGCCCTGATTGCCCCTCAGGGCTTCTCCATCTCCCCCTGCTTCTGAGGGGCAATCAGAGCCAGAAGCCACCTCTTGCACCCACTGCTGGCACCAGCCCCACTTGCACATGCTGCTGGCGCCAGCCCCAATTGCTCTGCGCTTTTAGCAGGTTCAAGGGGGGCCGGCACCATCAGTGTGTGGGAGTGGCAGCAGCTGGAGTGGGGCTGCCAGCAAGACAGGGAATGGGGATGGGGGGCCATGACAGGAGGGGCCAGGCGGGGGCATGAAGGATGGGCCGAGACCCACCCCTGTGGCCACCACAGCCATGCGGCCCACAGTTCCTTTCAAGGTGCACAGAATCATGCACTGCGCCCTTACTAAAAATAATCTACACTAATAAAAGAGAAACATGCAAATTGACCATACCTCTGCTATGCCACAAGCCACACCCACAAGCCAATCAGGAGTGAGCATGCAAATTAACCCAACCAAGATGACTGCAGCCATGAGTGAGCAGGAGGCTTGGGTTTCCCCGGGAATTGAGAAAGCCAAGCTTCCCACCCACTCTGGCTGGCCCTGGCCTCCACTCAAGGCTACAAAGTTTCAATTATAGAAGATAAATAAATCCCAGATACCAGGGCCTCCACTTGGGTTGCCAGGGGGCTTGGCCAGCCTGCAAACCACCAGGGGCCCCTCGCCCAGGCCACCCCATGCCCCAAAGGAACCCCCACTCTGATCCAGGACACCCTTCAGGGCAAACCAGCTGGCCCCCACCCGTGTACCAGGCCTCTATCCTATATAATAAAAGAGTAATATGCAGATTGACTGTCACCCCAACACACAAGATGGCTACCCCCATGTGGTCAAAGATCCTGCCCCCATGTGGACACAAGATGGCCACCACAAGATGGCCAAGCAGGGGAGGGCATTTGGGAGGGACCAGGCCTGCAAGGAAGGACAGTTAGGGGCAATCAGGTCAGCAGGGGAGGGCAGTTAGGGGTGATCAGGCCAGCACAGGAGGGAAGTTGGGGATGACCGGGCCTACAGGGAAGGGCAGTTAGGGGCAATCAGGCTGGCAGGGGAGTGGTTAGGGGGTGACCAGGCTGGCAGGCAGAAGCAGTTGGGGCAATCAGGAAGGCAGGCAGGCGAGCAGTTGGGAGCCAGCAGTCCTGGATTGTGAGAGGGATGTTTGACTGCCCGTTTAGGCCCGATCCTACTGGGATCGGGCCTAAATGGGCAGTTGTACATCCCTTGAGGGGTCCCAGATTGGAGAGGGTGCAGGCTGGGCTGAAGGACACCCCCCTCCCCCCACACAAATTTCATGCACTGGGCCTCTAGTAATATAATAAAAATAATCTAAGAATGAGCTAATATAAATAATAATCAATAGAATATTATTATTTTTTTCTGTATGGACTATGTGGTTAATAGGAAAGGAAAAATAAAAAACAACACACACAAAAAAACCTCTTATTTAGGAGACAAATAACTGGATAATATCCAGTACAATACTAGTATGAAATCCTCTTAAGGAAATCCATGGGAAGGACTCTATGTTATTAACAAATAGCATATTCACCACCTTCCTCATACACAAAACAAGAGTTGGTGCTTTAGGTATATTTTTGTATTCCTCTTGGTGCCCATATGTTATTTGGGTACATGTGTGGTATTTATATATGGTATTCAACAAAATCTTGAGTAATAAGTTTATTTTTTCTTTCTTTAAATCATTAGTTTTTGGTTAGCTAGCAGATTGCTCAAAACTGTCACATTGTTCTGAGACATTTTCTAAAAGCATTTGTTTTCTAAATGCTTTTTCCCCCCCTCTAAATTCAAGCTTTCTAAATTGAGTTATCCTGTCACTGGCTCAAAGATTTTACAGATCATTTGGATTTCCTGCTCTTGCCTCTTTAATAAAAGAGATTAAGAATACTAGAACTGATGGACATCTAGTTCAAACATATCAATGTATAGTATTGGATACTGAAGGACAGAAAGGACAAAGGACTTTCATAAAGCCACTGCCTTGACAGAAGGTTTGTGCCCCACCCCCCACTCATATATGAAGCCCTAAAACTGCCAGGTGATGGTATTTGGAGGTGGCATCTCTGAGAAGTAAATAGATTTAGGTGAGGTCATGACTGTGGGGCCCCCATGATGGGATTAGTGTCCTTATAGGAAGAGGACCAGACCAGAGCTTGCTTTCTGTCTCTGGCATGTGAAGAATGATGCATAAGAAAAGCATCTGGAGATAAAGTGAAGAAAGGAATGAGGTTCTGAAGATTGAAAAGGCACAGAGAGAAAAGTTCTACTGGGACCAAATAGTTGATGTAGAAAAGCCTAAATCTTGGTAAAACTAGCAGAAAACGTGGAGCCTATCTCTAAGCAACAGGAACTTTAGAGCAGATAAATTGGTTGGCTGAAGAAGCAGGTTAATGCTGTCCCTAGCAAAACATTTTTCTTGTAGTAGATTTTTTGGTTAACAGCCTACAATTCTCAGTAAGAAGAGTTCTATTGGTGGTGTGGGATAAGAGAGGTATATATGCTTCTGTGTGTGTGTTGCGTTTTATTAAACTAGGATAATATGCAACTTTCTGCTTTATGAGAATGTGTAATATTTTACTTTTTACAGAAGGGTGTTTTTTTAAATCAAAATATTATGGGTATCTCATTTATTAAATGAAATGTATGTGAAATTTCCCAGATTACTTAACATATTTTAAAATTTGAGCCTATGGAAATTTAATTTTAAACATTTTAGAGTGTGGGCTGATATAATTATATACTATAATTAAGTATCATTATGTTTAATCAATAAAATAAATATTTTTATCCTACTATGTGCACTGATATCACCATTTCCTAAGACACCTTCTTAGAGACTATCATCCCCTCGAAGCCCAGTCTGGTGCCCCTCCTTGTTGCTCCCACAGCCCATTTTCCAATTACTGCTTCTTGATCAGGAATCACAGTAGAACTTTTTACCATTTCAACACTAGGAATAACTGAGCCTTTTCTGAAGCTGGTTTACTTCTACATTTTGACGTAATGAATCATATAATCCATTTTGTACTTGTAGCTAGAAAGCTAAGAGCCAAATTGTGGCTTATTAAAATAAATGTAAGATTTCAGGGAATTAATTTTAAGTACTTTTACAGTAAAATAGTAAAAGTGCTTTGTAGGTTGACTTGCATTGCCAATTTTTCCATAGCTTTTGGAAAAAAAAAGTCATATGTGATCAATGTTAACTATCATTATGCATAAATACATACAATTAGACTGTACAATGTTTAGAAGAAAAAATAAATCTGAGAAACAGACAATATTAGTATTTAATTTTTAGGAAACATTTAGAAAAAAAAAATCTCACATCTGAGTAACTCCTACCAGGGAAAGAAAAGGGTTGAACACAATGGATTTGTCATTTGTTACTATGCAAGGAAATATTCTGGCCAGGCAAAACTAGGCAGAATTAGATCTTAAGTTTAAGTTCTTGAAAATTTTAATCAACTCCAAGCTTAGTAGATATTCTTTTAACGTAAATAATAATGCAATTTATTTGAATTAAGAAAATGTTATTTATGATTATTTGCTCAGTTCTCTTTAAAAAAAACATTTAAAAATATTTTTTTATTGATTTTTTTTTACAGAGAGGAAGGGAGAGGGATAGAGAGTTAGAAACATCAGTGAGAGAGACATCGATCAGCTGCCTCCTGCACACCTCCTACTGGGGATGTGCCCGCAACCAAGGTACATGCCCTTGACGGGAATCGAACCTGGGACCCTTCAGTCCGCAGGCCGACGTTCTATCCACTAAGCCAAACCAGTTAGGTCTCAGTTCTTGAGTTAAGATGAAAAAAAAATTACAACAATTTTTAGAATCCCTGTGAGGAATTTATTAACTATTAACTAAAGAGGTTATTATCATTTAATATTATAAGCATTCACTTTTAGTTATTTTATATTTTTTAGTTTTTTAAAATGTAGGTCTTAGAGCTTATTGACAATGTTCTCTGCTACAACAATGACACTAAAATTGAAAAGAGAATACAAAAGTCAAAATAAAATGAAATCTCCATAAGCAAAATTTTCATAATTGAAACATTCTGTAGAACCAGTGTAATTTAAAGCTATTCTTTTTAGCTACCACTTCATTTCTTGCAGTAGCAAGATGAAATAATATATGTTTTTAACTTTGAGGTACGTTTAATACCTTAGACCTCTTTTCCAAAGAGGTGAATTGCTTACAGATGCTAAACTAGATTATTTCTGGTGTTCCTCCTATATTAATTTCCTGTGGCTGCTGAAACAAATGATCACAAACTTGGTGGCTTAAGGCAAAGGAAGTTTATTCTCTTACGGTTCTGGAGGCCAGAAATCCAAACTCAGTTTCATTGGATAGAAATCAAGGTACTAGTAGGTCAGCATTCCCTCTGGAGGATCAAGGCAGAATCTCTTCCTTGCCTCTTCTAAAGCTTCAGGGCAACTGCCTGCATTCCTTCACTTGTAACCACATCATTCCTACTCTGCTTCCGTGGTCACATTGTCTTGTCTTATTCTGTGTGTGCCAAATTGCTCTCTGCTTATCAGGATACATGTGATTGCATTTAGGGCCAACTGGATAATCCAGGATAACCACCCCATCTCAAAACCCTCTACAGAATCACATTGTAAAGTCATTTTTGTTGTATCAGGTAACATTCACAGGTTTTAAGGATTAGGATGTGGAAATCTTTGGGGGTCATTTTTCAGCCTACTATAGCTCCAAATCTAGGCATTTTCAAAGAAACAATTTCTGGCTAACTTAGGTTGTTCCTTCCTTGAGGAATCTTACCCGTCTCTGGCTACGGGTAAGATTCCTCAAGGAAGGAACAACCTAAGACAGGCACAGTCGCAGAGGGGCCATCAGGAGAGAACTTGGGGGAGCAACAGAAGTGGAGCACAGACCCTCACCCCCCCAACATTGCAGGGGCTTGAACCCTCGCCTCTTCTGAAGGAGGTCTCCTGCCCCTATGGCTGCTTCGCGCTTTCCACACCCAGCTCAGATCGGGACCCAGACAACAGAAAGAGACTTGGCCCAGCTCACATCGAGATACAGGTGACAGACAGAGACTTGGCCCAGCTCACATCGGGACCCAGGTAACAGACAAGAGACTTGGCCGACAGCAGCTGCCCTATATCTACATTCAGCCTAGCATCTGGAATGCTCAGGGCCCAGTCAAGAATGCAAATAATCCTTCCCTCTAATATTTACAGGGTAAACTAAGATTGTTGGTAGAGTATTAAATTTGACAGTAAAATAGTAATCAAGTTTTCAGATTAATTTAAATAGGCTAATTGAAATAAGTGAATATTCAAGTAAATTTAATTGTACTGGACAAAAAGCTGTTCTTAAAGTAATAACTAAAATTTCTATTGGTAGTTCATCTCATGGTAAAATTCCTGAATATGCAATGAACCTAAAGCAGTCATATTTTTGGGCAAAAAAAAAAATTTAAAGATATCAAGACTGCATTATAAAATTTACAAAAACCTCCATTAATAACAAAAAAAGGGGGAGGGATAGTAGGGCAATATCATGTAAGGAAAAATATCCTATAAGTAAATTACATCTAGAAAATTTTTACTTTATCAAATTAATTTTCATTTGTAATGCTAACAGCAAGATGGCCATTAAAAAACACACATGGTGTCTAAATAAGACAAAGGAAAATCATTTGAACAAAAATAAAAAGGATCCCAAATCAATTATATAGAAAAGATTCCTTTATTAACCTGTGGTCGAGAATATATTTGTATATTTTCAGAAAACAACCCCAAGACCAGGTGGATTCCTGCAACAGAGAGGAATTGACAGGTATGCTCCAACCATGAAGACAAGAGGAAAAAACAGTCCAGAGATGGAAGATGCTGACAACACCTTGCCACATGAGCAGTCAGCAGCTGTGCACCGCTGCAGGTTACCTAGGACCAAATCAGAGAGGGTCGGACCTGCATTGCCACCATGTGCCCACCATCCAGATATCATTGCTGACATGTACACATAAGGAACTGTTAGACATTGAAACGGGGACTCAGAACAATTGGACATTGAAATTGGGACTCAAACATTTTTTTGTTTTGTTTTGTTATTATATGTTTATTTCTAGTCTGCAAAGGCAAAACTTTTTAAAGGAAAGAAATGGTGGGAAAAAGATACAGAGGCAAAGAAGCATTGAACAGACTGTCAAACTACATTGGGAAGACAGGGGAGGTTGGGCGAGGAGGGCTGTAAGAGACCAACCGAAGGACTTGTACTCATGCATATAAGCACAACCAATGGATACAAGACACTGGGGCGGGGGGGGAGGACAGGCAGGTGAAGGCATGTACTGGGGGGTAGGGGAAGTCGGGGGGAGGTCAATGGGGGAAAACAAAAAGGAGACATATGTACTACTATTTGTAATACTTAAAACAATAAAAAAATTAAAAAATTAAAAAAAAGAAACAATTTCATTCTCCAGGAAGATTTTTCCTTTATGTGGGTGAAATGCTGAAACTATTTCTGTGATAACAGCAGGTTTTTAAGTAACTTTGAAATTTTTGTATGAACTTTTTTACTCATTCATTTATATAGTAAGAAATTATTGCTATAGAAGATTTAAAAAGGAAAAGAACTAATTATTGCTTTCAAAGAGTTTACAACTTATTTCTGAAGATACAATGCATAAACATACATAACTGAATGACAGCATAAGGGCTAAAATGTAAGAGAAATATTGAGAGATAGTATAAAAGTAAAAAAAAACACAAATGAGAAAAATTTAAATATGAGTTCAGAAGAAGGAAATATCAATGTAGATTGCAAAGTAGAAAAAAATGCAATACTATTTGAAGAAGATTGAGTTTTGAATTGGAACTAGATAAACTATGTAAACAGTAGAACTGTGGAAGAGAATCCAAGATGGCGGCGTAGGTAAACACCTAAACTGCTGCCTCCCACAACAATTTAAACTGCAACTAAAAGACAAAATGTCTATCACCCAGAACCACGGGAAAGCTGGCTGAGTGGAAGTTCTACAACTAGAAGGAAAGAGAAAAGAGCATTGAGACGTGCACGAGCGCTGAAAAGCTGAGGTACGGAGGCGCGTGATCCGGGCTGGCTGCGGGCGACTGGGTGCTTTGCTTTTTTCAACTGAACGGAGATAAGCCCCCAATTACTCTGAAATCCAGTCTCTGGGGAGACGCGGGGGACCCAAACTCCTACAGGGAGAAGCTGGACTGTCTGCCAGTGAGAGTGGCTTGCTTGCAGAGCTGCACGCAGGAATAACTGTTTACGGCACTGGGGCACGGGACTCCAGGACGGACGCCGTCGGGGACACAGAGCCAGCTAACTAGCAGCCATTGCTGTTTGCCACGCCCTAACCTAGTGACGCCCTGAGACCCCGCCCCACACAACCTACAAACCCACCCAAGCTCCAAGCAGCCGAGTTAGCATAAGAAAAGCCTGCCCTATCGCAGCTTAACCTAGAAAACTTGCAGCCTGGGTCAGACAGCTCCAAAACCTCCAAACCCCAAGCAAAGAGGAGAAAACTGCAGCTCTCACTGTAGCTCCTGCTGAGTGGCCTCAGACAGTAGCTGACCTGCACCCCATTGGAGATCCAGAAGCCAGTGTACCTAGTGGTCAGTGTGAGACACCAGATTTCAACTCCTCACATCCATAAGTGACACATTCAAGAGGCAGACTCAGTGAGCACCAAAGCCCCACTGAAACAAGTCCTGCCCCATAAGCGTGTCTTCAGCACAGCAGTTCTTCCATTATAGACACAGGGAGTGCTCACAGCTAATTGGCCTGGAGGTCAATTCCTCCCAGCGTACTAACAGCAATTCAGGCTTAACTACACCAAGACTTTGCACTCAGCCCACAAAGGGGTGTACCAAGAGCATCCACATCAGGTGATTGGGGAGGCTGAGCTACTGCCCCCTATAGGTCACCTACCACACAAAGCCACTCCATCAACACAGGGAAGCAGCCAAAATGCAGAAACAAAGAAACATGTCACGAATGAAAGAAACGGAGGAAAGCAAACTACTGGATGACATAGAGTTCAGAACCACATGTATAAGGTTACTCAAGAATCTTCTTAAAACCGCTGAGAAACTTAATGAGACCTTCAAGGAGTTTAATGAGAATGCCAAAAAAATGGAAAAGGATCAGTCAGAAATGAAGCATACACTGTCTGAAATAAAGAATATACAGAAACTCAACTGTAGATCAACATACCCCAAGAATCAAACCAAAGATCTGAAATATGTGGAAACAAAAAACATCCAACCAGAAAAACAAAAAGAAAAAAGAATCCAAAAATATGAAGATAGTGTAAGGAGCCTCTGGGACAACTTCAAGCGAACCAACATCCAAATTTTTGGGGTGCCAGAAGAAGGGAGAGAGCAAAATATTGAAAACGTATTAGAAGAAATAATGACAGAAAACTTTCCCTACCTGGTGAAAGAAATAGACTTACAAGTTCAGGAAGCGCACAGAACCCCATACAAGAGGAACCCAAAGAGGACTACACCAAGACACATCATAATTAAAATGCCAAGGGCAAAAGACAAAGAGAGAATATTAAAAGCAGCAAGAGAAAAACACTTAATTACCTACAAGGGAGTACCCATACGACTGTCAGCTGATTTCTCAACAGAAACTATGCAGGCAGAAGAGAGTGGCAAGAAATATTCAAAGTGATGAATAGCAAGAACCTACAACCAAGATTACTCTACCCAGCAAAGCTATCATTCAGAGTCGAAGGTCAGATAAAGAGCTTCACAGACAAGAAAAAGCTAAAGGAGTTCATCACCACCAAACCAGGATTACATGAAATGCTGAAGGGTATCTTTTAAGAAGAGGAAGAAGAAGAAAAATGTAAATATAAAAATTATGAACAACAAAATGACATCAAATACATACCTACCAACAAGTGAATCTAAAAATCAAGTGAATGAAAAATCTGAAGAACAGAATGGACTGGTGAATATAATAGAATCAGGGACATAGAAAGGGAGTGGACTGACGATTCTCAGGGGAAGCAGGTGTGAGGGGTGCGGGAAGAGATTGGACAAAAATCTTACTCCTATGGATGAAGACAGTGGTGGGGGGTAAGGGCATGGGGTGGGGTGGGGAATCAGGAGGGGAGCTATGGGGAAAAATAAAAGAGGAACACCTGTAATAATCTGAACAATAAAGATTTATTTTAAAAAAAAACAGTAGAACTGTGTAAACTAGAATTTATATAGTTAGAAAAGTAGGTAAAGGTCATACCACGTTGGTATAAGAAAGATGATTAAAAAACAAACAGATAAATAACAATTAAAAAAAAAATCTGGTCCGGCTTTACTCAATAGATATAGCTTCAGGGCAACTGCCTGCATTCCTTCACCTGAACCACATCATTCCTTCTCTGCCTCCGTGGTCACATTGTCTGGTCTTGAGCTGAGAATCTGTATAGGTGAGCAACAGGAGATAAACTTACAAAGGTAGGAAGTGGTCAGATTAGATAGAACTTGGGCTTCTAAAGGGCATTTTTATCTTGTAAAAACCAGGAACTTAAAAAAATATTTTTAGCTTTTCTAGTTGGGAGTGATATGTTGGAAGAAGTCCTCACTTCATTATGGAACATGAGTAGAGTGAAGATGGGAGCAGATTGGAGCTATGGGGAAGCTATATTGACAACTATTATACTAATCAAACTATCCAGGCAATCAAAGCCCAGATAAAGTAGAATTATTAATGAAAGAAAGTAAGAAATAGATAAAAATGACACTGGAAAGAATCCACAGGGTTTAGTATCTAGTTTGGGGATGACAGGGGTGATGAAAGATAAGAGAGGAAAATGTAAAAGATGGGTAAAAAAAAAAGGCTTTGAATAAAAGATGTAGTTATAGATACACTGAGCTTGGGGCTACACTTCTTCTAGCAAATATAAATGTGTATTAGTCAGTTTGAAACAATGGGTGGAAGCTCAGTGACTGTTATGACTTTGGAGCTTCTTTATTGGTAAATTCGAGGGGATCAATTACCTAGGAAAATTAATAGACTCACTGGCTTGTACCTGTATCCCACAGGCTTTGTTGATACAAGACTGGTCTTGTAATTGTAGGTCCTGTTGAGACTTTCTCAGAATGAAAGTAACTCTTGGATTGATGGACTTGTGGATGAGCAGAGACCTCATGATCTCCGGAAAAAAGTGGACCAATGTAAAATATTTGTTTTGGGATATTCTCTCCTACTAACATCATAGACTAACATCATCTAGAGTGTCTCTTATAGGCTAAGATAATAAGGTTTTGTTGAATGAATGATTGAGCCAAATTACCATTTCATCCTCAGTATATTCTACTCTTTAAGTAGGAGCATAAGCCAAGACCAGAGATGTTCTCCTAACCAAGCATTAATTAGATTGAAAGTCTCTTAGAATAATTCCTATTTCTATAGAAGTTATACTAACTCTGCTCTCTTCTAGCTTGCATATATCCAACTCATTTAAACATTTAATGAATGGTACATATTCATTCTTTCCTCATAGGCCATTTCATTTCACTTGCAAATTGACTTTGTGAAATCCCTGGTGAGTTTAAATTCCATTATGCAAGTTACTAAAATTGGACAAAATTAGTGTAGAAATGGCTTCTAAGTAATTATATTATTTATAAAAATGCAAACTTTAAAATGAATACATATGTGTTGAGTGAATATATTCATTACAATCTGGGAGTACATTAGCATGTATTACTAAAATAATTAAACTTTCTCTAGGAGTGGGTCCGAAATGAGGAAAGTATCTATAACTCTCAAAAATTTGTAATATACCTGTTATAATGTTAGATTCTTCTTAGGTATAAATAATTTTAAGGAGGAGATATTTGTATAAAAGTATAAATAAGACCTAATGGTCTCTTCTTTATCTTGGCAGACAAGGAGTTTTAATAAATGGTTAGGATAAGCTTTCCTAAAGGCTTGCTACCTTGAAAAATGGCTCTGAGTCACCAACTGCAATAAATTACATGGAACGTTTCTATGTGCTTTCTGGCTCTCTTCAAATGAGTGTCTTTAGGGAAAAAGAGAAGCATTATAAACGCATTTGCTAAAATATGAGCATTTTTCTATCACTTTATGTTTTTTGTATTTTTTATATTTGGAAGGAATGAATACAATATGTATGGGGGTTGCTCCCCTCCTCCTGTTTTGTTTTGAAGATGTATTGCAATTCAAAGGGACGCAGCATTGAATTTTACAAAATTGTATATTGATACTTAATTTTAAATAAATGGTTATTTTAATAAATATTATATTAATCTAATTTGTACCCAATTAAATTTGAAATAGAAATTAGTGTCAATATTTGAGTTGATATAATATGTGCCCAATGAGACTAAGATCTATTTGCCAATTTTTGTGTTGGCTCCTTTAAGATAATGTAAATGTCATTTGAAAGCATCTCATTAAAAAGAATGGTATTTCTACATCAAAAAGAGAAAACATAAAATCAAGCAATGATTGGAATACATAAACTACTTAAAAGTCTGTATATGAAAATACACTGTAAACAAAAATGTCAAGTCAGAAAAATATCTGCAATATGACAATAGTTAATAATCTTATTTAATAAAGTGTTTTTATAAGTAGATAAGAGAAAAAAGAATCCTCTCAACCTCCAATAAAAACATACGCAAAATCTATGACGGAAACTCACAAAGTATTGATGCCAATTTTAAAAATACTTCAGTGCACTGATAATGTTAGAAATATAATTTAAAATAAAGTAAAATGTTTCTCCCATACTAAATTGGCAAAGATGAAAAACAAATAAAATACAATTCCCAATTAGGTTTGGCCACTGTGATCACAATCCTGGGGGAGTATGGTTGGGAACCAATATAAATGCAGTGAATATAAATTTGGCATAGTGAGCTGGTTTCAAGTTCAAACTGGCTTTACCATCTCAATCATTTTATTAATCTCTCAGAGTTTACATTAGACTCATGAGTAAAATTAGGGTAATAACACCATGTATTAGATTGCTGTGAGAATCAAAGAGGGTAAGGCATGTCAAATGTCTATCAGATTGTCTCTTCCTATTTTAGCTATTAGGAATGAATAAAATATATATGGGGGTTGCTTCCCTCCCCCATTATTGTCCTATTAAATTGGTAAGACATTAAAAATGACAATTTGTCACTATAACCTGAAAGACCTATACTGCTGAATAACTGCTGATATTTCAAATTTACTTCTGGACTTATTTTTTTTTCTGAAGAAGTGAATATGGATGCTCACCAATTGTAGCTACAAGGATATTGATGAGCCTTGTCTATAACAATGAAAGTTCACAAATAACACTTTGTGTTAAACAATGATGGATTGATTAAATAAATTATAATTTGCCCATTGACAATGCATCCTGTTTAGGTTAAGAAGTTACTAGTCAATAGGTAGTTTAAAAAAAAAAGCAAATTTATTTAGGTTTTAAACAGTGAGTATGTTTTAAGTTTGTGAGTGGAGCAGTATGTGGCCAATAGTGCAATTAGAGAGAACAGTTATCAGTGAACTGCAGAGATACGAAAATGCACAGAGCATCCAGGGAATGGAAAATTATAAGACATATGTTTAGAATACAGGGATTATTAGGAAGACTATGCTGGAAAGCCAGATGGGAATACAACTATTATGAGCTTTGTATATAATAACTAATGAATTTCTACTTATTCTTTGAACAGAGAGAATTATTGGAGATGTTACTAAAATTAATTCGAATATAGCTTGTATGAGGTATATGAATGAACTTCTATAGGATGTATGGAAATAATGAGATGTTTTGACCATGCAGGTTAAAGATGATATAGGCTAGGATAAATATAGGGACCCTCATTGTAAAAGGACTTAAGGTTAGGAGTCAAAGGATTACTTTCATAGAATATCAGGATTTGATGACCAATTAAAATTCAAAAGTGAAGTGTCTATGTTGGGGTTCAATTTTGGATGATTGTGTAAAAGGGAAGAAAATGAGTACATCTGAAAATAGTTGTGATTTTAATGATTAATTGGCAATAGATTCTAGAGCTCAGGAGAGAGGCTGGTGAGGAAGATATAAAATCTGAGTCATTAGCATTGTAGGGAACATAGAAATGCTTCCAGGAATCTACCAGGTACATTATCTTTTCAGAAGTATAGAGAACACTATCCCATAACTTCTAGTAAAACACTTCCTACCAGTAAATTATGTTTTTTATTTCACATGTAAAAATATAGGTTCAAGTTTTAATCAAATTCCTTTTTATTTTCATCCTTTTGAAAATGTTTAATGATCATCATAATATTACTTGCTAATATTATGCTTAAAAGAGCATTTCAAGAACAGATAGGAATGGAGTGGCTAATTTTGTCATTGTTATTTGAGGTAGAAGACTTTTATTATTAAGATTTTTAAAAGAGCACTTCAAGATGATCAAGTGTTGAATATAATAATAACACTCCACCTGCTATCTTGTTTTTCCAGTATTCCTGCTATAAAAACTTCCATGCATTCTTTCATCTATTTATTTAATTAGTTTTTTAGGTACCTACTATATCCCAAGCCTTGTGCCAGGTGCTGAGGATAAAGAGAGGAGAATGTGCTGGATATATGAGTGTTTAAGAAAAATATATCTAACCAACTACTGAAGGTTAGTTTCTTAGTGATATCTTCAGAGCTTAAAAAAGAAAAGAAAAGAAACACCAGTACTCCTGTGCAAAGAGAAATGGTTAAGGTATAATTGTCAACAGACATGAAGAACCTTCTTTTAGAAATGTAACTGAGTGGAAATAATAAAAAATCAGGGTTAACATTTGTTAATGACTTTTGTATGAAAGCAGGAGAGAGAAATTTGAATATTTTTATGGATTGAGGCTACTTTTAAGAATTCAAAACAAAATAAGCATAAAAATAGATGCTGCTTCCATGGTAACAAAAAAAAGGATAGCAATAAAAATACAGGGAAGGTAGCTCTGAGAACAAAATCCTAAAATCTGTTCTTTTTTCAAGTAAGTCTAAAATTTAAACATGTTCCTATTATTAATGACCTTTATATTTAGTTTTACCAAAGTATAAATCATAATAGGGTTTTATATAATGGGTTAATTTTTTCATAATATATATTTGTTAGACTACAGGAGAAGCAGTTTATTTTATTAGCTTAACAATATCAGAGGAAGTGTTGTGCATTTATCTTGCCTCTGGCATTAGTCACTAAATGAACATTTTATTTTTTTCTTATAGCAGTACAAAGAGAAATAATTAAGAACATAAATAAAATAATAAGTAAATATAATAATTAATGGCAATAAGTACTGAATATCTAGTATATGCCAGGCTAGTGTTAGTTGTTTTATAGATTTTACTAATCTTTAGAGAGAGAAAAATGGGGAAAATCTTTTATACACTTTATAGATAAAATATTAAAGAGATTAGATTAACCAAAGAACTTATATGCATCTATACATAACCCATGGACACAGACAATGTGCAGTGAAGGCCTGGGGGAGGGGGGCGGTCCAGGGTAGAGGGGGTCACTGAGGAAAATAAAGGGGACATCTATAATACTTTCAAGGATAAAGATACATTTAAAAATATTATGTAAATTACCATAAATTACCCAGGCTATACTAATGCTACAAAATGACGTTCTTTTGGTCTTGGTAAAAAAATGGCGACTGTGACTGTGTCTCGGGATTCTGGACTGCGGGATCGGTGGCGGCCACGAAGTAGGTGAGGGCCTTCCCACAAGCGAGCTGAGCCCTACTTCGTGGCTCTCCCCGGGGTGGGGGTGAGCATGCTGCACGTCCTTCTGATGTCGCACCAAGGAGAGCACGAGAGGCCCGAGTTCATCGCCTACCCCCATTTGTGCATCAGGACCAAGCCCTTTCCCTGGGGAGATGGTAACCATACTTTATTCCATAATCCTCATCTGAATCCGCTGCCAACCGACTTCTATGAAGATGAAGAAAGAGAACCTGGACCACTACCCAGTGGGGACCACAGCACTGGTTTGGACCATACTCTGCACACGGACCAGAAAGGTGTATGGGACCTTAAGGTGACTTCTTTCCTAATGTAAAATGATGACTATAGAGTATACTGATCTTCCATCTCGTTTATGGCAGATGGCTTAAATAAATAACTTAGATTGGCCAAAAAAAAAAAAATGATGTTCTTTCATTATCAACAGTTCATCTTTCTTCATTTTTGTTTAATTATGAAAGTAATACATATATACAAAATATGTGGAGTAAAAAGTAAAATTTTCTGTTCCAATTCAATCTTTTCACCAGAGGTAATCTATATTCCAGATAGATTTTCTATACATATCTAATAGAGTAGATAGTGATCCACACAAATAAAGATATTATAGATACTACATAGAGAAAAATGTTCACATGTATTTTTTTGTAAAGATCATTCAAAATAAATTGTACTGATTTTATTACCCTCTTTTCAATTTTGATAACAATACATATAGACTTCTCTCAGTCATTTTGCTGTCTATGTAGTATTCTATACTATGAATACATCATGATTGAATTAAATATTCCCCTCTTGGTAAATATTTAGTTGTTTTTACTGTTTGTGTTATAATAAAAAAGGTTCCAGTAAACATTCTTGTACATATATTTATAGACATGAATAAATATTCATAAAGGTGAAAAAATATCGGTTTTAATTTCTATCTTGTCACTAAATTCATGATGTAGAGACATTAGAATACCTGTAGGTATAGGATTTTAGCTTTTGTTCATTTCATTTGTGAATTCCTGAGGTTTTGACATTATACATTTTGTCCTCATTTGCTCATACATGGTAAAATGAGATGAGTCTGAAATATTGGGCTGTTCTCATTACTGCAGGCTATTTGAAAGTTTTGCCCTTTTAATTAAATTCTGTAGTACTTTCTTAAGAAACTTGGGATAATAAAAGAGTGTAATTAGTTCTTAATTTGACTGCCCATTGATTTGCTAAGCAAAGTCTTTATTGTAATTGAATTGTAAGCCATGGTCTAGTGTGATAGTTTTCACAAAAATATGACCCTCCTGCCCCCCACCCCAAATATGAAGCTGATAAAAAAAAAAAAAAGGAGAACTTACCTGATTTCCTCCCATACCATGACAGTTGAATATGCCCACTTTTTCATTTTCCTTGCGGCCCATGTTGTCTAAACATTGATTAGTTTCAACATTTCTTATCTAAATGAAACACACACAAAAGCATAAGTCAGATAGAGGTAAGTCAGAAAATCTTTCTGATATCAAAGTGTATATTGATAACAAAAGTATACACATGTGTAAGGAAATCTAGGAATAACACATTGCTTTAAATTAGTATTTTCCATTTTGTTTCAATTTTCAGATCCATGTAAGTTTCTGAACCTCTACTGAAATAAATGTGCCAACACTGGCATTGTCATTAGCATCTACTCAAGAGGAGCTACTTGTTTACAGCATAGTATCAAAGAAGAAGGGAGCATCTACTTATAAATTAGGATTCTTCTACAAATTCTTTTAAAATTAGAACAGTGTCCAAATTCCACTATACTGGTAGTCTATTCTTGAACTGTCTATAGTACCATATGCAAATAAATATAAACAAGTTGGTTAAATATTCAAGTATATGTTTTTATAGATTGCTTCCAGTATTACTAGATGCTTCATTTTATATATTAATGGAGATTAATTACATTGTTTATTTCTGTAACTAAAACATATTCATACATCTTTTTTTATTCCTAATGCCAAACTTGACGGAAAGCAGTTGACCCTAAGAAAATCTATTACAAGGCTAAATGGTGATTTCACATTAAAAATTCCTCAAAAGCAAGATTAAATTGTTAACTGCAAACATAAGATTCTTGGTTTACAATCAAACACTCCATTAGCCCCATAATTAATATAAAGTTAATATATATTTGAGCCAAATATAAGTATAAAAGATATTCATTAAGTTTAAAAATTAGTAAATCATGTACAAATGAATGCAAAAAAAGGGAAGAAAAACCTTTCTAATATCTGGAATGTTTTCAATTTTTTCCTTAGTCTCAACCCTAAGTATATATTTGTTATACTTGTCCACTCTGCTTATCTCTGACTTTCTTAAAAAATATATTTTATTGGTTTTTTTACAGAGAGGAAGGAAGAGGGATAGAGAGCCAGAAACATCAACCAGAGAGAAACATCGATTAGCTGCCTCCTGCACACCCCCTACTGGGGACGTGCCCACAACCAAGGTACATGCCCCTGACTGGAATCAAACCTGGGACCCTTGAGTCCGCAGGCCGATGCTCTATCCACTGAGCCAATCCGGTTTTGGCTTATCTCTGACTCTTATTACGACATGCATATTTCACTGTTCACTCATAAATCACTTGGATATGTCTCCTTAGTTATCTATGGCTTAAGTACATGTTTATTCATTTTGGCGAATGAATAAGAAGATGGATTATGTTTACGCATTTTGCTTTTCTGTATAGTACAGAACTCCATGGTCAAATAATAGTTCCTGAAATTGGAAAAAATGATATGATATGCATTAAAGCCCCAATTGGCAACTGAGAACAGTGGGGATTGGAATTCACACTTGTTAAGAGTTAGAAAAAACTGAGCACAGTGGTCAAACCCTGTTCTAATGGGTTGAGATTTTGAGCAGGATTATGGATGCTTTCATCAAGAAATCTGAGCAGCAACTCATTAGAAAGCACAGAACACAATGTGGATATTAGAGGGAAAGGATATAAGCTCCAAGAAGAAAATTATGTCCAAATTGAGGAGGTGGGGACAATAGGGACAAAGGAAATGTAAGGTCCAGATAAAAATAGAAAAGATAAACAGAGTTAGGAGATCTAAAAAAATAAGGGACAGTTTTTTTTCCAACTCTTCAAAAAGTACAGGAACAGGAGATCAAGACTGGTCAAATTAGAAATGTCTCCTGTGTAAACAGTTCCTGTCAAGGACAGCTGGAACATTTACCCTAAACATCCCTGCTGGGTAGAAAAGGAATTGGCTTTGTTATGAAAACCTCCTTTACTTTCCACCAGCACTCAGTGTTAAAAATTATTCACACAAAGAACACACTGGCTTTAGTCCCTCCAATTTATCCTGAGAAGAACCTTCAACTAGTGGGTTTTAAGAATTCACAGCACAGTGTTCAGACCCTTCATTAGAAAGGAGGCATTTCACTGACTTATACATGGATTGTATAAAAACACTTTTTCCAGTTTTAACTATTATCTGATTGCCCTGAATCAAATTCTCACGAGTATTTGTTAGTGATGTGGGTGTTAGCCTGGTCTCATTTCCATCAGACACCCCACTACTTCCCTTTGCTTCCTACTGCAAAGATTGTAATATGATATGGTCATAAAATTGACAGCTCATATTTTGGGATTTGTGAGAATACCTTGCCACCTAATTTTGTTGTCAACATTGTCATCAATTTTTGATTTTGCTTTCCTCTATGCTCCTTCTATTTTCATGGGGGAATTCAAGGACATTCATACACCATGTCACTGCTGCCACTATGTTTTCAGAATTCCAGAATAGACTCATTTTGGGGACTTCAAGAAAAGAAGCCTGTTACAATTTTGACATGTTCTAACTTTTCTACGAGTGGTTTGTTCATTTCTGGACAAGTAATATTGTCCCTTAGAATGTAGCAGATGCTAAGAGGATACAATACAGGAACTTGACTCAAGTCTGATGAGACCGGCTGGACATGGGATCTGGGAGACTACAAATAGACAGACGTCAGTGGCTTAGGGCAGCTGTCAGAATGAGACAGGAGAGACGACCACCATCACCACCACCAATACCATCCATCGGCAATAATAATTAGCAATTATGTAATTGCATGTGTCATGTGCTATTCTAAGCACTTCTGTATAATAGCTAATTTAAAATTTATAACCAACCCATTACCTCCACATGACAAATGAAAGCATTAAGATACAGTGAAGTTGAGAAACTTGCCCAAATAAGGAATTGAAAGTTATGAGTTTGGGAGCTGCCCAACCCTCACATCCTGAGAGGCAGGCAGAATTCATCAGAAAGGAGGCCAGGGAAGAGCAAGGGAGGACTGAGCTCCACTTGACCAGAAATAAAGGTAACAATGGGCAATCCAGACAATGGTGAAGGCACAGAACAAGATGTATGAAAACTGGCGAGGTTCAGGTCAAGAACCGTGTTCAGAAGACTAAAAATAAGGTTTTCTTTCATGTTGAGTGCCACACTGCTGGGCTGAGGTCACGTAAATGATTTCTGGCAATGGCCAGGATGACATTAGATACAAAGAGGATGGGGCACAGAGTATCAGGGAACAGGGGTATCAATACCCATCTTTAAAAAAATAGGAGGAACATATCTTAGGGGTACAGATAGTATCTGAAAACTTTATCTGACTAGGCTTGTGATATCCAGATTTTTAAAAAATTCCATGCACATGTAGAAGGCAGGTTGGTTTATATCAGATTGTTTCCAAATTAGTAAGCCCAACACTATGGGGATTTTCTACATTTTTCTTCAAAATATAAAAATGGTCACTAGTGCGTACTGGCAATCCTTAAAAAGAAAATCTTAATGCAAATTATAAGATATTGGCATGCCAGAAAGTTCAAACCATGCATTCCATCTTTTGAGATGCAAAAGATAATCAGATTTAGGGTAATCTTGTGTGATATTTAAAATAAAACCTTTCTAAGAACATCCTGGAACCTTAGTCAAAGAATGTTGCATAAGCAAAGAAGTGAAATTTCTGGAAAGATCCTGATCTTGACACTGGTACCTGACAATACCAATTGCTTCATCATGCCATTAAGAAAAATCTAGGCAACCAACCACTGAAGAATTCTATCTGTAAGAAACTCCTTACAGAGTTTGTTCTACGACTTGTATCAGCATAAAGTATAGCACACTCATAGTTCTGAAATCTGGAAGGATTCTTTGGATTCATTTTTTATGTTAGCAAGCCTTTTTCAAAATGTTTCTACTCACCAGCTTTTGCTCCCTCTGCTGGATCTTAATAGCAAGCAACAATGAGAACTCCAATTCTAAAAAGAGGCATTTAAGTATATTTTCTCTTTACCAAGTTGTGAATAAATCAGTGGGATGTGTGCAAAACCTATATGCTTAACAAATCCAAGCTGACTTTGATTTAGAATGCCCTGATTAATGACTGTGAAATTTTAAAATTCTGAATATGTGTTACCTTAACCCCATTACATCAAAAAAAGAACATAAGAAATGAAACAATTTTATTTATTTTGGTGAATAGCAAAAACAAACAACACAAATCCTGGGAGAATTCAGTGTATGCCTAACTTGCATATATAATTTGTTGCAGTTGTTTTGTGTCAATATATATTTGAGTAGTAAAATTAAAATTTGTTCTAGCCTAATTATCAGCAATGTGAATTAAAAGTATTTTGTGGCTCAGTGGTTGAGCATCAACCTATGAACCATGAGGTCATGGTTCAATTCCTGGTCAGGGCACATGCCTGGGTTGCAGGTTCCATCCCCAGTTGGGGGTTTGCAGGAGGCAGCCTATCAATGATTCTCTCTCATCATTGATGTTTCCATCTCTCTCTCCCTCTTCCTTTCCAAAATTAATAAAAAAATTTTAAAAATATTTTTCAGGTAATAAACTCAATTTTTTTCCACGAGGGAGTCAACCAGCCCAACATTCTTTAAGTTAACCTCTAATGAAGAATAACATATTTATCCTGTCTGTATATATGCATATTCAGTTACCCTGGCATGAAAATTAGTTATTTTGGTACTAAAGAGTTTCAGAAATATAATCATGAGCAGAGAGAATGCCCCCATTTCTGTAACCCATTTACAATGAGTCTTTCTTACTGGTTATCCTGTTAAAAGGTCAAGAGACTGTAAATCTATAAATAGATTGATCTCCTGATTATCAACAGAGAGGATAAAACTCTAAGTGCTTTTGCTTCTGTATTTGGCAGTAACTGATTATACCCTGAATCCCTGCAGCCAAGCAGCTTCATAGATCCCTATTTTTAGTAACTTAAATTTGCTCTTTAATGATATTTAAGGATACAGTACCAATATGTGCCAATGCCTTAACTAGTGGTTATAGTTAAAAGATATAAGAGGGAAAATATATGCTGATGTCAAGTAGGTAATATAAAATGCAGAGACAGATATCTAAACATCCTCAAAGCAAAGCTGCAACTGCAAATTTTAAGCCCCAGGCGTTAAGACACTTGGCTCCAGAAATCCCCTTCACTTTCTTCTTCCCTCTGGTACACTTGTGTTCCATATAGCTCACAATACTTCCCCCCTTCCCAAATGCTGGCCTGTCATAGGCCAAAAATTTGGGTGAGAGATTACTGTGTTAGAATGCCATTTTTCAATGTTAAACTTAAATTACCCTTCATATGTGCAAGATCAGGATCTGGCATGCTGAATCTACATAAGCTAAAGGACTACTAAAGAGAGAATATAATGCTGCAAAGAGCTTGACTTCCTTATCTCATTATGATCTCCTTACTGAGTCTAAAAGGCACATGCTTCATTAAGCTACTTAAAGGTTTTAGATCAAAGCAGTTGCACAGCTTTTAACTTCTAATTCAAAATTGCATGAAATTCATGAACTGGGTGAAGTAATATTTCAATTACCTGAGTAAAATAAAAACATAAGAAATTAAGATATAACCATCTGACCTCAGTAATTTTACTGATGATTATTTTGGTGACAATCTATAATGAAAAATTGAATGCCATATTTGCCTCTATCTTCTAGAATAGCTAGGAAAGCTAAAAAAAAAAAATCTACAGGGAAATGTTATATTCACCAGTACACTGCAACATTAAATACAGGGTGTCCCTGAAAATGTATACACATTTTAACAGCTGATAGCTCAATTTTGAAAATGAAATGTATTTTAATAAATACTGTCTTTATATATAGGCTTTGAGAAATGCTGACACTTAAGAAAACTGTAAATTGTTAAATCTTAACAATTTCACTTGAAATTGAGTAGATATGAATATACTATAATAACATAATTTTGTTAAGTAGCTTAGACATGTGATATCTCTTTGAGGCTCTAACTATTTGATAGATAGTACCTCCATAAATAAGGAAAATAGCTTTTACATTCTTTTAATAATAGTTAATGATAGACAATAAGAAATACAAAGCTTTAAGTAAATTACTTGTCCATTAACAGATCATCATCTCAAACTCATTATCAAAATGTCCATCTTAAATTTTATATACTTGACTACACAAAATTGAATTGAGAAGTAAGTGCTCAGTGAATTTGTCCTTTGTTTCTATGGAAACAGTTGCTGGATTTCTGGTTTTAAAGTGGAAAACTATAGTATATTAATATCCCAGAAAGTTCAAAACTTTTATCATACAGACTTTTAAATGTGCCAGGTTCTTGAAACAGCAGTTCATAGCATGCCTATATACCTGATGTAGGACACCTTTGATTTCTGCTGAGTTTCTTGGTTCTCTCTTGCCATCATCCACCCAGTAGAATAGCTTAAGAATAAAGGTATTTCCTTATTTGACTTTGCATCCTTACTATATAATACTGGTTCCAGCTTAAGCCCTTATTTAATCAAAGCATTTTGAACACATAAAATATAATAATGCAATCTATTTTCTCCTTCTAGTTATAAGGAATGTGAGCTTTAGTGTCAGACTAAATGCGTGTATTTGAATCTGACTTCAACAGCTAGCTACTTCTATGACCCATAGGTCAATCATATACTTTTTCTATGTCAGTTTCCATATTAAATGGAAGATAATAACAAAATCCAAGTCATGAGTTGTGATTTTTAAATGATATAATTGAAATAAAGCATATAGAATAATGTTTGACATAGTAAGAAATCAATAAGTGGTATTGATAATAATTATAATAACTGTACTGGTGCTGCTACAACTTCTTTCCAGGCACAGTGCTAAATTCCCTGTATCTTCAATCATCACTATAACCCTGTATGATATCTTCATGCTGCTGACAGGTACCAGAGAGGATACCTAGTGCCACTCAAATTGTAAACTGTGGGGTCCAAATTTAAACCCTCTTCTGCTTGATTCCAAGGCCCAGGATTTTTTCAACACAACATACTGCCTCTTTTGGATATGTTTCAAAAATCCAGAAAGGCACAACATCTCTCTTTCAAAGCTTTTCAAACTATTTCTAGAAATTAAAATATGGCCACCTGATCCATTACGGAAGATAGCTAATTCAAAATCAGTAGGTTGTACAAAGAAATTTGCCCACACTATACTCTATTTTTACTTTTTCAGGAAGTCAATTAATTAGATTTCCCTGATGTAGTGCAGGAAAGCATAAAATTGGATGTTTAACTTGGAAGTAAACATCAAGGTTTCATTTCAGAGCACTGAGTCTTTCTCAGGAGTTACCTGGTGGCCTTAGAGAATTTCCAAAAAGTCCTCTTTACTCACACTGATCATGTTATATGCTCTGGTTATATCTCCTTTTAGGAAAAGTAATCAATGTTTACTGGTCACCTGGGTCCACTGACGACAATAAGAGAAACACTCTACCACAAGAATAAAAAAAACCTCACTTTTTCTAAGGGTACAGGCAGGCTCATGATTACTCAAGTAAACTTTTCAGTAAAGAAATGAGAGTATTAACTATTTTATTGGGGATCTCCTATAAACTAGAATATAATAACTAGTATGCAAACTGTTCGAGTTTAAAAAGTACTGTCATGTACTGAATATAAATGCTGTGACATTGGTGCTAACATGGGATTTATTACATACTAGAGGTCTGGTGCATGAATTCATGCGTAAGCTAACCTACAGGTCGGAGTGTCTGCCCCCTGGTGGTCACTGTGCATCATAGCAACTGGTTGACTGGTCAACGAAAAGGTACCGATCAGTAAGACACTTAGCGTAGTACGCTTTTGTTATACAGGATTTGAAAACTATAGCAACAACCCCCTCCCATAAAAACAAACAAAATAAGTGATTAAAACTCTGAGGCACAGGACTAATAAATGACTAAAGTGGTACATTCAAATATTATTACACATAAATCTTTGCACTACATTATTCAAATTAAGGTTAAGTATCTGTAAACTGAAAAATTCAATAGAGAGATATTTACATGGCTAATGAGGAAGTGGTGATTTGTCACACAGTGCATGGATATATAACAGAAAAATAGTCTTGCAGAACAATTCAGTTAAGGACCATTCAGTTTGAGTCTTCTTTTTTTCTTTAATTATTTTCTAGTTAATCATAAGTAAATTATATGTGTCTATTAAAATGACAATGTGGATAAAGTTACAGATTTTTTTTTTTGCCAATGAATAAAAAAGTATTAGTTCAAATTCTATAAATTTTCAGATAGCCTAATATGACCTATAAAAATGCCAATTTCAAATGAAGAACAAAATTAATAATTCT
Organism: Corynorhinus townsendii; assembly: GCA_026230045.1. Taxonomy (NCBI): domain Eukaryota; kingdom Metazoa; phylum Chordata; class Mammalia; order Chiroptera; family Vespertilionidae; genus Corynorhinus; species Corynorhinus townsendii. The sequence goes on from JAPDVU010000005.1 coordinate 61,683,824, forward strand.
TTCCCAAATGCATTACATGATTACTGTTGAAATGCTTTAGTTACAACCAATATTAAATTAGTTTTTATTCCCAAATCTAATGCCCATTAGGTGAAAATTACCAATAAGGAAGATATAATTAAAAAAGGAATAATCCTTACTTTGAACAATTGAATATATATTATGAATATGTGTTTGTATAGTTATGATAAAGGCAATTGTGTATTTGCAAAGATAATATATATTTTGAAAAAGAGTAGTTCTCAGTGGACCCACAAAGTCAATACAATTTTAATAATAATACTAAGGTATTACTCGCAGTTTTCACTGTCACTTCTCAGAATGTGCAAGGAGTCTTCCAGAGACTACATGGTGTGTGATATTACAGTAGATTGAATACCAAAACAGAGATTAAGATAACTTCTATTAGGCCAGGTATTAATGCAACATATAAAACTATATATAATGCTAATCTTCTTACCATTTGATTTTTACTTTGGAAAATATATTATTTTCAAAAACATTACATATATACATATTAACATATAAAACATTTTTTAGTGAGTTAATAAATAGGTCTTAAGGTTATCAGTTTTAGTTTCAATACAGTAAATATTGTTATAACCCACATCAACAAAAGATTTTGCATTTTTCCATAAATTTTAAGAGTGTAAGATCCACTTGAAACCTATGTACTCTAACCAGTGTCAACCCAATAAATTTAATTTAAAAATTAAATTAAACTTTTAAAAAAGGAATGTAAGGTCCATAGGACCAAAAAGTTTTGGAGCCATTGATAAAGAAATAAGAAAATATTACTTAGTCAGTCTTAAACTATCCCATACTTTTACAAATCCCAATGGTAAAGATTTTTATGGTCCTGGTAATATATAAGAAGTCATTTAAAACAGATCTATTTAAATACCATTAAAGCATTTTGTTCATAACATAAAAAAGATTGAGCTCCTTAGATATGCTCTATTTTCAAAATATATTTATAACTCAACCAAAATAAATAATTCATACCTCACCAAGTGAGTAATAACGTCTTGGGATCTGGGAGTCCGGATAGATGTTTTCAAGATACCAAGAAAAGGGCTTACACTTCAGATTTTCTCTCAGTGTTTTTCTGATTGACACATCTCCATAATCCACTTTGACAACACCTGGAATTTTTCAGAAAAACACAAATCAGTTTGTGCTATTTTGGTTTTAGCACAGTTTCACCCTGTTTAATTTTGATCAGTCTTTTCTCTGTAATTATAATTCCATCAAATTCAATTGCATATGCAGCTGCTATTGCACTGATTTTCTTACTAACATCCAATTAGTACATTAAATTGACATAAAAATACTTTTCCCATTGGTTATGACTTTTCAAATGCAAATATTTATCACCAAGTACTTGTACTTCTTAGATTGAATAATTAATTAACTAAGTATAAATTGCTATTAATTTAGCATCTTATAATCAAAGCTTAACTGAGGTGTTTTTTCTTTCATAAAAATTTCAATAGCTCCAATGCCTTTGTGAATGTTCATATTTTCCCTACAATGTCATTTATTTACCACCTGCAGATTTCATGAGAAATTTACTATATAAATATGATGATCAACAATTACAGCACTTACATGTTCTGATTTTCCCTTCTTCTTCTTCTTGAATGTTTATTGTATCTAGGCTTCTCATAGACCTGATTTTTTCTTTATTGATTTTTTTTTCTTATTTCATTTTATGAGTTAATATAAGCTACTTGAAATCCTTGGATAAGGTAGTGACTAAATAAGCATATAGAAACTATTAAACAAATGGAATGTATATTAAAATTGCTTGGCTTTACTTCATATCTAAACAGAATATATAAAATTAATATTTAAAGATCATAAGAGAATGCTTTCTAGTTGAGAAATAAAAATGATAACACCACTAACTTTTATATAAAAATATGTGGTGACTTTTGACCAAAATGACTAAATAATTGTGATGAGATTGCAATTATTTCTGAGAATTTTGGGAAGGTCTCTATTTAATAGGTTTCTTTAAGACAAGTAGTAACTAGACATTAGGGTAGAATAAATGGCCCAGTATTTACTATATTCTATTCCAACTAAGCAGCAAAGCCCGTCAATCATTCTACAAAATAAAAAACAATTGTTTAGACAACCTAAATGTCTATAACTAATACCATTATTTGTTTTTTTATCCTCAAAAGCAGCAACTCTTGGAGCCTGTCACCTGCTAGCTTCACCCTTCCTCTGCTGTCTCTCCAGATTTTTTTGTTTTACAAAAAGAAAGGCCTTAGTGTTCTTGGAAAGCATTCTGCTCATATTTACAGGCCAAACCATTTCCTTCTAAGAAAATATTGACTTTTCTAGCTGGTGTTTAGATAGAAAACAACCAGGTCTTTGGGCATTTTAAACGGATAAATATTTGCTATCAAAATAATTTTATCTAGAACTTCTATTCTGGAGTTTAACCTTAAAAAAAAAAAAAAGGCTTGAAAACATTTACAAAATAGATCACTAAAAGACTATTTCTCTGTGTTAAGTGCTACAGCAACTGAAATCACCTATATGATAGTCTTCAAAATAATATAAAGAGATGAATGAGCTGAAACTGGTTTGGCTCAGTGGATAGAGTGTCAGCCTGCAGACTAAAAGGTCCCAGGTTTGATTCCGGTCAAGGGCATGTACCTGGGTTCCGGGCACATCCCCAGTAGGGGGCCTGCAGGAGGCAGCTGATTGATGTTTCTCTCTCATCGATGTTTCTAACTATCTCTTTCCCTTCCTCTCTGTAAGAATATCAATAAAATATATTAAAAAAAAGAGATGAATGACTATAAAGTAGAGCCTGAATTAGATTATTTAGATCCAAGGTTTAAAATGCCATCTGCCTTATTTTCCAAACTCTTAGCTCTAAACCTCTTTAAAGAAGTTTATCTAATTGTTTGCCCAAGAATTTTACTGGGATCTCTAAAAGGCATCTCAAATTTGACAATTCTAAAACAGTCTTCTTGATTTTCCATCTTGTTCCATCTCTAAGGTTCTCCATTTCAGTAACTAGCACAAATATCCACCAATTTGCTCAGGGCAAAACAGAGGAGTAATTCTTTTACCTCACACATACATATTCAATTTATTAGTGATTTCTGTTGGCTCTGCATTCACAATATATCCCCAGCCCTGCTGCCCCCTCCCACCTTCCCCTCTACCATGCTGGTCCCACCCTCTCTCACCTTTTGCTTAGACTAGCATTGTAATAGCCTCCTGAAATTAGTCCCACCGACATCTTACATTTCTCCATCTATCCCTTATTCATTGTTGCCTGCTCCCTAGACAGTATATCTTAAATTTAAATAAAATCATGTCTATCCCCTGTTCTAAAACTTCAAATGATGTTCTACTGTGCTAAGAATAATTGACAATGTCTTAAACATTGCTTAATATCCTCATGAATGGACTCATGGCTATCTCTCTGAATTAATCATTGATAGTCACTTTATCATAGCCACATTGGATTTTTGTTGTTTACTTTGCCCCCCCCCCCTCCCTTTTTTTTTTTTTTACATGCTAAGGTCATTCCCACTTCATGGCTTTGTACTCATCCTTTTTCCTGTCTGGAATAGTATTACACTGGAACTTCCTTTTTTATTTAATTTTTGAAAAAGTTTTATTTATTGTTTTTGGTTTTATTTTTTTTTATCTTTATTGTTCAGATTATTAGAGATGTTCCTTTCCTGCCTCCCCCCCACCCCAGAGCTCCCATCGACCTGGTTCCCACCCCACCCTAAGCCCTTGCCCTCCCCTCACTGTCCTCGTCCATAGGTGTGAGATCTTTGTCCAATATCTACCTGTATTCCCCAGACCCCCTCCCCCCAAGAATTGTCAGTCCGCTCCCTTTCCATGCCCCTGATTCTATTACATTCACCAGTTTATTCTGTTCATAAGATTTTTTATTCACTTGATTTTTAGATTCACTTGTTGATATGTATTTGTTGTCACTTTGCTGTTCATACTTTTTTATATTCACCTTTTTCTTCTTCTTCCTTTTCTTAAAGAATACCATTCAGCATTTCATATAATACTAGTTTGGTGGTGATGAACTCCTTTAGCTTTTTATTGTCTGTGAAGCTCTTTATCTGACCTTCAATTCTGAATGATAGCTTTGCTGGGTAGAGTAATCTTGGTTGTAGGTTCTTGCTATTCATCACTTTGAATATTTCTTGTCACTCCCTTCTGGCCTGCATAGTTTCTGTTGAGAAATCAGCTAACAGTCATATCGGTACTCCCTTGTAGGTGTTTTTCTCTTGCTGTTTTTAAGATTCTGTCTTTGTCTTTTGCCCTTGGCATTTTAATTATGATGTGTCTTGGTGTGGTCCTCTTTGGATTCCTCTTGTTTGGAGTTCTCTGTGCTTTTTGGACTTATAAGTCTATTTCTTTCACCAGGTAGGGGAAGTTTTCTGTCATTATTTCTTCAAATAGGTTTCTAATATCTTGCTCTCTCTCTTCTTCTGGCACCCCCAAAATTCGGATGTTGGTATGGTTAAAGTTGTCCCAGAGGCTTCTTACACTGTCTTCATATTTTTGGATTCTTTTTTCTTTTTGCTTTTCCAGTTGGGTGTTTTTTGCTTTCTCATATTTCAAATCTTTGACTTTTTGACTTGATTCTTGGGATCCTCTAGTCTACTGTTGAATCCCTGTATATTATTCTTTATTTCAGTCAGTGTATGCTTAATTTCTGACAGGTCCTTTTCCATTTTTTTTTTTGGCATTCTCACTAAGATCCTTGAAGATCTCACTAAGTTCCTTGGAGGTTTCTAGAAGATTCTTTTCAGTAACCTTATAACTGTGGTTTTGAACTCTATATCCAGTATTTTGCTTTCATCCATTTCTTTCATTTGTGACATGTTTCTTTTTCTTCCCATTTTGGCTGCTTCCCTGTGTTTGTTTCTATATATTGGGTAGCTGCTAAGTCTCCTTGAGTTGATAGAGTGGCCTTGTAGGTGTCCTAGAGGGCCCAGTGGCTCAGACTCCCCAGTCACTCTTGGTGCACCACTTTGTGGGCTGTGTGCACAGTCTTGTTGTACTTGAGCCTTGATTGCTGTTGGTATCACTGGGAGGAATTGACCTCCAGCCAACTGGCTGTAGGGACCAGCTGGGACTTCAGAGGGAGAGCTGTTGTGTAGGAGCCATCCTTATGGAGCAGGACTTGCTTCAGTGGGACTTTGGTGCTCACTGAATGTGCTCCTTGAGTGTGCCACTTATGGATGTGAAAAGTTGTAATCTGGTATGGTCTCACACTGACCACTGGGTACACTGGCTCTTGAATCTCCAAGGAGGTACAAAGTCAGCCACTGCCTGGGGTCACCCAACAGGAGCTACAGAGAAATCTGCAGATTCCTCCTCTTTGTATTAGGTTTGGAAGTGCCCAGACAAGGCCCAGCTGTGAAGCAAGGCCTTCCTTTGATAGCTTCTGTGCTCCCTGACCCAGCTGCTGCCTGTTTGACAGGTTTTAGGCTGAGAAAGAATAGGCCATTCATATGCAAAAGCCGCTGCATATGAGCTTGGGTGGGGTTGTAAATTGGGTGGGGTCTCAGGGAATCACCAGGGTGGAGCAAACAGCAATGGCTGTCAGTCAGCCCTGCACCAGAGAGTTCCCCTGCATAGGAACAATGACTGCTGCATGCACCTCTGTCTGAAAGAAAGACACCCTCTCAATTCCAGGCAGTCCAGTTTCTCCCCGTATGTGTCTGGGTCCCCCAGATTCTTGCAAGAAATGGAGTTCAGAGCAAGCGGGAGCTTGTATCTCCCTCCCGATTAAAAAAGCAGCACACCCAGGTTCCAGCCGATTCCACGCCTCCGCACCTCCTACCAGTCTCAATGCACTTTCTTCCTTACCTCTAGTTGTAGCCCTTCCACTCAGCCAGTTTTCTCGCAGTTCTGGACAATAGTTATTCTGTCTTTTAGTTGTAATTTTGATGTGGTTGTGAGAGGCAGCAAGTACAGGCGTTTACCTATGCTGCCATCTTGGTTCTCTGCCTACCCTGGAACTTTCATGAGCTGTCCTTCACTTCATACAAGTTTCCGCTCAAACTTCACTTCCTCAGATTCACCTTAGCCTTCCTATCTAAATTGATCCCTCCATGCCATCATCCTGAGTCAGACTCTATTCCTCTTTCCTGCCTCATTTTTCTCCAGGGCACTTCTTACCACTTGATATCATATTATAGATTAATCTTCCTATTGCCTCACATCAAAAACTTTGAATAAATTATTTAATCTCTTCAAGCCTTAGGTATTCTATCTGATTACATCTTATTAGATGTTGTAAATACTAAATAATGCCTGAAAAAGACACAACACAGTGCCTGGTATATAATAATTGCTGAATACATGTTGTATATTGTACTGAATATCTCTTGTTTCCCATGCCAATACCCATTCTGCCTTCTGCTAAGAGCATCCTTTCCCCACTTTCAATATGATGATTGGTGACTCCATTCCCCTACCCACCTTTCCAGCTTCAACTGTGGGCACATGCTAAAGGCATGTCACCAGGAAATCTTATTAAATTGCAGAATTTAATTTTATTAGTTTGAAGTGAGGCCCAAAAGTCTGCATATCTAATAGTTTCCAAGGGATGCTTTCCATGAGTTACTCAGGCCAATTTCTGAGTAACATTCAAGACAACCAGAGCATTTCATTTTCAACCTTTCACCCAACCCATCATAATGATTGGCTCAGGAATGGATATGTGAACAAGCCAGCCTAATAAATGCGTACTGAGAATTTGCTAGTTGAAGTTGACACTCTAATTCCTGTGGAATTGCTCTGTATGTGGATGCTTTAAGCCTGGAGTTTCTGGGGCCACCATAGAGAGAACTCCTAAGATAGTGAGGCCAATGCAGAGTAAAATAAATAGATGGAAAGAGAGAAAGAGAAAAAGAAAAAAAAAAAAGAAAATAAAAGAGAGCAGAGGCCAAGACAAGATTAAGTCAGCAGAAGCTTATTTATTTTATTCCAACTACATACCAGGTGCATTTTCTAGGCACTTGGGATCCATTAGTGAACAAAACAAAAGTATCTTCCTCTATGCAGTTTACATTCTAGTGGAGGAAGACAAACAGACTAGGGTGAGTTAGGAAGATTGCAATACAGGAATTGGATGCATTTTTAAAATTTTTTTTCAAAGGCAACTTAAAGAGTTGTAAGTTGTAAAGGCAAATATTTCAATGGGATTAGCATAAATATGGAAAGGAATTAGATAAAGATGCATTATGAATTAGAAAAAAAGAACATTTTAATTAACTACAGGTATGCAGGTTTGATTAAGAGGCAAATGATAACACTTATTTGTTGTTATACTTTATTAAATAACCTGTTCTTTATTCATCATTTTAAAATCTACTTCACGGTAGTATTAAGTTTAGATATGTAGGATATCCAAGATTTAAAATTTTAAACAGATTGAAGATCATAATGAACTTATTTAAGTTCTTCCCTAGTAGATGCCTAATAAGCCTAATAGTTCTGGTTCCCCTATAATCAGGATACCTGATAATAGAATAGCCTGAAGACTAACGCTCAGAGTTTGATGCATAGGAATATGTACTGCTGTGAGCTTAAAGAAAGGGGAAATGATATTCCTTCAATAAGGAATGCGCAAGTAAATCAATGATATATTTATCTAATTGACAAAATAGAATTCATATATTGAAACAATTATAACTATATAAGAATATAAAAATATTGATAAAACAAATTTTATTATATTGTTATTATAACAAAGTAAAGTGAAAATATATGAAACAACAATAAAAAAATGAGAAGAAAAACAGTACATTCCCTTTGCTATCTACTAAAAAAAGAACAAGAAGTTAATACATTTATTTTTCCTTAAGCACAACAATTAAAACTATGTAGCTAATCATAAAGTTTTTTATACACAAAGATATATTAACAATACACTTGTATATTTCAGTAGACCAATATCCATAGTTTCAGCTAAGAATTTTTTTGTGATATTTTCAAAATTCCCTATAGCAGAAAAATATACTCTTTATTTTGTTATTCACTTTGAATACTTGTCATTGGGAGCTTTATGAATAAGGATCTGCATTCCTTTCTTCTCAAAAGTAATAATAATAAAAAGATAAATCATTTTAAGCCAACTAGAGATTATTGTGTTTTAGAGTGTATAAATACTAGATTGTGTCAGAGGTTTAGCAAATTACTTGGGATACTTTTGCATTATTCAGAAAACAACCACAACAAAAACAAAACTACTCTTTTAATCCTGCATTTCCATTTTTACCCATTCTTGATATGTACAAAAATCACCCAAACACATAATCTCGCATTAAGAAATCACTGGATAGAACCACATTAAAGGCTGATGGCCCATGCCAGCTGATAATACATAGTGATTGTTTGTTGAATTTAGCATTAACTATTATGATTGCAACTTTATTTTAATGGGGTAAAAATGAGATAATAACTTGTACAAAGATCATAGCTATGTCACACAGAACAAGCAAAGATCAGACAACTTCCCAATTGATTTAAGTCTGTCTGATCTCCATAGTCAAGTTTGGGCAGGACTTGAGGCTAAATTTTCCAATTGCCTCAAACTTCAGTTCAATTTGACAATAAAAAATCTCATATTGAACTACTTGGTTTTAGATGAATAAGAATATGGGAAACAAGAAAAGTGAACCTTTGCAATTGCCTTTTAAAATAAAGGTCAATTTGATATCAGTTGAAGCAAGTCAACTGTAAAATCCACAATCTCTAGGAAAAATAAATCCAAGTAAGGACCTTCAAGGCAATGTTTACCACCCTTTATAAGCTACAGCAGTCAGAGTATATACCATCGCCTGCTCCCTTACTCACACATGTTATAGAAAATGTAAGAGAGGTACTGAGCCAATGAACCACCACTGATATATCTTGTGCATTTTGTCTTTTGTTTTCTGTTTTTTTATCCCTCCATATTAAGAAAAAAAGTGCATACAATTTATATGTTTATCTTTTACAAAATGTTAATGGTTATTTGAGAATTATGTACTCAATGCAGATTAATTTTTAAAACAGGTAAATAGAAAAAGTAATATAAAAGTAGTCTGTGCCTTGGCTAAGTAGCTCAGTTGGTTAGAGTCGTCCCTGTACACCAAGGTTGTGAGATCAATCCCCAGTCAGGACACCTACATGGATCAACCAATGAATGTACAAATAAGTGGAACAAAAAATTGATGTTTCTCTCTCCCAACCTCTTTCTCTAAATCAATCAATAAAAATGTTTTTAAAAGTCATCTGTATGTTTATTTCCAGTCTGCAAAGGCAAAACTTTTTAAAGGAAAGAAATGGTGGGAAAAAGATACAGAGGCAAAGAAGCATTGAACAGACTGTCAAACTACAGTGGGAAGACAGGGGTGGTTGGGCGAGGAGGGCTGTAAGAGACCAACCGAAGGACTTGTACGCATGCATATAAGCACAACCAATGGATATAAGACACTGGGGCGGAGGGGGGAGGGTGGGCAGGTGAAGGCATGTCCTGGGAGGTAGGGGAGGTCGGGGGGAGATCAAAGGGGGAAAAAAAAGGAGACATATGTACTACTATTTGTAATACTTAAAACAATAAAAATAAAATAAAATTTTAAAAAAAAAGTCATCTGTAATACAGCTATATTTGCATGATGGTAATGATTTTTCTTGCAAAGATTTAATTATACTGCAATGTGCACTAATAACTTGTTTTATTCCTAAAACAGTAGGCCATGAACTCTTTTCAGGTCAATTGAACTCTTCTATAGCTTTGTTTCTAATACCTCTGTGGCCTTCTATTTTACATGTTGATAATAACTTACTTATCAGTTCCCTATAGTTCAGTGGTTCTCAACCTTTCTAATGCCGTGACCCTTTAATACAGTTCCTCATGTTGTGGTGACCCCCAACCATAAAATTATTTTCGTTGCTACTTCATAACTGTAATTTTACTAATGTTAATGAATCATAATGTAAATATCTGTGTTTTCTGATGGTCTTCCATTGATTTGACAATTAAATATAAGCCAGAAGATTCTAGTGTGCAACAGATTGAGCAAAATATGTTCATATAGTGCTTCACAAATTGTGTCTAATCAATCACTAGTTCTTCAGGATGCTAGACAGAACCATTGCTTCAGTGCTATGACAATATTATGTTATTATCCATCTCTGAAATAGTGATATATTTTATAACCAATGACATCTTACAGTTGCCTCTGGGGAGAAGACAGCTATATACTAGTTGTCTTCTTTTTAGCATATGCAAACTTGTTTTTCTATTTGTGGAATGAACTAGTCAATTGTAGTTTTAATAATTAGTTGACATTTAAACCAATGGGAATTTAAATATATACTGATTATTGTCTGAAAACTTTTAATACTTTTGGTAAAATCAAGAAAGTAACAAGATTAAACTGCTGAATGGTTTCAGGGACTTGGAAGAAATCATAATGTTTTAAGAAAGTCTATATCATCAATCATCTTGAGGGCACTGAGAATGACAGCGGATGGAAAACACATACAAACTAGTAAACCTGCAATGAAAAGTGATTCAAAAAGTCAGCCTCAAAATGTGAAATTACTTGATCAATTTAATTTGAGAAAACTATATGAATGCATAAGAATGATATATGATAAAAAAGTTTTATCTGACTTAGTTTATATCTAAAACAGTTCCTTAATATGTTAACCTCAAGAATGAATATACCTGCTGAGAAGGACTAATTGGGCTCATATTTATAAACAGAGCAACAACCATTGCTAAACTGGGGCATCTCACACAAGCTGCACCTCATGGAGAAGCCTCCTACTAAACTGCCTGCTTTCCACACTGAACTATCTATATTCACTTTAGTCTTGCCTTCAACTGGACCTTTATAAAGGAATTCCTGAAAATTGTATTTCAACCAATAGAATTGAAACCTTTCCCATCCAGTTGGAACTGCACAGCTACGTCCTCATTAGCATCTTCACTGACCAATCAGAGTGGCTCCATTCCAACCAATCAGGACAATCCCTTTTGGACCAATCAAACTGTGAGGATTTGGAGCCTGCATTTGTATGAAGGTTGACCAATCAGGGATCAGGGATGGAAACTTCTCACTGTTTAAGGCAGCTCCCCCTGGCTCTCAAAGAGCATTTTTACTTTCAATAATTGAAGACTGTGTTTACCTGGATAGAACTATAACATCTGCTGGCTCTGTAACACCAGAGTGGAGCTGTCTTTACAGAACTGAGCTTTAACACCAAAGCTGTAACACCAAAGCCATAACAACAGGGCTACCTCACTGGGACCACCTCTTAACTGTGCTGCTTCACAGCATGCTGTTTTACAATTGAGTTGCATGCATTGAAAAAGATCTCTGTCCCCCTTTACCACACCCCAAATTGAGGACTCCTGTTGGTAACAGTGACCTTTGGTTGATAGGAACAAAATAATTCTGAGTGAAAAGGAGTCTTACGTTATAGTTTAACTAAAGGCCCGATGCACAAAAATTTGTGCAAGAGTAGGTCTTCCTTTCCCTGGCTGTTGGCACAGGCTTCCCTCTGGCATCCGGGACCCGGGCTTCTCTCTAGCTGTGGGCAGGCACCCAGGACCCAGGTTTCCCTTGCAGCCGGCTTCATCTGGAAGGTCTGGAAGGATATCCAGTCTAATTAGCATATTACACTTTTATTATTATAGATTATTATAGATTGGAAACTTTTTCTTTCAGGTATATAATAAAATGGTGACCTTTAAGTTGATGGTAGCTTAAAATAGAGGAAAAAGTGCTTAAACATTTAGAACCTGGTCATATTTTAAGAGAAACAATAAGTTAAACACATTCAATAGGTTTCTTTACTATAGGACTCCTCAGAACTTTTACTAAGCTAAAGTGTATTTTGTATATCTAAAGTAGGTACTATTTCCCAAATTTATTTATCTTTTTCCAAAAATTTGAGACAACAACCCTCCATTAAAACCACTGAAAAATACACTATATTGCAAAACTATTAATTATGGATAGGTATAAATTAATCTCATTAGAGAAAATCCTTTGTGGGGAAAGAATCTGTATGCTTTTAAATTTTTTCATTAGCAAGTTTCCATTGCAAGATATTAATTAAACCAAGACAATGATAGTAAATTCAAATATATATATTTGTTGACTTGTGTATTTCTTTTCAGTTCCTAGAACAGTATATGGCAATAGACATTATTTAAATACTGGAGGCCTGGTGCACAAATTTGTGCATGGCTGGCCGTGGGGAGGGGCCGCGGGCAGTTGGCCAGCCAGCCCCATCCCCTGGTTGAACTCCCAGTCAAACTCCCAGTCGAGGGGACAATTTGCGTATTAGCTTTTTATTATATAGGATTAGTTATATTACTCTCTGGTACATGTTCTCTCTTCTCTTTTATTCTTTCCTCTTGTTCTCTCTTTCTCTCACTTGAACACATATATGTATGTAAAATATATTCTATATATTTGATTTCATGGCTTAGAATTACTACTTTATAGTTAATTACTAAAAGTATTTTAGACTTATTTATATATCAAGAGTGGACATATATATATCCATATACACTGAGTGGCCAGATTATTATGACCTCTGAACACATAACAATCTGGCCACTCAGTGTGTGTGTGTGTATATATCCTATCTAATAAAAGAGAAACATGCTAATTGACCATACCTCTGCTACGTCCACAAGCCACACCCACAACCCAATCAGGAGTGAGTATGCAAATTAATCCAACCAATATGGTGGTTAATTTGCATATCCAGGCACAGAACAAAGACTGAAGACAGCGTAGAAGGAAGCCAAGTGCTGCAGAAGGGAGCGAAGCTGCGGAGAAGCAAGCATGCAGGGAGGGGAAGAAGGGAGGTAAGCAGACCGCTGCAGGAAGCCCTATTGCAGGATTCTTCCTGCAACGGGCCTCTAATATATATATATATTAGAAGCCCAGTGCATGAATTCGTGTATGGGTGGGGTCCAGCCAGCCTGGCCAGGGGGAGGGAACATGGGCCGTTGGCTGGCCTGCCTGCTGGTTGAACTCCTGGTAGAGGGCACAATTTGCATATTAGCCTTTTATTATATAGGATATACACTGAGTGGCCAGGTTATTATGTGTTCAGAGATCATAATAATCTGGCCACTCAGTCAGCGTGTGTGTGTGTGTGTGTGTGTGTGTGTGTGTGTGTGTATATCTTATCTAATAAAGAGGGAATATGCTAATTGACCATCACTCCATCACAAAGATGGATACACCCATAGCTGAGGCCAAGTTCCCATAAGAAGCCTTAAAGAACATTCAGCAGGGACCTGAGGCTACGCCCTCCCCCATCCCCGTGGGGCTTGACAGGGGACCTCAGGCCTCGCCCCTGTTCTGGCATCAGGCTGGGGGACCTCAGGCTGCATCCCCCGCCCAAGTGCCAGGCCAGGGGACCTAAGGCCACACCCCCCACCAGGTGGGGCTTAACAGGGGACCTCAGGTTGCGCCTCCCGCCCCAGCATCGGGCCAGGGGACCTGAGGCTGTGCCCCCTGCCTGGCTGGGCTTGACAGGGGACCTCAGGCCATGCCCCCCACCCAGCGGGGCTTGATGGGGACCTCAAGGTGCACCCCCAGTGCTGGGTCGGGGGAACTCAGGCTGCGCCCCTGCCCAGCAGGGCTTGACAGGGAACCTGAGGCTATGTCCCCCTCCTGGTGCTGGGCTGGAGGACCTGAGGCTGTTCCTCCCCTGCCTGGTGGGTCTTGATGGGGGACCTCAGGCCATGCCCCCCACCCAGCGGGGCTTGACAGGGGATCTCAAGCCATGTCCCCCCACCTGGTGAGGCTTGATAGAGGAACTCAAGGCACGCCCCCCACCCTGGTCTGGGCTGGGGGACCTCAGGCCATGCCCCCTTTCCTGGAGTCAGGCCAGGAAAACTGAGGGTACACCCCCTGTCCGATAGGGCTTGACAAGGGTCGGACTGGCTGGGTCTGGATCTAGCCCATTGTGGGGGGGCCGGCCGGGTCTGGGTGTCACGCGATTTTGAGGTGCATGTGGGTGGGCGGGGACTTGACTCTGGGTCCCATGGTGTGCCCCAGACTCTGACCAGAGGAAGGTTTTCATGTACATTTTACTAATGTTCTTTCATCTCTGACACTTCTAGAAAGGGCAAACAGCAATATTAAATTATTTCCTCTAATTAATACCCTTTTAATGTGCACTATTTTTGTGCACTGGGTCACTAGTGTGTGTGTGTGTGTGTGTGTGTGTGTACACACACACACACACACACATATATATATATATATATATATATATATATATATATATTAGAGAGAGAGAGAGAAAGTTTATGCAAACTTTGGTTCCAAAGTGCTACTTGGCCTCATTGAGAAAGAACATCATTAACAAAAATTTTTAATATTTATTAAAGTGCATTTTCCTAGTCTGTATTTAATCAGCATTCTTGCTGCAAAGCCAATAAGAAAATCTAATTATATTTTTAAATTATGAGTTATTAGGATATAGAAAAACTAATATGATCCAAGACTGGTGGGAATTGGTTGTCGCATCTTATTAATTCAACTAATATCTGAGATTTCATTATGGGACACACTAACTCAAATAGAAGAAATATTAAGTACACATATTCAGTTCTTGATTATCTAGGCTAACAGAACATAAACCTAGGGAATATAACTTCTTTCAAAAGGAACAAATTCTACATAATTTAAAAATTTCTATTTATGCAGCAGGAAAGGATTCTGTATGCATGTAGATATGAATAAAGGAGATTAAGAATATGCCAGTTCCCTTAGGAACTACTAGTTCAGACTCTCTGGATTTGAATTCTGCTCTGTCATGTACTGAATGTGTGACATAGGGCAATTTATGTAACCTCAAAAGGCCTCAGTTCTTTTCTTCTATTAAGTCAGCGTAATAACAGCACCATCCTCAAAGGGTTACTGTGATTATTAAATGAGTTAAAATGCAGGGTACAACCCTGACTGGTTTGGCTCAGTGGATAGAGCATTGGCCTGTGGACTGAAAGGTCCCAGGTTCGATTCCAGTCAAGGGCATGTACCTAGGCTGCGGGCACATCCCCAGTATGAAGTGTGCAGGAGGTAGCTGATTGATGTTTCTCTCTCATCGATGTTTCTAACTCTCTATCCCTCTCTCTTCCTCTCTGTAAAAAATCAATAAAATATATTTTTAAAAATGCAGGGTACATACTAAGTACTCACTAAAAGTTACCCATTACGTTTGTTGTTGTTTTAGGATGGATACAGACCTCAAGGGGCACATCATCCCTTTACAGTAGGGTGGGCTAGTTATTTTCTGAGCCTGTTCACTTCTGTTGTATATCAGATGAATGGAGTAGGAAATTAATAACTTAACTTTTCCCCACATGCCCTTTCAGTGAGATGCATGCCATATATCACATTCAAGATTTTGGAACTTCATCCCTACAGGTATCATTTAAAGTCTCAACAGAAGCATTTTTCTGAACCCAAAGTACAATAAAATGAAGATGAAATTCCACACATCTCTGCACCTGCTATTTCCCCTGTCCGCATTTGTGCACTGTGGTGATTTTGACACATATGCCACACAAGAAAACACACATTCCATAATCATGGTCTTTCAGTTAAGATGATGCACTACTATGAACAGTAGAAATTCAGATTAAAAAAAAACAACAAGAAATCACTGTTCTAAGAGAACACATTGATTTCCATTTTGAAAGAAAATTGTTAAAAATATTCTCAATCTCCATTGTCAAACAATTTGGCCCCCTGTCCTGAACTATTATAAATGAGGGAGCATGGAAAGGCTATAGCAGAGCCATTAGTCACCCTTGGGACATTGCACACTGTCACTATGGAACAACCAATGACAAAAATTTCAATAAGCAAGAGCTTGACTTATGATTTTTGGGAATGGTAGAAGAACATATTGCTGCTGGGTTTTCCATGCAGCATTTATCTTCTTTTGGAACTAGTCATGTCGAAGACTTGATACTGAAAACAAAGCCAAGTTTATATATTGCAAACATAGGTTACAGTTCACAAACCAGCCTTAACATTGCATGGTATGAGAACTTCTCAGCAGTTCCTAAATAAGGGCAACATTCAGGCATCAGGAAAGCAGACCCAGTGTGACAGCTGTACTATTGGGATGCTAAAATATCCTTCTACATAATAGTCTCATACTCTATTACATAGAGAGTTCTAACACGCCTGTCTTCTTTTTTTTAGAGCTTTGTATTTTTTTCAGCAGGTCATTGATCTAAAGCTATGCTACAATATAATTCCACAAACCCTCTGGGTCCACAGAGGGGATTGGGCCGTTGAATGGGAAGGCAGAATGTCAACATCTTGAAAGGAATAGTATGAGTGTAATGCAGTGTTGTTGTTTTTTTTTTTTCTAGTGAGGGTTTAATTTGTCTAGGGAAAAGGAAAGTATTTCAAATCACAACATAGCTGTGGAATTCAAATGTACGAACTCTGAAGAATATCAAGAGTGTTTCTATCCTTGCAAGAATGAATTTAAGCTTCTTACATTATTTCTCCTGTCCTCCGACGTTGCTTGTTGGAAATGTTTAAAACAGCAACATCATTGGTTAAAATATAAAGGAGGTAGTTATTTTCAGTGCAGTTAAAATTTACTGATTAACAACTGTGTAAAATCATAAAATTGCATCA
This sequence comes from Corynorhinus townsendii, assembly GCA_026230045.1. Lineage (NCBI taxonomy): Eukaryota > Metazoa > Chordata > Mammalia > Chiroptera > Vespertilionidae > Corynorhinus > Corynorhinus townsendii. The sequence goes on from JAPDVU010000005.1 coordinate 61,700,527, forward strand.
AAATTGTAACTGTTTGAGCCAAAATTGACTTTTCACAGATGAAAACCTTTAAAACTCAGAAAGCTGACTGGCCCTGTGTGAAGTGGCATGGCTGATTGGTGAAAGAGCCTGCCTTGGAATCTAGGTCTCTTGACTTCCAGGTCAGTGCTCTTACCATCTGTTCCTTCATTCAGCATATTGTCATTGTTTCTCTTCCCACATTATACTTGAATGGGTGGTAGAGATAAAATGTTGAACAAAAACCATACAGAGTTTCTTCCCTGCCAGCTTAATCAGAAATCAAATAAGCAACACCAATGAAAATCACCAAATGTAAATTTACAAATGTATTAGGCAGATGTTCAAGGTGTAAAAGGGTAGAACAGGCAACTGACTCACCAGTGGATAGGTAGGGGCAGATGAGGAGAAGCTCTCTAAGAAAGTGAATATTGAGCTAAAAAACGTATGCAAAGGTGGGTGAGATGAGGTGAAGAGTGAATTGGGTGGGCTTTACAGAAAATGCTAACTGGTTTATAAGAATCTATATGTATAAAGGACTAATATGCAGTGTCCCCTTGGGAGTGCAATCAGGAAACCGGGAGTTCGATCGCTATGACGTGTGCTGACCACCACGGGGCAGCACAGAACAAAGGAAGGCCCCAGCTGGCAGCCAGCAGCAGGGGGAAGGAAGGCCCCAATTGGCCCTGATTGCTGGCCAGGCCTAGGGACCCTACCCATGCACGATTTTCATGCACCTGGCCTCTAGTATTGATAATAAGGTTGCTTTTCTTTGGCTATTATTAAATTATTCACTTCTCTATTTCTGCATTATTTTCTGTGGCAGACATTACAAGATGGCCTTAATGATCACTATTTCCTGGTATTCATGCCCTTGTGTGGTTCCTTTTCTTTGAGTTTTGGTGGAACCTGTGACTTGTTTCTTACCAAGAGAATGTGACAAAGGTGAAGAGATATCACTGCCATGAAAATGTGACATTAAGATTGTAACATACATCTTGCCAGCAGATTCTCTACTGAATCTCTCTTCTTATTGGCTTTGGTAAATTAAGCTGCCATCTTACAAGCTGTCCTATGAAGAGGCCCACCTGGCAAAGAATTGCTGGCTAACAGCCAGGAAGGAACTGAAGCTCTCAGTTTGACAATCTGAGAGAAACTCAGCTTTGACCATTGTGAACTTGAAGCAGATCTTTCCCCAGTCAGGCCTTGAGATGAGAATGGAGCCTTGGCCCACAGGCTAAGTGCAGCCATGTCAGAGACTCTGAAGCAGAGGACCCAGTAGACCATGCCTGGACTCCTGATCCACAGGAATTGTGAGAAAATAGATGTGTGGTTTAAGTCACTATGTTTTGGGTTTGCTTTTTTTTATACATCAGTAAATAATATATAGGGTGAGGCAAAAGTAGGTCTACAGTTGTGAGCACACAAAAGAGTGTATTCTTGTATTATTATTTATTAATTATTTCCTTATTTTCCGTACAAACAACCTACTTTTGCTCTACCCTGTATTACTCCTTTGTGTTATTTCAGATTGTATGTGAAATGTCGTCTTTTTGATTCAAATAGCACTAAGTCCTTTACCATCTTACAAGTATATTCAAAAAAACCAAAAAAGACCAAAAAACTAAGGAAACATTTCTTGGGAAAATTTTATTACATTATTTAGATAATCATTTATTTCTTAATATATGGATATTAAAGGTCTTTTTAAAAAGTTAAGTATCTGGAAATATTAACACATAACCATTTAAGAATACATAAAGATGTTCTACCACCTTTTCACCCTAAAATGTAATAGTAGAGTCTTAACAACAGTAGGCTGAAAACTGTGGAGAAATGGAGACTTAGATGACTGATTTCAGTATTTCATCCTATCTAATGAAAGAGTAATATGCAAATTGACCATCACTCCAACACACAAGATGGCCATCCCCAGGTGGTCAAAGATGGCTGTCCCCATGTGGATACAAGATGCCACCACAAGATGGCTGGCAGGGGAGGGCAGTTGGGAGGGACCAGGCCTGCAAGGGAGGGCAATTGGGGGGCACCAGGCCTTCAGGGGAGGGCAGTGGGGGGCAACCAGGCTGGCAGGGGAGGGCAGTTAGGGGTAATCGGGCTGGCAGGGGAGCAGTTAGGCATCAATCAGGCTGGCAGGGGAGTGGTTAGGGGGTGATCAGGCTGGCAGGCAGAAGTGGTTAGGGACAATCAGGCAGGCAGGCAGGCAGGCAAGCGGTTGGGAGCCAGCAGCCTGGATTGTGAGAGGGATATCCCTCAAGGGGTGCCAGATTGGAGAGGGTGCAGGCTGGGCTGAGGGACACACACACACACCTGTGCACAAATTTCGTGCACTGGGCCTCTAGTATGTAAATGATCCATCTGATTCTGAATTCTAGATCCACTATATACTAGCAATATGACCTTGGATCAAGTACTTCACTCATAAAAGGCACAACGAATAAGAGCTGTAACTACTTCATAGCATTATTGTGAGGAAATAAATTAGATGAAGCTTACAAAGTAACTTGGCACAAAGTGAGAGCTTAAAAATGTTAACTGTTGTTATGTCAAAAATTCATAAATATCTTTTGCTCAATTATATAAACTTTACAGCAAAGTATTTCATAATCTAATATCAGATAACAGTCTTATTTATTTCATTAAAAATCTAAAATACAAATGGGAAAATTATGCATTTAATTACATTTCTTCTGCTACACTGGAAAAAATTTAAAGCAATTTAAGTGATTTTACCAGTCATGGATCAAGATATTGGCTACTTCAGATAACTGTCATTAAGATTGTTTTATTTTTACTTTCAGGGGGCTCAACACTCTTCCCTTTAATCCTTTTTATGTAGTCCTTAATCTTGTATTATCTTTAAAAATTAAACTTGATTTTAGAGAGAGAGAAAGGAAGAGGAGGAGAGAGAGAGAGAAACATCAATCGGCTGCCTCCTGCAGGAGCCCTGACCTGGAGGAACCCATATCCCAGACATGTGCCCTGACTGGGAATCAAACCATGATCCGTCAGTGCATGGGAAGACTCAACCAACTGAGCCACACCTGCCAGGGCCATAATCTTAGATTTTTTTCTCCCTGCCCAATGTTCAATGCTTACTGTACTCTGCAAGGCAATATTATAGAATCCAACACAAAAATTTAAGAGTATTAAAATTGTATGGTCACTATATAACTATAGATTTCTGCTTGATCATAAACCAATGCTGTTTCAATATTTACAGAACACAGACAGATGCTATGGGACTTAATTAATATTCAGTAATGATTAACACATGAGTATGCATTAATATTTTAAGAAGTTTTTAGATAATTAACTTTTAAAACTTCCTTTTAGTTACACAACATGAGATTCAAATAGCCTTCTAAGGAACTAAATATGTGGGAGAATATTGGACAATATTAATAGAGAAAAGATGAATTATTTTAAAGTTATTGGGCAATATTTTAACTTTCAGTCATAGCTTCATAAACAAGGTCTCTACAATTAAAGATGGTCAATAGTCACATTAAGAATATTCTATCAAACCTTGATAATAAAAATCCTATTTAAGACTTTCTTAAATAAGGAAGAAAAGCTACATGGCATTTTGCATAGCAGATTTATTTTATTATAACCCATTGTTAGTCCTTAGTCAATATGACATATGTTTTATTATCATATCAAACATAAAATTTCAACTGTCCTGCTGTGATAAACTAAAGACATAAAAGTAGGTGGTCTTTAAAAAAAATTGTTCCTGATGTAGTCTTGTTTTCCACTTTAAAAGAGGTATCATTTATTAGGCATACATTATGTATTTCCACCCACATATTATATGTACTCTGAAATTACTGCTGTTATTATTTTACTTTACATAGTACAACAAGAAATATTCCAGAGGCTTGGGCCTTCAACATTTTTTAAATTCACAATTTATTGTTTTAAGTGCAGAGAGAAGATTCTTAATTATGCAAGCCAATAAAAAAGGCATCATGACAAAATGGTGCAGATCAATGGTTAATCCAAGGAAACCTATATTTGACTCTGTATTACACAACTTTTAATACATAGCTTTTTAGTGCAAGAAATTGTTGCAACCAACCTGCCCTCTGAAATATTTGGACAAAAAAAATGCACTTTTTACTGATGTCTAAACTATTTTAGGTTGTACACCTACAACAGAGAGGTGAAATAATGGCTTTGAAGTAAGTTTCCTAGAGTTCAGCATTTTCTTATTATAAGGAAGTCCAGAAAGAAGTCATTCTCTTTAACAGAATATTATATATTTCCTCATTGTCTCAAGAAAAGACACACAAAGCTGCACATCTCAGATAATTCATAAGATAGTCAATGGTGGGGAGCAGGTAATAACATTTCAGATAAATGATTAATTCATAATCTGAACACTGAGTAAGTGTAGCACAGCTCCCTCCTGCTAGGATCCCTGTGAACTTCTTGGGGTTAAATTTAAGTGGGGTATGTAGGGATGGGATTTTTTTTTTTTTTGCAGAGAATTAGTGTTCCCTCTGGACAGGACACTGGAGATGAAATGGTTCATGGTCTGAAATTTGAGTGGTCCACTTGGGTTTAAGAGTACACCCAGATGATGGGAGTAACATGAACATAGTCACCAGGAGGTAGGTCAAGATAAGCCAACCAAAAGGGGGTGCATCCCCAAAAGGATGGCATGTCCTCAGAAACCCCTGAGCTTTGTTTCCCTGGGAGGCCACAGTGCCAGGATGGTCAAATCACTAAAGTCTTTCCATGAGTCCTTTTCTGACTACCCTATCTAGAATGGCATGACTATCCTGCTGAGTCTGCTTTCATTACCCTACTAATTTCCTTATCTACTATCACAATCAAACATACTATTTAATTATCCTATTTATGATCTGGTCTGTCTTTATGCTACAAAATAAGATCCTTGAACACAGGTATGTTTGTCTGTTTCATGCACTTCTTGATCCGCAGACCTAGAAAAATGCCTGGCACATATAAAACAATAAATGTTTGTTTTCATTTTAATTTCCTTTGTAAAATCTCCTTTAAATAATGTAAAGTTAATGGATTTGTCTGTTGCTAAATTTAGAAGGTCTGGGCTTGATTTTTTTTAGTGGAGCAAGTGCAAAGGAAAGAAAGGCCTCTAGACTCTCCTCTTCTTATCCTTCCTTTCTCCCATCTCCCCTGCCTCCTGTGTGTGTGCATGTGTGTATTCGAACATGCACACGCACCCATGCGCACACATCAAGAAATCTTCTGTTGTGAAAGTAAAACTAAATACTCCCAGTATCACCCTAATCAGTTTGGCTCAGTGGATAGAGCATCGGCCTGTGGACTCAAGGGTCCCAGGTTCAATTCCAGTCAAGGGCATGTACCTTGGTTGCGGACACATCCCAGTGGGAGGTGTGCAGGAGGCAGCTGATCAATGTTTCTCTCTCATCGATGTTTCTAACTCTCTATCCCTCTCCCTTCCTCTCTATAAAAAAGCAAAAACAAACAAACAAACAAACAAACAAAACCCTCAGTATCAATCAGCATGGGTCATAGATAGGTAAAAAAGGTTGGTCAAAAAAAACAAAACAAATCCAAGACAATTAAAAAAGCAGAAATCACAAGACTAAAATAATTCCTTACTAAAGATGATTATCATCATTATTAACTAGAGGCCCGGTGCACGAATTTGTGCACCAGTGGCATACCTCGGCCTGGCCTGTGGGATCGGGCTGAAACTGGCTGACATCCCCTGAGGGGTTCTGGATTGCGAGAGGGTGCAGGCTAGGCCAAGGGACCCCTCCGGTGCATGATTGGGACAGGAAGGAATGCGGGAGGTTGGCCAGCTGGAGAGGGATCGCAGGAGGGTTCCAGGGCATGTCCACCCATCTCACTCAGTCCCAATCGACTGGACCCCAGCAGCAAGCTAACCTACCAATTGGAGTGTCTGCCCCTGGTGGTCAGTGCATGTCATAGTGAGCGGTTGAGCATCCTTAGCCTATCATTAGCATATTACGCTTTGATTGGTTGAATGGCCGACTGGCCGACTGGACACTTAGCATATTATGTTTGTATTATATAGGATTTAGTATTTTTTGCATATACTCACCAAGCTAATATATATTTAAATATACACTATTTACATTACTTATTATTCTCAGCAAATGATTTTATTGTCTTCAAAAGTTCTATTTTAGAAAATTCTTCAGGTACAATTATAAGGTCCGATCTCATCTGGGTAGATCCTAACATTCTATTATTTTCCAGGTTTTGAAGCTAAGAGCACTCAAAATTAGGTCTATAGCAAGCAACCCTAACAGAATCTTGCTTAGGAATACATTTTTTACTTGGTGTGAAATTATACATTTAAAATTTTGTAAAGGAAAGAATTAAAGAACTCATCTGGGAATCCTTAGATATTTGTTACACGTAGAAGACAAATCTTGAGATTTTTCTGCCTTATTTCTTTAATCTAGCCTATGATGCTATGGAAACCCCATAGACATCCTATCTCAGATATATAGGAGTTTAAAGAGGAAAAAATTGTTATAATTTTTAAATTTTATCTTATTTGCCAGAAAATGTCCATAGTTATAAATGGACCTTCGCCTGTCATTTCTTATTCATTCTCATTTGGAGTGAAAGATATTAAGTATAATTTTGACATAAATTGGGATTACATATTCAGGAATTTAGTATGACACACAGCTAAAAGTTATGCTGCATGTACATTTGCATTCTATGAACTGAATTTGTTTTTGTTTTCTTTCAATTCTCTTTCACCTGTTGGATGCTTCTCACCCTCACTGACTTTTCTGCTCATCTAATTTGGCTTGTCCAGTGAGACCAAGACCTTGATGGCTGAGGGATCCCAGCTCCTGGTTACCTTGTTCCTCTGTCAGGCTCTGACTGCCTCTGCTATCAGCAGGCATAGAAACACCAAGAAGTACCCCAATATACCTCCTGAGTTCCAGACACACTCACTCCTGATCTTTTATGTATCAGCATCTCTAGCTTTTCATGATAGCCAAGATCAGTTATTCACACCAGGAGATTAAATGTTATCTTTGCTGCTGGTCTATCCACATGCGTGCCCAAACTAACTAGGCTATAGTTGTCACTTTGGGTTATGTGGAACCCTTATCGTTTTACCTGGTGGAAGCATTCCATCTCTGGGGGCCATGACTTCAAATACAATAGACCTGAAAGTTGTAGGAACAGATGCACAAAATCCCCAATTGAATTCCTGATGATAGGTGTCAATCTTCTACTCCTCGATTTCTGGAGTATGTGTTCTTGCTACTGGGACACAGTACCACATAATTACTGTTGGTTCACAGTATACCACATCTTGTAGGAGAGTACCCAAACCCATGGGATGGTCCAGCTGAGCCTTTCAGAGTCCATTCCAATATTCTGTAAGGCTGATAACTTGTGGGGTAATACAGTTATTGATACAATCAATAGGTCCCATTAACAAACCTCCTTCAGTGTGAAGTGGTTCTTTTGGTCCAAGATGATGGTATGTGAGATCCCATGTTGGGAAATGAGTCTGAAATCCCTTTTGTTAATGACACTAGAACAAGTAGTGCAGGCAGGGAAGGCAAACCCATATAAAAGTAAAGACAAAATACTTCCCCCTTCAGGATGGAAGGCATCTCATGGCATTAACTTGGCACTATAATTTATTGTTTTTAATTTTTAATTATTTTTACATGACATATATACACTGAGTGGCCAGATTATTATGATCTCTGAACGCATAATAATCTGGCCACTCAGTGTATATCCTATATAATAAAAGACTAATATGCAAATAGTTCCCTTGACCAGGAGTTTGACCAGCAGGCAGGCCGGCCAACCGCCCATGTCCCCTCTCCCTGGCCAGGCTGGCTGGACCTGCCCCACCCATGCATGAATTCATGTACCAGGCGGTACATGAATTCATGCATGGGTGGGGCAGGTCCAGCCAGATTACACACACACACACTGAGTGGCCAGATTATTATGCATTCAGAGATCATAATAATCTGGCTACTCAGTATATATATTAATTAAAAATTGAATTTATTGGGATGACATTGGCTAATAAAATTAAATAGGTTTCAATATATAATTCTATAATACGTCATCTGTATATTGTATTGTGTGTTCACCACCCAAGTCAAGCCTCCTTTCAATACCATTTATCCCCCTTTTACCCTCTTCTGCCTCCCCCTCCTCCATTCCCTCTGGCAATCACCAGACTGGTCTGTGTTATGAGTTGTTTTTTTTTTGTTTGTTTGTTTGTTTGTTTTCTTAATCCCTTTACCTTTTTCACCCAGTCTCCCAAACCTCCTCCTTTCTAAGAGCTGTCAGTCTGTTCTCTGTATCTATGAGCATTTCACACAAGGCAGCAGAATATACATTCTTTTCAAGGATGTACATTTTAAATATATATATATATATATATATATATATATATATATATATATATATATTTTATTGATTTCAGAGAGGGGAGAGAGAAAAACATCAATGATGAGAGAGGCTAATTGATCAGCTGCCTCCTGCACATCCCCCACTGGGAATCTAGCCCACAACCTGGGCATGTGCCCAGGAATAGAACCTTGACCTTCTGGTTCATAGGTAGATGCTCAACTGCTGAGCCACGCTGATCAGGCTAGGGATGTATATTCTTGAACATTTTTAGGATAAACAAGGAACATTTTCTAGGTTAGACCACATGTTAAGACACAAAACAAGTCCCAATAAATTTAAGAAGATTGAAATTATATCAAGCATCTTCTCTGACCACAATGGTATGAAACTAGAAAGCAATCACATGAGAAAAACTGAAAAATACATAAAGACATGGACACTAAATAGCATGTTACTAAACAATGAATGGATTAACAAGAAAGTCATGGAAGAAATCAGAAATTGGCTCTACTGTTTAGTCTCCTTGAGGGACAGTGTCAAACTATAGTCTAAGTGCCTGACAAGTAGCTTTTTAGGTTGTAATTTAAGTACCTGCCATTAAACTATTGATTGCTTAGGCATTCATTTCAAAGTCATCCATTGCTAGCTGTACAACCCATTATGTTCCCCTTAGAAAGCCTTACCTAGATAACTCACTGCTTAATTATCTCTGCTTTTCCCTCCCAGTGCTATCATTCCCACTCTTAAAAATGTTGGTTATGTTGGTTTCCTTTTTTTTTATTGCAGTATAATCGACATATAACATATTAGTTCAGGTGTACACAATGGTTCAATATTTGTATATATTGCAAAAATGATCACCACAGTAAGTCTAGTAAACATTCATCACCATACATAGTTATAATTTTTTCTTGTGATAAGAACTTCTAAGATTTACTCTCTTAGCAACTTTCAAATATACAATACAGTATTATTAGCAATAGTCACTATGCTGAATTAAAAAAAATAAAATCCTTAAATTCTTACATTCTCTTTAGAAATCCAACTCTGCTGGGGTAAAAAAGTTCTGTACCTCTTTATACTGACTCAGTAAAATATCATAGGAAATAATTATATTCCATAAAAAACTCAAACTGTATCTATTCCCTCTAGTGTATGTCAAAGTATGCTCCTCAAAAGACCTTTACCATTATCTAACTGTATAATGTAACATAAAAGCAGAAAGAAATGTCATTAGGCAGCATTAGCTGAACAAAATAGGGAAACTCTAATGAAGAAGGGATTTGCATATGAAAAGTAAGACATCTTTAGAAAATAAAAAGTGGCATGTCTATGTACATAATTAAACAAAACACCCCATTTCTTTCAACGGTCTTCATATTCCAGGCAAAGTTATTTTTATTATGGACTTTCTTTACATAGAACCATTGTGGTGGGTATTTAACTGCTTCATATCACTTTCCTTACATGAAAAGGAAGGCAAATTAAAGATCCCTCTTGACTCCCTTGTGTGATAGAAAGTGGGGTTTATATTTTGTAAAATCTAAATGTGTTCATTAATGACTAGATACTTGATATAAAAAATGCAATTTAAAGGAATTATGAAACCTTTGTGGACGGGGCAGGTTATGCACTGCCAACACCAAGAGAAAATCTCATGTGGACTCTCGTACATTTTATTACTAGAAGGATCCAGTAGATGGAAGCCTTTCCCTTTTAACATTCAAACTGTTTCAAACGCATGTGGCCTGATGAAAGGGTAGATGGCAATAGCTGGGGGGAGAGAAACAAACAAAAAAACCACTAGCTCTTTTAAGAGCATATCAGAAAGACCACAATTTACCTGCTTTGTAAGCAGTTTGAAAATTGCATTTTGAAAGTCTAGTTGTTTGGATCCCCATGAGGTGAATGAGAAAGGGAAGCATAAATAAATGGATTGATTCCTGAAGCCAGGCTCTTGGTGGCTGCAGTTGGTTTGTCTTCCTGCATTAGTGTCCATGCTCTCATTGCCCTTTCTCAGTGAAAAATTCCTTAGGCCAGCAGTCACATCTGTTTCCTTACATTACAGTCCTATTGGAGCAATCCTCAGATGATAAGCGAGGACATTCTGATTAGCCTCTCCTGGGATGAGCAAAGGAAAGTGGCCCAGAAATGCTGAGGGCTGAGGCTCCAATACAGGCAGGGCTGTTTTTCTCTTTGTCCCTGTATATATGGCCTTCTCTTCCTCTCTTAGGTGTATCACCTCTGCTTTCTCACCAGAGTCCTGAGTATCACCTCTGAGAATATCCATAGATTGTTCTTCCACTAGACTGTCCAGGGAATGAATGAATTGCATTCTAAATAATTGATCAGAGTTAATCACTATTTTGAATTAAATCAGTATTAATCTCTTAGATTGATTATTTAGCTCTCTGTCCCTTTGAAAGATATTAAAAAATTGGGGTTGGAGCATTTCAATGTACAGTGTAAGCTGAGTCGTTTTGTCAATTCATACCTCAACATGGAAATAAGAGTTTGGCAGGAAAACCACACTTTTCTTTAATTCTAAAGGAGGCAATTGAATAGTGTCTTTCCATGTGCTTACAGGTTGAATTAATGAAGCAATTATGTACAAGGGCAACTTCTGCAAGAGTAGCTGGGTACTTGAAGTCAAAGCTATCTACTTTTTACTGAATTTCATCACAATTAGGTAATGGTTCCCCCATCCTCCTTTTATTACTCAGTTTTGAAGTTTATAGTTAAGCTGTAAATTAGAGCCTTATCTTTGGTAATAGCTCCTAACTGTTCTAAACACTCATCAGTTTGTCTTGTGCTAAGCAAGAGTCATCAGCTCACGTTTCATTGAAAACTCATTAAACCATCTCCCATATGCTTTTAAAGAACCAAAAGGCAATCTACTTAATTAAACTTAAAAAACAACAGCCTCAACAAGTTCTCTAGGTTAATGGTATGTAAATGTTCTTTGTTCAACAGGCAGAGATGTGGATAAAGCACTTTGGTCTTGTTTACGGACTACTGGAAATTCACTACCTTCTAAAGGGCTTACAGCAGTGCAATTAAATAGCATTCCAGTTTGCAAAATGGACAGCATCATCTCGCAGTCAGAGCCCCAATTTCTATACCACACACGATTCAAGAAAGTAGAAAGCAGGAAAAGAAAGGAGGCTGGAGGATCACACGCAGTTGTAGCTGGTGAACTTCCTAGTTGACATGTCTGAAGGAGGATCTCTCAGAAAAGGCTCTCAGGAGTTATAGCATTATTTGAACACAACTTTAGCCTCACAGCTTAGGAGAAAAAATGGCACTTAGGTACATAAGGTCTGCCTTAAACAAAGTACAGGCACACCTTGTTTTATTGTATCTTGCTTTATGTGCTTCACAGATATTGTGTGCTTTTTATAAGTTGAAGTCAAGAAGACCCCACATCGGAAAAAGATTTTTTATTGCAGCAGTCTGGAACCAAACCCACAATATCTCTGAGGTATGCCTAGACACAATAAAACACACAGAGCTTTGAGTATCTTTGTTATTATTCATGCTTTAAAAGTCCTTAACACAGTACTTTTGCAAATTTGCAAACTACTCTTACAAGACTAAAATTTGTGCCCAAGATGGAAAAACATTTGTTACCATTATTTGATCAAAACCAGTTTTTTTTTGTAATTGGCCTAGCTATTTTGCAATACAAAAAAATGTTTTATAAATTAAATTTTAAAAATTAAAACATGGAATGTTTATTTTAAAAGCAGGTATGGTTTTTACACAAGATTTTGGAGGGGGCATGGGAGGGGGTCCACTGATGGCACTGTTCTCTGTTCTATTGCATTTGTGTTCAACAATGAGTATTCCTTTTGGGACACCACTTTTCTTATTTGTAAAATTGGGAGCTTTCAATTACCTTCAAGTTTTGAATTATAGAGACATGGGCAAGCAGAATCAAAAGAGAAAGGAAGAGAAAAATCCTGGGGTCATTCAGATTCAAGTCTCAATTGAAATTGCGAGGACAAACATAATAATACAACTTCAATCTTGCCATATTATTGCTGTATTTAGTTTGATTACCCAAACAGGTAAGTTCATATATTTTCCTTTTTAATTATGTTTCCTTATCTATTATGCCAGATGTCTTCATCTCAGCATCAGCAACTGGCAATAAATTACAAGTGCTGAAGCTTTACTATAAACTGAGGAATTTCTTTTGCATGTTATTCATTTTTCATAATGTTTTCTTGGCTCTAATTGACTTTGGCATTAAAATAATTAGTAAAATGTTTTGACTTTTTAAAACCAAAATTCAATTTTAGCTTGTCTTAGTTCCTAGAAATTGTTTCCTTTAAAAATGTTTTAAAAAATGTTTCAGACATATATTGATTACATGAAAAACCAAGTTCATTTAAAAACTTATTTTAACATATCATATTGAAAAAGCAAAGAAAACTGGAGTTTCTAAGATTTTTATTATTTGAGCTCACAATAAAGGCATGATGTGTTTGTTTGTTTTTAATTTGTTTTTTGTTTTTTTAACACAGAAAAATGATAAAGCCACTGGGAAGTTTCAAATATACTATTCCACTACCCAGAAATAAGCAACTATAACATTTTTATCATTTTTTCTCAATATTTATGTTCTATGTGTTTTTCATCTAGCTGAAAACATACTGTATTTTGCATTTTTATTTTTTATATTTTACTTGTTTCCTAAGCAATTTGCTAATGAGAAAACACTTTTTAAATATTTGAATAGCTTCATGACAATCTAATAGATGTACCATTATTTAGTTATTTGGTCCCCTATTGTCAATTGTCAGATGTTATTCCTTTAAAGTATTATAAATGACATTGTGATAAATGCACTTGTGCATAAATATTTGCAAAAAATTTATAATAACCTATAAAAAACTTTATTAATAGGGCTCCTGGGACCAAAAATCTGTTTTTCTATTGCCTCTAGTTGCTAGGGAATATTTACAACCACAAAAATAAAGCAGCAAAGGAGGGAATCATGAATTTTTCCACACCCTAAGATCTTAAAACCTTTAGGATTATTAGCATGACTAATTCTGTCCTCCTCTCTAACTAGACAAAATTCAGGTAAATGTCACAAATCTTACTCAATTTGATGACTCTTGGAAGTTCTGGATTAAACCATCCATTGTGTGTAAATCCAAGTAATTCATGATGTAAAAAAAGGCTTATTGTTTTTTAGAAAGCAAGTAAGCTTTAGAATATTCACAAAGATGTCTGAACTATGTACCAAAAAGTAGCCTTCTATATTCTTTAACCTAGATTAAAGCATCACTTCCTTTCTAATATGCTATATAACTTTTTGAATATGGTTCTAGGCAACAAATTTCCATTTTGTTTATTTTGTATTTGTGGTCATGGATAAGTGCTTAAGTAAGCTTGTACTCTTAAACTTTGGAAAGCTCTGTACCAAATAACCTGTTCATTACTATTTAACAAAATATGAGACAGGTGTTTTTTTTTTCTTTCATTTTTTTATTGAGGTATTATATGTGTACATATCTTACCCTTGCTCCCCCACCCCACTCCCATACATGCCCTCACCCCTTAGTGTTTTGTGTCCATTGGTTATGCTTATATGCATGCATACAAGTCCTTCGGTTGATCTCTTATCTCCCCCACCTCTCCCTGGCCTTCCCGCTGTAATTTGACAGTCTATATGATGCTTTACTGTCTCTGTATCTATCATTTTGTTAATCAGTTTATAATGTTATTTATTATCCATAAATGAGTGAGATCATGTATTTTTCTTTCATTGACTGGCTTATTTCACTTAGCATAATGCTCTCCAGTTCCATCCAGGTTGCTCAAATGGTAAGAATTCCTTCTTTTTTATGGCAGCATAGTATTCCATTGTGTAGATGTACCATAGTTTTCTGATCTAGTCATCTGCTGACGGGCACCTAGGCTGTTTCCAAATCTTAACTATGGTGAATTGTGTTGCTCTGAACATAGGGGTGCATATATCCTTTCTGATTGGTGTTTCCAGTTTCTTAGGATATATTCCTAGGATTGGGATACTGGGTCAAATGGGAGTTACATTTTTAGTTTTTTGAGGCAACTTTATACTGTTCTCCACAGTGGCTGCACCAGTCTGCATTCCCAACAGCAGTGCACGAGGGTTCCTTTTTCTCTGCATCCTCGCCAGCACTTGTCATTTGTTGATTTGTTGATAATAGCCAATCTGACAGGTGTGAGATGGTACCGCATTATCGTTTTGATTTGCATCTCTCAGATAATTAGTGACTTTGAGCATGTTTCCATATATCTCTTGGCCTTCCTTCTGTCTTCTTTCAAAAAGATTCTATTTAGGTCCTTGCCCTTTTTTTATTGGATCATTTATCTTCCTTTTATTAAATTGTATAAGTAGCCTGTAGATGTTGGATATTTAACCTTTATCAGTGATAACATTTGCAAAAATATGTTCTCCCATACAGTAGGGTTTCTTGTTTTATTGATGGTTTCTTTTGCTGTGAAAAAGCTTTTTATTTTGATGTAGTCCCATTTGTTTATTTTCTCTTTACCTTCCATTGCCCTAGAAGCAGTATCAGTGAAGAAGTTCTTTTGGCATATGTCTGAGATTTTGCTGCCTGTGGATTCCTATAGTATTTTTATGGTTTCCCATCTTATGTTTAAGTCCTGTATCCATTTTGAGTTTATTTTTGTGTATGGTGTAAGTTGGTGGTCTAGTTTCATTTTTTTGCATGTATCTGTCCAATTTTCCCAACACCATTTATTGAAGAGACTATCTTGACTCCATTGTATGTTCATGCCTCCTTTGTCAAATATTAATTGAGCTTAGTGGTTTGGGTCTATATCTGGATTCTCTATTCTATTTCATTGGTCTAAATGTCTGTTCTTGTGCCAGTACCAGGCTGTTTTGAGAACACTGGCTTTGTAATACAGCTTGAAATCTGGTATTGAGATCCCCCTACTTTATTCTTCTTTCTCAGGATTGCTGTGGCTATTCGGGGTCTTTTTGTATTCCAGATGAATTTTTGGAGAGTTCTTTCTAGGTCTGTGAAATATGTTGTTGGTATTTTAATGGGGAGTGCATTGAATTATAGTTTGCTTTGGGTAGTATGGACATTTTAATGATGTTGATTCTACCAATCCATGAACGTGGTATGTTCTCCCATCTGTTTATGTCTTCCTCTATCTCTTTTTTCAGTGTCCTGTAGTTTTCCACGTATAGGTCTTTTACCTCCTTGGTTACGTTTATTCCTAGGTATCTTAATTTTTTTGGTGCGATGGTAAATGGGATTGCTTTTTTAGTGTCTCTGTCTGTAAGCTCACTATTGGTGGATAGAAATGCCATAGATTTCTTGGCATTAATTTTGTATCCTGCTACATTGTCGAATTGATTTAAGTCGGTTAGTTTTTTGATGGAGTCTTTTAGGTTTTTTATGTACAAAATCCTGTCATCTGCAAATAAGGACAGTTTTACTTCTTCTTTTCCAATTTGGATGCCTTTTATTTCTTCTTCTTGTCTGATCGCAATGGCTAATACTTCCAGTGCTATGTCAAACAGCAGTGGTGAGAGTGGGCTTCCCTGTCTTGTTCCTGTTCTTAGGGGAAATGGTTTTAGTTTTTGCCCATTGAGTATGATGTTAGCTGTGGGATTATCATATATAGCTTTTATTATGTTGAGGTATGACCCTTCTAATCCCACCTTGTTGAGAGTTTTTATCAAGAAAGGGTGTTGGATTTTGTCAAATGCTTTTTCTGCATCAAATGACTATGTGATTTTTATCTCTCAATTTGTTTATGTGATGTATCACATTTATTGATTTGCGGATATTATACCATCCTTGCATTCCTGAGATAAATCCTACTTGGTCATGGTGTATGGTCTTTCTGATGTACTGCTGGATCCGATTTCCTAGAATTTTGTTGAGGATTTTGGCATCTATGTTCATGAGGGATATTGGCCTGTAATTCTCTTTCATTGTGTTGTCTTTATCTGGTTTTGGTATTAGGGTGATGCTGGCTTCATAGAAGGAGCTTGGAAGTGTTCCTTCCTCTTGAATTTTTTGGAATAGTCTGGGGAGGAGAGGTTTTAGTTCTTCCTTGAATGTTTGGTAAAACTCACCTGTGAAGCTGTCTGGCCCCGGGCTTTTGTTTGCCGGAAGCTTTTTGATGACTGCTTCAAGTTCTTCCACAGTTATTGGCCTATTGAGCTGTTTCAGATTTTTCCTGATTGAGTTTTGGAAAGTTATATTTTTCTAGGAATATGTCCATTTCCTCCAGGTTGTCCAGTTTGTTGGAATATAGTTGTTCATAGTATTTTTTAACAATCCTTTGTATTTCGGTGGGGTCTGTTGTTATTTCTCCTCTTTCATTTCTGATTTTGTTTATTTGGGTCCTCTCTCTTTACTTCTTGGTGAGCCTGGCTAGAGGTTCCTCAATCTTGTTTATCCTTTCAAAGAACCAGCTCTTGGTTTTGTTGATCTTTTGTATTGCTTCTTTGGTCTCTATGTCATTTATCTCTGCTCTGATCTTTATTATTTCCTTCCTTCTGCTTACACTGGGCTTTTCTTGTTGCTCTCTTTCTAACTCTTTTGAGTTGTAGGGTTAGGTAATTTATTACCATTGTTTCTTGTTTTTTGCAGTAGGTTTGTAGAGCTATGAACTTCTCTCTCTGCTTTCGCTGTGTCCCATAGTTTAGGATTGCTGTGTTTTCATTGTCATTTGTTGCCATGATATTTTTTATTTCTTCCTTGATCTCTCTGGTAACCCAGTCATTGTTTAATAGCATTCTAATTAGTCTCCATGTGTTAGATTTTTTTGGATTGTTTTTATTGTAGTTGCTTTCCAGTTTTATGCCACTGTGATCTAAGAAGATACTTGGTATGATTTCTATCTTCTTGAATTTGAAGAGACTTTGCCTATGTCCCAGCATATGGTCTAACTTTGAAAATGACCCATGTTCACTTGAGAAGAATGTATATTCTGTGGCTTTGGTGTGAAATGTTATGAAGATGTCAATTAATTCCATCTGGTCTAATGAGTCATTTAGGATTGATGTTTCTTTGCTGGTTTTTTGTTTAGAGGATTTGTCTAATGGTGATAGTGGGGTATTAAAGTCTCCTACTATGAGTGTGTTGCTGTCAATCTCTCCCTTGATATTCTCCAGGAGTTTTTTTATGTATTTGGGTGCTCCTGTATTGGGTGCATATATGCTTACCAGAGTTATTTCTTCTTGTTGGATTTCTCCCTTTAGTATTATGAAGTGGCCTTCCTTATCTCTTGTTATGTCCTTCACTTTGAGATCTAATTTGTCAGATATAAGTATTGCTACCCCAGCTTTTTTTTTATTTCCGTTCACCTGGAAAACCTTTTTCCATCCCTTCACACTCAGTCTGTGTGCGTCTTTTTTTCTGAGGTGGGTTTCTTATAGACACAAGCAGATATATGGGTCTTGTTTTCTTATCCAATCCGTTATCCTATGTCTTTTGATTGGGGCATTTAATCCATTTACATTTAAAGTTATTATTGATAGGTACTTATTTGTCACCATTCTTATTCTTTACCCCTGTGTTCCTTTTTCACTTCATATATATATATATATATATATATATATATATATATATATATATATCTACACAGCAGACCCTTTAGCATTTCTTGCATTGCTGGTTTGGTGGTGATAAATTCCCTTAGTTCTTTTTTGTCTGTGAAGCTCCTAATTTCACCTTCAATTTTGATTGATAGCCTTGCTGGGTACAGTATTCTTGGATTTAAACTCTTCCTTTGAATGACTTTGTATATTTCATTCCATTCCCTCCTAGCCTGATGAGGTTCTGTTGAAAAATCAGTTGCTAGTCTGATGGGGCTTCCTTTGTAGGTAACTTTCTGCCTCTCTCTGGCTGCTTTTAAGATTCTTACTTTGTCATTGGTGTTTGCCAGTTTAATTATAATGTGCCTTTGCGTTGGTCCTTTGCAGTTCATTTTGCTTGGGACTCTGTGAGCTTCTTGGATTTGTGTGGGGTTTTTCTTCCCTATATCTGGAAAATTTTCTGTCATTATTTCTTCAAACAGGTCTTCTATTCCTTGCTCCATTTCCTCTCCTTCTGGAACCCCTATTATGCAGATGTTGTTTTGTTTCATGTTGTCCCAAAGTTCCCTTAGGCTCTCCTCCTGCTTTTTAATTTTTTTTTCCTAGAAGCTGCTCTACTTGGGTATTTTTTCCCCTCTTGTCTTCTAGTTCACTGAAGTGGTCCTCTGCTTCTTCTAGTCTACTCTTGTTGCTTTCTATTGAGTTCTTTACAGCAGTGATGTCATTTTTCATTTCTTCTTGGTTCTCCTTCATTTCCTATTGGTTCTTACTCATATTGTTGAATTTGTCTTCCATTCTTTTTAGCCACCTTATGACCATTTCTCTAAATTCTTTCTCTGGTAGGTTGCTAGCCTCTATTTCATTTACTTCCTTTTCTGGTGATGCCTGCTTTGCTTTTATATGCAGGCTGTTTCTTTGTATCCCCATGGTCTCTCTTCTCCAGATGTCTGGTTATGTAGTTCTCTCTCTCCTGCGTTGATTTAAAGGCACAAAATACAACACAACCAGGTACAAAACACAAGGTACTGAACAGAAATGTATTCATGATATTAATAACCCCCAATAAAGGTGACCACCAGAGAAAGGCAACTTAGGGGAAAGGAGAGAAAGTAGAAGAAAAAAAATAAAAGGAGTGCCAAAATGTAATCGGGAAAATGGAAAAAAAAAATAAGAAAGAGACTAAGAAAGAACAGGGGAACAAATTATATATACGGGGGAAAACTCCAAGAGAACAGACACTAATCCCAGCAAATGCCAACAACAAGTACTTGGAGATTAATACAAACTACAAACAACAACTAATATCAAGCGAGCCAAGGGAAAACAGAAGCAAAAAAAACAAAGCAAACAAACAAACAGAAAAAACAAACAAAAAAAGAATAAGCAAAACAATCTCACAAAAAAAGCATAAAGAATCGATATAATCAACATTCAAGCAACAACAGCATAAGGACAGAGAGGAAAAACAATTTTTTTGATAGTTAAGATAGAGAAGAGAGAGGTGTGTATGGACTTGGTGCAGGGGATTGGAAATTAAATATATAAGTAGGTGAAATTTTAACAGGGGGTAAACAGAAAGAATAGGGAAAATCTAAAGCAGGAAAAGGGTAAGGGAAACAGGTCACCAAAAGGGGAAAAGTTAGGAAGAGAGTGATGGCAGAAAGGTAGAGTTGAGATAGAGCAAAATGAAGCAAAAGAAAAGATGAAAATAGAATGTAGAACACTAATCCCAAAGTAAAATAAAGAGAAAATAAAATTACACTTAAAAAAAAGGTAAAATAGTAGTAGTAATAATACTGATTAAAAATAAAAATGTAATAATTAAAAATGTAAAATCAAGTGAGGGGATACAAGAAAAAAATTAGTTTCTTAAGATGAAGAAAATAAAAACTAAAAAAAAAAAAAAAGTAAAAAAATAAAATGTGCAGTAGTGAAGATCATTCACTTCCTCTATTGTTCTGTTTGGTACACCTGTTTTCCAGTCAGGACAGTGTTGCAGATCCCTGCATTCCACTGCTCCTCAGTGTTATAAGCCAGTCCTGATTTTTAAGCAGGTGGTGTCTTAATTTCTCGTATTCCTTTATTTTTGATTACACAAAAGTCAATTTGTGATTCAGCCCCTGGGTGGCAGTGTTTCTGGATTGACTTCTGGGACTATATATGGCCTACCTAACCTGTGTTTAGAGCCTTTGGTCCCTGTGGCACTCAATACCAGTTTATGGGAGTGAGCTGCCTCAGAGCTGGCTCTCCGACAGTTACACCCCACTCCGATCCCCAGGTTCCAGAAAAACAACTTTCCCCTGCAGTCTCCCAGGGTGTCCCCAACTGGGTGATCCTATGTATTGGGCTTAGTAATCAGAAGCAAGGATTTGAAAAGGAAAAAGCCCAAGTGTGCGAACAATGGGGCTGCAGGCAAGTCTGCGCAGTCCTTTCCCCCCTGGGTCTAAGCAGCCGGCACACTTTTAAGATTTTTAGGCTTTTCTTTTGTGTCAGAACAAAATAGGTTGCTTTTTAGAGATCCCTTCTGTTAGCAGCTCTGAGGACCCCCTTTTCACATTCACGGATCACTCCAGCCCCAACAGCCATGGATTTTTTTTAGGCACAGACTTTCCCTGGTCCTCCAGCTCCCACAGTGCAAGTGTTTCTCTCTCCCACTGGGACCAGAGACCTCACCTTATCCCAGGCAAAATCTGACTTTTCCATGGTGGAGTGTAGATGACCTCTGAAACAGCATGTTTGTGCCAATTGGGGACCAGTGTTCTGGGGCTTGCAGCTGTTTGGTGGTTTCCGTAGTTGTAGCTTTCGAAGCTTCTGGTAAGATCCACTTTCCCCTTCAAGATGGCATGGTCTCCATGTCCTAGTTGGTCACTCTGAGAGGAAGCCCAGCCACAGTGGGGGCTGCCCAGTCAGGGGAACCCCGTCCAGCAGTCTCCCACCTTCTCCTGGAGTTTAGCTGTCCCTTAACTTGCCAACAAATACTCCCCATACGACCCTCAGCTGTTCTTTTTTTCTGCTCCAGGACAAGGCTCAGGACCCGTCTGTCTATTCTGCCGCCATTTTTTTTTTCCAGGTGAGTATTTATATCACATTTTTGCTCAGGTTCTCAATAATAATGACCAAAGACTAATGTTTCTATGGAAATTAAGATTTAACTAAAGTACTAATATGTATGAGAACTGTCTTTTTAAATTATTTTTAAAAGATATAAAAATTAGGGAGAGGTTTAAAAATTAGTTTTGAAAATACATTTTTTAAAATATAAAATAAAATAAACAACCCTAAGGAATTGTTTCATAGCTTTTCCCCACTCAGAATTATAGCACAACTGCATATCAGGCAAAATGAATTCTTCTAGTGTTGGAAAATAAGAATGTTTACTCCTGTTAACAGAATATAAGATACATAACATAACATAGTTTCTGTCCCCTCTGGCCTCCTCAAGGATTTTCCTTTTGCTATTGTATGTCTTTACCCTCCACTTCTCCCTCTCTACTAGCTCCTTCTTATGAGCATGTAAATATCCTCTAGTGTTTCCAATAAAAAATATATATACTCAAAACTGCAATAATAATAAAAACAACAAATATTTTTCTTGCCACGTGGTCTCTGCTTTTTCATGCACACAAAATAACTTCTGGAACCATTTGTTGATAAAAGTTATTCTCAGTGTTGGCAGCATATTAAATTACCTGGGGACCTAAAAATACCCCAAGCTCCTATAAGCCCCTCTCCAACTCCTCCCTCTCAGAGGCTCTGATTTCATTGATTGGTGGTTATATTGGTCTAGGATTAAGCATTGATGATTTCCAAAGTTCCACAAATGAATCCAGGCTTGAAAAATTCTGGTTTATATTGTTTCCAATTCCATATCTCCCATTCTTTCTTCATTCTACTTAAGGCGGCTTCCATCAATACCACTCCATTAAAATTCCACTAAGCAAAGTCACCAATCACTCCCAAGTTACTATATTCAGTAGTCACATTCCGTATGCATCTTATCTTCTCAGTGGCATTCCCACACAGGAATTCCCTCCCTGCCAGTTTATCTTATCTTAGATTCCAGAACACCACTCTTCTGGTTTTCTTTCTTTCTCAAAAGCCACCTTAGATTCTCTTTAGTGTTTCTTCTTTTCTTGGCCTTCTAAATGTCCTGCCTTGAGATTAGATTCTGAGATGCTCTTTGTTTTAAACTAAACTTTCTCTTGAGGTAATCTCACTTAGTCCAAGGGACACTACCTATATGCAGATGACTCTCAAAATGTTAACACTAATCATAACAACACAAGATCTATAGATCCAACTGGCTATTGAACACCTCAACAAGTCCAAATCAAAATTTCACCCTATCCAACCTAAAACTGCTCTTCTTCCAATCTTCTCCACTTTAGCAAATGGTACCTCCAACTATCCAGTTGCTAATAACTGAAATCTATGATTTTTACTTCTATTTCTCCTACCATTCTCCTCCATCCAATCTATTAGCAAACCCTGTTGACTCTACCTCTATGACATATACTAGTGCACATCACTTATGCAATCCCTCTTACTCCTGACCTAATCAAAGACGCCATCAGTCTCTTTTGACAATGAAGCACCCTTCAAACTGGTTTTCTTGCATATACTTTTTCCTAGTTACATTCAATATTCCACAGAGCTACAATAGTAATTTTCAAAATTGTAGGTCATATTTTACAAGCTCTCCAATGAGTTCCCATCATTTAAGATAAAATCAAAGTACTAGAATAGTCTAGAACAGTAGTTGTCAACCTTTCTAATGCCGTGACCCTTTAATACAGTTCCTCATGTTGTGGTGACCCCAACCATAAAATTATACCATACTATATCTCCTAATCAACCTCTAGCTTTTCACATATATCTTATTTTAATCCATGTCCTCACTAATTATGCCTTACTGTCCATTATGGACTGATGTACACTGATGCCCAATTCATATGTTGAAACTCTAATCCCCAATGTGACTATATTCAAAGATAGGGTCTTCAAGATATAATTAATGCTAAATGAGGTTGTAGAGTGCACCCCAATCTAATAGGATTGGTGGCTTTATACGAAGTGGGAGGGAGGAGGAAGAGAGACAGGGGAGGAAAGCAAAGAGAGAGATGGTATTCTGCACACCCACAAAGAAAATGTCAAGTGAGCACACAGGGAAATGGCAGCTACCTACAAGTCAAGAGAAGAGGCCTCAGAATTAAACCTATCCTGCTGAAACCTTTATTTTGGACTATGCTGCCTTCAGAATTGTTAGAAAATAAATTTATGGAGTTAAGCCACCCAGTCTGCAGTTTCTGTTATGCACAAATGAGAAGACTAACAGGTTTTCTTTCTTTTCCTCAGAAATATCACGTTAATCCTCATCTTATGGTTTTGCACTAGACTTCTACTTTGAACATTGTCTCTAGATCGCAGCCATCTCTTCTAGTTGCTCCTACTGAGTTTTATTTTCTTCTTAGCATTTCATCTTTGAAATTGTCTTATTTTCCTACTTGTAAATTTCCACTTACTCCACTAACTTTAAACTCTAAGAGAGCCGGAACTGCATCTGTGCTGTCTACAGTGGTACCTCTGGCATTCAGAACACTGCCTAGAACATATTAGTAGCTTAATAGGTGCTTATTAAATAAATAAATATCTGGGACTCATAAGAAAATTTAATAAAGTTGAAAGGACTTCTGCAAAGGAGACAAATTCCATGGTCTGAGAAATACACAAGCAATTTGAAAGAGCCACGTGAAGTATTGATACAGTACTGGCAAACATGCAATTCTTAAATAGTTTTTTTTAATTTTTTTCCTTTCCTGAGAGCTGGCACTGACTGCATAAAAAGCTTCCATAAGTATTGTACATGTGTTTCTTAAATAATTTTCACAAAACTCAGGCACATATGGACTGTGATTTCATTTCATTAAAGAAAACTGAAACTCATATAAATGAATCTTAACCAAAGTTCCATGTATTTAAAGTTCCATTAATGAATCTTAACCAAAGTTCAATGTTGCCTTTCCCAAAGTCCCTTTCAGATACAACCAGATATAATGGTAATGGGGAAAAAAATCTGTCCCAGGCTTTTAGGGCTCCCCAAGTAAAACTTTGTCTTATATAAGTAAATACAATCCTCAAAAATATAAACTTGGTGGCCCCTTAAAATTTTCACCAGATACCCTACAATTCTAGAATACAATAGGACATCCACTTAACAAACTATGGTATATATCCAGCAAGATCTGACCTTTGAAGGAAATTGAAGGGAATGGTACCTCAATAGCATCTTCTTGCCCCCTGCCATCTTTTACTAGCCACAGAAAATTGTGAAGAATTTTCTGAAATGTTAGTAGGTAAAATTGCAATAGTCAACATATTGAGCATTTCTTGTGTACCAGGCTCTGTAATGAGAAAACTGAGGCTTAGTGATATCAACTCTGAGCCATCCAAGAAGAAGGCAATGACAGAAACAGAATTAAAATATAACAAGTCTGGCCCTAATCACTGGCTCTTAAGCCCCACACTAGGCCACTTAATCAAACTTTTTGCTAACAGTGGACCAGTTCCTCCAAAGATACAGCCCAGTAGATTTTAACTCATCAAATACAACATAATATTAGGAAGATATCAAGCTATATCCTCTATAGGAGAATTGCTGTCACCCCACATAAATGACATTCATAGTTCTTTAAGAGAAAGACTAGTCGCGTCTGGTCAACCACTCTCCAGAGGGGGCTTTGCTATTATCTCAATGCTGGTAGAGATTTCTATTTTGTGACCAACTTTGAACAATACCGGTCTTCGCATTTTCCAATATCCTATGGGGACAAGTTCATAGTGTGAATATCAGAGGGAAAAAGAAAATTCATGTGGGTTTCTCATTATGAAGAAGTTGTGATAGCAAATTTATGAGATTACCTTTCTTTCAGTAATTTTTTAATATATTTTATCCAATGGATTTTTTTTATCAAAGTGAATTAATTGGGTACATATACAAATAATTTATTCTGAGGAAGAAAAATACCCATGTTTCAAAATTCATTCTTTGCTTGAACCTAGACTTTCCTATCTGTATTACTGGCTTATTGACACTTTTCAATCTACTGCTACTCATTTTTATTCAATCACATCTCAGAAAAGATTGCAATAATCTCTCTTATCCTAAACCATCATAGCTTACTCTTGCATCACGCACACCAGTATTCCTATTCCCCATGGCAAATTTTTTCATCCTTAACTACTATTGTTCCATAATTATTCTATTTTGGACAATTTTTTCTCCATGTTTGTCATTTAAAATATTTCAAAGTTATCTCTACCCTCCCACTCTTGCTTTATCAATAGAGAAATTGGCAAGGTCATACAAATCTAGCCTTTTAAAAAAGTTTATTGGTGTAGCATCAATATATATATAAAAGCCTAAATGACCAGACAACCAGACAACTGGCCGGTGGCTATGACATGCACTGGCCACCAAGGGGCAGATGCTCAATGCAGGAGCCGTCCCCTGATGGTCAGTGCACTCCCACAGTGGGGGCATTGCTGAGCTGACAGATGGGTGCCAGATGCCAGGCTGATGGCTGGCGAGTGCAGCTGCAATGATGCGAGTTTCTCCTATGGACAATCCCCCTGCACGCCTGAGCAGCAGTGGTGGCAGGTGCAGTGGGGCTGGGATGAACTGAGCGGTGCTGTGTCTAGCCCAGCCTCAGGCATCTCCCTGGCTGCCTGCCGCTTCGTGCACTACTTCGTGCTGTGCGGGATCAACACAGACAGCGGGCTGAAGCCCAAAGAGCTGGTGGGTAAAGCCAGGCTGCAGCGGCACAGAGGTCCAGTGATCCCCACAGGCCAGGCTGAGGGACCCCACTGGTGCACGAATCTGAGCAATGGGCCTCTAGTTGGTTAATAAAACCATACAGGTTTCAGGTGTACAATTCTATAATACATCGTATGTATAGTGCATTGTGAGCTCACCACCCAAAGTCAAGTCTCTTTCCACTTCCACTTACCCCCTCCTACTTTACCTTCTTCCATCTCCCCCCACTCATATTTCCCTCTGGCAATCACCATATTGTTGTCCATGTCTGTTTTTCGTTTGTTTAATCCCTTCACCTTTTTTCACTCAGCCTCTCTTTCTCTGTCTCTCTCTCTCTCCCCCTCTCCTCCTCTCTTCCTCCCTTCCTCCCTCCCTATTTTCTGCTCTCTCTAAAAATTCATGAAAAATAATATCCTGGGGTGAGGGTTAACAACAAAAAGAGCACAAGTCAGAGCACATCTGCCTATAGATCCAGACTCCATCAATTATTAGTTATGTTACTTGAGAAGGTGAGATTGTCTCATCTTTAGTTTCTTTAAATATAAAATGAAGAAAATAATTTTTATCTCAAAGATTTTAAAGAAAATTAACAGAGTTATTATATATAAGGAGATTTTACCACAGAGCTTGGAACATAGCAAAATCTCAATAAATTGTTGTTATTGTTCATTGTGGTATAACCCTCTTGAGTTATTCCAAGATTTTAGAGATCACCATGTAAAGACAAGTTAAGATTGAAGAAAGGAATATCAAATACTAAAAGAATAGGAGAAAATATGTGTTGTAAATTAAACATATCTTTATTTACAACAGAGAGAGAGAGAGAGAGAGAGAGAGAGAGAGAGAGAGAGAGAGAGAGAGAGAGAGAGAGAGAGAAACATGGATGTGAGAAGCACACATTGATTAGTTGCCTCCTGTACTCCTGTACCCACCCCTACCTGGGCAGAGGATTGAATCTGAAAACCAAATATGTGCCCTTGACTAGGAATCAAACCCATGACCCTCCAGTGATTGGGGCCCCCATTCTAACCACTGAGAAACACTGGCCAGGGCTGAACTGTGATCTTAACCACTCTATCATATTTTAATTTCTTCGAGGATATAGTCAATAAATTCTATTTTGTCATGGACCAAATAAACTTTGGGCTTTATTATCATATATAATTTGGTTATATGTAATCTAATTTTAAGAAAAATATCACAGTACCTATGATCTATATATAAAGTGAAGACACGCACCGTGGCCCCGATTGGACCTCTCACCCCCATTCGGGGGTGGGACTGGCCTGCCAATCACCCGGGGTCCCTCCCCCTGGCCAACCTGGCCCCTGATTGGCCCCCCCGCCCTGATCGTGGGAGGGGATGACCTGCCACAGCCCCTTTCCCAGCCATCCTGGCCCCCATGGGCCCCAATCGGGGCAGGCCTGCGGGACCCCACCCATGCACGAATTCATGCACTGGGCCTCTAGTATCTATATAAATGAAGATAAAAGGTAGTAGCAATGATTCCTTCTTTTATAGTGTCTAACTGGTATAAGGAAAACAGTATTTGTGATACTGTTTCCAGTATTTCTTGATCTACATTAGTCATAATCCAGTCTAATCTGTCCTCATATGTTCACCTTCAACCTGTGATCCATTTTATTGGGGTTCTGCACCTTTAATGACATCTTGAAATTGACTCATTTATGATCATCTGACCTCAAACTTGACTTGCTTTTTCTGTGTAGCTTTTATCTCTTTGTTTTTTTCCTCCTGGTGACCGCTTTCCACACATTAGTCATTGTTCAACTCTACCCAAGTCTCTCTCACCTCACAGAGAAGGTCTCCCATTGTGTGCCAGTTCCTGTCCAGTTTCTTGACAAAGCACCTTGATTTTCAACTGATAATTCCCACTTGATTAACACTGTTTAAAAATCCTAATATTATATTACACATTTTGGAAATTAATGCTCATTTGGAGCAGATCTGAATTTGCTTTAATAGTTTAACTCATTGCCCTAACCAGTTTGGCTCAGAGGTTAGAGCGTCAGCCTGCGGACTGAAAGGTCCCAGGTTCGATTCTGGTCAAGGGCATGTACTTTGGTTGCGGGCACATCCCCAGTAGGAGGTATGCAAGAGGCAGCTGATCGATGTTTCTCTCATTGATGTTTCCAGCTCTCTATCCCTCTCTCCCTTCCTCTCTGTAAAAAAAATATATATATATATATTTTTTAAAAAAATAGTTTAACTGATTGCATTTAATATCTGTTTGTTCAAAAGAAAGATGTCAGCTGGTTTACCCAGTCTTCCTATTAGGTTCCAGTTATGACCATCATATTCTTCTCTTTAGTAAGTAAATTTGGTATAATTTATGTCTGAAGCTATGCATGTACAACATTTAATTATTAAATAATCTTTCTCTTTTTTATCATATAAAATATATATGAGAAATCTATCAGTTGATATACATTACATAGGAAGACATGAACATACTCATATATACAAATTAAAGTATGTATACTTTCTAAACTCTATATTTTAGACAGACAATATTAAAAACTTTCTTTTCACAAAAGGCAGGAATGTTACTTTTGTTTTAAATAATAAGATCAGATTCGTTTATATTTAGTAACTGGGATAATTTTGAAAGGTAAGAAAACTGAAGAATAACTTTGACTATGATATGCCACTACATTCTCTGTAATGGTTTTAGCATAAATCAATGTAAAATGATGTACATACACTCAAGAAAATATTTAATGTATTATTAATTAAGATTAATTACAGGAACACATCAACAAGCTTTCGTTTTCAACATTTATTTCTCAAGTACACTAAAGATAAAAGCAGCTGATGATTGTCAATAGCACTGACTTTTCACTAATGGACATGGGTCTAGGTCTCTTCACTCTGCTGACTAGTGCATTTTCCTCCAGAGGGACATGCTTATTTCCCTTTACACTGAAGACATCCTTCAGAAGATTTGGCTATAGAGGGGGATTTCCTTTTATAGAGATGGTTCTTTCTATGCAGTAAATAAGACTGTTTAGTCAGTCAATCAATCTAATTGCATTGATCGACCATCTAACAGGAAACAATGCAGGCAATGGAATCCCAGGCCTATGGCTGTTTCTATGGGCTCTGGAAAAAAAACCCCACAAAAAACAAAACAAAAAAATATATAGAGAGGTGTTTCCATGATTCCATGGCAAGTCTCAGTCCATTTATAGGATGATCTTGTTATAGGCCCACATTACTTTATGAAATAGATATGCTTTTTGCAACCTGAATTGTAACTTTATTGGAAAAACATACCCTTTCAAGCAATTTTGGTATAAATCATTGTAGTGCGTAAATGAGACTGAAGGAACTTTGTGTATATATAAATGGAAGCATTTTTAAGAATAATTTCAAAAATTTTTATTCACTATTCTTTTTTTAAAATACTGGGAGTTTATAAACAGAACTATATTTTTCTTTCTATTCTTTGATGATGATATACTTGTGGGGGTTTTTTGTTTGTTTGTTTAAATTGAAGGTTTCTATTGGGAATAATTTGTATAAAGGCTATTTATGTTTGAAATTGACTGGATTAAGGGAAGAATGTGTGTATTCTTGTATCCCCAGAGCCTAATGTAGCAACAGACTTGGTAAAGGTGTTTAGTGAATGGAGTAAATGGCTAAATAGAGCCTCAATGAAGTTAATGATTTTACCCATTCAAAAAGAAGATAGCACTAGAGCAGAATGGAAAAATCCCCTCAACTAAATGGGATTCTATTTCTCATATGTAAAGTAAGCTTGTTGAGTTAGATTATCTAGGAGGGACTAAACTGGCAGTTATATATTTGCAGAAAAATATAAGAATACAAATGCTCATAAAAGGGTAGAATAGCAATATTTAATAGTCATAAAAATGAATTAAAATTTCATTTCTAAACACAGGGCTAGAAAACACAGCATTTTAGGTAAGATCTGATTTAATTGTGCTTAGAGTATTTTTCTATTAATTTGCTGTACTTTCTAATTGTTGTCATACTATTCTCACAGTCTTAATGGAATTCACTGAAAATGATATGTTCTTCCTTGAATAATTAGGGCCATTCCTCCTTAATTATTAAATTTTGTGATATCCCAAGGAGAAATAATATTGAAGATGTCTGTGCTTTTAAAGTTAGGTTAAATAAATGTCTTCTTGTCAAAAAAGAGATTGCATTATTGTGCTCCAAGAATAAGGTTAATTGAGAATTAAGTTTCTATTTTAACTTTATGAGATACAATTAGAAATTATATTTACATAATAGTTGTAAATTATTTGTCTCTCAATGCAGTACTGCTTGACAACAAATAGGTATTTTGATATAATTCAAATTCTATAAGGATAGACAATAGTATCCAATCTCCTTTTGCACAATATACGATACTTTTTATTGTATTCTATTCAACATATAACCTGTGTGATTTTCAGCTTATGCATTATGCAGCTCAAGGATAGATTTCAAATGCTCTTTATATAAAAAAAAATTATTGAAAGGTAAACAATTGAGACTATTTTGCTTTTTAGACTTCCCCAGTTAGTTTCATCTGATAGCTATAAAGGGATTAAGACTCTTATGCCAACCCACTGAGCAGTGCTTGAATGTGATTCCTTTGTAGATGGGATAAAACACTTGGGTGATATTTTCAGATGAATAAAGACATTGACTTAAAAACACAACTGCATAAACATGATGTAGAAGGTACAGGGCTGGGGAGTCAATTCAACACTTCTGTTTAACTCCAGTCTTTATCTTTTATATTTATTCTAAAAGAGCATCACATAAAAACTCCCTACAGACAATTTGTCCACATTTAGATTTCAAGCTATACACAAAATCATTTTATTTCACCATTCAGCTCCTTGCTTTTTTTCCTATTTTGGAGTATGCTTTAATTTTCTTTCATTACTATGATGGATCAGAATGAACAGTACAGTGATTGAAATAAAACTGCATTTTTAGAGAAAAGGTCATGCAATTAGCTCTTGGATTGATAGTGGTAACTATGGAGGCAGAATCCTCACTAGGCCCATCACAGAAATCCATAGAATAAATGATCAAGACATTTATCCAAAGAAGATAAAACAAAAGCCATGGACATACTTCAGAATGCTGCTGTGAAAAGGCTGGAGGCAAGCCAAAGTTTGAGAACATGTAAGCCATAACGAAGACAGGGATTATGAAAAAGCAGTGATTCAAATTGGGGTGAGCTGGTTGGACAGGCACACATCTGGCTTAACAAGCCTATTAGGTTTTTCTCAAGATTAAGGTATTACAATGCTGGAACAAGTTAGAAAAAACTAGATTCAGAAAAGTTTAGCAAATCCCAGAGATCAGTATTATTGGGTGAAAAAGGGGCGGGGGGGGGGACTTTGAATGCATTCAAGCCTAGAAAATATTACTGGGCTAACATAATTCAAAAATGAAAAGGAGCCCTGGCCGAGTTGTTCAATGGGTAGAGCATCAGCCCATGCACCGACAGTCCAGGGAAAGGAATATGGCACAATGATGCTTTAAAAGCTGTGTAATGGAATGTGTTACCTTAAAAACAGACCACAAATGTATTTGTGATTTAAATCTGTTATAGTGAAACCTCAGTTCATGTATTTAGTATTTTAAAGGGCTTCAAAGGTTGACCTAGTGATTAAATGTATCCCACTCATGAAGATGAATATGGGGATAAAGAAGGATGGAATAACTTCTTTAACGCAAAAGCTAGTTGGCCACATGTCGAGGACATTTCACACAAGTGTAGTAGGTAGTTATTTTTAACTATAGAACGAGCCACTCCCAACTGCTGTCTAATAACCAGTCATTTAGCTTATAGTTCTACAAGTCAGCAATTTGCTTGGGTTCAACTGGGCTTTTCTTTATATTTTATTTTTTATTTTGGTTCAAGTTTCCTCTTGCATTTGCCAAGAGCTGCTGAGTTAGTAGGGGCTGGCTAGTTTATGGTGACTTTGGCTGATAAGTAGAATGAAATGGAACCTTTCTACATGTGTTCTCACCCTCCAATAGGCTAGAATTGGTATTCTCTTTTCCAAGACGGGGAGATGAAGTATAGGAATGAGTTTATTTAGTCTTAGACTCAGAACCTACTCTATGTCACTTGTGCCACAAAAGCAACTATGAGGCCAATCCAGATTCAAAAAGTGAAAACTAGACTCACAAGTTTTGTGGTCATTTTTTGTACTCTTCTATGATGTTTGTTAGAGTGAAAACTTTGGAATCATTCCAATTCTCATTGCCTATGTTTCTGTGAAAATATCAGGTGCTACCTTTCTGTATGGTCACCTAATTCTTTACATATTCTCACTCCCATTTTGCTCCTTGTTTTCTGTTTCTGAAGGGATAGCTCAGTTAGTGTCAATTCCACGTGACTGGGCTTAGTGCTGGCACATGTTATTCAGAACTGTGAACAAACTAGAGCAAGGTTGTCAGTCAGGGGAGAGTTACCTAAAAAAAAAAAGTTCTAATTAGTTTTCTAAAATTACTGTATATCAGGTCTTAAGGGAATACCAGAAACTAAGTTATGAAGGCCTAGGAAAGCAAGAACTAAAATTGAAGCATGAGAAGTCACTGCCCAAGGCTAAGGTGAATAATGTTAATGAAAAGACTTGTTTTCTACATTCAAAAGCGAAGGAATTGAGTGAGCATTATTATTTTATTATAATAATTGGTGGGATCTGTTAAGAACTCACTATGTGACAGAAAAAGTACCTTACATTTAACCTGAAGGCAATCCTGTGATGTAGACACTATTTTAAATCCAATTTTATACAAGAAGGAGATGAGGATAAGAATGCTCTGTATTATAGCAAAAAAAAAAAAATTACTTTACACGGCTGGTAAGCAGTAGAGCTAGAATTTGAACTCAAGATAGCCTAGCTCCAAACATTCTGCTTTGGACCACAATATTATATGGTCCCTCAAAAGAAGGTTATAGTTGAAAGAAATATTAGAGACCATCCAGTTAAATTCCAGAATGGTTAGTTAATAAAGTAAGCCAAATTAAATAGTAATTTAATTAGTGTCAGAATTGGAACTATAATCTAATTTAGGTTATTTACACACCAACCTTGAAAGGAATTTTTACACTATATATGTATATACAATGTATATATAAACATATCATTAAATTTACTGATCTACAAATATGCTTATTCTTTATTATACCCAGCAGTGTTGATCACATTCTGCTCAATAAACTCTTTTTCAAATTAAATAATCAGATAAAAATAAAATGTTTCTTTGGATTTTTAGTTTTGTCCCTACTAATCACTCCATGTTCCAATTACTTGATACAACCCACCCTTCCAAATTATGCATTGCACTTCTATTTCACTTACTTAAAAATTCCCCAGCAATTTCTCCAATCCGATTCTCCACACTGCCATCCCCAATATCCAAAGCGTGATTTATCTTCATAGCCCAACTTTAATGCCAACGCTTTTTTGCCAGATTAATCTCACACTCCTTCCTCTGAGTTCTTGGAGCACTGTACTCATCAAGCTTGCATAGAATTTATATTGCCTGATAGTTATCAGGGTCCCACACAAAATGTGAGATCCTTGAAAACAGGAGCTCTGCTTTATGTTTCTTCATATCCCTAGTGCACAATATATCACTTCCTACAAAATACACACTCCAAGGTTTATTGAGTAGTCTCATTTACGAGAACAGACTTTTTTGGAACTTCTATTCACACCTTGGTACACTGTTGCAAATCTATCACTCTACAATTAAACATTAAATTGTAAGTACAACCTATTGGATGAGCGTATCCATTAGCAAAAAACGCCCTGCCAAAGGGCCCCTTATGCTAGGAGAAAAACCAGTCTGTCATATCCTTTCTGGCACCTTCCTCTTCTTCCCAGCCTTTCTAAACCACATAATGTAGGTGGGAAAGAAGTTGGACAAAGAATTGCCTACCCCCTTAATATTCTAGGATGTGAACTGTTAGAACATTTTTGTGTGAAAGGAAAGAATAAGCCTGAATAGAGAGCCAGTACACTGTATATGGGTTATCATTTTCTGTACATTGTAAGCAACAGCAGTGACAAGGATATAAATGTTAATTATTTCACTCTAACTGAAGCCATCCAGTCACCACTTGTGCATTCAGAGCAGTGGGATGATTAAACTATTATAACATATGTATATGTGAATATTTGCAAACACCCAATGTAGGAAGAAAAGCAGTCAGCGGAATGCTGTATAACTGAAAAGGACACAATCATCTTTCTTTCCTACAAGATTTATTGCCAAGCATTTTTTCAGAGATTTGCAAAAATTCATTAACTACATATTCAGAGATACAATCTGTGTCCCTTCATACGATAATTATATCTCTGCTCATTAAATGATAAGTTTCTTTGGCAATGCTTGTTTTTTAGATTAAGGGCTACATTTTCCATCATTCCACCTTAACAGGTGCCTTAGACAGCATTGTATCACATTATGTTTAAGAAAATAGCAATTCTAACTTATAATTCATTTTGCTAGGGAGCAGCAATCTAATTCACATTGATTTTGAGTAAACTTTTACATATCCATCTGCTCCATTTTAAGCTGGGTTTGAACAAATCAATGCATCTCTAGCATCAACATGCACTAAGAAATCAATGAGTAAGGAAAATCATTATTTACTGTTCAGCAATTGTGTTTACATTCAAACAAAATATAATAAATTGTGCAAGGCCATCTTGGAGAAAGAACAAGTGACCCATGTCTTACAACCAGATTGTCTTCCTTAATAAAGTCTTTCAAATGAAGCAGAAGATTTGAGGAATTTTACCAGGAAAGAAGAGAAGGCCCTAAGTCTCGCTGTTGCCTAGTTTAATCCTCAAATACTGAGGTAGTGGTCAACCTTTTGATGATCTTTTAATCCTAGAAACCCTCTACTTGGTAAACAGTAGCATCATGGCTCCAGACAGCAGTCATTTTTGTTGGACTATTATCAGCTCATGTGCTGATCTAGTCTCTGCCCACCTGCTCAGTATTGGCTCTGAATTCCCACTTTAATTATCCTTCTGTTGTTTGAACTTGGAGTACAGAGTTGGTCTCGCTAGTATTTGCATCTCAGCTCTCCCTCATGGATTATAGTTTAGACTAGTTCTATTACCGATCTGTCATCAGGACCACCTTGAATAGGATATTTGGTCTGGTTCCAACTCCATTTGAATTCTCACCTCTGGTACCACTCAGCTATCTGATTGTTGCTTAAGCTCCACTGTGAAGGGTAGAGAAGGGGAGTTGAATACAATCAGTAAAAACAACAGTAAATGAAATACCTTGTTATTTGGATTATCTACACTATAGGAAGGCAGGCCTACAAGCAGCAGGACAGATAAGCCTAGGTCCTTGCAGCATAGCATAACCGAACAGATGGTCTGTGAGGAAATTGCCCATCAAAATTTGTCCTGTCCTATTTTTTTATGGTTATTCAGGCAAGGAATGCAGATTGAAATAAGAAATGGCCAAAAAACAGAATCTGTTTTTAGTAAACTTCGGTGAGTTTAAAAAATTCATAGTACCATGAATGCAGGCCACACATTTCTTTCATTGTAGCCTCTTGTAGACTACAAGACCCGGAGACTGCACTTAGCAAGTATCTAAGTAGTAATGTTAGTGAATAAAACTTAAAATGATATAAAAAATGGACAAGTGCCTTGTTCAAAGATCATGCAAATTTGTAAATCAAATCAACAATTAAACATATATTAGGGAAGATTGTTTAATTTATTTTTTTAATACTGAAAAGAAAAAAGTAAACAAGACCAAAACAGCACCCATTATGATTCTTACTTGCAGCGTTTTGTAACATTTCCTATTTTTGAAGAACCTATATTTCATGGAAATGTCAAATTCAGTGATTTTCAACTTCAGTATTTTCTTATATAAAGCACAATTGTGCAGAACCGTGAACACAATTCTGTGGATGCATACAGAATTAGCTTAGAATAAAAAGTAATCTCTCAGTTTGCTGATCTTTAACCAAAGCGTTCAGTAAAGTGAAACCAACTCTGAGTTCACATAATGAGGATAGAGAAAAATATTTTGGGAAGTAACAAAATTTACCTAAAATAAATCACCCCATAAAAAAAAATGACAGATTTTTCCAAGATGAGCGATTCACTATTATAAATAAGCGAGAAGAAAAATCCTATCGGAGATAACTGGATCGCTCTCCCATGGTAACAGAGCTTGCTGTTGGAGGAGCAGCTTTCTTGCTGCTAATGTATATATTTAGAGCACCAAGCAATTTATGTCAGGACAAAGCAAAGCAGAAGATGATTTCAAGAAGTCAAGTATTGCATAAGCATATGTAAAAACATTCACATTCTCCAGAAATATGCACTGTTTGTAAGGGCACAGTCCACTTAAAACTCAGATATACTCAAAATTTGCTGAGATGAGTAAGTTAGAAACTCAATATAGAGGACTAAAGAACAATTACTAAGTTTAAATAGGAAAATTGAAAACTTTTTTTAGTTTTATTTTCTTTAGCCAGTAGTCTATTTATAATGCCCATTTGAACATAACAGAGGTGCATATTATCATTTTTTATTCTCTGTAAGACATCCTGGCAAACCAATCATTTCTATCAGTCCCTGCCATTGCTCCAGTTGAATGTCAACTGTGATTAATACTAGGGTGTCAGAGTGTCCTGACCATGCCACTGAATGATCAGTTATCACCTGACCCATACTCCCATAGCAGGTCTAATGTGTGTAACTTTGTTACAGGTGACAACATGGAAGACCGGGGTTTTTGCTTAGCTTCTCTAATGTTACGGGAATATCAAAGTCAACTGTTCCCTACCAAACACAAGGTCTCATGATTGCCTCTTGCTAGTGAGAAATATCAGCTAACCAAAGAAGTTGCATTCCTTTGTGGGTGGGGTGGTGGGTAGGGGCTGGTGGAGGGGAGTAAAGGAGGAGAAATGGGAGATATCTGTAATACTGTCAAAAATAAAAATATGTATATTTAAAAAACAAATATAAATAATAGAAGGGGGGAAAAAGAATTTGCATTCCTGAAATATCAGGAGCACCTTACTTCCTACACCGAACATGTTATCAAATGAGTAACTTAAATACATGTGGAATCCCAAGTCAGACAGTAAATTCTATTAAGGCTTCAATAACTCACATGGCACATTTAAATAAAGGATATTACTCTTATCAGTAATACAAAAAAAAAAAAACACCCACAAAAAATAGTAATAAAATTTAGACGATTCACTGCCAAAAATGAATCATTATGCAAGAATGATGCATTTTTGACTCTCCTAGAGGGTTAAAAGCTAGAAGGGTTCTTAGTGAGTCCATAAGTTTGATGTGGAGATGAAGCAACTGATTTGGCCTCAGAAAATAATGTACCCAAAACTATGTTGCATGGAAGAGATATAAAGGCAATTGGAAGATAGATCTATTTTATCTAATTCCCAGTACAATGCTCTTTTCAACCGACTGCCTGAATCTCCATACCTCTATTTCTTTTCAATCAACCTCCAGGTTAATAAAAAACAGGTTTGCCAAATATCCATCTTACTAAAGATCATATAAGACAACCAAAGCTTTTCTTAAACTGAGATACCTGTATCACTACTAGAAAACATAATTATTTATAGGTGCTATCATACATAAATTTATATTTAAGTGTATAGCTGAGTATATATTTAATTTGCATCAACCTATAATTTCATAGTTTAAGACTCTGTTAAATTATGAGATTTAAAATAAAGTTAAAGAAAAAAATAAATATACATTAGGATATGGCAAAAGTAATGAAAGAGGTAAATTAAGGACAGAGTTTGGGAAATATTGACCTAAAGTAGAATATATTGGACATTTAAACTGAGAATAGTGATTATTTACCAAAAGTCACACCAGTAATGAGGTTTCCTAAATAGAATAATTTCATGTAACTGATAAAATACTTCACTTAAATATGAAATGAGCTAGAATATTTCATGATATTCACTCTACAAAGTATTTTTCAACATCATTTATCCCATATGTATTGCTTTATTGCTACATTGATTTCAAGAAAGGATTAAAAAGCACTTTTTCTATGGGTCTAGATTTCTCATAACTAAAATCCAATCTGAGCAAATTGAAAACTGGCAATTATCACACTGTTAAGTAAAAACACAGCATTTTTTAGTCTGAATTAGAAATTTGGAATAGTACACCAGAGACCCATCTCTTCCTTTTCTTTTTCCCCCCAAAGAGTGAAAGGGAAATCTATTTAATAGTAGCTAGATTTAAATTGTAGTTAGATTTAAATTTACTTGATTAATGGCAGAAAAATTTGTAGATAACTGTTGAAAATAAAGCAAACAGGTTTGAATTAAATTCTGAGAGTCTTTGCTCAAAATAGTAATAGAATGCTGATCAAAGAGAAGGTGTTAGAAATTGTGTTTCACATAAATGTAGGGAACAGCCAGGCCAGTGTGGCTCAGTGGTTCACTGTTGACCTATGAACCAGGAGGTCATGGTTCAATTTTCAGTCAGGGCACATGCCTAAGTTGTGGGCTTGATCCCCAGTGAGAGGCTCGCAGGAAGCAGCTAATAAATTATTCTCTCTCCTTATTGATGTTTCTATCTCTCTCTCCTTATCCTTTCCTCTCCAGAATCAATTGGGGAAAAAAAGAAATTTAGGGAATAATATCAAACCTAAATGAAGTGAAAGTGAGATTCCTGAAACCATTTTAATTTCAAGGGAACTTGATGACAAACAAGAAATTCTGTTTTCAATATGAACAAATGTCATTTAAAGATATTGGCAGGAAGAAAGATAGAATGCTGAACTTGAGTCTCTTGCCACTAAGTAAGAAAATGTTAAATGCCCACTTTGGCACACTAATAATAGCAAGAGGAAAATGTGACCTCACAGTATTATCAAAGTCAATTCAACCTCAGAATATAGTGTCTAAAGTTCTAAAACATTATTAAGAGAAAAGTACTTGAGAAAAGTACTCATTTTATGCAGTTTCTCAAACTAACAGTTGCCCTGTGGATGCTATGAGATTTTATTATTACATTTATAAACTCTGGGGTTATCAGCTAAGCATATCAGCAATAATGAAAAAGAAAAAATGTACATTTCATAGTTTTATAATAAACTTTTATTATAGCTTATATGTGTTTGTTTATGTTTCATCTATATATATGATTTCACGTATATATGATTTTAAAAGGCATATTGCACTATAATATGTAAATACATTCTGAGATATCATCCACCAGAATCTGAAATATATTTCCTAAAGTAATACTTTAAAAACGATGCCAACCAGAGTTGCAATTCATCTTACATAGCTAAAGATACATTACATTTGCCTAAAGAGAGACAAGAATTACATTATCTAAAATAATAATGGAGATTCAACCTCTTAATATTCACAGTAGTGATAAAGGTTCAAGGGGTTTGGGATCAATAGTACCTTTGTACATTTCCAAAATACCTATTAGGTGTCTACAATTAAACATGTCTCATTCAGAAACCTGGGTTCACTCATCAGTTTTCCTAAGACCCCATGTCATCTTCTTTAGGCTCAATTGTGAAAATAGCCAACAAAGACAACAGATAAGTGCATGAACATCTACTAGGTACCTCAGAGGGTTAAAAGCTAGAAGGGATCTTAGTGAGTCCATAAGTTTGATGTGGAGATGAAGCAACTGATTTGGCCTCAGAAAATAAGGTACCCAAAACCATGTTGCATGGAAGAGAGATAAAGGCAATTGGAAGATAGATCTATTTTATGGGTTTACCAGAGTAAGGGGATAAATAAGAAACAGCCCAGAAACACACAAACATTTCAAGAACTGGTATTACATTTATGTAATCAGAAGTCCCTTGTATCCATACTTAAATACAAATCACGTTCTTTCAATCTTTGAGAAGTTTTAGTTATTTTATTAGTTTGAATTATATTTATTTATTTATTTA
Organism: Corynorhinus townsendii; assembly: GCA_026230045.1. NCBI lineage: Eukaryota > Metazoa > Chordata > Mammalia > Chiroptera > Vespertilionidae > Corynorhinus > Corynorhinus townsendii. The sequence continues at coordinate 61,740,309 of JAPDVU010000005.1, forward strand.
ATATATTTTATTGATTTTTTACAGAGAGGAAGAGAGAGGAATAGAAAGCTAGAAACATCGATGAGAGAGAGACATCCATCAGCTGCCTCCTGCACGCCCCCTACTGGGGATGTGCCCACAACCCAGGTACATGCCCTTGACCGGAATCAAACCTGGGACCCTTCAGTTCGCAGGCTGACGCTCTATCCACTGAGCCAAACTGGTTAGGGCATAGTTTGAATTATATTTAAATAATTAAAATGAATTTAAACTTTAAATTATGTTTAAATAATTTAAATGTATCTTATCTTATTAGGAATTTTAAAGGAATGTCTACCTTTTCCAGAAATATTTGAAATACTATTTTTCTAAGATGACAAATCCATTAATACAGCACCACTCTAGTTAAATTTTTAGATATATAGACACTTAAGAAAAACAAAACCAAAGTTATTTTAGAAAAGTATTTGTATAATATTCTTTACCCTGGTGTACCGTCTAACAGCGTAAAATAGCCAGTTATTATTTTAAATTGTTCATTAAAATGATAGGATCTACATTATACAACACAATCTTTAAAAATAACCAATTTAGAAAATTTATAGTCCCTGACTTCAATTTATAAAGCTACATTATTCAAGTGGTGTGGGATAGTCAAAAGAACAGACACATACAGTGGAACAAAATGGAGGATCCAGAGACACATACACATTTACAGAGATATTTGATTTTCAACTATGTTGCCAAACAACACAATGAAAAAATTAAAAAAATATATTTTCAAATATGATGCTGAAATAATTAATTGCATAGGCCAAACAAAAACACTCAACCCCTACCTCATACTACACAGATAAAATAATTTAAGATTAATCACACACTTCAATATGAAAGCTAAGCCAATAAAGCTTTTAGAAGTAAACATAAGCAAAAAACTTTGTGACATGGGGATAGGAAAAGAAGTCTTAGAATATCATAAAATAACCACTGATAAATTAGGATTCCTCAAAAGTTTCAAAATTTGGCTTATCAAAATACATTAGTAAAAAATGAATAAAGGGAAACCACAGACAGGAAATATTTGCAAGTCATATCTGGTAAAGAACTAATAGAAAAGATATATAAAGTCCTTCTACAAATCAATAATACTGGTATATAATAAGACATCTCAGTTATTAAAAACTGGAAAATATTCCAACAGCGATTTTCAAATAAAGATATTTAAGTGGCCAAAAAGCACACAAAGAAGTACTCAACATCATTATTTACCAGGGAAATGAAAATTAAAAACACAACGAGATGCCATCATACATACCCCAGAATGAGAGAATGTATGAACACTGATCCATATCTAATCTCTGTGAAGATATGGACAACCATACTTTCATACATTGTTGGTGGAATTGTGAAGTGGTCTGATTATTTCTCATAAAACTAAATATACACCTATCCTGTGACTCAAAAGTCTACTTCTAAATGCTTATGCAAATTATATGAAAGCAGCTCTTCACAAAAACACTTGTTCATGAATGCTCACAGCAGTTTGATTCATAAAAGCAAAACCAAACCAAACAGATCTAGAAACTACCCCGGCATCCATCAATAGGAGAATGAATAAAGTGTAGTATATTTGTACAATGGCATTCTACTTAGCCATGGAAGCAGACCACTGATACATGCAATATCACAGATAAATCTAAAAAAAAATAAAAATAGCAGAACAAGAGGGGCTTGAAAAAGAGCTGTAAAATGCTTCCTTTCAGTGAAAAGATGAAAGTCCTTGATTTAATAAAGAAAGAACATATTGTATACCAAGGCTGCTGAGACCTATGGTAAGAACGAATCTCCTAGCTGTCAAATTGTGAAGGAAAAAGAAATATATAATATTTTGCTGAGAGAAGGAGACCACATTCACCTATTATTACAGAATATTGTTATATTTATTCTATTTTATTATCAGCTATCATTGTTAATCTCTTACTGTGCCTAATTTATAAGTTAAACTTTATCATTGGTATGTATGTATAGGATAAAACAATACAGTATACATAGGATTCGGTATTATCTGCAGGTTCAGAAATCCATCAGGGGTCTTGGAAGGTATCCCCTGAAGATAAGGGAGGACCACTGTATTTTGGTTTACACAGTATATACTTTTGTCAGTACTCACAAATATGTACACTTCTTTATATGTAAATTTCACCTAAAAAATTCTAAACAAATATGAACTTTAGTTGGTGCTATTTAAGTATTCAAGTATTAAATATTTCTTATTAAATACTTCAACATTTAATATTTACATAAAGTATTAAGTTTAAGTATTTATAAGAAGTGTACTGATGTCTGCAATTTGTTTTGGAATACATCAAAAGTAAACTGGATTAACAGATAAAGTCTAGGTAGATGGGTAGATAAGTATACAATAAAATGCTAATAGCAGCATATAGATAGTTGGGTAAGTTGTTCTGCCCACTTTCCTTTATGTTTAAAAATTTTCATAAAATTTTGAAGGAAAAAATATGCTACTTTGTCCACAGATAGAATAATAGAAATATAATAGAAAAGTAACATTGTTGCTAAACAATTATATGGCCCAGCCGGTGTGGCACAGTTGGTTGACCATTGTCCCATGGACCAAGAGGTTGTCAATTCGATCCCCAATCAGGGCACATGTCTGGGTTGCAGGCTCCATCCCCAGTGCAGGGCAATGCAGAAAGAAGCCAGACAATGTTTCTCTCTCGTCGATGTTTCCATCTCTCTCTCCCTTTTCCTTCCTCTCTCTCTAAAATAAATAAAAACATGTACTAAAAATTATATGATTTGAACAAAACATATAAAGTGATTTAGGGTCTTTTAGCTCACAAATAAGAACAGATTGACAGTACTGCTATTCACTAAAGTTGGTTTGATAAGGACACAGAATAAACATTTTTGTTTTCTTCATCAAATACCACACTTACCAACAAGAGTTTAAAGTATCATTTGAATTCTGTAATGGCATACTTAGGAGGAGATTAGAGGCATCCAGTGGTTTCTGTAAACTATAGGGTGAGCAGTAACTGTGTAGTACATTTTATGCATTTTTTATCACAATGTCTGTGAGAGGATGTTCACAAACTACCTTTTGCTTTCATGTTAAAAGTAAGATTTTATCATAATTAAAATATAAACATAATTATTTTTTGCATTTAGGGAAAAAATACTTTTGAGTCTCTTAATTTTTGAGTGGTGCTAAGAAATGCTTATAAAATAAATCAGTAAAATCATGTAAACACTTTTAAATGCTCAAGGCATAATGCCTCATTGATGTATGCTATTTTGAGAAAATTAATGTCCTAGGTAATGTGATTTAGCTAAGAGGATATCTCAGAATAGAGTTCAGAAATCATTTACTTTCAGGTTCCATTTTTTTTTTAACAATCCATATGAAACTCTTTTACATAATAAGTTGAATGCACATACACTACCCATTAAATTGTGCCTGAATAACAAATTATTTCAGTTAATTTGTTTATCAATTTAGTTAATGTAGCTTTATTATGTAACTACAATGTGTCAATCGTGCTAAGAAGCAAATATTGGTTAATATTGTGTTTTATAGGTTTGCACAAAAAGTTACCAGTCCTTCTCGTATTGAACACCTACCTGAAGAGGCATTAATGGGTAAGACTAGGCAAGAACATCTGGGCAACTTTCACGCATGACCAATAATTTCGTTTTTTGAGTTCTAAAAGCTCATGCTGTGCCAACTGATTATGTCAAGACAGCATCTGTCGTTTGGACTCACATGCTTTATGCCAAAGAGGAAAGCTTAAAGATGGCTTCTCTCATTTCACTGTGGCAAGCACCATAATGTCAGAATGAAGTGTGGCATTTACGCATACCTGTGCTGATGCACTTCAAGAACCAAGACTATTTAATGCAAGAAAAAGAACTCAGATCCTGCATCCTTATGAAAGTATTAGGTTGTATCATACAAATAAATGCTGTGGGTTGTGTAGGTCAAAAATGTTCAAATATTAGCAATTTCATCAAGTTCAACTAAATACTATTTTTAAAAGGCAAGTCTCCATTTCTTAATCTGACTTGTTACAAGTCCTCAACGGCTTTATTGCAAGAATTAAAAGAGATAGCAAATCTGAAAGTACTTGTAAACTATACCTATATCTGCATGCAATAATGCAACTGAGCTTGGAAAGAGGCAAGACATAGGGCTGGGCATGGGTACAAGCCTGGAATGCATTATTCTACTGGCAGGTGAGTGGGGACTGAAGCTTAAATGTCATTCATAAATTCAAAATCATTCCACACAAAGATAGGAATTACATAATTATTACCTGAGTCTGATTTCTGTCTGGAAAGGATTATGGCAGAGATCCAGTATCATGGAAACAAACGGGAAGTCCCAGGCATAGAAACACTAGCATTCATGTACAGAAACCCAGATATGAAGGAGCTGGAGTATCAAAGAGAATTGGCGTGGAGACCTGGGTTTACAAATTATAGCTAACAGAGGTTTATTGAGTGATAACTATATAGGTGTCACTATGCGAATGTCAACTCAGCCATTTACTAGTTGTGCAACTTTTGTCAAGAGACAAACACTTTGAGTTTCATGTTACCATCTGGATAATGGATTAAGTGGTAAAATGATCTCTCCATGACTTTCTACAAGAAAACTACCCAGTCACAGAGAAAAGGCCAGTGCTCCACTCCTAACTGTCATTCATAGTTAGCCTGCAGCTGCCAGGCGCCAGAAGATTAGTGAGATGCTGCCTGGAAGACTCACGCTGCCCCAAGGAGATGTTCCCGTGAGTCTGTGCCCTGGACCTGGCCGTTTCTCAGAGAGCTTCAGCAGGCAAGCGGACACACCAGTAGAAGGAGCATTGACAGGACTTAAGTAGGGAGTATGGGGAATCATTTCTTGCAATGGTGGCCATGAAAGAGATGGGGGAATGCAGTGTGGACAAGGATATTAGCCACGGAGTCAGACTGACACAGATTCAAGTCAAGCTTTGTACCGCCTGAAGTGTCAGACTTCAGGAACTTCTTTGACCTCTTTGAGCCTCAGATTTCTCATTTGTAAACCGAGGAAAGTAAAAGTACTTACGTCATGGGTTATGAGCCTTAAAGGAGATAATGCATGAACAGCACTTAGAACTGTGTATAACAAGGTTAGCAAATACCTCAATAAATAGTAGCACTTGTTGATTAGAAGGCTGAATATTTTACTTTTCAAAAGATGTATAAAAGTAAACACCTGTTTTATCTACCCGAGCATCGAAGACAAAGTTTTAGAAACACCAAACTTGGCCAAAGTTAGAGAGGAACTCGCCCAGAACAGCTGGAGGTGAGATTTCTGGGTAGGCAATGGCAATGGCACATCCATGGTTCCCTTTACTGGTGACAGAGCACAAGTGAGGCAGGCTGACAAAGAAATGGAGCTCAGGCAGGCACAGCGATGCTGTTCTATAGCAAGCTTCCATTTATTCCTTTATTAAAAGGGGTAATGATATATTTATGGTATAGCCTGTTATGAAGATTGCAGCCATATAAAATAGTATTTAAGTACACTCTCTAAAATTGAAACATGCAAGCCAGTTTTGTTTTATTTTTATCAAAAAGCACTGGAAAAGTATGAAAGAAAAATCTTCATGGAACTGAAATGTAGAAAAACTTCATATGAAATAATTAAGCTTCCATCCTAGCTGATTTGGCTCAGTTACTGAAGGTTCATGGGTTTGATTCTGGTCATGGGCATGTACCTCGATCACAGGCTCCATTCCTTGACCCCCCATCTAAGTGAGTGTGGGGGGCAACCAATTGATGTGTTTCTCTCCCATTGATGTTTCTTTCTTTTGTCTCTCTCCCTTTCTTCCATTCTCTCTAAAATCAATGGAAAAAATATCCTTGGGTGAGGATTTAAAAAAAAATAGACTTCCTAAGACATGGTACATTTATTAAATATTTTGTTTAAAAAAATGAACATTATGGCCAAATTTTTATAATCTATGGTTGATTAATATACCTATTTTGTTTTCCTTTTTATATGCTTACGTAAAACTACTTGTTTTATTGATCAAAATGTTTAGAGCTTAATCTTTCCTTGTGATGGAGATGCATGGACCCATATGATCTTATAGGACATTCATTTGTGAACTAGTGACTGAGTGATATCAGAAAACAGAACTCTCATCTTGACTGCATTTCCCCCCCACCCCCCACCCCCAATTCAGTTCTGGAAGCTCACAACTGCAATCTTCTACAAGATGAAAAAAGATGCAATGCTGACTCATGTTTCTAAATGAACTTTTATCAGCTCTTTTGAATCTGAGATCTTTCAAAATAACATCATCTTTACAACACCATTTCCAAAGGCTATTTCATGGTCTTGGCATGAATGACACTTGGACTGAATCAGAACTAAATTGCGCTTTAGTTCTGAATCAGAACTAAATGTCTTTTAGCCACATTCCGCTGGCTAAAAGTCCTTCAATGCCCCTTACGTTTTTCATGATAAAGACAAGAGCTCTTTTATTGACATACATGAACCTTCATGAATTTTCCTCTCTTCAGCTTCAAATCCTGCATCTTCATCTTCCCACCTCTGCTCCAACCCCATTCTCTTATATACATTTAATCTTCAGTAATACACTATTTATAGTTATCCAGTAAACTAGGCTTTAAAAACATATTATATATCCCAAAAAATGTATTCACACTTTCACAGCTGAGAGTTCAATTTTGAAAATTTATTTTAATAAACAGTGCCTTTATAATTATTCAAAGTATATATATATATATATATATATATATATATATATATATATATATATATATTTTTTTTTTTTTTTGCAGGGGAGACACCCTATATATTATACACACACATACACAGGCTTCTTTGTCTTAAATATTCTTTTTGAAGTGGAAGTACTAGTTTGTACTTGTCACTTAAGACAGTTTCAGTGTGAAGTTTTCTGGATCTGCTCACAGTCTAATGAGCAGACGCGACTGGCATGGCCCCTGCTTTTCATCCAGCCTCGTTGTGCTTGGCACTCACAGGTAGGACATTACTTAACACCGGATCCTTTTTGCTTAGCCTGTGGTCCTGGATGGCCACCTGTTACTGGTGTCCATAGATGTAGGATGTGAAGTCTGTTTGCTAGGTTGGATAACCTCCTCACTGCAATTTCTGGAAATGCCCATCTCCTTCCCTTCTGGCATCTTTCTATGCACCTGTGTCGCCCTAGGGTTTGGATTTGCATAAGTCCCCAGGGCTCTCCCAGTTTAAAGGATTTCACAGTAAATTAGGCTATGGCTAAACACGTCCTTAGAAGTGACTTGTAATAGCTTTAACGCTGGACCTAACAGTAGTGTTGCTCATGAATAATTTGATCTTATGCAAAGACCATTTTGATTTCCTCCACCTTCAAGAAATATTTATAAATGAAAGTGTTTATCGTGCTCATCCATTTTTGGCCAAGAAGGAAAAAAATAAATAAAAACAACGCTGGACAGCAGTCCCTTTCAATAAACGCACTGTAAATGATTTTACATGGCACTAAGATCATCTTTGCAATGTTTCCGTAAGCAAGATAAGGGGGTTGTATTTTATCTACATCTCATGGATAGGAAATTGTAACTGGCTAATTTCACTGACACATTCTCTCATTTATGTGTCTAATTATTGATGATGAAAACTAAATGGAGATCCTTTGATTCCCACTTTACGGCTTTCTCCCTGGATTATACAAATCTGTTTATTGATGATTGCTCATGTGAACAGTCTTTGGGACTTGGTACTCTCTAGAATTGCATTTGGTTAATAGAGCCAGTCTAAGTTGTTATGGTCTTCAAATATTATGGTAATTTCAAATAACTTGATACGTAAAGTATTTTAATGAATCAGCAACAGAGAGAATCATAAAATTCATTCCTATGACTCCATGGAAAGTAAAGAAAGGCAGAATTATTAGAAGGAATCCAGTCTTTTCATTTCCATGACCCTTTGAATAGTTCTGGAAAGGCTCTGTTTGATCCGTTCTATGCTCGTTTATCCTTAACGCTCACTCTGAATAACGTGTATTCTCCGGGGAGCCAGATATTCAAGTGCCTTTCTAAGACCTTGCAGAATAAAAGTGTCAGGGGCTGCTTTGTGAAGGCTTTCCTACTGTCTGGTATAAAATGGCATTGGGAGTTCCTCAAATAGATTCCCTGCTGGGGCACGCGGCTGGGAAGCAACTCACAGCACATCAGAGACAGGCCAGGCCCAACCATGAAACGGGCATGAGAGCTTTGTTATAATATGACAGACTTCAGGGTCAAAGCTCCCGTCAGGAGGGAATGTACACTGCTTTTGAAAGGAGCTCCAGGACTTGCTAGGAAACCTAACACTGTTGTGGGTGTTTTTTCCCTGTTGACTGTAAATTCTGCCCAAAAAAGTACCCTTAAGACAAACAAAAAGTAAGCACATTTTAACATTGTGAAGCTATTATTACTAACACTATTAATTTCACAGTGAATATATTAAGAGTGCCTAATCAAACAAAAGTGCTAAAGAAAACCCTATTTGGGCAGCAATTCATGAGAGGTTTTTTTTTTTTTTCTCTCTTAAACGCCTGGGAAGTCCTATGGATTAGTTTGAAGGACTTATAGACTGTTTATGGGCCAAGAGTTAGGAGCAAGATCAAGGTGATAAGCCGCTCTTCAATACCTGATAACTCTGTGACCTTGAGCCTCTGTTTCCTCATCTTTAAAACAGGAATATAATTCTGTAGTATTATGGTCAATATCAACAAGATAAAGCATGACCAGTATTGAGCAGGGTGCCTGCCTGATTCCTAGGAAGGACTGATAATTATTGGCTATTTCTGAATTATTGTTATTAACATGAATGTATCCTGATAAAGAGAAAAGTTCTGGTTAGAACTTAGAAATGTTAACCTAGTGGGGAAAATATGAATTTTGAGCTAGCTGAATCTGGATTAGGAAGCCAACTTCTTCTAGATGTATGATTTTAGCACTTCACTTAGCCTCTCATAGGCTCAGCTGTTTCCTCTGTAAATAGGAATAACACCTACTTTTGAGAGTCATAGTGAACATGAAATAAGGTCACACATGCCAAGTGCCTGCTATAGTACTTGGCTAGTCTCTTTTGCCTTCAATGTAAATCTACGGCTATAATGTTTGTCATATGCTGAGAATTGAAAAGACCGAACATTCCTCTTCCGTGGCTCTTGTCTGACAATATGATCTCTTAAGCATATTAAGTTTAAAATTATGAGCAAAGGCAGGGTTAAGAACAAACAAAATATAGGTGACTGGGTATGGAGAGACCAAATTTGACAATAATTAATGGGTCAAGCCACTGGGAGATGCATGATTTACAAAGTTGAGAAGAATGGAAAAAAGTTACAAAGAACAATTGCAGAGTTGACTATGTAAAAATTTAAGTAGTGATATCCCCAAAATACATTAACAAATAAGAAAAAGGCATTTTAAATAAATTTTTATATTTATAACAAACATGAGAGATCAAATTTTAACTTTTACACTAGAGGCCTGGTGCACAAAATTAGTGCACTCAGGAGGGTCCCTCAGCCCAGCCTGCACCCTCTCACAGTTCAGGAGCCCTCAGGGGATGTCTGACTGATGGCTTAGGCCCGATGGGCAGCAGGCATATGCCAGCAGTTGAACATCCTTAGCACTGCCACAGAGGCGGAAGAGGCTCCCGCCACCGCCACTGCGCTTGCCAGCCTTGAGCCTGGCCTGGCTTCTGGCTGAGTGGCGCTCCCCCTGTGGAAACGCACTAACCACTAGGGGGCAGCTCCTGCATTGAGCATTTTCCCCCTGGTGGTCAGTGCATGTCATAACGAGTGGTTGAGCGGCCTTAGCATATCATTAGCATATTATGCTTTGATTGGTTGAATGGACAACCAGATGACCAGACACCTAGCATGTTAGGCTTTTATTATAAAGGATAGTATATGCTCACATGAATTAATAATTAACATACTAAGGCCCCGATAAATTAGTGGAAAAAGAAGGAAAGATTTTACAAAAGAAGAAATGCAACTATTAAAAAAATAAAATAAAACATTCAGAATGTTTCTTAATCCAAGTATACAAACTAAAATACTGAGATATGCTTAATCACCTATTATTATATAATTTAAATTAATAATTACTGCTGGAGATGAAGCCTATTAAAACTAACTTGCCTACAATGAATTTCCATTAACTTTCAAATTCCTTAATGAGATTATATTATTGTTAACTGTAATTTTTACATAAAATAATTGGATATTAGATTAACAGGCTTGAAGTAGTTGACAAAATTTTTCTTACTACAGTGAGACACATGGAACCCACAATTCATTGCTGTGTATAATAATTATATATTAAATCTCTTTTGAGACTATTTCTGGAAACTAAGTTTCATGGATACTTGATTAGAGTCTAAAAGAGAATGTAAGCATCAGACAGTAAATGTATGCAGTGTTATAGTTAAAAGTAGGTTGAAAATAAATGTATGCTGTGAATATATTAGGGGTGTTACTTTAGACATGGGAAGAAGGGCCAAGTCTGTGAGAAAAAGGATAGATGATTGACAAAGTAATTATAATTTTTGACATTTTCCTAGCATTTCATTAAATTTTTTGGAAAACACTGTCATATGTATTTTTCTCATTTAATCCCTTCAAATGATTCTGTAAAATATATCTTATTGCACTTTTAAAGATAAAAATATGAGACAGAAAGAAGTTAAATGACTTCTTTCCCCAAGGTCCCCAAAAAAGCCAGTCAGGACTTCAGCTAGAGCTTGACCTTGAGTCTCCTGACTAAGGGTTCTCTATTTTCTATTTTGCCAGCCTGCATGTAAAGAGCATTAATATATGAGCTTCAATGATAAAGGACAAAATTCTCCTGTAGACTGTAACAGAGATTTCGGACAGAGGATGGGGTAAATAGAGGGAGTGCACACATACAAATGAGGTTTTCTTAGCTTTTGCTATTTGGGGAATGCTGGGATAAAAATGTCCTACTGATTGATAAAAGAGTAAGACTGCAGTGAAAATGCATTATCAGGAAATGCTGACTCGAATCTCTTTACAACAGAAACAGACATTTGCACTTGAAACTATGTTTATAGCTCGGAGGTTATCTCTGAGGGTCTCCATTATAGTTGGTGGAGATCCCAAAAGAGACTGAACTTCTGTAATTATTAGTAGTTGTGTCACTCCAGCATTCTTCAGTAAGTCTCAAAAAGTGATTTGATCTTAGGGCTATGGTCTTAGGTCAAGCTGTGCTGACCAGATATCTAAATTTAAATTAAATAAAATTAGAAAAGCAGCGCCTTAATCATTGTGGGTACATTTCAAGTGCTCAATAGGCACTTACAACTAGTAGCTACCATATTGAACAGTGCACAGTTATAGAACATTTCTGTCATTGTAGATATTCTATTGAGCTGTAAATTTCCTAGAGCATTGCTACTTTTTTTCTGGGAGAGGAGGACCCTCAATTCAGTGAACACAGGAAGTTTTTGAACCATTTGGAGAGCTTGGATTCTTTCTGTGGGGATGTTCTTAATCCCAGGGGGCCATATGTCTCATGCTCCAGATGTTTGGTGATTATTTATGCACTTCCTATCTATTAAGATGTCAGGAAAGAATAGTAAAAGCTAGAAAGAATCACTCATTAATCAACAATACTATTAGGAGTGGAATGTATGTTTATTTAAGGTCTTTTTGAAGAACTCTATCTCAGGAGATATACAAAGGCTGCTCATGGGAAATCATACCCTACTTGACTTAATTCTCCAAACAATGGATCAGAAGGCTTTTCCTATTTGGAGCAAAGTTCTCCAGTGCATGTACATGTTGCTTTGAGTCTCTCTCTCTCTCTCTCTCTCTCTCCCCCCTCCCATATTTCTAACCACAGTATGCTTGGAGCCCTTAACATATCCTCCCATGGTCCTGGAGCCCAGCACCCAATCCTAGTTAATTCTCGCCAAGCTCAAAGTTTATCCCACCCCTTTATTTCTCCCTCTGACATCAAAATAAAGCTTTCTGAAATTCTCTCTAGCTAACTGCATTAAATATTTCTTCTCTATGCATGTAATGGTTAATGGCGATGGCTTGACAATGCCCTAGGAATACCAATACTTGAATTCTCTGGTGTGGGCAGTAGTTTCTCAAGACTGTATCACTGAAAAAGGATAAAACATGAAGAAAACCTGGGTTTAGTTCTGTCTCCACCATTTCCTAATTATGTAGCTATAGGCATAGTACTCAAATACCTTGAGCTGGATTATTCATATGAAAAATGGGGGCAATAATACCTATCACACGGTTGTGTGTTTTTGTTTTGTTTTGGTGAAGATTAAATGGGACAATGGATTTGTATATAAATCTGTTCTAACAGTTTCCACCCATATGTCAAGCTAACATCTCCGCCAGTTTTATTTTATTCCTTATGAAAGCACTGATCTCAGCTCAGGGCTGTTTTCTGCAGAAATATTTCAGGTGTCCTTTAACACTGTCAGAATGTTGTTTGTTAGTTCAAAGATAAAAGGATGACAGTAACAATCACATAACAGTGTGTTAAAAGTCTTTGTCAGGCTGGTCAACAAGGAAGAACTCTATTTGTGAGCTGTGTGTTTGCGTTAATTTGCTTTAAATGTTGCAAAGTTTTACCATGTGATTAAATAGGTTGCAAACAAAATATTTTGTGCTTTAAAAGCAGAACATTGTAGATCTAAGTATAATGGCACTGACTGATAAAGAATTTGTAAAGACCATAGAAACAGGATGCATAAAACCCTTCTTAGAAATGTTCTGTCAAGCAATGGGTCCTAAGACTCACAAAATGGAGAGATATACACAAAGCAGTGTATATTTGGAGCTGTCTTTATATTTTCAAGCCACTAAGGTGCCACTCAAAACCCTGAAATATTCTGTCTATAAATAGAAAGGTGACAGAATCACATGTCTTCTCAAAATTCAAAATGTTTTCCCCCAGGGAGAACTATGCAATTAGGTATAGTAACAGCAGAGCAGCCACCTTCCCAAGTTTGAATACCTCATAAACCCTTTTCTAAAATATTTTCATAATCTATTATTTCAAAATTCCCAGGAGGACTCTTGTCCCATTCTAATTATACCAATAACTATGAGGAAACTTGCTTCAGTACACAATGTTGTAGCCATGATTTAGGACAGCATATTCATGACAACCTAAGACTTCCAGGACCTCATCATATGTAAGGTTCATTCAAGTCAGAAAGCTGTTTGACAGATGCATCAAAGGTATACTGGGAAAGAGCATGGCTAGTTTGTTGACGTCTTGATGTAAATTTCAAAATTTAGACTAAATATCTAAATAATATTCTTTTTTTTTTTTTAATGAAAGCTCCAGTATTCTAATGTATCATGCCTACTGGATTACATCATATTTGTACCTCCATCATAAAGTTGCCCACTGGTTTGAAATGATCTTAATCAAGAAATGTATAATTTCCTATTTTATCTCGCCAGATCTCAGGAAAGTGCCTATTAAAACCATTTACTAAGGTGAGTGAAAGATGGGGGTAAGGGAGAGAGATCAACCAAAGGACTTGTATGCATGCATATAAGCCTAACCAATGGACATAGACACCAGGAAGGTGAGGGCCTGAGTGTGGAGGTGGGAGGGCAGTGGGGGAATAAGGACACATATGTAATACTTTAATCAATAAAGGAAAAAAAAGCTTAAAAAAAGGTGAGTTTATGAATGAGCAAATGAATGTATTGACTGATAGGACTCAATCCCGCCCCCCTCTCCAAATACAACTCAAATAGTTCTAATTTCTGATGTAAGTAACAGTTTTTTACTGTTGTATTTCTTTAAAAAAATCATTTCACTTGCCTTTTCTAAAACTCTAAATATTGTCCAAACCTCTGCTATTTTCTCTGAGGGGACCTGGCAGGTGTTGATGCTTCATATATTTAGCTCCATATGGCAGGCTGTGGTAGAGTAAAAGAGATTCCAGATTTAAAACCCAAATCAGCCTGAGTTTGTATGTATTCAATCTCTCTGATCCCCAACATTCTTGTCTGAAAAACTTGGCATACAGCAGATGCTCTAATCGTGATAATAAGTATAGTGAACTTAACTCAAGGAAATTAAGTATGTACTCCATAATTTCTTTTTACATCTTTGAAAGTTAAAAATCCCTAAAGAACTGTCTTGCATATATAGATAGGGTGTACCCCAAAAATGTATACACACTTTAACAGTTGATAACTCACTTAATTTTGAAAATGAATTGTATGTTAATAAACACTGATTTTATAATCATTCAAAGTGTGTATACATTTTTGGGACACCTGTATATAGTCTTAACTATGTATTGTATTTTACTGTAGCCATGATTTGGGACAGCATATTCATGACAACCTACATACAAACAACTTTATAGAAGTGTATAAGCCATGAGTTAACAAACTTTTCTGTAAAGGGCCAGATAGTAAATATTTTAGGTTCTGTGGGACATAGTCTGTTGCTACTATTCAGCTCTGCTATTTTAGCACTAAACCAGCCCTAAATAGTCATAAACAAATGAGCATATCTATGTTGTGATAAAACTACTTGTGAACACTGAAACATGAAATACATAGCATTTTCATGTGGCATAAAATATTTTTCTCCTTTTGATTATTTTCCCAGTCATTTTGATATTCTTAGCTCACAGGCCATAAAACAAAAATACACAGAAGGCTGGATTTGTCCCATGTATCAACCAAGCCTTGTGTAATATGTATACTGAAATTTATGGATTATTTAGGGAATATTTAAGATTAATGTTTACTGTGCACTTTTTCTTTCTTTATGTGCTCACTTAAAAACTCAACCACCTTTTGAGAGGTGAATTAACTCTTTTATCATTAGTGTCTTTGGATTGCCTTAGTCCCCAACCTTTATTAGATCTCATTTTCTCTATACTTACTCTCTTGGTGAGTTCATGGAGTATTCTGACCTGAAAATTATCTTCAAATTGGTGGCTACCAAATTTACATCTCTGGCTGAACTTTTTACCTGAACCTTAACACATATGTCAAATACCCTACTCAACATTTTCCTGTATGTCTAAAGTTTATCTCAAACTTAAACTTCCAAAACTAAACTCATGATCTTCCTCCTAAACATTTTCTCTCATAGTCTTTCCATCACAACTTAGGGCAACTCTTTTATTTGTTTAGGCCAACTGAGTCACCTTTGATTCTTTTCTTTCTCTTACAACACACATCCATTCCACCTGTAAATACTCTTGGCTCTATCTTCAAAATATATCTAAAATACAGTCATGTCATGTCATTGCTACTGTTAATATTATAATCATCATTCATGTGAATTTCTGTACTAGGCTCTCAACTGGCCACATTATTCTCTCCATCCCTAGACATCTAGTTTATTCTTAATATGAGACTTGCAGTTATCTGTTACAATCTAAGTTAGGTTATGTCACTCCTCTGTTGGAAAACATCTGATGGCTTTATTTCCCTCAGAGAAAATGCCAGAGTCCTTACTGTACCCTACATAAAACACCCATGTTTCCTACTTCCTGCCCCAATCTGTCTGATCTGATCTTTCCCAACTCTTGCTGTTATTCACTTTGCTACAGCAACACAGGTCTCCTTACTGTACTTTAAGCATGATGGTCAAACCTCTGTCTGGAATACTGTACCCAATGCTTGTAACATAGAATTTTGATCAAATGTTACATTCTCAATGAGGCATTCCCTGATTGATTTCATACTATATCCCATTCCTCCAATCCTAGCATTTCCCTGCTTTAATTTTTCTCCATCACAGTGTCACCATTTGAAAAACACTCCCAATTAAGTTATTTTAATAACCCTCCTAGAATGTAATTTCTATGAGAGTACATATTTTTATCTGTTTCTTTCACTGGGGTTTTCCCCAGTAGGGTAGAATAGTACCTGTCATAGTAGAAATTCAAAAAGTATATGTTGAATAACTGAACATCTTTTGGTGCTAGGATTATGAGTAATCATTTTTTTTTTTGTTTGTGCATTTCCTAGATTTCTTACTAAAAAGAAAAAAATTAATATTCTTTAGATCAAGAGACACAAATTTGGGGCTCTAGCTTTGGATATGTCACTTTATATCTGTATGAACTTGGGTAAGTTCTAATTTATTAAATGCTATTCAACATGAGATTACAAACAAAAAGTATATGTTGAATAGCTGAGACCTGTGTTGCTTTAGCAAAGTGAGTAACAGCAAGAGGTTACTATATATTTTTCCACTAATAACTTTAGGACAAGCAATATAATCCATTATATTTATATATTTATTTGTGTCCCATGGACTCTGTAATCTGAATTAAATGAAGGACTAGTTTGGTGTGGTTTTTTTGTTTGTTTGTTTTTAAATTCAGGGTGATGGCATAATGACTTTTCTCCAACTATGAAAGAAAAAAAGCAAGTGGAGTCTTGGAAAAAAATTCAATTTTTACCATCAACATCAATATAGTATATCAGGTGACATAAAGACAAATAAAAGAAATGAATGGAGCCCTAAGTGGTTTGGCTCAGTGAATAGAGTATCAGCCTGTGGACTGAAGGGTCCCAGGTTCAATTCTGGTCAAGGGTATGTACCTTGGTATGGGGCACATCAATGTTTCTAACTCTCTATCCCTGTCTCTTCCTGTCTGTAAAAAATCAATAAAAATATATTTTAAAAAAAGAAATGAATGGAAAACGCATTTTACTAAACTGTAAAAAACAGTGTCAAGTGGCATTAAGAGCCAAATAATTTCATGTACTGCATCTGAGGAATATGTGTATTATGCAGGTGAGGAAGAATGTGAAGGGATGAAGGGGTTCAAGGAGGATTAGTGGCATTGCAAGCAGAAGATGGGGTGGGAGGGAACCTTGGATACCTAACCAAGTTAGAAAGTTGGAGCAATGGAGACCTGCTGAGAGACAGGCAATGAAAATAACAATACTATGCTGGCTGGTTTAGGGAGTGTTAACAGGTCCTAGTACTTCAAAGCCACTATGATGTTCCAATTTTTTCACTATAATTTGAAGACAGAAATAGGATAGCTTCTTTTAAAATCAGTTTGTATAATATCAAATGTGCCTGCAAAATATTCCCATGATAAGGCAACAGAAAATGTGTGTTCACAATGCATGTCTTGCAACTGAAAATATATTTTATCTACCAATAAACTTCTAGTAGATTGAATGAAAAATCCCTTCCAGCAACTGGGAAATAAGCCATCAATCCAAGAAACTCAGCCCAGGCACCAAAACCGATGGTCAAAGTAGAGTTTTTACCATTAACAGGAGTTCAGATCATTCTCTGGAAATCAATATAGTAAATCAGTGATTATTAAAATCATTTAACATCCAACTGTCAAACTACAGTGGGAACGCTGGGAGGGTTGGGCGGGGGGGCAGGGAGAGATCAACTGAAGGACTTGTATGCATGCATATAAACATAACCAATGGACGCAAGACACTGGCGGGGGTGGGGGTGCGGTGAGGGCATGTGCTGGGGGAAGGGGGGGCAGGGGGAAGGTCAATGGGGGGAAAAAGAGACATATATACTATTATTTGTAATACTTTAAACAGTAAAATAAAAATTTAAAAAAATCTATATGAGATGCATAATGGGGATGATCCCCTGCCCCCAAAGAAGGAGAAAAGAGATGCTTCTGATGGTCACATAAAAGATAGTTCCAGAATAGCTAGCTAGATGGGGGACTAGCTAATTAGATGACTACATAGATGACAGCTACATGTGTTAGTTATCATTATATGGTCTAAGTATTTGTTCTCCTTTTTTTCCAAAAGATTTACTTTTGCTATTCTCTTAGGTTCAATTATTCAAATGTGTTATAAAATTATTGCCATATACCAAAAAAAAAAAAGTAAGCATCCCTTTCTGTGTGTGAACTGAACACAAATAAAAGTTAAAACTCTCCAAAACCTCACAGTCAGTGTTAATTTTTATTTTTATTATTTTCATTTAAACATGTTTGTAAGAACATCTATATTGGGAGGGGGGGCCTGGAACCTGCAATACATTCCAAATAATGAGTATATTTCAAACATCCCATTTGGCCATAAAACTTCTGGACTTAATGGAGGTTAGTAATACTAACATTAGAGTATTTACTAACACTAGCCTAAAATATACATATTATTTTATTGAGTCACTGCAAAAAAAGTGTGTCAATTATCCAGAGTTCCTCCAAATTATGATCAACAAATTACTCTCTGTTAAAGACTAAGACAAGCCTGAAAGTCTAGTATAGCAATCAGATAGAGAAGATACAGGATATGATAGAGGCGCCGACTTCATATTAGTTACTCTTGGTTTTGAAACCTCTTGAGTTAACATAAACCATGAGAAAGCTACCTTAGTATAATGTGTTTTATTATTTTTTAAAATATATTTTGATATTTTTACACGGAGGAAGGGAGAAGAATAGAGTTAGAAACATCAATGAGAGAGAAACATTGATCAGTTGCCTCCTGCACACCTACTGGGGATGTGCCCGCAACCAAGGTACATGCACTTGACCGGAATTGAACCTGAGACCTCTCAGTCCACAGGCCAATGCTCTATCCACTGAGCCAAACCAGTTAAGGCAGTATAATGTGTTTTAAAATGAGGCTCGCAGTGTGAGTAAAATGAAAGTAGGGTCTGTGCCTGGTTTTGCCTGTGACTAAATGTCTAACATGTAGTCATCACTCAGAAAATATTTGCCCAGTAAACGAACAAATGATTTTTACAACCATCTTATCTTCATTCCAATTCCCTTGCCCTCAAATGCACTATGCACACCTCATAAAATCATATTTAGTACCAACTTGTGTGCTCTAGACCTCTTTCTTTTCTGTATTCTGATGTTTTCACACTTGGGATCTTGCTAACCCTGGTCAGACTGATACTTTCAGGGTATTTGATTGCTAGAGAAATAATCTACCAAGGACCATACCAGTCAAATGCAACCCCAAAGAGAGAGAGCCTGCACCCCCCAAGCACCTCGTCTATAGGGCTCTCACACTCCAGGGCCACGGTGCACTTGCTCTAATCACCACGGGGCCAGGTACCAGACAACTAGGGGCAGCTCCTCTGTACCAGAACCTGACGAAAATATTCAAATTAAGGAAGCCTAGTCCTGCTCAGCCTGCCCAGCCTGCCCAGCCTGTTCCTTCCCAGGGAAACCGCAATAGGGACTCTTGGGGACATCTTCCTCACTCCCTCTACCTCCTGCCTGACCCTGGTGTTTCCGGCCAGGCATGTCGCCTGCTTCCAGGCATCTCTGAAAATTAACTTCTTCCTTTATGACACTCATTTTCATGTCCACCTGCTACCATTCCTGATTAAAACAAATCCGAGAGACCCTTAAACCAGAATTCCTGGGTGAAAATGTGTCCATTCAAACTGTTGCCAAAAGAAATGCCAACTCCCTGGGGAAGAAATCGTATCATAGGAAAGCAAGGAAACACCTTCTCCTATAAAGTTGGCAAAAAAGTTTAAATTGGTCACTCTGAATATAATTTGCTGCAAAACAACCAATTGCAATAATTAACTTGTGACAAAAAAAAAAACAACAAAAAACAAACCAACAAACAAAAAAAACCCAATACCAAAAAACACACAGGTAGCTAAAACACCTAATGGATTAAAGTAGTGAATAATATGTATTAATCTATAATACGTACTATCTCTTACATGGAAATGTATAATACATTGCTCAAAGAAAAAAATATAAAAAAGTAAAATTCTACAATTATAACAAAATATGTATTTGGTTGTTCATATAACTAAGCCTGGAAGGATAATCACTAAATGCCGTGTGAGTTTCACTATGTGGTGAATTTATAGGTGTTTTAAAATGTTTTATTTTAGATGTTTAAATATTAAAAAATAGAAAAATTAAACGATGTACCCACAATCTAGTGTAAAAAAGGCAAATAGTTTATCATTTTACCTTTAGATCTCTTTTTAAAAAATAAAACATTACAAACACAGCTAAAATCTTCACCTATCATTCTTTTTTTTCTTCTCCCCAAAATTTACCTATAAAGTGATATCATATATATATATATATACTTAAAACGTTTCTACAGTAAATATATAACTTTGTAATTAGGAAAATCATATTAAATCTATCTGGTGTGATACTGTAATGTCTCTTTATACTAATGTTAATCTGCATCCTATCTTACATTTTATAGTGGTAGCCTTTCCAATTAAACCTTGGCCTAAACTTGGAATGCTTATTGTATGGGGCCTGACACCCCAGTGGAGGCTGCCAGGTATATCAGGGGTCCTTTGATGGGGATGTATATATTTGTTCATAAAGAAATATTTTAACCATTTAAAATTTATATTCACTTAATTGTTAGAGATGGTGTATTTACAAAGTTACTGATTATAATGTTTTCTTTTTTTTTTTTTTTTTTTTTTGCTTATATGGCATTTAGAGCATAAAAGCAGAATAATATACCAAACCAATTAGGAATCTTGTCCCAGGACTAATTTACCCAGTTAGGTACATCAAAAGGGCCCTGCAGCAAAAAGTCCCACTGCATGGAGTGCCCAGTAAACTAAAATAAACCACTGTAGCTTCCCTTACTCATCAATATCAGGACATTAATATCTTGAACAACCAAATGCCAAGTTAAAATTACTAAAGAGGGTTTTTAATCACAAAACAAATTTGACCATTATAATTATGTTGAAAAAGACTTGTACTTGAGACAAAGAAAATTGTCCATCATCTCTGAATTCTAAATTGAATTCTAAAAGCACCATTTAAATATAACCACGCTTTAAATAAAATGCTCCACCAAAAAAAAAAAAAAAAAGTAACATGTATTCCTTTGGTGCTTCAAGGAGAGGTTCTAAAAGTGAGATCAATGCAATTGATGATTTAAAATTTAAATTAGCCCCTGTGATCTCACAAATAAGCTAGGAATCAAGAATGCCCTAGACTAGAGTACAGCAGTTCTCAGTCATCTAAGAGCAGGTCTCTAGTTGCCTGGGTTGGCAAGGCTTCCTGGTTTTCCTGATGTTCTCTGGGTTGGCAAGGTGAGAGCCACTTGTAAAAGATGACCAGAAAGCCTTTGACTCCTTTGTCTCTTTTTTAATTTTTAAATTAAATGTATTAAACTGAATAGTACAAAAATCCTATCTAATAAAAGAGCAATAGGCAAATTGACCATCAGTCCAACACACAAGATGGCTGCCCCCATGTGGACACAAGATGGCCACCATAAGATGGCCAGCAGTGGAGGGCAGTTGGGAGGGACCAGGCCTGCAAGGGAGGGCAATTGGGGGCGATCAGGCCTGCAGGGGAGGGCAATTAGGGGTAACCAGGCTGGCAGAGGAGGGAAGTTGGGGGCGACCGGGCCTGCAGGGAAGGGCAGTTGGGGGGACCCAGGCCTACAGGGGAGAGCAGTGGGGGGTGACCAGGCTTGCAGGGGAGGAAAATTAGGGGTGACTTGGACTACAGGGGAGTGCAGTTAGGGGTGACCAGGGTGGCAGGGGAGGGCAGTTAGGGGCAAACAGGCTGGCAGGGTAGTGGTTAGGGGGTGATCAGGCTGGCAGGCAGAAGCGGTTAGGGGCAATCAGTCAGACAGGCAGGCGAGCAGTTGGGAGCCAGCAGTCCTGGATTGTGAGAGGGATGTCCTACTGTCCTACTGGGATCGGGCCTAAATGGACAGTCGTACATCCCTTGAGGGGTCCTAGATCGGAGAGGGTGCAGGCTGGGCTGAGGGACAAACCACCCCCCTCCCCCCCACCCTGTGCACGAATATCATGCACCGGGCCTCTAGTTGTAATTATAAAAGTAAAACAAACTTTATCATTGTAAAAACACATTATGTGACTCTTGACCTCACAAACTGGATCTCTTATTTAAAATATTTTTACCACCAACTATTCAAGTTGTCCCTCACAGTCTGTTCTTTTACTCCCAAACTATCAGAAGATCATTTAATCAGTTAGACTTCTAATTTACTCAGTAGTTCCATATGTGAAGGCACTCAGGTCCTTCTCTGACCCACTATTCATGCTGCTCAGACCTTTGGTATAATTACATGTTTGTCACTCATCTTGAGGGACATGTGTTCATCTTAGAATCCCTAAGGCTTTCTAATAAATTAAAGTACCAAGTAGATTCTTAATAAATATGCACTGTTTAAAATGTAGATTTAAAGGAGATATGAGAGATAAAGAAAATTGTCAGGTCATAAAAACACTTGATTCTTTTATTTTACTACTTACTCCAACATTTAACTTCTAATGATTTATTGTAAGGCTAATGATTTATTGTAGGAAAGATTTAATTTCAAAAAATGCATTGCTATGTTATTTATAATATTTTAAATGGCCCAGAATCCCAGTTACTGGGGTTTGAACCATTTTGATTAATCCAGATAATGTAACATAATGCAGTCATAATGAAGTGTAAATATAATTCCTGAATGAGAAAATGTGCAAGGTATATATGTTAATTCTTTTTATTTCTTCCCCCGCCCTCTGTATCTAGAGATTTGAAGAATATATACAGAAATGCCCACCATGATTATCACTGGTACTAGAATTATAGTTGCTTCTTATTGCCTTTAAAAACAATTTATTTCTTTTTTTCTGCATATTCATTTTATGATAAAGAAAATATGAAATATAAAAAATGGTTTAAGAAGTGGTTTAATTAGTAGTTATTCTTTAGCCAGTTGCTTTAGTGCTTCATGAAAGAAAATACATAAGTGCTCTATCTAAAAGGAAACATTTATTCTTTGAAAGTAGAAAAGGCAATGTTACTTGGAATTTGTTGAACCAAAGTCATTGAGGGAAGGAAAGAAATCTGCAAATCTTCCACTGTGCAGTCATATGGTTTCTGTAATACTATTCTACTTTCCCTGTTACTTCATATTATAAAATCCATTTTCAATTTATTTGAAATAATAATTCTTTATGTCTCTGCCTAATGAAAAATGCCAAGAAATATTTCAAAATATCAGTGTTCACAAATGACTAGAATCATAAATGAAAAGTTCTTCCTATTGTAAAAGCAGTTAATTAGCAGCTATCCCTCCTGTTAGACAAATTAAAACAATGAATATTTATTCCCGTTAAAAGAAAAAAGTGAGTTCTCTTCTTACTAAATCTGCAAGTGGCAGCTGAAACTTCTTCGTTTAAAACTAGCCTTTTGTTTCTTTAGATATGAAACTAATCTAGTGCCTTGGCTTGGATACTAATCGAGGAAGATAATATGAGAGAGGCTTTTATCTACAATTGTGGTAACTTGCACAGCTTCACACACAGCTGAGTTCATTATGTTGGAGCTGCCAATCACATTGCCACTCATTGATATCACTTTTGAATCCTATTGTTATGTTTCCTCATGGACATTTCTTTTCTCTTTTCTTTCATAGGATGCTTAAACATTCCATTCTACCTCCTCAGAAATGACATTCTAGGAGATTCCCCATAAGACTTTCTTTGCCATAACAGAGAAGTAAGATGCTTTTACATTCCACTAATATTCAAGATATGATTCTTCCAGCTAATCTCAAGTAGTTTAAAATCATTTTCACAATTACCTTGAGATATTTTTTTTGCGGCCTCCACTTAGGAAATAACATAGGCCGGGTTCTCATTAAGGATGCTCATAACACCCATGGAGAAATCCCATAGATATCGAAGGAATCAACATACAACCTTTACACTTGAAGTGGAATTAGAAGTACTCTCAGCACTGGAGAAATTTATGAGACAGCGAACAATGCCAAGTACTTGGTAAGGGTTTTCAGTCTTTATCATCTAATCCCTGGGGGCACTGTCCAGAATATCCTCCTCAGCTCCCCATTTCAGGCAGACAAAGGCCATAACCATCCACCCACTTGCTCGCATCAGAAAACTTGCTCTCATCTTTCATTTTCCTCCTCTCTTAACTGAAAACTTTCAAGCAATCACTACATTTGTTATTTCTACCTCAAAAATATTCCTGGACTTGTGTACATCTCCCTATGCTCTCCACTATCTGAACTTAGTATCAACATTTTGCACTTGGTGTAGGACACCACATCTTGCAGCCGCCCCCATTCCAATCTTCCCACCATATAACAGAGTGATTTCGCAAAATAAATAAAAGCAATTGACTTTCCACTATGTACTTCACTGGAACCCATTTGCCCTTTGAGATAAATTCCCTGCTGCTGCTTAACTTTTCTAATCATATTTCTCACCTTCAGTTCCCCAAAAGCACCACACTCTCTCTTAATTCTCTGCAGTGCCACACTTTCATCCTCTCTCAGAAAAACTCGATGCTCTCACTAGTCTCCTTTTTACTGGATAAATGCTGCTCATCACTTATGTCTCAGCTTGGAAATCACTACACTTAGAAAGGCAGCTCTGGCCTCTTAAAACTATCTGCAGAAGCTTCCCCATATGCCCTGCTGTACACTTTCCCATCCTACTTTCTCATTTTCAACTGCATCTTAACTGCTTGCTTCCCGTTGTTCACCTCTAGGTGCTAACATTAATGAGGATGAGGATTATATTATATTTAGTCCAACCTTTGTTGAAGTAAAACAATAAATTAAAGTTACCAGAAAAAATATCATATACATTTTATTACAATTCAAATTTATTGCCAAAAGAATTAACGATCTAATTTTCCTCCACTTAGGGCTTTAAACTCCTTAGACCAGTGGTCGGCAAACTGTGGCTCAGGAGCCACATGCAGCTCGCGAGCCGCGGTTTGCCGCTCTGTTGACTAATGAGTTTGCCGGCCACTGACTTAAACTCTCGATTCCAATAATTACAGACTGTTGTTGTTCCTTGTGATTAAGCCCCTACCAGTGGTCGGCAAACTCATTAGTCAACAGAGCAGCAAACCGCGGCTCCTGAGCCGCATGTGGCTTGCAAGCCACAGTTTGCCAACCACTGCCTTAGACCTATCCCGGATATAAAATAATGGTATCGTTCCAGAAGTATCACATTTCTTTTATGTTTTTCCATTTTTGTCTTCTCCTTTCAGAGACTGCGGATTTTTCTGTACAGATAAAATCCATCCCTCTGTCACAAGCACATTTCCTATTTGTTTTGTAGCTAAGTCCTTACAGTGCCAACACCAAGGATGTCAAGCTTAATAACAGACTCCCAGGACCCTTCTTCATAGTGGCCCTTTGTGAAGTAGCTCTTTCCTATGTCCCTCCTATAAATGCATCCATTTGAATAGAGAGCACTGCTTCAACAAGCGACAAACCCTCGTTCACTCAGTACAAAGTCGAAAGAGCTAACAGCCTTCCATTATTACCAAGGTTTCTGAAAAATACGGCCATTTCATTTTCCTTTTCTCAAACCTCTCTATTCTCTACCATGTATTCAAGCCCCCCGTTTCCCTTGCCTTTTTCAGAGCATACTTAATACTAAGGGTCTGGAGGAAAAATTAAAAAGTGCAGCATTTTTCAGAAGTCCGTGTTTCCTGGGGCCCTTCTGAGTCCTGGGTGTGAGTTAGGCAGGTCCCACAAAAGGAAAAAACAGGCTTGTTTGGGGGACAAAGCAGACACAGACAGATCATTCCAGAGCAACGTCACATTTTAAAACAAAGGTTTAGGCAATTCTACAGAAGCATTGATAATGGAGAGATTCGTTCTGCTCAGGGAGAATTAGGGAAGAGAGACACGAGATGTCAGAAAGCTTCCAAGAGGAGGCAGCACGCACATGTGCACACCTGTGTGTATTTTATTTTCCCACAACAATTTGAGCGACAGGAAACACATCGAGAAAATAGATTTCATACTTTTCCTGCCTTTCCTTTTGTGGTCACATAAGAAACCTGATAAACTTTCAGCATTTGCCTTTAGGCTTGAATTAATATAATTTCATAAATTTGGCTTTTTTTAAAAAAAGTTTCTTTTATTTTTTCTTATAACAGAAATCATTCAGGCTTTATAAGGCATTTGGTTTTAAATATTTACATCATTCATATTATACTGAAACATAATTTATGTAGAAGAATATAACAAACAACACTTCTTAGAGCATATCAATTTCTGAATATGCTATAGAATCTTTTTAAAATTCTTTTTAATTGACTGTATTGCATTGGCATCCTTTATAATAAAAGGCTAAAATGCAAATAGACCGAATGGTGGAACAACCAGAGCAAGCGAACAATCGAACAACCGGTCGCTATGACATATGCTGACCACCAGGGGGCGTGTGTGGAACATGGAGGGCGTTGGCCCCGGCGGGATGGTGGAGCAGGTGAGCAGGGGCACCAGACCAAGGCAGGGTGCTGTTATGGGGCGAGCCTCTGGTGGTTACTGAACATTCTTTGCTCCTGAGCGCTGCAGTCCCGCTTGGCACTTGCACCTGCCGCCAGCGCCGGCCCTGCTTGTACCCGCAGCTGGCACCAGAGTCACCACTCACACCCACTGCAGGTGCCTGGTGCCAGTCCCGATCACTTGGCGCCATCAATGGGTGCCAGCAGCTGCCAGCCCTGATCGTCCCTGAGGGCTTCTCCACCTCCCCCTGCTCCTGAGGGGGCATCAGGGCAGCAGCCACTGCTCACACCTGCTGCTGGCGCTGGCCCCAGTAGCTCTGCACCATCAGTGGGTGCAAGCAGGGCTAGTGCCATCAGCACGTGGGAGCGGCAGCGGTGGGAGCAGGGCTGCTGGCAGACAGGGGACCAGGGCCCTGGTGGGAGGGGCCAGGCGGGGTCCTGGAGGATGAGCTGAGACCCACTCCTGTGCCTACCACAGCCTCATGGCCCACAGTTCCTTAGTTGGTTAATGAAAGTATATAGATTTCAGATGACAGTTCCATCATACACCATCTGTATATTGCATTATGTGTTCATCACCCCAAGTCAAGTTCCCCTCCCGCATTATCTATGTCTTCTAGCTCTCCTGAGCCCCCTTCCCTCTGGTAATCACCATACTGTTGTTTGTGTCTATGAGTTGATTTATTTTTTGCTAATCCCTTCACCTTTTTTCACTTAGAACCCCCATTCCCCTCTGACAGCTGTCAGTCTGTTCTCTGTCTCTATGCATCTGTTACTATTTTGTTTGCTAGTTTATTTTGTTCATTACATTTAACAGATATCTCACTACTAATTTGGCTCTGAGAGAGGAGACATGTGGGCTGCAGCTATTGACAAGTTTGAATGCCAGAAGACACATTCACATTCTGGTGATATCTCTGTTGCTGAGTGAGCAACCAGAAGGAGCATTATTGTATGAGACCCCTCCACTTGTTTGGTTGAACTCTCAGCATCCAGAAAAGTGAGTCCAGTAAAGAATATTACTTTAAAAATAGAGATATGTCATTTACAAACTATGTAGTTTTATAGATCACATATCATCCTGTGGAGTAGATAGAGCAGAATTGAATACACCCATTTTACAGATGAGCTGCGATACTCATTAAGATTCAAAGATTTATAGAAACTGGAGAAATTTCATAATAATCTGACTACAAAGTAACCTTCAGGAGCTCCCAATTGAGTTAAAGATGTAAATAAAAGCCCATAGTCATAAATGCAATTTTATGGCTACAGATAAAGTGATATGGGAAGAAATTCAGCAAAAAGACAATAGTTGAACCAGATTTTGAAGGCATTTTTCAGACGAATAAAGGAGAAGAGCATTCTGGGCTGAAAGAAGAGTGTGTATAAAGACACAGAAGCAAACTGTGTCTGGAGTGCTAGCCAAGCTTAAGAATCAAAGTATTTTGAATTCTGAGTACAGGAGTAATAACTTCAAATATTTTCCATAGGACAAAATTAATTATGCAACCCACTACAACTGCATTCAAGCCCAAAGGAGATCACAGAGACAACACAGCTGCTGTTGTAATTGTTCAAACCAGTCAATGAATTTCTCCCTAATTGAAGACTGCCTCAGGCATTTGCCTCCAGAGCTCTATGTCCTTCAGAAATAGCACATTTAGTCTTTTCTATTTCTGTAACAAGCAGCAGCTATCAACCTATTTCAAGAGCTAGCAATTTGTGGTTTTGGAGAAAAAAATAAAGGTGTTCCAAATTACTTCTCACTTCTCAGGGGCAGAAGAACATACAATTAAGATGTTTGTTGATACAGACAGGCACCACTCAGAATACATAAACATTACTTCATTAAAAGTAGATTATATCCTTATTTTTCATCTAAACTAACTTTCTAGAAATTTATTTTCATTAAATGTCCAGAGGAGTTATTCAGAATGAAAGAAACATTTTTGAGTAATAGAAATATAGGGAAGTTTTTAAGTACTAAAAATTATAATTACTTAATAGCTTTTTTATCATATACTAGAGGCCCAGTGCATGAAAATTAGTGCACTCAGTCGGGAGGGGGGAAGCTCAGCCCAGCCTGCACCCTCTCCCAGTCAGGGACCCCTCGGGGGATGTCCACCTGCCATCTGTTTAGGCCCCAAGGAAGGGGCCTAAGCTGGGAGTCAGACATCCCTCTGGCAGCCCGGGAGCCGTTGAGGGACATCCTTAGTGCTGCTGAGGTGAGAGAGGCTCCCGCCACCACTGCTGCGCTCGCAGCCATGAGCCTGGCTTGTGGCTGAGCAGAGCTCCCCCTATGGGAGTGCACTGACCACCGGGTAGCAGCTCCTGCATTAAGTATTTGCTCCCTGGTGGTCTGTGCACGTCATAGGAACTGGTCATTCTGCCATTAGGGTCAATTTGCGTATTAATCTTTTATTATATAGGATTATTTCAAGAGATAATCTTATCTAATTGTGTCATATACTTTTCTCTGCATTTTCAAAGCTTGCATTATATTTGTATTTGTGTATAGCCAATGTCTTGATGAGTTTTATTCTGCATTGCATTTTTACAGAAAGGTAAATCGTTCTATAAAGGGAATATTGATGAGCTGTGAATTTTTCTTTAAGTCCTCATAAGACTTATAATGATGAGAAACAAACTGTCCAGGCATGTTAATTACTCTAATTCTACCCTTGTCATATTATCTATTGCCCTTGTAACTCCTCCAGCTGAGACAAGGGGAATCGATTGTTGGAGAAAAATATTTATACTGGAATTCTTTTTAATTTACATTATTAGAAAGAGAGGGGATTTAGAAATACTCAGTAGGGATATTAATGAGGAATAGGTTATGTTGTTTAAATTTATGTCGTATTTCATTGTTATTTGGACCTGTATAATTTCATGTGGGCTATATTGGAAAACGTAGCTGAACCTGAGGCAAAAGGGAGCTAGCAAAGGGTGTGAATTTTTGATTCATGGTATGGTGTACATACAAATAATTCCCGTTATATAAATGATCAAAACAAGCAAACAACATATATGTGGTAAAAACTAGTAAGGGAAGGAAGCAATAGAATATCACAAAATTTAGGATAGCAATTCTAGCAGCAGATGGTTAAGATGATGCAATTAAGAAGAGGCATGCAGGTGCTTTTAAATACAATTAGTTCCTAGTTCAGTTTGTTTTGTTTTGTTAATCCTCACCCAAGGATATTTTTCCATTATTTTTAGAGAGAGTGGAAGAGTGGCAGGGAGGGAGGGAAGGGGAAGGAAGGGGAGAGAGGGGAAGAGAGAGGGTGGAGAGAGAGAGAGAGGGAGAAAGAGAGAGAAAGACATCGATGTGAAAGACACATTTATTGGTTGCCTCCCACATGCATCCTGATATGGACCTGGGATCAAGCCTGCAACCGAGGTACCTGCCCTTGACCTGAATGGAGCCCACAACCCTTTAGTTCAAAGGCCAATGCTCTACCCACTGGGCCAAACCATCGAGGGCAATTTAGTACCTAGTTTTTAAAGCATGTTGGGTACAAGTATGTTTATTTTATATTATTTTTTAAACTGCCCTTTATCACACAAATGCTGATTTTCATATTAAACAAAAATTATAACACGATGTCCCTAATATAAAGATAATGTGTGTAATGTAAATGTACTATAAAAAGAAAATAAGGTAATCAAAATAAAAAGGTGAGAATCAAAATACATGGAACTATATCTTTTATGACAATTGATAAAATGTGAAGGCAAAATCTAAAATAAAATCCAGGAAAGGCAATTTTGCCAAAGTAATCTGATCAAATTTACAGCCCTGTGGTGTTCTAATTTGATCCAAAAATAAACTTTAAGTGTACAGCGGTGTGCACTGTTAGCAGCCTGTCCCTTAAATTATCTTCTATGAAATTTTGGTAAAAACTACAAATTATACATCAGTAGTACTCCTGTAGAAGAGTTTAAATTGCAGTAATGATATCACTGATTAAGTTCACTTGTGTAAGTTGTGGAAACCTGTTGAGCAGGGAGAGACTTTGTAACATAATATTGAAATTAAAAAGTGCTCTCATCTACTACTCCCATCCAAATAAAGGTGCACTTCATCTCCACATATTGTTTGGCTCAAGAATGACCACAAAGAGATTCCTTTAAGGAAGTATATTTTCTCCCCCTCCTGGGCACTGAACCTACTAGTATATTCCACTGCCAATCCCCCACATGGATTATAGCAGAGAACATTTTAACCTAAAAGAACCCCCCCCAAAAAAAAAAAACACACACACTATAGCAGGTGTTACCTGTTATCTTCCAAGACTAGAGTAGCCTTTAGCAGTGATCCAGCAGGGAGAGTATCAAATTTAAAGTAAATTTGACTCCTGATGCCAGAATTACTTAGCTGCAAAAAGTGTCCCTGGCATCTGAAATATTTAACCTACGACAATTAGTTGCTGATTTTTGTATGTTGGAGAATATATTCTCCCCAAAATGTTTTGGTTTTGAAGTCTTTTCTTCTGCCATGTCTTAGACAGGTGTTTTCTATCTCAAGGCCAGTTCCTATTTAAGGGACTAATTATATCTTTTGTGGGTATACTCAGGTTTGCCGCTCTGTTGACAATGAGTTTGCCGACCACTGAGAGTAGAGACCAGAATTTCATCTTCAGTCTCTTGCGGTGTGTGTGTGTGCAGGGGGCGAGGGGAACACATGAAGAATTGTAATGTAAAAAGATATGGCTGGTTTAGTAAATATTCACATTGATGCTAACAGAAATTACTAGTTCTACAAGGAGGGGATTTTGATTATGTGTAAAGTTGCCATATGTAGCAAATAAAAACAGAATATCCAGTTAAATTTGAATTTCAGATGATGAAACTATAATTTTTTAGTATAAACATATCCCAAGTATCATTACATGGGACATACTTTAAATATTATTTGTCATTTACCTGATATTCAGATTTAACAGGGAATCTTGTATGGAGTAATCATATTATAAAGCTTAGTGACTTGATTTTAGAATTAAGGGGCTCAATGTTGGAAAACCATTGCATCTATTTCAGGAGTCAAAGGAAAACAGGAGAGCAAACTAGAGGAGACAAGAAATGAGACTGAATATTTACTAGACTTCAGTGTTTTCAAACATGAGCCAGAATCACCAGAGATCTTGTTTAAAAAGGTTGGTGTTTTAGTTTGAGCTACCATAACAAAGTATCATTGACTACAGGGTATGAGGAGAGAGTCTGGCTTTTAAACACAGAAATATTTTCTCACAGTTATGGAGGCTGGAAGGCTGAGATCAGGGTGCCAGTATAGTCCAGTTCTGGTAAAAACCCTCTTCCAGGTTGAGTACTTCTCACTGTGTCTTTGGCAAAAAGAGATTGAGGACGTTCTCCAAGTTCCCTTTTATAAGGGCACTAATCTCACTCATGAGGGCTCCACCTTCATGACCTCATGACCTCATGATCTCCCAAAGGCCCCTCCTCTTAATACCATCACATTGGAGATTAGGATTTCAACTTGGGAATTTTGAGAGGGACATATATATTCAGTTCATTATAGTGAGTGTGGAATGTGCTAATAAGCACAGATAATGACAATGCCACTTGGAACACCAAGAAAGGGTTGACCAGAAAGGGTTACAATAGTGTTTCTCAGCTTTGATGTTAATTAGAATCACCTGGAGGCTCGATAAACACAATTCCTGTCCCTACCCTCAGTGTAGGATAAGTTCTCAGGTGATGCTCTTTTTGAGACCACAGTGGGAAAAACCATAGCATTTGAGACCACAGTGGGAAAAACCATAGCATTTGAGAATGAGTTAATCACAGACGATCTATGTATGACTAAGATATTTATATACCACTTGAAAAAGTAAAACAAAAAAGAGTGACATATACATAATTATACATAATTAAAAGGAAACGCCTAATTTTAAAAATAAATTACACAAGGTTAGAGAAGAAATTTAAATATCTAAATATGGGGATGCCAAATTTGGATACAAAAAAAAATGTAGCTCACATAGTTCCTAGGCGGTAAAGTTTAAATCCTGGTGCCATTAATAGTAAGATCTATTCCCTTTCAAATTTCACCCCATGTTCCTTTATATATTCACGTGAATTTGAGTACCTGACTGGAGGAGCCCAATTTAGTTCCTTTAATGCAAAGGTAGTGGAGAATTCTGGTTACTAACTTGACATTCAAATTTAACATGGAATCTTGCATTATTATTATTATTATTATTACTATTATTATTATTGGCTGGAATCTCTGTATTGAATAATCATATTGTAAAGCTTAGTGACTTTAGAATTAAGAGATTAAATGTTGAAAACAAAACAAAACACACCTGTGCATCTATTACAGGGGCCAGAGGAAACAAGGGGTCAACCAGAGGAGAGAAAAAATGAGACTGAATGATTGTCTCAAACTTTTAACATAAACGAAAGTCACCAGAGGTCTTCTTAAAATGCATATGTTGATACATTGCTATCTTAGTTCAGGCTGCTATAATAAAAATACCAAAAGACTGGTACATCAAGGTTGACTTGAATAAATGTTTCACATTGAAGGGTAGGAGCAAAACTTTCTTTTCTGGAATGGCCATGAGCCCTGAGGTGGAACCTTGCTGTCCTGTGAGGCTGGCCTGGCTCACTCATTTTTTGAGTTAGGTTCAGGGATGAGGCTGCTCCTATTTAATTGGCCCAGGCTCTCTAGTAGAAAGCACTTATGGTTTTCTCACCCAGCTACCTCCACAGGGAGCTGGGATGCCCAGTGTTTAGCCTCACAGAGATGAGTTGTTGGAGCTTCCGAATACAGTGGAACCGTGCCTCCAGGTTCAGGACTCAGGGAGATATGGTGCCATAAAGACACAGAGGCAAACAGTTTTAACACGGTGGAGCAGCTCACAAATAAGGTTGAGTTTCTTCATAGGAAAGCACCTATGGCTTCTAGAGGTCATGTCCAGAGCACTGTGGCAGGGCTGAAGGATTCTACCTACTCATCCCACTTGCCAGTCCTAAGTGACCACACGACTGCCAGGAGCAGCCAGACCCAGGTTCTCTCAGTTACAACTGGTGGTCTCATGTTTCCTCTGTGTCCAGGCCCGCCTTTCGTGATTCAGGGTCCTCCCTACCTTCTCTTCAACCTACCTTCTTTCTTGTGGCCACCCTCGTTTAAGCCCTTAAATGTGGAAGTTGGAAGAGGATTGGTTCCTTCCCTCCAGAAAGTTGTAAGATCCTCATGCAAATCAATAGATTTTATCTGCATAGAGCAGAGCTGCATAGAAGATGCTGGTAGCATTTGCCAGTCATTGTGAGAGCCTCTCAAACTTCTCATTTAAATATAGCACAATAAAAACACAAAAATCTTCATGCACTGCACTGCTCATAACCTCCAGAGGTCAAAGATCAGATTCTATTTTTAAAAATTAGTAAACTTGGTATCCCTTGCATATACTTTTAAAGTTAGTATGACCAAGGCATAATTTAGAATATTTAAGGCAATAAAATATCTCACAATAAGATGTTAAATATTAAAGAGAAGAATAACTAGAAAAGTATTAGAAAATATTTTTCTAAAACAATTTCAAGAGCATAAACCAGAAGGTGGAAAAATCAATGAATTTAACAACATCAAAGGTTTCTCATTGTAGGATACAGGAGAAATTAACACACAAAGCATGGTAGAGGAATGGAAGAGGTGAAAATGGGTTTGGATCAAGATTCTCTACAGAGACCTTGTTATATTATTTTTATTTTTGAAATATGTGAATGTATTACACATTTAACATTTTAAAAGGTATTTAAAATAAAGAAAATGAATCCTGCTTAATGAAAAAACCATGGACAAAGTTAACAGGCACCTGGGAGAAGATACTTGCTGTGATTCTGCAAAACCATCTTACAAAATTCTGTTGCCCAGAAATTTTGATCTTGGGTATAATTCACTACTCCTGTCTATCTATCTATCTATCTATCTATCTATCTATCTATCTATCTATAATATATATATATATATATGTATATGTATATATATTTATATGCCTAAACGACCATTACAACCAAACAACTGGAATGACTGGAATGACTGGTCAACCAGTCGCTATGATGCACAGTGACCACCAGGAGGCAAATGCTCAACGCAGGAGCTGCCCCCTGGTGATCAATGTGCTCCCACAGCCAACCTCCTGCAGCTGGCCAACCTCCCACTGCCCCTTCCCCTGGCCAGCCGGCCCCTTGATAGGCCTCAATCGCTGGCCAGGCAGAGGGATCCCACCAGTGCACAAATTTGTGCACTGGGCCTCTAGTTCTTATATAAGTCCATTGAGAGCATGTGTGTTGCTAGCATCTAGAGTACCTAGCACACAGTAAATTTCTGATATTATTTGTTAATCAAATAATCAGAAACTAATAAATTAATGGTATTAGAGAGTTGGAGCTGATGTGAGTAACCATTGCAGGGAGGGTGAATAGTTAAGCTGTAGTGGATGGCTACCATGGAGTGCTATGCAGCATGTAGATGTGTATTTAGAAACCAGGAATGGGTGTTAAAACCCTAATGTTTGGGTTATAAAGAGAAGAAAAAGAAAGGAAAGCTCAAAACCATTTATGCTAATTAAAAATAACCCCAAACAATATACATTTTTCAATAAAATGTTAAAATAAAATATACATATTGAGCAAATAGGAATGATTGCCTATCATGGGAAAATAAAGAAGTCATAGCCATGAACCAAAAAGTATGATTAACTAAACTCTCCTTACCCAAAATTCAGGGGGAACATTATGATAAAAATAGTCACAAATACTGTGCTACTCCTTCCTTTGAAACATTGGGTCTAAAATCCCCTGCCTTGATTCTAAGTTTGTCTTAATGATTTGCTTAGCTAATAGAATGTGGCTAATGGATATTTTTGGATTCTCATAAGAATACTTGCAGCTTCTACTTAGACCACTTGAAACATTTGTTCTAAGGAAAGACAGCTTCCTTGAAATTATCTGTGTACCCAGAGACAAGCATTTCCGTTGATCATCCCTGCTCAGCCCAGCCTTTCAGCCTTCATAGCAAGGTATCAGATATGCAAGAGAAACCACCTTGAACTCTTCAGACTGGCCCATCTGCCAGATGAATACCACTGAGTGACTTCAGCCAATGCCATATGGAGCAGAGGAATCATCCTGCTGAGCTCTACCTGAAATTCTAACCCAAAGAATCATAGGATATAATAAAATGTTTTTGTTTTAAGAACTGACTACCACAAATGTTAACAACAAGAGATCAAGGCTAAAACTACGAAGGACTAAAAGACAGAGATGAAATGGTATTGACAATTCTGAAACTGCTTCCTAAACTAAGTCAGAGTCCTTCCAACTAGGGCTGTCACTAATACCAGTTATACTCCTACTTAATTGTTCTCCTAGTTTCTGAGAGCAAGACTCTTGAAAGGTCTGTTTTGGCTCTTGCCCCTGTGCCTTGCCCCAATTTAAGAGCAATGAGTCAGAGAAAGATATACTTCCTTATGAATGCTGCTGAATCATCCCATTCATATCTACATAACCATGTGTTAATGATTCTATGTGTATTTGTACACATGTCTCACACAGCACTCTCACAGTTATCAATATGGTAGTTATCTATTTTTAAGCATAATAATTCCACACTAATAGTAACTACTGCATATTACACTTCTTCTGATAAAATTATGCAAAAAATCTATTTGTTAAACAAACATCCTACCTTGCAGAAATTGTTTCTCCTTCGCTTTGCAAAGCCCTCATCCTGTCTACCTGATGTACTTTTTATCCTGGCCTATATCCATTGTCCAAACTTCCTTCCTACCAGGGACTTGCTGAAAATCTCTCTTCAACTTGTAATACCATTGGATAAAGATAAGTAATACAAATAGAATGTTTATTTTCCAGGTAATTTGTGTTAATAAGCTGAAGGATAGCTACTGTAAGGGAATGCAAATTATTTGAATGCTGAGGTAAACTGTCATTAAGTTTGATTTCTGGTAGGACTGAGGTTAGTTTTGTTGTTTTGTTTTGATTTTGCAAGGGTCCATTTTAAAAAGCCTCAATTTTGCACATCTGGGAAATTTAATCTGCCTTGGGCCATTCCTATATCTACAAAATATTGGGTTTGCTAGTTCTGTAAGAGTTATCCTGGACCCTACTCACCTTTCTAAGAGCATGTGTAAGTAAATAATCCTGGAACTTAACAAATACTTTATTTAAAATTGCTAAAAGATGAGTGTAGCATAGAAATCAGGCAAAGATGATCCACCAGAACACCTAATACTAGAGACTTAGCCTGAAAGTATTAGAAATAAGATATCTGCACTCATGTGTAACCACCTGACCACCGATCATTTTATGTAGATGAGGGCTGTTAAGAGTCAGAGTGATCCATTCAATTCAATTAAGAATTAGAACTGAAATTTCATGTACTTAGTTATATAATTCTTAAGCTGTTCAGTTTTAATTATCCTAAAATTAAATAATAAAGTGGGGGCACTCTGAAAAATAAGTGACAAGATGAACATAGGTATGGTAAAGCCTTTGTATGTACCTAAGTCATGTTTTATTCATATTTAATACTCTTGCATCAAATAAAAACACAGCCAACTCCTGACAGTAAAAATCTATGCATCTTATACAAGTGTTTTTGATCATTTGCACCAATTTGAAGAACATTAAAAAATTCTTACGTTCAACAGCCTTAAAACAATACAATTAATTATGACCAATACAATCCAATTGAAGTAGAATGTACTAATTGGAAATTTCAGAATATTGCATTATTTGTACACACAGAGTGGTTAGACTGGAGTTATGCATGCTTTGTGTGAGGGAGAAGCAAAAACTAGATGTATGTATAATTTTGGTATCTAAATCCTAGAAGGTGGTGATTATTCTGTGAATAAATCTATACAAGAACTTGTTATATTTACTCACTCTAGAAATACTTTAAAACTAACCAGATTAGATAATGATACAATTATTTGAGAGATTTTATCTGAAATAGCTGCTGAATTTCTAATAAAAAAACTCTGAAGATACAATGACTACTCCTTATTGTTCAAATTCAATATTTTGTAACATTCAATAAATATTATTGATACCATCTGCTTATCAGCTTTATGGAGCATAAATGCATTCAGATACTTAGAAAGAATTACTATAATGAGAAGTGATATAATCACATTAATTGATTTATTGAAAATTTAACTGTTATAGCTGATACTTTTATTTATGCTTCATAGATAGAGATAATAATACTTTTCCTGAGAAAGGTTATGTGATTCTGAAATTCTGTTCACGTTTATTGCCCTGAAAGAACAGAGTACTTAGGAGAAAAAATATATCATGCATTTTATTAAACTGAAACCTAAATCATTCACCAAATATTTCTGGGCAACTAAAATATGTTAGGTTAAGAAAGACTGTTTTATCCCTGACTGGTTTGGCTCAGTGGATGGAGTGTCAGACTGCAGACTGAAAGGTCCCAGGTTCGATTCCAGTCAAGGGCATGTACCTTGGTTGCGGGCACATCCCCAGTGGAGGGTGTGCAGGAGGCAGCTGATAGATGTTTCTCTCTCATCGATGTTTCTAGCTCTCTATGCCTCTCCCTTCCTCCCTGTAAAAAAATCAATAAAATGTATTAAAAAAAAAAGAAAGACTGTTTTACCAAAAAAAGTCACAAAGGCTAAGACTGACATATTTTGTTTCAACAGCTAACTTCTTTTTAATACATCATTTTGTAT
The DNA here is from genome assembly GCA_026230045.1 of Corynorhinus townsendii. NCBI lineage: Eukaryota > Metazoa > Chordata > Mammalia > Chiroptera > Vespertilionidae > Corynorhinus > Corynorhinus townsendii. Next base: position 61,778,370 of record JAPDVU010000005.1, read on the forward strand.
ATCTAGAGTTAAAAGACCTATGAATATATATAGAAGAGCAAAAATTATGCAACAGTAAAATGAATAGAGGATACAAAGGAAAAGAAGAAATCCAAATAAAAAATGGCAAAAAAGATGTTCATGCCTAGTAGGAATGTGATAAAGGAAACAAGATATATATGCAAATATAAATAAACATATGCATATATGCACACACATATGTATGCAAAAATTAAAAGGACAGATAATCTAGAGTGTTGATAGTATACTATAAAGTGCTCAAGCTCTGTTACTGGGAGTGATAATGGTTACAGTCTGTTTAGATGGAAGTACAGAAAATATCTACCATAATATTTGTGTGAATATGCATTGATCCAGTAAATCTACTTCTATGAATAAATCTAGCTGATAAAAATATATAACAAATTTAGTGTTTAATATTTGCCAGCAATTATCATAAGTGCTTTATAATCTTTTTTTCATTTAAGTATTAAAAAAACATTATGTAGAAGGCCCTATTGTTATAATAGCAATTTTGTAGTAAAGTAACTCAGTACAGGGGTTACATGGAGCCAGGATCTGAACCAATCCAGGCAGTTTGCCACTAGAGTTATTTCTTGTTAATCCTCACCCAAGGATATTTTCCAGTTGAATTTCAGAGAGTGTAAATTAGGGGAAGAGAAAGAGAGAGAGAGAAACATCGATGTGAGAGAGACAAATCGATTTTCATGCCCTTGACTGGAATCAAATCTGGAACCCTTCAGTCCTCAGGCTAACACTCTATCCACTGAGCCAACTTGGCTAGGGTGAGCTCTCTTTCTCAATGCTACTAATCTTCAGAAATATCCTCTCAGGTTCTCAAAGTGGTTACAAGGAATATTTCTGTAATATTTTACAATGGCAGACAACTGAAACCTAATGCTTGTCAATACTGGTACGGGTAAATATGTATTGATATGTCTATGCACTATAAATCTATTTAGCTGCAAAGTGGAATTATACAATCCTATGTGAATTATATATATGCAACACTGCAAGACATGTTAAGAGAAAGGAAATCTAAACAGTACCTATTATATAATCTTATTTATTTATATTTGTGTATATATCTGTCTATGTGTGCAAATACATAAGAGAAGAATGTGAATGGTATATAGCAATTTTAGGAAAGGGGATATCGAAGGTGATTGACATATATATTGTATTTGCCTTCATCATATGTAATAAAATAAAAACAGTTTTGAACACAATGAACTCTAAAAGCAAAACCCAATAAATAAATAACATGTAGTTACATTAGTCACATAGATTAGCGGGGGAAAGGAATACTTTAAAAATGTGTAAATGCTACAATGGGAGAACTCCAAGGAGCCATTGGAGTTCCCAGGGAAATTATACCAAACTTGATACATGAATGGTTAATGCAGGTGGAAGATGAAGGTATCTCATGCAGAGGGAGCAGCCTTCATGAACTCAGGCTGTTTTACACATATGCAGAAACCTAAAAGCAGAGGACAGCAGGATTGAGCTTTGTTGTATGAAATGCTGCGGTTGAAAAACTGGGAAGGGATCAGATCACACAGACTTTCAACTTTGTGTGAAATCATTAAAATGTTGTTAGGTAAGTGAGAGATCAACAGAGGTTTTCTTTTAGGGAGGTTCTCTGGCAGCAGCACAGGGGTGGATGAAATGTGGGCAAGTTTTTAGGTAGGGAGAGCCATCAGGGCATCCTGAAGTTATCTGGATGCAGGAAGAATCTGAGAATAGGGATAATTGAATGGATTTGAGAGAACTTAGCAGGCAGGATAGAAAGGACTTGAAGACTCATTTGACTTTGAGTTTATGAGTAAAAAGTAGGAACCAAGGAAAATGTAGGTAGTTCACATTAAGTATCTTTTAATTTTGACAGCATGCTCCCCATGTATTATGCACTTCATCTTATTTTTTATTTAAACTAATTAATTGCAATGGTATAGAGAGTTCACTCTTTTTTATTTTTTAAAGCTTTATTTGTTGAAAGTATTACATATTTTCTCATTTCCCCCTTTGACCCCTTCTGGCCCACCCCCCACCCCCACCCACCCCAAGCCAAGAATTCACTCTTTAAAGCAAAGACAAGATCTTATTTGTGTTTATATCCCCCATCTGCAGAGTGCAGATACATATCACAGATATAAAAAATACAAATAAATATCCATAAATGCCAATAAAAATGGACACAATGCCTTAAAGAATTAAAGAATTCAGAAGTGTTTGATTGACAGTAGCAAGGAAAAGCAATTGTCTATCCATTACACCAACAATGCTGAATATAGCTGACATCCCTTATTTCAACATTTAACATTTCAAGACATCACACAGGTAAAAGATTATGTGTTTTACAATATAACATAGCAAAATAATTTAGAATTTAACCTCATAATATTGTATTCATTCAGTGATAACATAGTGTGTGCTGCTGAAAAAGCATTTGTTAAAAAATAAAAATTCAAAATTCATAGGTACAAATGTAGTTTACTTTCAGAAGTGCTGCACCCTTTTCAGATGATTTCATGTTATCCCAAGCAAAAACTGATATCCTTGAATTATTTAAAAAATGTGCATGCTGCACATTTTGCTGGAAACATCAAAACCTGTGCTTATTAAATCATCTTGAAACCACAGTTCTATGACTTGTAAAAGAAATTAGGCCCTACACTCAAAGGGCTGGTTATTAAATACTGTAGCTTTAAAAATTCAGCATGCTGAAAAATATTTGTATTTTATAGATACAAATTTCAAGAGATAGAAATGAATATAGGCCTTTGATGTTAATAAGGATCCAAAGATGCTGCTAACAAAGGCTACCTTTAATGAGCAGATTTTCCAAAGATTTTTAAAAGGTTAACAAATAGACAGTTAACCTTCAAAACAAGTTCAAGGATCCTTCTGCAAATATGTGCTTTCTGTTTACCTGGAATACAGATCAAAATACTACAATACTGCCAACAGAAAATATGCTGCTTTCCTAGTTACACATAAATATCCTTCAAGGTATGTTTTGGGAGTCTTTAAATTTTATTATCTTTTTTCCCCCTCAAAACAAGAGCATAAGCGGTCCATTAACAAAAGAACAGTGGGAGGTTATATAAGAACAGCTGCTTCTAATCTCCATGTTGATTGATATACATTTAGAAATCTACCTCCCCAAAGAAAGAAAATCAATATGCATTTATAGAACAGCCAACATTTCAAATATATGGTTAGTGTGACTACACTGAAAGTAAGCTTTTTACCTGTGACCAACAGGGAAAGAATGTTGCCATTTAGCCTGGACTGTTCTGTGAAGAGTGGTTGTCTTCTTACATCACATCATTTCAAAGGATTGGCTAGAACAAGTGGATTGGCTTAAGCTGAAACAGCCAGCCAAATTAGTGGTAAAATCTACCTCACCCTTTAAGAGCCTAAGAGGCTTTAAAAACCTATGATGCTATAGTATCTGCATTGTTAAAAAGACAACCCAAAATCAAGCTAAACAAGCATTGAACATGTACTCTTCAGCACTATTTCAAAGTATTTCTACTCTTCATTCTAAGAACCATCTAGGAGACATAATTAGACAATGCCAACTCTACCAATATTGCCAATGGCTAATGTGTACAGGCCAAAACAATTAAGCTATAGAGTAAATATATATACTTTTAAAATCAGATAAAATTAATTCACACATACATTTTTATATATACCATTTTAACTTTAAATTAATGGGGGGGGCTTGAGAAAAATAAAAATCAATGTGTGGAAAATAATCTTATTTTAAATTAATCAAGTCTTATGCTACTCTGTGAGAAAACATTATTATCTGTCTAAATTGTGCTTGTTAGACTTTATATTAATTCTGAAAGGTAAGATTACATTACTGTAGGGTGCATATGTTCTTTCTGATTGGTGTTTCAGGATTCTTAAGATATATTCTTAGAAGTAGAATCCCTGGTCAAAGGGCAGTTCATTTTTAAATTTTTGAGGAAACTTCATCCTCTTATTCCATAGTGGCCGCACCAGTCTGCATTCCCATCAACAGTGTACTAGGGTTTCCTTTTCTCCACATCCTCGCCAGCACTTGTTTGTTGATTTGTTGATGGTAGCCATTCTGATAGGTGTGAGATGATACTTCATTGTCACTTAATTTGCATCTCTCTGATGATTAGTAACTTTGACCATTTTTTCATATGCCCCTTGGCCATCTGTATTCCTCTTTGGAGAAATGTTTAGGTCCTTTGCTTATTTTTTAATTTGATTGTTTGTCTTCCTTTTGTTAAGGTGTATGAATTCTGTACATATTTTTGGACATTAACCCCTTATCAGATGTATCATTGGCAAATGTGTTCTCCCATACAGTGGGATCCTTTTTCATTTCGTTGGTGGTTTCTTTTGGAGTACAGAAGCTTTTTATTTTGATGTAGTGCTATATACAATAGATAAGATCTGCAAACAGTCCAAGTGTCCATCAGTAGATCAGTGGCTAAACAGATGTGGTACGTTTAGACAATGGAATGCTTATGTAGCATTAAAAAAAAAGTACCTCTTACCCTTTGAGACAACATGAATGCCCTGCAGATGATTATGCTAAGTGAAATAAGCCAGTCAGAGAAAGACATGTATCACATGATCTCACTTATATGTGCAATCTAATGAACAAAATAAACTGACAAACAAAATACTAGTAGATCCAGAGACATGGAAGCATGGAACAAGATTGACGAATCTCAGAGGGAAGGGGGGCGGGTAGGAAGAGATTAACTAAATAACTTACTAGTATATGCATATACGCATAATCCATGGACATAGACCAGTGGTTGGCAAACTGCGGCTCGGGAGCCACATGCACCTCGCGAGCCGCGGTTTGCCGTTCTGTTGACTAATGAGTTTGCCGACCACTAACCTAGACTCTCGATTCCAATAATTACAGGCTGTTGTTGTTCCTTGTGATTAAGTCCTATCCCAGTGGTCGGCAAACTCATTAGTCAACAGAGCGGCAAACTGCGGCTCGGGAGCCACGGTTTGCCGACCACTAACATAGACAATAGTGTGTTGAAGGCCTGAGTGCAGGGGTCGAGTGAAGGGGGTCAATGGGTCGAAAAAGGGACATCTGTAATACTTTCAACAATAAAGATAAATTTTTGAAGTTATATTACTGTGTAAGCCTTTGGTTATGGTGGAATCATAAAACCCTAAGTACATGGGTAAGCCAATGGAATGGTCTTTTCTGATGGCAAACTCAAAGGAAAAATATTCCAGATATAAGAAGAGTACCCTTCACCTTTCTTTTGTCAGTAGGTCTTTAACCAGGGATAAAGGCTTCTCATTTGCTGAAAGTCTTATGAAGAGATTCCCTGACATAGACCAGATGTCAATGAAGAATTCAGTAGAAAGGAAAAAATAATGGCTCCTGCACTGACCAGGTGACTCAATTGGTTGGGCATCATCCCACACACCAAAAGGTTGTAGGTTTGATTCCTGATCAGGGCACATAACTAGGTTGTGGTTTTGATCCCCAGTTGGTTTGTGTGTACAGGAGGCAACCAGTAGATTTCTCTCTCTCTCTTTCTCCCTTCCTCTCTCTAAAAATTAATAAAAACATATCCCTAGGTGAGAATTTAAAAAATAAAAATAAGTAAAGTGGCTCCCTTTCAAAATTCATTCATTCATTTTGTCATTCATTCATTCATTCTTTTAATTATTCAGCCTATTTTTTTTTCAAGTATTACACAGACAGGAAATTACTAAGCACTGGAAATGCATGTATATGAACTACCTTGGATATAGAAATGATAATAATAAAAATGAAATAATATGATACAGAGTAATAATGTATTGGCCATGGTGTCAAAACTACAAGGAATAACCTACTTTCTAGGAAGGAAGAACACCCAATTTGAGACAGAGCTGAAGTGTCCCTGAAGCCAACCAATAAAGTGGATATTTTATAGACCATATTGAAAGGAAGCAATGTTGTTGTCAGAATTCAATTCATAATGGATCAGTACTTAAAAATTGCATCTTTAATAACTGCATAAGTGAAAAATAAGATTCAGAGAAGTCCTGGTATAAAAAATAGGATTCTCTTCACAAAACATCTTGGACAAATTAACTGATACATGGTGGTGCTTCTAGAAAGGAACAATTTCCTTAGCCAGAATATCAAGGTGGTTCAGGAGAATTAAACAGATTTCAGTATAAACTTTTTAGAACTCTTCATAAATATGTGTGTGCTTATCCTATATAATAAAAGCCTAATATGCTAAGTGTCCAGTCGTCTGGTCCTCCATTCAACCAATCAAAGCATAACATGCTAATGATATGCTAAGGCCACTCAACCACTCGCTATGACATGCACTGACCACCAGGGGCAGACAGTCAACTAGTCGCTATGACCTGCACTGACCACCAGGGCGCAGACACTGACTGGTAGGTTAGCTTGCTGCTGGGGTCCTGCTGATCAGGACTGAGTGTGACAGGCTGGACACACCCTGGAGCCCTCCTGCAGTCCCTCCCCAGCTGGCCCACCTTCCATGTCCCTCCCCGGCCCCCATCGTGCACCAGTCGGGTCCCTCAGCCTGGCCTGAACCCTCTCACAATCCAAGACCCCTTGTGGGATGTCAGAGAGCCGGTTTTGGCCTGATACCCAGGCCAGGCTGTGGGACCCTACTGGTGCATGAATTCGTGCACTGGGCCTCTAGTGACTGTTATAATAAAGCATATAATTCTCAGTATGAATGTGCTGGGAATGTGTATGTATGCCTCTAATCTCCCCCACACCACCTTCCCTCTTTATAAACTTACCTGTTACCCAGTGAGATAAAAAATAGAAACCCAACAATTCTGGACAATAGCAAAGAAATCTGAGATTTTGATTGTAAGAGTAACAGAAGCCATCGGTAATGACGAAAATAGTTATCTACTCTAGATGGCTAGACACCATTCATATGACAGACTCCTGGCTGCTTCAATACAACCCACTTTATCTGTTTTTGTATGATTTGAAACCTGCCCAGGGCTAGAATTGTTTTTAAGCATCCAACTCCAGTTTCCAGCTTACAACTCTTCCTTTTCCACCAATTTAATGTTTCATGTTTTTTATTTTCTCTCTGCTCACACTACAGCAGCAGGTTCCATGCTCGGCAATGCCGTGACTGAGATATACATAAGCATAAATGCCTCTTAGGAAACTCCTACATACTTCCAGCATATTCCCCAAATACCCTTTCTCTGCTTTCCAAGGTACCTTTCTGGATTTAAATGAGCCTGTTTTATAAGAACAATAACTTTCCTAGTGGTATTTATTATAATGTAAAAACTACACGTTCCAGAATATACAGTCCCTATTGAGTAACAAGGTGTCATTAGTTCCAGACAGCAAGCTTTATTTTTCACCCTTTAAACTCTAAAGCTTGTCATTTCATTAGTTTCAGAAGTGGTTCCACTGTTTATCTGCCTTTTTTGCTCAATGGGAAATTATACAAAAGAGTTACACATCACTTTTACAAAAAATATTCATCAAGAGTGAATATAATAGATATATTTACAACTATTTCAATTACTTATATTCCTAAATGTAAGGAGTATATAATCACACATTACGTATTTCTTCATTCCATCACTCCTTTCTTCATTTTGAACATATATATTTCTATAAGTAATGATTTATATTCCAAAAGGATCATCGAAAGAAAATGAAAAGGTTGTATAAATGCCACTGCCTTGCTGTGAATTTTACATGCTCTTGCTGAACTCAAGTTTGTAAACATCTGGAATGGCTTTCCACTGAAAAGGGAAATACATTTAAGCATGAAATAGTGTATCTGGCAATAGCTGCTTGACACAGAAGAGGCCTTGAAAATGTGTGAAAAAAAGTCCTTCTCCTAATCACACATTTGCACATGCATTCCTCATTTTTCTTTTCTATACAGGAATGCTCGATCTTAATAGGAAAGTTCACCCTGCTCACTCCCTTCACATCTGTAAGAGTTTCACAGCCTCATGTCAACTTTCAGAAATCAGAGTCTGTCAACTAGAAATGAAACAGGCTTGTCTAAGCCATGTAATCTATAATAATAAAAGCATAATATGCTAATTAGATGGGATAGCCGAACGACCTTCTGGACGTTCTTCTGGACAACATTTCGGGTGAAGCTGGGGCCGCAAGGGCTGAGCCCCTTGCACGAATTTTGTGCATCAGGCCTCTAGTTGATTATAATATAGAAATAAGGATGTGGGCATGTATTTTTGTTACTTTTATGGTTTTCATAATAATGACATTGATGATCATAGGGCCTACATAGAAACTATCAAAACAGAACATTAGAGTTTACTTTATCATCGTATTTGAGAATTCCTGTTACATTAATTTATGCTTTGGTGTCTCTGAGATCTGGAAGGCAACCCTGTGTCATTTTCTTATTTGTATCTTCTCATGCTTCATTTTTTTGCCTTAAAAAATAAGTAACATCTCAGAGTAATTTTTTTAAAAAAATTAAGTAACATGATGGCTGGAGAAATTCTAGAAAATTATAAAGAATAAAATTGGTTACAATCACACAACCCTGCAATGGGATTTTCTCACAAGGCTTTCTTTCCTTCTGTAATGACTTTCAATTTTTTAAAATTTTTAAACAGTTTACTAAAATTAATTTATGTTTTATGTGTAAAATTAATAATGTTTTACAAGAAAAATTTAGAAAATATGTAGAAATAAAAGGAAAAGAATAAAGTTACTCATGTCACCACCGAGTAATAGCCCAAATTTACTTCCATTTCTGTATCTATTTTTCTCTGTAATAAAGTAGGATCACATTTTATTGCCCCTATTAAGCTTTCTCACATACCTGTTGATGAGTAATTTACTGTTATTTAAAAATAAAAAATAATATCTGCATAATTTTCTATTTTGTTTCTGTAGGTCAGTTAACCTTTTGCTAGTCAGCTATTTAAAAAAATAAGGCAGTAGAAAACATCTCCACTTAAATATTATCAAAATTTCTTACCAACTCAGTCAGTTTTAAATGTGAAACAAGAAAATAAAGGCTTCCTTTTCTTGAAAATAAATTATTTTCTTATATTGACCTGATACATGTTAATTAAATTTAGAGCTCTCTGTATACTGTTTGCTCCATTTTTCTAATATAATGCTTATGCCAAGAAAGAAACAAAGAAAAAAGGATACTTAGGTATCTGAGATCAGTATAGTGTTTCTCATTTTAAGTGAAAATTAACTTCATAGTACAACTTTCTCAAACACGACTTTCTGCAACATTATGGTGATGACATTTTATTTAAACAGGTAGAATACCAACAATAATGAAACACATATTCAACATCCTTAAAATTATATTTTCTCCTGTAGAGAATGAAAATTGTCAGAATTGTTTACCTGGGGATATGATATAGAAGAAATCTTTAAATTCATCCATCCACACTTCTGCCAGTCTCCTGTTGTTCTTGTTGATGACATGACCGGTGCCACCAGGAAAAGTGTATGGAGTTGCTTTCCGAAAAACATGACCCACATGAGAGCAAGTCACAATCTCCAATGAGCCTCCACATTGCCAAATCTGGGGAAAATAGCAATTGTTGTAGAATAGTCATTGCAGATAATGCAATAATATTGTCTGAGAAACAGCTGAGGCTAAGGCAAAATCATCAGATCTTATATGGTTCAAGCAAACACTGGATGAACACAACATAGGACTAATATACTAAGGTTTGGCAAAGGATTCTAGTTTGAAATTACTTAATATATTTAAATACTGTAGCATTGCAATAATAGAAATAAGACAATTATTTTTAAGTGTCTTTATTAGACTACCTAATTTTTAGTTTCTAGTAGTTAACCTAATTGCTGTTTAACAGATAGTATTTGTTATCCAAAATTTGCAGTGAATGAATTAATTTGTACGTTAGATGCATGTTCAATAACTAAATTTGATTAGAAGGAAAATCAGTCTATTAGTCTGCATCCATCTGGAATTTTAAATGACCATTAATTCCCAGTTGTCCATATCTCCTGTCTTTGGATATGTTATTAGTCTTATTAAAATGTGCTAGGATTCCTTTATATAGCCTTAACATTTGTGCATCCTTCAAAGCCCATCTGCAAGAACATTTCTGTTTAGTATTTAATGCTAGAGGCCCGGTGCATGAAAATTCATGCACTGGACCAGGGCGAGGGGGGGGGTTCCTTCAGCTCGGCCTGCCCCCTTTCACAGTTCAGGAGCTCTCAGGGGCAGGAGGCGACCCTGCAATCAGGGGAAGGTGACACCCCATCACACCTCTGCTGCTGCCACTGTTGGCAGCACAAGCCTCAGCCAGCCCTGGTTACCTGAGCCTCAGGTGGCCCTGGGAGGCTGGGCAGCTGACATCTGAGGCTTGCCTGCACTTTGGGCATTGGCTGGGCAGCCACCATCCGAGGCTTGCCTGCACCTTGGGCCAGCCCTGGGCGGCTGGGGAGCTGAGGGGACTGGGGGACTCCTGAAGCAGGTGCTGTAGCGGGGCTAAGAGAACTGGGCACTGCCACCTTGTGGCTGTGGGCACCATCATCTTTGAGGGTGTGGCAGTCAATTAACATATTCCCTCCTTATTGTCTGTGGGCACCTCCATCTCTGAGATGGAGTGAGGGTCAATTAGCATATTCCCACTTTATTAGATAGGATGTGTTTTATATTTTAAACATGCTTTTATGAAGAAATAATTGCACTGTAGTGTAAGCGGTGGTTTACTCCACTGTCACTCCTTTCAAATTATGAACACTTGGAAGACATATGGGATGTATTTCTTGTTATCTAGATTTACTGTGAAATTGAGGCTATGTATTAAGTAAAGTACCCATAAACATTTATTTCTATATAATTACATTATATAGTAAGTATAATCATAAGTTATACTTACTATGTGTGTTTAATATAGACAGATATTGTGTGTATATTATATAGATATGTAGTATATAGATATGATTTATATATACATATACTATACACTCAGATATTTATTTCATACATATATTACATATGTAATATAGTTTTTATCCCAATAAATAAAGTCATAGTGATTGCTATATGTAATTGAAAGGACTTGGATTTATACTGTAATTAACATTCTTATTTCAAAGAGAGTTGCTTACTTTAAAGAAAACATTTTCTCCAATTAGTCCCTCAAGTAATATTCATCTTAGAAGAGGGCTGCTATTGGGCTTAGGTAGTGGTATGAGATATTCATTTTTACCAGAAAATGAAAGATGATAAACAACAAGTTATATTCATCAACTATGTTTTGTGTGTTACATATACCAGCTATCCTTTCTCATTTTCTAACTGTCTAAAGAGTATAATGCTTACAGAAAAGATGTTACAATCCAACACTGAAATGATGAAGCAATATAAAAGAAGAATGGCATTTACCATTACCCTCAAAAGACAGGATAGCTCATTCTTAATTAATCAAAGTATTTAACTAATTGGTAACTTTCTCATCTTTCTAGAATGGAAGCTATAAACCTTCTTGTAATTACATACATCTTTACATTCTCCCCTGGTATTGAAATGGAGGAAGTTGACTCTTTTCCCATCAGAGACAAATTTGTATTTGTCAGTCTAGATCACATCCCTTATATCTGTCCTAAAGACTTCACTGGTTTGGTCCTCCCCTTAATCTCCTGAAACACCAATCATTCCCCTCATTACTACGTTATATCTATCTTCACTTAGTATCCCCTAAAATGTCCTACTTTCAAATAGGTTAAAAATATATATAAGCAAATTTTAAAAATCACTAAATACAACAAAAACTCCATTCCTCTGTTCAAATTTCCATTCAACATTTTTCTGTTTCCTGTCACTGTAAATTAACATAAGATTTGTATTGATACAGGTTGTTTCCCACCCTCCATTTTTAAAAAAATATATTTTATTGATTTTTTTTTTACAGAGAGGAAGGGAGAGAGATAGAAACATTGATGAGAGAGAAACATCAATCAGCTGCCTCCTGCACACCCCCTACTGGGGATGTGCCCGCAACCCAGGGACCTTTCAGTCCGCAGGGTGAAGCTCTATCCACTGAGCCAAACCGGTTTCGGCCCACCCTCCATTTTTATTGTTTTTTGTTTTTTGTTAATCTTCACCTGAGGATATTTTTTCCATTGTTTTCAGCGAGAGTGGAAAGGAGGAAGGAGGAGGAGAGAAACAAAGGAGAGACAAAGAAACATTGGTTTGAGAGACATTGATTGGTTGCCTCCTACATACTTCCCAACCAGCCTGGGGATCTAACTGCAACCCAGATACATGCCCTTGACTTGGAATTGGACCTGAGACCCTTCAATGCTCAGGTCATTCTCTAACCACTGAGAACACAGGCCAGGGCATCCCTTCCTCCATTTTTATCCATTCTTTTATTCATTGGGAAATGCTTCATATTTCTGTAGCTACCCCAAAAGTGTCATGGTGAAAATCATGAATTTTCCCCTTGATGAACACATGTGAACTCCTTCTTAGATTATCTGACTTTTGGTCTTACTATCACATGGCTGGTGGCCACAAATAGCAAGTGGAACCACAATGAGACAGTAATAGGCAGCTATCATAAATCATGGTATCAGTTAGGACCTGTCATTCTCTAGCCCTCCTATTTGATCCTGTACCTTGGGGAACTGGCATCCCAGAAAACCCTTCCAAGCATTTCTATCAGCATGGGCACCAGGAGAGAAGAGAATGTGAGATATGTATTGTTTTTGAAACCAAAACTTTAAATTACTAGTATTTTTAATAACTTAAAGTGACCAGAAAGCTACAGAATCTGTTCCAAATGACATTGGGATTAGAAAGAAATCTTCTTCAGAGCATGAAACAATGACTGGAGAAAAAAGTAAAACTATTTTAAGTTTGTACCCCATTAAATTCATACTATACAGTAAGCCCTATTGTATATAAAAAAGTGATTGGAAACTGTCCTTAGGGTTCCCAATTTGCCTTTTTGCAAATATAGATTGTCACTGTGGTTGAGTAAGCGAGGGTACTTTATTTGCATTGTGCCATTTCTTGGTCCTACCCTTATTTGTAGATTTATAGATTCTATTGCACACACAAAAACAGAATGATATCTAGTTTAAAATCTTTTAAAAGCAGGTTCCAATGGTTTCACTTCTTTCCTTCCTAATAGGCAATGGTGAGGATATATGAAAGTTCTGATTTTGGGTAATCCTCCTAACTTGCAATGAGATTTTGTGTGTGCAAGTATTGGCATAATGCAATGGTGGTTGTTGATTTACAAGACAGAGGAAAAAGCTGTCACTGATTTTGAGTCTCACAGATGGAGCCAGTTCTTAAACACATTTAGAAGAGATAATAGAGGTAGAGGTAACTGTTCCATAACTCAGTGAATATTGGCCTGTGTTTTGCTTTTGAGACGTAGTCGACTAACTTCTGGAACAAAGTGAGTACTTTTCCCTTTGCCATCTGTGCACACAGAATGTGGGGATAAACATTCATATGGCATTTCCTAGGTAGAGTCTCTCCCCCAAATTTACATGAACATGAAAAGATCAAGGTAGGAATACATAACATTATGCATTAATTAGAATTATATGGTCACGATAATACTTAGTTATAATATAAAAACCAAATGCATTAATTAGAGTGATATGGTCATGATAATACCCAGTTAATATAAAAACAAAACATTTAGTTGATCAAATATTGACCAGGTAGTTACCATGTACTTGGTAGATACAGTTCCCAGAAAACAACATAGTTCAATATTAAAGTGAAAAGAATTCAAAATAAGTGGAGTCCCCTGTGCCTATCAGGATAATTTCCCTCAGCGTATCTTCAATAAATGTTTTGGAAGGATGGAAGAAATGAAGGAAAGGAGAAAAGGAGGAAGAGAGAGTATGACACAGTCATTAAGAATTTGGGTTTGGAAATAAGCAAATAGAAATGTTCTAGTGACTGTCAGTATCTATGTATACTAGAACTTGTGAAAATTATTTAAGTCTTAATTTTCCCGTTGGAAAATAGGGATAATAATAACCACTTCCTAAGATCCCAATGAGATTCTGTGTATCAAGCACTGTGCCTGATACTTTGTATAGGAAGAACTAAATTGTTATCTGTATATTAACTGAACTATCATTGTTGTTCAGGGAAACAAACATCTACAGATTATCAGTTATTCTTGCTTCTTAGAAATACTTTATTGAAGCCTTTTTTGGAATTACAATAACAATCTCTAGGAGGTTAGGTAAAGTAAGGAGTTTTAAAAAATAGCCAACTGGTCTCCAATTAGAATACTACATTTTGTTCTCTAACGTTATTTTTCAGTGTCTGAACAAAGAGTATACACTGAATGAAACACGATGTCTTATCCACATGAACACATGATGTCCAAATTAGCACATGAACAAATGATGTCCAAGTTATTTTGCATCATCGAGCATATCTGATTGTTATTTTCTAAGCTTCTACCAAATTAATATTTGTACATCATATCTCTCAAGTACATTTGACCATGTACAAAATATAAACTGTCTTTTTATCCACAGAGGACTGAAGCTAGTTAGTTACTTGTCTTTGTTCCCAGATATTTTCATGAGAACCTTTTGATGATGGAGAAAGTTATTAATCAAAATGTAAAATGCCTATTGCTCATTTGATTATCTTCCTGATTTTCTTCTCCTAGTTAGAAGACAATTAACTAACATACATTATTCTTTTCATGTTTTTTGGCATCTGCATCAGTGACATTTTAATTAAGGTTCATAAACTTCATAAGCTTCAACTTTGAAGTCTCAGTTCAAGTGCTACTATTGTTTCTAATTTTACAGCTGTTGTGCCAAATTCATGCAGCTGCTTGTTTTTATACTAATCTTTACCCCCTCACCCCCTCCCACACACATACTACCTCTGGCAAAACGTCCTTAAAATAGCCTAAATAAAAACAGCAATATACCACGGCGGCACATGGCATGATGATTATGAGTGTGTAGGCTCTAGTTCCTGAGACTATATTCTAGCTCTGCCACTTAGTAGGGTGAACACATCTTTCTGTGCTTCAGGTTTCAGGTAATAATGTGAGACTAGAAGAACCTACCTCACGGGGTTGTTAATGAGGATGAAGGCAACCTGACACACATAAAGATACTTAACCTTTATGTGAAGAATGGATCAGAATGGCGCTAATAGGAGAGATTTATTAAGGAGTTATTGCATTAATCTAGGAGAGAGATGATAATGACTTCATCCAGAGTGATGACAAAGGAAATAGAGAGTGGAGAGGAATATAATAACTTGACACAGTTTGGGGAATTAAAACTAGGAATTAATGTATGTGCTTTCCCTTTCTATGATGTTTTCCCTATTAGGCCCAACTCACATACATTTCCGGCAGGCAGCTCCTAACTCTATGCTAGCTTTCATTGATCTCAGTATTTCCTGACTCACAGCTTTTATACTTGCCTCTAGACCACCTCACCCCATGTAGCTTAGTGCCATACAGGTTTTCATCTTGTGAAATGTTCATGTGTGTATTAATTCACACATTAGTCTTATCTCTCTAACCACATTACTATCCCTTCAAGAAGAAGCATCACCTGTTTCACATTATGAAACTAAATTTCATCATCACATGAAATTTAAATTCACTTAATGCAATTGGTATAATTCACATATAGTGAAAAATATCAGAACTTACATAAACCATTAAATCACTACTTTCAAAGTAATACATAATGATTGAGCTAGTCAATTAATACAGCAAAATCTGGAAAAATCAAAAAGTATACACAAAAGGTGTCTCATAAAATGCAATTAGCAACAAAAGACATTCTTCTTAATTCTGACAAAGGAAAAACTAAAACAAGATACTGATGAGTTAATTTTCAAAACATTTCTTTCCACATTCAATGTTTCTTTCAAATAATCCCTGTCAGCACTTCAATTCTCCACTTTGTTAGTACATACTCAAGTACACTGATGACAAATCTTTAATTCTAACAATTGAAACAAAATCTAAATGCGTCTGCATTGAGATCCTGAAGGCACTATGATCATTAACGGGTTGACACAAACACAAAAGGCATGGAAATCATTATTTAAAAAGGGTAGGTATAAGGGCTTCTGTAGGCATCTCTATTCATTCTTGACATGAAGCTTGCTAGTTATGCCTCATAATTGTTTTGATTAGGGAGAGGATTCTTTATATTGTTTGTTTGACTCTTGGCCTAGTTTTCACTTCATCATTTAATTGGGGAGATTTATGTGATCTTGAAGAAGTCTCTAGAGCTGGAGTGATATTCTGATATCATCCTAACATCTCAAGATGAATTCCTACATCAAGCTGCTGTGACCTTCCAGTACTCACCTGAGTTGTCAGAGATTCAATATAGTGGTTAGGCATTTATATATTTCATGAAATGATCTCCCTGATAATCCTAGTACCACCTGACATCATACATAGTTATTACAATATTATTGACTAGAGGCCCGATACATGAAATTTATGCAGGGGGGATGGGGGAGAGCCTTAGCCCGGCCTGCACCCCCTCATAATCCAGGACCCCTTGGGGGATGTCCGACTGCCGGTTTAGGCCCAATCCGCCAGTCAGACATACCTCTCACAATCCGAGACCGCTCGCTCCTAATCACCTGCCTACTCACTCCTTACCACTTGGCTCACCACTCCTTAGCACTGCCACAGAGGCAGGAGAGGCTTCCGCCACCACCACTGTGCTCGCCAGCCGTGAAACTGGCTTCTCGCTGAGCAGCGCTCCAGCTGCGGGAGTGCACTGACCACCAGTGGGCAGCTCCTGTGTTGAGCATCTGTCCCCTGGTGGTCAGTGGGCATCATAGCGACCAGTCGTTCTGGTCATTCCATTGTAATGGTCACTAGGCTTTTATTATATAGGTGATATTCCCTATGCTGTACTTTATAGCTCCCATGACTATTTTGTAACTATGAATTTTTACTTCTTAATCCCTTCACCTTTTTCACGAGTCCCCCAACCCTCTCCCATTTGGCAACCATTAGTTTGTTCGGTATATCTATGTGTCAATTTCTGTTTTGTTTGTTTGTTTTATTCTTTCAATTCCACAATAAGTAAAAACATATGGTATTTGCCTTTCTCTGTCAGACTTATTTCATTTACCATAATTTCCTATAGGTTCACCCATGTGTCACAAACAGTAAGATTTCACTCTTTTTTATGGCTGAGTAATACTTGATTATATGTATTTATCACATCTTTTTAAAAAAATATATATTTTTATTGATTTCAGAGAGGAAGGGAAAGGGAGAGATAGAAACATCAATGATGAGAGAGAATCATTGATTGGCTGTCTCTTGCATGCCCCCTACTGGGGATCGAGCCTGCAACCCAGGCATGTACCCTTGACCGGAATCGAATCCGGGATCCTTCAGTCCACAGGCCGACGCTCTATCCACTGAGCCAAACCAGCTAGGGCTATCACATCTTCTTAAACAATCCAATTAAAAAATGAGCCAAGGATCTAAGTAGACATTCTCCAAAGAGGACATACAGATGGCAAATAGACACATGGAAAGATAATGTCACTAATCATCAGAGAAATGCAAATTAAAAAACACAATGAAGTATCATCTCACACCTGTCAGAATGGTTGTCAACAATAAATCAACAAACAAATATTGGTGAGGATGTAGAGAAAAGGAAACCCTCATGCTCTGTTGGTGGGACTGCAAATTGAAGCAGCCACAATAAAAAACATTATGAAGGTTCCTTAAAAAATTAAAAACTAGAACTGCTTTATGACCCAGTATTACACTTCTGGGTATGTTTCCAAAGAAATCCCAAATTCTAATTCAGAAAGATATATGCATCCAAAAATTTCAATTAACATTTTCCTACTTGGGGAAGCTGACTTTATGTTAATTATATTAGAAGTACGTGATACAAACAGCATTCTCCAAATAAGAAAAATTACAAGAGATGACATTGTAAAACTTATTATGGGGCAATCAATGGGTTTCCTCCCTACCAGATTTGGGATTTACCCTATTTTAGAAAGGTCACAAATGTTACCAAAAACTATTTAAGAAAAAGAAAAACCAGAAAGAACTTTTGTCCACAAGATAGTTTTTCAAGAAATAGCCATATACTAGAGTAATTTGAATACTTTATTTTCACATTGGCATTAAATGTAGACAATTCTGAGTTGCATCTATATCATTTCATTTATCACATTAATTTGCTCCTAAAGTAACCAGTTATCAAGTACTTTCCTTTACAAAGTACTATTCATCTTAACTTAGAAATGATCTCCTGAAAGCCCCAAATTCAAAATGAACCCTTTTATACCTACTCATTTTTTTGAAGGATTTAACACATTAATCCTGAAATAATTTCCTTTAAGTGATGTCTCCAAACTTAGTGTACTTTCTCTTTTGTCAAAGGTTTGGCAAGTGACTCTTCAGGTGGGCGAGTGAGGGGAGTATGAGGAAGAGAGAGAAAAAAATAGAGCAGAAACAAAGAAAGATGTGCTTTTGCTGGGTATGGCTTGAAGTGGAGGACTTATTTGGAAGTGCAACCCAGACAGTATGTGTATGAACCAGAGACTATCAGAAGTATAGTGAGGTGGTTGTGGCCACAGATGGAGTCTTTTTTTCTTCTTCTTCTTCTTTTTTGAGAGAGAGTGGAAAGGAGAGAGGAAGGGGGAGAGGGAGAAGAAGAGGAGGGGAAAGAGAGAGAGAGAGAGAGAGAGAGAGAGAGAGAGAGAGAGAGAGAGAGAGAGGAGAGAGAGAGAGAGGAGAGACAGACAGAGATAGAGACAGAGAGATGTGAGAGAGACACATCAATTGGTCACCTCCCGCACAAGCTCCAAAGGGGTCAGGGATTGAACCTGCAACACTGGACTGGGAATTGAGCCCTCCACCTTTCCGTGTGTGGGCAGAAGCTCTAACCATGAGAGGCACCAGCCAGGGCACAGATGGAGTGTTTTTCGGTTTGTTTTTACTTTTGAAAGTATTACATATGTGCCCCCTTTTTTTCACCATTGACCCCTTTTAGCCCGCCCCTGCCCCCCACCCAGGCCTTCACTACACTATTGTCTATGTCCATGGGCTATGCATACTAGTACATGTTCTTTGGTTGATCTTTTCCCACCCACCCACCCCTGCCGTCCCTCTGAGATTCAACATTCTGTTCCATGCTTCCATGTCTCTGGATCTATTTCGTTTAGTTTATTTTGTTCATTAGATTCCACATAGGAGTGAGGTCATGTGATACTTGTCTTTTTAACTTCATCTCCCACTCTTCTCAAATACAATACCCATCCCAGCTGTTAAAATACATAGTGGAGATGCCTCCAACATACACATGCCAACATGTACATTCCTCTTTCACTTTTTGCCTCGCAACAACTTTCTTCACCTTGGAGGTTTCTAATCTTCAGAGTTACCATGGGTTATGTCCACTTTATTTCTCAGCTTTGGGAAAATTGTCATCTGCCATTATTCCACATTTTATTGGGACTGATGTTACTGTAGAATGTCCCAACTACCCCTTTAGATTTCAGAGCAACAGAGTCCTATTTCGTTATGGCAAATCTCCCATTTTCTGATTAAATGACATGGATGAATATAGCAGACATGAAATGAACAAGCTGTCTACCGGATATTGAAAATCCTACATAATATAAGGTGGTTCTGCTTAAGAAAATTAGTGTCTAGATTTTCATATCTACAAAAAGGTATTGCTTTTTATTAGCATAGATTGTCTCAAGGAGATAATTTATCAAAAGGGAACACAAAGAATAACATGCAAGACAGTCACGCTTTTTCATCATTCAATAATCAATAATCTTAAAGTGTAATAAATACTGGAGGTTTTGGAAGTATTTTCAGGGTTTTTAAGGGGAATATTAACTAAGAGAAAAGTAGAAGTTTTAAAATCTGTGCTTTTCTCATTGTACAGTTAATCCTACAAATAAACCTCAAATGTGAAAGAACTGTGTATAGATACAATTATTGAAAAATGTGTTAAAAGGGTCTGTGACTTATTAAATGATATCTAGGTCCACTTCTGGGTATTTAGCCAAAGAAATCCAGAACACTAATTCAAAAAGATATACGCATCCAAAATTTCAATCAACATTTTCCTACTCAGGGAAGCTGACTTTATTTTAGTTCTATTAGAAGTACATGGTACAAATACCATTCTTTGAACAAGAGAAAGTATGAGAGATGACATTGTAAAACATATTATGAGGCAATGAATGTGTTCTTTCCCCCATCAGATTTGGAGTTACCCTATTTTCTAAAGGTCACAAACGTTACCAAAAACAATTTTTTTAAAAAAAGGAAAACCACAAAGAACTTTTTTCCACAAGTAAAAATGTAATATTTTGCATCTTACATTGGCTTCCTCCACTGTCCGATGATCCGATTGCCTGTCAGATATCAGCGATATCTGCTGCTTCTGGCCACAGAGCAACTCATGACAGTTGCGGGATGCTGCCCTAGAATTCATGCCAGAACAACCCCCTTTGAAAGTCCGTAGACCACCTGTCCCCAGCTGCAGTGTGTGACAACATCTCCTGTTCTCTCCTGGATGCCAGAGATGCTTAAAAGAACTTGGATCGGCCCAGACGGCATGGCTCAGTGGATTGAATGTTGACCTATGGACCAGGAGGTCCCGGTTCCATTCCCAGTCTGGGCACACACCTGGTTGCAGGCTCCATCCCCAGTGTGGAGCGTGCAGGAGGCAGCCAATCAATGATTGATGTTTCTATCTCTCTCTCCCTCTCTCTTCCTCTCTGAAATCAATAAAAATATGTTTTAAAAACAGAATTTGGGCCGGATAGGGGAAGAAACCTGGTACTTCAGAAAGTTATCCTTCAGTTACTCCGTTTGTCCCTTTGTAAACTGTCCACCTCACCTGACTGCAGCTATAGCATTTTCCTGTAAACAAAATTCCCTGCATCACTTGGGAAGTGGTCAAATGCCTTTCAAAGGCAAGACCCCATGATAAATTCAAAGAGAGGAAATGACCTCTCCCCTCTCCAGCATTTTCCCTTAGGCCCTGGCTGGCATCTATTCAGCAAATATATACAGGCCGTTGATTTTGTGTCAAGCACCATGCTGGGCTCAGGAGCATAGAGAAAGAATCATCAAACATGGCCCTCTGTCTTTAAGAAGCTCATAGACCAGGCCAGTTGTATCAGAACTGAGCATGTTCAAGTCCAATCAGTTTGCATTTGACAGTTGATGAGTCCTCTCAATCCTACAAGAAAAGGACTGTTTTAAGAGGTACTCACCCCAACCGCAATCCTTTCATAGACAAACATTTCCACTTTTTAATTAGTTACATTTTATTTCGTATTGATATTTTTATAGGAAGCTATAAGTTTTGCTTCAGATAAACACTTCCCTTAGGGAGCACAGAAAACTCTAATGCCATCCATGGAAAACTGTGATTCCCTTCCAAAAATCATCTTATCGGTATCTTTTTTTTCCCTGTAAAATGTTTAGTGTGATAAATGTGAAAACTATAAAAATATCCAAATTAGTGTCACATCAAGCGCTCATTATAAATACACACAAAACCTGCTGTGAGGGAAGGTAATCCTCTACTTTGACAGTTTCTAATTTTTAAAAAATAAATTGGTAGTAATCAATCCCAGTTACATTATGCTTTAGAAGAAGAGTAAAGAAATAACCGTTTAGCATGTTACTTTGCTCACTTATCAGTCACAAATATGGAGAGTGCAGTGCAAAGTTTATTTCTCCAGACATAATGCTTAAAGCACAGTGAAGATAATTTCCTCATTTCTATTTCATCAGAATTGCAAGATGCCATTCCTGTGACATGTAAGGGTTGTTTGATAGAGAACATCAATGCTCCTTCAAATGCTTGCTGAAGAAGCCAGGTTTAATCCCAAACTTTTGACTTGGGAAGCCCCAATGTCAATCCCATCCTCTCTGTCAATAATCTTTTTGCTTCCTACTTTTCTTGAGTTCAAGAACAGCTGACCTGACTTTCTATTCATTCCCTCCTTGAAACACCCAATACTGCCTTAGTTTCTTCTTTCCATTGGGAATAGAGTCAAATCTCCTTTCCAAAATTAAACCCTGTCCTTGGGAACTTGAACTCAGAATAGAGGACTAGGAGACCTGGAACAAAGGATGTGAGTTTGATGTTCAACCCCACCAATTTCTAGCCACATCACTTAGTTCCTTTGAGACTCAAAACTGTTAATTATAGAATAAGACTAAGACAGTGTTCTGGTAAAGATATAATGAAATAATAAGCCTAAAACTGCATTGTAGACCAAAAAGTGTTACAGACTACTTTATCCTATCTAATAAAAGAGTAATATGCAAATTGACCATCACTCCAACACACAAGATGACTGCCCCCATGTGGACACAATATGGCTGCCACAAGATGGCCAGCAGGGGAGGGCAGTTGGGAGGGACCAGGCCAGCAGGGGAGAGCAGTTAGGAGTGACCAGGCCAGCAGGGGAGGGCAGTTGGGGGCAATTGGGCCAGCAGGGGAGCAGTTAGGTGTCAATCAGGCTGGCAGGAGAGTGGTTAGGGGGTGATCAGGCTGGCAGGCAGAAGTGGTTAGGGGCAATCAGGCAGGCAGGCAGGTGAGCGGTTGGGAGCCAGCAGTCCTGGATTGTGAGAGGGATCCCAGACTGGAGAGGGTGCATGCTGGGCTGAGGGACACACCCACCCCGTGCACGAATTTCATGCACAGGGCCTCTAGTTTCTCTATAATATTCTTCCAATGCCTACAGGAATTTACCCATCAATTCTTCCTTCCTCTTTCTCAATATCACCTAGATTTTTTAATTCTTCCTACCAGCTTATATTTTACCTTATCTCCTATGATAAAATAAAAGAATAACAAATATAATTACTTTGTCATATTTACCCTTTAAGTTACTATGTGTTTTCTTTCCTATTTTCTGGGAAACTTCTTTAAAAGTTTTTCTTTTCTATAAACATCTTCACAATCCAATTTTCTTAGCATCTTACATTCTAACTAGAGGCCCAGTGCACAAATTTGTGCACATTGAAAGGAAATTAATTAGAAGAAATATTTTAAAGGCCAGGGAGGGACCGTGGGAGGGGTCCAGGCCATGTCTGGCCCATCTCACCCAGTCCCAATTGGCCAGACCCCAGCAGCAAACTAACATACCGGTCGGAGCATCTGCCCCATGGGTGGTCAGTGCATCATAGAGACTGGTCGAATGGTGGAATGAACAGTTGGACACTTAGCATATTAGGCATAGATAGATGGCTAGATGGCTAGATAGATATCTTCATTCTATCATCTGAACCTACTCATGAAGCATTTTAGGACCTTTCATCATTCTTCTTTACTTCTCTGCAGCATTTGACACTGCTGAAAATCACCACAACTTTCTAATGTTATATTTGTTCTTCTCTGATAGCTCTGACATAGCATTCATTTTCTCTTCTTCCTCCCACCCTACATGTAGGTGCTACCTAAGGACATGCCTTGCTGGTCTACTCTTCTTATTTTCTTTCTTGGCAAACTCATCCATTCTCAGACGCTTATTTAATTATAAATTCCAAAAAGGTAACTATCATCTTGTCACTCCCCTTATACTTTGCCTCAACTCTGCAACACATTTCTGACTTCCTCAGGTACATCTTTAACTTTCCATGACCTTAAAGAGTCAAAAGTTTCCATTCTGTTCTCCAAGTATGAAAAGAAAGGTTGTAGTTCCTGAGGACTTTTCCTACAGGACCAGAGAAATCATGGAATATTTCATCAGGTCTAATTACTATTCAAATATGTCAATACAGGCTCAGTGGGGCGCACTTTGTCCTTAAACTGTTTTTTATAGGTTCTTGTCTTAGTTCAGGAATTGCAGAAGTTATGATTGATCAAACCCAAACAGCTTCGTTTGACCAGTTAAAAATACAGAATATAAAGTTGGTTAACCAATGAAAACATAGAATTTAAAAATATAAACAAAAAATTTGGTTGACTAATTGAAATTGAAAAAATTACAAGACTGAGATCTCATATTGCTGAACTATGAAGTAATAAAATGAGTAAAATTGTAGTCAAATCTTTGACAATGGAGTAGTGCATGCAGACAC
Organism: Corynorhinus townsendii; assembly: GCA_026230045.1. Classification (NCBI taxonomy): domain Eukaryota; kingdom Metazoa; phylum Chordata; class Mammalia; order Chiroptera; family Vespertilionidae; genus Corynorhinus; species Corynorhinus townsendii. Next base: position 61,802,484 of record JAPDVU010000005.1, read on the forward strand.
ATATTTTAATATTCAAGCATAACAGAGGAGTGCTAATAATCCTACAACAAAATTTTGATTTCAATTTTAGCACATTTCCAGTGTAAACCAGTGACTAGTTTTCTTTTTTTTTTAAATATACTTTATTGATTTTTTTACAGAGAGGAAAGGAGAGAGATAGAGAGTTAGAAACATCGATGAGAGAGAAACATAGATCAGCTGCCTCCTGCATGCCCCCTACTGGGGATGTGCCCGCAACCCAGGTACATGCCCTTGACTGGAATCGAACCTGGGACCTTTCAGTCCGCAGGCTGATGCTCTATCCACTGAGCCAAACCAGTTTCGGCGTTTTTTTTGGTTTTGTTTTGTTTTTCAGTGACTAGTTTTTATAATTAAATATTTTAAGAATGTATAATTCATCATGTTGAATATTTACATATGTAGTGAAAACAAGTTGTTTTAGTTTTAAAGATAATTTTAAACACCTATTAAAACTCTACAGCTGCCTTTTCAGTGTATTTAAGACTCAGTATTATTGGTGCTGAATACTCCTGAACACATGGTTCAAAGTCTTCCCTTAATATTATCTCACACCCTCAAAAGGATCACCCTGTTATTGCTGAAATCACTTAGCCGTATTTAAATAATTCTCATAATTGGTTTCCTTTTTAAACTACATGTTTGGTTGACTACAACAACCCTGAAATGATTGGTAGTCATTGCTTAAGACAGACATCACTAAGTGTGACAGTATAATCACAGCTTAAGATGTTGCACATTTATTGCAGTCGTTACCATAGAGATTTAAATTTTGCTCTTTAACAAAAAGTATATGCATTTGAATGCATTAAATTTGTCTAGCAAGGTGCATGAGGTTTCCTAACAAAATGCACACATATAGAAACAGCATTTTTGTAATTTTGTCCTAGAAATCTTTAAGGCATCAAATAGGAATATAAAAATAATAGGTTCAATTTCTTAAGTTTTTAATGGATACTTCATTAACTCTATCATTTGAACCCTACTTCTGCAAAATACATATTTAGTGGTTTGAGAATACTTCATTCATATAATTTTCAAAAGAGAAAATAAAATAGAGGGAGGGTCAGATATTCTAGCCTGAGCTTAGGTATTGCTCAAAGCCCAAAGGAGAACCACAGGTGTATAGAATGTAAATTGAAAGCTCACCTATTTCTAGCCCCTGCTTTTCTTCTGCTGTTTATACAATCATTGACTTTTTAATTTATAAATTCTCCCCTGACTATCCTTGACCACAGAAATCTTTTCCTGCTTTGAATGTAATGCATTTTATATCTGCACCTTGAAATGACACCTTGACCACATTTCATTCTCCAAACTGATTGAGATCAAGAGCCATGTCTTATATGTATACCACTCACAGTATCTAGTGCAGGTATCCTATATAATAAAAGACATGTACTAAGTGTGCAGTTGTCCATTCAACCAATCAAAGCATAATAAGCTAACGATATGCTAAGGCACTCAACCGCTCACTATGACATGCACTGACCACAAGGGGCAGTCAACCAGTCGACCAGTCACTATGATGTGCACTGACCACCAGGGGGCAGATACTCCGACCTATAGGTTAGCTTGCTGCTGGGGTCCGGCCGATTGGGACTGAGTGAGACAGCTGGACATGCCCTGGAGCCCTCCTGTGGTCCCTCCCCAGCTGGTCAACCTCCCGCGTCCCTCCCCTGCCCTGATCGTGCACCAGTGGGGTCCCTCAGCCTGGCCTGCGCCCTCTCACATCCGGGCTGAGGAGACCCCCTCCCCCCAGTGCAGGAATTTTGTGCACCGAGCCTCTAGTACATATATAAATACTTATATTGATTAATGGCTAAGATGAGAGGATACTGATACCTGGCTGCTACAAAGAAGTAATCTACAGTATAATGCAAACATTCCAAAATGTATTAAAGATTTAAAAAAAACCTAATTTATGAGGGAAATGCCAACATCCATTATGATAATATGTATAAAAGCATTCTATGAAGTGCTATTCAAATGTGAAGCCTCATCAAAAAATAAACTCCAAGAGAGCGTGGCTTGGCCTGTTATGTTCATTTCTCTATCTCTAGTTCCTAGCACAGAGCTTGGTACATAGTAGGTGCATATAAACTATTCACTGAATAAATCAATCAGCCAAATATTGTCCTACAGAATGATTTATATTTTAGCCCTTGAATAAGAATGCTTTTTCCCTTCAAAAGCTTTAGGATATTTGCAATCCTATAGACTTAGAAGGAGAGAATTAAGCTCATAATTTCACAGTTGCCCAAGGCTTTTTGCATTTACTCTATCTTGCATGATAATCTTGAAAGTTCCCTGCTATAAAACCTTGCACAGTTGGATGCTTCCTGTCAGTCTGAACTCAGCTAAAAGGCTTTCTTTGAGATCTTCCTGGACCACTTTGATGCAATGCAGTGCTCTACCTCTCATTTTATTTTCTTCAAAGCACTTGTCTTTACCTGAAATTAACAGGCTAATTCTCCTATTTACTCCTTTATTGTCTATCATCTCCCAACAGCATAATCTCATGAGAACAGGGACTGTCCTCCATCTTCCACTGTCGTCTACCTCCTTATACCCAACTACTAAAATTTTTTGAATTAATTAGTAAATTCTTTGAATTGTATATTTTGCAAACTTTGTTTGAATTTAATGTCAGGTTTATCTCATTTAATCAAACACAGTGTATATAAATGATTCTTAAATTTTCAAAACTAGAAACATTTTTGGAAGTTATTTAACTTTTCATTTCTATAAAGAAAAATGGAACTTTAATTTGTAAAATAAGTAGCTTCATGTCAATTCAAGCACCACATCTTTAGCTACTACAAAAAAAAAAAACACAAAAAACTTAAACATTCATCAGAATGACTTAGGTGCATTTCAAATGTAAATAAGCAGGATAATTGCCTTAATTCTCACACCATTTTGTATGATTAAGGACCCTTAATGAGAAGCTTTAGTAAAATCTGGCCATCATAGAAGATGTCATATTTTTCTGTACAATAATTCTGAGCACATTTAATTTCTTCATGTTTTTTTTTTCATTGCCATAAATTCAAACAGTTAAATTGAGGTTCTGCATATTTAGGGTCAGAAGAATCATAAGGATTTTAAGGTTAATGCAGGTGCATATTGAGCATGTCCACTTTAGCAGAGAAGGGTCAGCAAACAGTCACAGAATTGGAGTTTGTTTCCCAAAGGTGACATTTCATATATTTATATCTGATAATGATTCTTGGTTTCTAAATGTACCAAAACTCACTAAAAAAACAGGTGTACCTGGCTTATTGCTATAAGCAGGGAAATTCTGCTTAGTATGTTTGAAATATGACTGTATTTGTTAAGGTGCAACATTTTATCATAGTTCAAAAATCAAATTCTTTTTTCATGTACCTTTATTTCCATTCAATGATTTAATTAAAGAAGAACAAACACTTGGAATGATTTCCCACTAAAATTTATTTGCAATGTATATTTCTGAATAAATCCTGTAAAAATGTCATTCACCTCTGCTTTCTATGTTAAAGGAAATGAAAATTCATATTTTACACAAGATTTTTATATAATTTTCACTCCATTTCTTTCCTTTTATGCATTTCATTTCTAGCCATCTTCCAGGGTTTAATAATTCCCTAATTCTCTTAATTATCTGAGTCCCAACTCTTTTAGAATGTATGGTGAATATCACTCAGCATTTACTGGCAATAGAGACCACTTATGCTATAACTTTTTAAATTCATAAATTTATTGTGGCACTATATCCTTTGCACTAATTAATACTAGAAACTTGTATTCTGAGTCTTCATAAATATCATTCACACTCACACAGACCCACATACATATAAACTTAGATATAGATAAATTGATATAAATAGGTAAAGAGTAGAGAGCATATTTGCAGGCTGATAAATATTACCTGTTTACATTCTGCAGAGAAACATTCATATGATAAGACGGTGAGGTCATGAAAAAGAGCAGTGAATGTTATTGATCTAAGACAGCACCAAATTGTGACTGTTACAACCTGAGATATTTGTTTCTTAAAAAATAATAATAATAACTTTAGGAAATGATTAAGATGATAAAAGAGAAGCAGAGATTAATAACAAGTTCTAGTGTACCTAAGTTTCCTACAACGCCTTATATTTCTAAAAACTTAAGTATGTCTCCGTGTAGTATGTTTGCAAGGTGAAGCATTACATGAATGGCTATTCCATATTCTCATAGATTTATATGGAATAGCCATTGATTGGTTCACAAAACCAATCTGTTCTGGTTTTGTGAACCAGAAAGTTTTAATGAAGAGGTAGAGTAATCAAAGTTACCAAGCTTTAGGCTATTGTAGTTTCAAACGCAAAACAAGTCCTGCTACCATTAGCTAACATTCTCCTAAAGTTTGATTAATGACTAATTTTCCTTTTGTTCATTTGTTTTTTCTAAAGGAGCATATGAAATCATGTATTTATTGTATTGAACATTCAAAATAAAATTCTCACACTTTTATTTTGGAAAAATTGAGTCTTCTATAGAATCTTAATTAAATATAATTATATGGCTCCTACTGACCCAAGGTTTTAAAATGTATATAATAGATGTAATACAGTCTTTATAAACAATGCCTCAGCTATCTCTTACCCAGAGTTATTTTTTCTGTGATTTCAATTAAACAAAGTATAAGGAGATTCAATAAGGTATGTTTAAGCATTGGACTAAGGTAGCATGATAGCACAGATACCAGAATATCTAATTGTAAACACTAGAAAACTAAAAATTCAAGTCATTTGCCATGTGCTTAGGTTTACCCTGTACCAAATAGGTAACCAGAGAGAAATGTGCAGTTTCATTAATATTGGCTTATATTCTTTTTGTTGTTGGTGTTGTTAATCCTCACCAGAGGATATTTTTCTATTGATTTTTAGACAGTGGACAGGAGGGAGGCAGCGAGGGAGGGAGGAAGGGAGAGAGAAACATACATCAATGTGAGAGAGACACATTGATTGGTTGCCTCCCACACACACACCAACAGAGGCCCAGGATAAAGTTTGCAACCTAAGTATCTGCCCTTGACTGGAATCAAACATGGGACCCTTCAGTCCACAGGCCGATACTTTACCCACTGAGCCAAACTGGCTAGGACAACATTTATTTATATTCTTTAAGGAGGCTATACATGAATATGATATCAGTTTATAAACTCTTGGACTTAAAAAAAAAAAGCCAATAAGGGTACACACTTTTAGTTATAAGATGAATAAGTTCTGACATCTAATGTACAGTATGGTGACTATCCTATCTCATAAAAGAGTAATATGCAAATTAACCACCACTCCACTACACCCACAAGCCATGCCCACCAGCCAATCAGGAGCAATTATGCAAATTAATCCTACCAAGATGGCTGCGGCCACAGAAGAGGAGGACGGAGGGTTGGGTTTCCCTGGCAATGGAGGAAGCCAAGCTTTCCACACACTGGCTGGCCCAGGGCTCCACTTAAGGCTACAAAGTTTCAATTATAGAAGATAAATTAATCCCAACAGAAATGGTGGCAGCCATGGAGCTGGAGAGGGTTGCCCGTGATGATGGAGGAAGCCAAGTTTCTTCAGCCCTGGCCTGCTTTGGCCTCCGCTTAAGGCTACAAAGTTTCAATTATAGAAGATACATAAGTCACAACAGAAATGGCTGCCACCATGAGTGAGCAGAAGGCTTGACTCTGCTCAAGGCTACAAAGTTTCAATTGTAGAAGATAAATAAATCCCAGATACCAGGGCCTCTGCTTGGGTGGCCGGGGTGTGTGGCCAGCCTGCAAACCAACACAGGCCCCTCGCCCAGGCAGCCCCAAGCCCCAAGGGAACCCCCACCCTGATCTGGGACACCCTTCAGAGCAAACCAGTTGGCCCCCACCCATGCACCAGGACTCTATCCTATCTAATAAAAGAGTAATATGCAGATTGACCATTACTCCAACACACAAGATGGCTGCCCCCATGTGGTCAAAGATCATGCCCCTATGTGGACACAAGATGGCCACCACAAGATGGCCAGCAGGGAGGGCAGTTGGGAGGGACAAGGCCTGCAAGGGAGGACAGATGGGGGTGATCAAGCCTACAGGGGAGGGCAGTTAGGGGTGATCAGGCTGGCAGAGGATGGAAGTTGGGAGTGAACAGGCTGGCAGGGGAGCAGTTAGACATCAATCAGGCTGGCAGGGAAGTGGCTAGGGGGTGATCAGGCTGGCAGGCAGAAGCAGTTAGGGGTTATCAGGAAGGCAAGCAGGTGAGCAGTTGAGAGCCAGCAGTCCTGGATTGTGAGAGGGATGTCTGATTGCTCCTTTAGGTCCAATCCCACGGGCCTAAACGGGCAGTTGGACATCCCTCGAGCGGTCCCAGATTGTAGAGGGTGCAGGCTGGGCTGAGGGGAGCCCCCCTTCCCCCGCTCCCGTGCATGAATTTTGTGCACCGGGCCTCTAGTAGTTAATAATACTGTGTGAAATACAGGCATACTTGGAAGAAATTGTGGGTTCAGTTCCAGACCACAGCAATAAAGTGACTATTGCAGTAAAGTGAGTAACATAAATTTTTGAATTCCCAGTGTATATAAAAGTTGCTTATACTGTATTGTAGTCTGTTAAGTGTGCAATAGCAGTATATCTAAAAAAGCAGCATACATACCTCAATTAAAAAAAAATACTTTATTGCTGAAAAATGCTAACCATCATTTGGGCCTGTTGGAAAAATGGCACCAATTGACTGTCTCTATGCAGGGTTGTCACAAATCTTGAACTTATTTACCAAAAAAAAAGCATTATTTGAGAAGTGCAGAAGAGTGAAGAGCAATAAAGCAAAGCACGCACAGCAACTATGTGAGGTGATGGAAGTGTTGATTAGTTTGATTGTAGTAACCATTTCATAATACAGTACAGGATAAGGCAAAAATAGATTTACAGTTGTGAGTATGCAAGACAGTTTATTTTTATATTATTATTTATTAATTGTATTATTTTCCGTATAAACAACTGGAAAACCAATGTTTCCCTACCCCTATATATCAAATCATCACATTGTAAACCTCAATATACACACTTTTCATTTGGCAATTATACCTCAAAAAAGCTAGGAAAAGAAAAGGTTAATAAATCTTTATATTAATACTAGAGGCCCAGCGTGCAAAATCGCGTGAGACCCAGACCCCCTACGCCGGCGGTACCCCAGACCCGCCCTGCGCGAGCCGTGGGCCCGCCTCTGCCGCAGGAGCCCTGCCAGCCCCACCTCGCCACACTAGCCAGGAGTCCCGGCCCACAGAATGTGTTTCATACACACCCTGGTGACTGGTTGTTTGGTTGTTCCACTATTATGGCATCATGACCACAGGCCTTCTACCATGTAGATTAAGAGTGCTTACCATATTTAAACCAGAGGCCTGATGCACAAAATTCATGCAAGGGCCTTGGCCGTGGCTCTCCCACCTGCAGCTGTGGCTTCAGCTGCCTCTGCTGCGGCCCCCGCCCACTGTGGCTTTGTCCGAAAGGAAGGACTTCCAGTCTAATTAGCATATGATGCTTTTATTATCCTATCTAATAAAAGAGTAATATGCAAATTGACCGTACCTCTGCTAAACCCACAAGCCACGCCCACCAGCCAATCAGGACGGAATATGCAAATAAACCCAACCAAGATGGCTGCAGCCACAGAAAGAGCAGGAGTCTTGGGTTTCCCCAGCAATGGAGGAAGCCAAGTTTTCCTCCTGCACTGTCCTGCCCAGGCCTCCACTCAATGCTACAAAGTTTCAATTATAGAAGATAAATAAATTCAAACAAAAATGGTGGCAGCCATGGAGCTGGAGAGAGCAGGAGGCTTGGGTTGCCCCCGGCAATGGAGGAAGCCAAGCTTTCCTCCTGCACTGTCCTGCCCAGGCCTCCACTCAATGCTACAAAGTTTCAATTATAGAAGATAAACAAATCCCAACAAAAATGGTTGCGACCAAGGAGCAAGCAGGAGGCTTGGCTCCACTCCAGGCTACAAAGTTTCAATTATAGAAATAAATAAATCCCAGATACCAGGGCCTCCACTTGGGTCACTAGGAGACATGGCCGGCCTGCAAACCAACACAGGCCCCTTGCCCAGGCCACCCACGCCCCAAGGGAACCCCCACCCTGATCTGCGACACCCTTCAAGGCAAACCAGCTGGGCCCCACCCTTGTACCAGGCCTCTATCCTATCTAATCCTCCTATCTAATGAAATAATAATATGTAAATTTACCATCACTCCAACACAAAAGATGGCTGCTCCATGTGGTCAAAGATGACTGACTCCATGTGGACACAAGATGGCCGCCAAACGATGGCCAGTAGGGGAGGGCAGTTGGGAGGGACCAGGTCTGCAAGGGAGGGCGGTTGTGAGCACGATCAGGCAGCAGGGGAGGGCAGTTAGGGGCAAACAGGCTGGCAGGGGAGCAGTTAGGCATCAATCAGGCTGGCAGGGGAGTGGTTAGGGAGTGATCAGGCTGGCAGGCAGAAGCGGTTAGGGGCAATCAGGAAGGCAAGCAGGCAAGCAGTTGGGAACCAGTAGTCCTGGATTGTGAGAGGGATGTCCGACTTCCATTTAGGCCAGATCCAAGTAGGATCTGGCCGTGGCCCGCCTCTGCCGCAGGAGCCCTGCCAGCCCCAAGTAGGATCTGGCCTAAATGGGAAGTCGGACATCCCTTAAGGGGTCCCAGATTGGAGAGGGTGCAGGCTGGCCTGAGGGACAAATTTTGTGCACCGGCCTCTAGTTATAGATAAAAGTGCTCTACAAAACCATTTCCACCAAAATTGTGGATAACATGAACTTAAGATAAATGCACTTAACTGCAATTTTTCTATTAAAGTCTGCTTTTTATGAGCAACTCAATAAAAAGAATAGTCAAGTTTTAAACATTATGCTCAGATTTATATTAATTAAGTTTTTTTTAAAAAGGCAGAATTTTAAAACAACTAGACTTTTGTCTAAATTTGTTTCTGTTTAACAGATTATGATTGACATTTTCACTTGTCAAAATAATGTGGACATTTCTAGAAAATACTTTCTTTTAAAATTCTGGATACTGCAACCACCAAAGTCCACAAACTTCTTTGCCTCATTTACCATACTGTTCTGTTCGATAAAACCGTCCGCCTTTCATTTTTCCATTATTTATGATGTCTGCTTCCATTTCTTTTTCAATTCATTGCTTGTGCAATTTGGAAATAAGCGGATTTCACATCATAAGACATTTCACTTGGTTATATCATTCAGATAAATTTACTGCTGTTTACATTGTGATTTTAAAGACAAAGAAAAATTGGATCATTTCAAGTAAATTCCATCCTGTCAATGAAAATATTGCTTATTGACAAAACTGCCTCTGCTTTTTAAAGGTAATGATAATAAAACTAATATTTCTGTAGTACAGAATAGTTTATTAAAAACTCCAATAAGTATTATCTCATTTCCACACAATTGTCTGAGGAGGTAGATTTTTGACTCAGATCAGTAGGTAATTAAAAGTACCTAGGCTAAGGCATACTGAAGATCTAAACTGAATTACACATGTCTGCAATAGATGATACCATCAATTACATTTTTCTTCATTTGTTTCTTTTTGCAGATGCCAGCAGTGTGTGTGTGTGTGTGTGTGTGTGTGTGTGTGTGTGTATGCGCGCGCTTTAATATTTTAACAGCTTTATTGCATATAATTAAAATACATAAAACTACATATATTTAAAATGTACCATTTGATAAGTTTTGGCTTATGTGAAACCTGTGGAGCTAACACCACAATCAATGTAATAAATATATACATTAATCCCTAAAGTTTTCATATGCCCCCTTGTAATCCCTCCTTCCAATTATAGTCGCCCACCCCAATTTGCTGTCCATAGACAACGTGTCTGCTTTTTATCACTTATAGATTAGTTTGCATTTACCTAAAATATTAGACTTTAGTATACCTTTTTGTCAGATTTTTCAATATTTCATATCTTTTATTCTATTATAAATGAAATTTTATTTAGATTTTTTATTGTTTGCTGCTAATATACAGGAATACAATTGATTTTTATATAATATTCTTGTATCTTGCAAACTGGGTAGATCACCTGCTTGTGTTAGTAGCTTTTGAAATAAATTCCATTGAATTTTCTAGATAAGCATGTCATCTGGAATGACAGTCTCACTTTCTCTTTTACAATATGGATAGCATTTGTTTATACTTACTTTTACCTTCTTGTACTGCCTAAAACCTCTACCATAATGTTAAGTAGAAGTGTAGACTTTTCCTACAAGCCCTTTATTAGGTTGAGGAAGTTCCCTGCTATAATTAGGTTGCTCAGGTGGTTTTTTTGTTTGTTTGTTTGTTTGTTTGTGTGGGTTTTTTTTTTTTGTGCTTTTATCCTATTTGTTTTTTAATCAGGAATGGAATTGGATTTTTTCAAATGCTTTTCTTGCCTCTATTCAGAAGATCCTTTGATTTTTCTCCTTTTTATGTGTTAACATAGTAAATTACACTGATTGGTATTTGAATGTTAAATCAGCCTTGCATTCCTGGGGTGAACCTCACTTAGGCATGATGCATTTTCATTTTACATATTGAAAGGATTGATTTGCTAAAGTTAATTTAGAATTTTTACATCTGTGTTCATGAGGGGTATTGACTTGTGATTTTCTATTCTAATATCTGTCAAGTTTTGCTATTTGAATAACACTGACCTCACAGAATGAATTGGGAGGTATTATCTCCTCTTCAATATTCTGGAAGTTTGTGTAAAACTGTTCTTATTTCTACCCAAAACTATGGGTAGAATCTACCAATGAAGTCATCTGGCAAGCAAGTTTCCTTTGCGAATAGTCATTTCTTAAATTACAAGTTTCTTTCTCTCTCTTTTTTTTTTTTTTTACCATTTTTTAGGATTGTTTGGTTGATCTGCTTCTTGTGGGCTTTGACAGTTTGTCTTTTAAGGAAGTTGTCTATTTTTTTTAAGACAAATTTACTGCCATAATGCTGTTAATATTACTTTACTAGAGGCCCAGTGCACGAAATTTGTGGATGGGGGGTGGGTGGTGGTGTCCCTCAGCCCAGCCTGCACCCTCTACAATCTGGGACCCCTCGAGGGATGTTCCACTGCCTGTTTAGGCCCACTGGGATCGGGCCTAAACAGGCAGTCGGACATCCCTCTCACAATCCAGGACTGCTGGCTCTCAACTGCTCGCCTGCTTGCCTTCCTGATTGCCCCTAACTGCTTCTGCCTGCCAGCTTGATCACCCCCTAACCTCTCCCCTGACAGCCTGATTGATGTCTAACTGCTCCCCTGCCAGCCTTTTTGACCCTAACTGCCCTCCCCTGCAGGCTTGATCACCCCCAACTACCCTCCCTTGAAGGCCTGGTCCCTCCCAACTGCCCTTCCCTGCTGGTCTGATCACCCACAACTGCCCTCCCTTGCAGGCCTGGTTCCTCCCAACTGCCCGAACCTGCTGGCCATCTTGTGGTGGCCATCTTGTGTCCACATGGGGGCAGGATCTTTGACCACATGGGGGCAGCCATCTTGTGTGTTGGAGTAATGGTCAATCTGCATATTATTCTTTTATTAGCTAGGATAGAGGCCTGGTGCATGGGTGGGGGCCAGCTGGTTTGCCCTGAAGGGTGTCCCAGACCAGGGTGGGGGTTCCCTTGGGGCATGGGGCTTGCTGGGAGAGGGGCCTGTGTTGGTTTGCAGGCCGGCATGCCCCCCATCAACTCAAGCAGAGGCCCTGGTATCTGGGATTTATTTATCTTCTACAATTAAAACTTTGTAGCCTGGAGTGGAACCAAGCCTTCTGCTGGCTCTGTGGCAGTAGCCATTTCCATTTGGATTTATGTATCTTCTATAATTGAAACTTTGTAGCCTTAAGCGGAGGCCAAAGCAGGCCAGGGCTGCAGAAACTTGGCTTCTTCCATCGCCACAGGCAACCCTAGCCTCCTGCTCTCTCCAGCTCTGTGGCTGTCGCCATTTCTGTTGGGATTAATTTATCTTGTATAATTGAAACTTTGTAGCATTGAGTGGAGGCCTGGGTGGGCAAGTGCAGATGGAAAGCTTGGCTTCCTCCATTGCCAGGGAAACCCAAGACTCCATCCTGCTCTTTGTGGCTGCAGCCATCTTGGTTGGGTTTATTTGCATATTCCCTCCTGATTGGCTGGTTGGCATGGCTTGTGGGTGTAGCAGAGGTACAGTCAATTTGCATATTACTCTATTATTAGATAGGATAAGCCTTTACTATCTCTAGCATCCACAATGACATCACCTTTCTCATTCCTAATATTGGTAATTTGTCTTCTCTTTTTTCTATTACGTTTGCTTAGAACTTTATCAATTTTACTGTTCTTCTCAAGGAAACTTTTTCTCTTTTACATTTTATCATTTCTGCTTTGATCTTTATTTGTTCTACTCCTTTTTCTTTTTTTTAATCTTTATTATTTGTTCTCCTCCTTTTTCTAGTTGTTGAAGGAGGAAGCTGAAGTCGTTGATTTTCAATTTTTCTTTTTTCCAGCAGGAATATTTAGTGCTATAAGTTCCCCCTAAGTATTATTTTTCCAGCACTACAAACTTTGAAACACCGTGCTTTCCTTTCATTCAGTTCAAAATATTATTCATTTCACTTTGAACTTCTTTTTTGATCCATGGGTTATTTAAAAGTGTATCGTAGAGTTCCCCAATATTTACTCTGCCCACGCCCCATGAATCTGGCTGGCTGCAGAGTACAGCCGACTTTTGCTGGTCCTCAATGAGGGCCAAAGGGACCTCTTTTTCGTGGTTCTTTCCTCAGCGTGGGTCATTTTCTCACATACGTGCCTGTCAATTTGCTATTGAGTTCTGTTTGTGTCGCTTTCTCCTCTCTGGTGCTCTGTCCAACTTCTAGCTGCCTAGTCTTCCCAGTCATTCACCTCCAACTTCTCACGTCATGGAGTCCACTGGGCTCTGCGCAGGTCCTCCTTCTCTTTCTGAATCCTCCCCAGTTGTTCTGGCAGTAAAGCTGAGGCAATTGCTCTCCTCATTGTGTCCCATCTCTCTGACTCCACTGTCCTCGATGACCTGCTGTCCAATGGCTTAAATCTCTTATTTCATTTACAGTGTTACCCATCCATTTTTATTGATTCAAGTGTGTGTGTGTGTGTGTTCACGTGCAACCCCAGTAACTGTTAACTGGTATGCCAAGTCTAGATGACTGTTTAAAAATAATTATTTTATTAAAATTGATTATGAGTATAGCTAAATGTTTTATACTCTAGGTTTTTAGGATGTCAGTAGTCATCTCAAAGGACATTGCAACAGTCAAAACAGAAAGTGTTTTTTTCTTTCCTAAAATTTAATCTCTTGGGAGAGAAACCAAGATGGCGGCATAGGTAATAACCTATAGTTGCTGCCTCTCACAACCACATCAAAACCACAACTTAACAGCAGGAGAACTACCACTCAGAACCACGGTAAAGCTGGCTGAGAGGAAGTCCCACAACTAGAGAGGTGAAGAAAGCGCATTGAGACTGGTTAGAGGTGCAGAGGCATGGAAAGTGCTGGCACTTGGATGTGCTGCTTTTTCAATTGGGAGGGAGATACAAGCTCCCGTTTGCTCTGAACTCCAGTTCCAGGCGAGACTCTGGGGGACCCAGGCACTTATGGGGAGAAAATGGACTGTCTGGCATTGGGAGAGGAACGCGAGGGCGGCTTACTCTTAGAGGTGCTCACAGCAATCACTGTTCCTGCATGGGGGTGCGGGACTTGGAGAACCGGGGACTTCTCTGGTTAAGGGCTGACTGGCAGCCTTGCTGTTAGCTCTGCCCTGGTGATTCCCAGAAGCCCCGCCCCACCCAATTTACAACCCCACCCAAGTTGTGGGTAGAGGCTTTTGCATATAAATGGCCTGTTCTTTCCCCTAAAAGGAACTGCAGTTGGGTCAGAGAGCCCCAGAGATTCCAAAAGAAGGCCCGCTGCCTGGCGACAGCAGTCGCCTTGCTTCACAGCTGGGCCTCTTCTGGGCACTTCCAAACCCCATACAAAGAGGAGGAATCTGCAGATGCCTCTCTCTCTCCTGCTGGGCGGCCCCAGACAGTGGCTGACCTTGCATCTCCTTGGAGATCCAAGAGCCAGTGTACACAGTGGTGAGAGTGAGACCATACTGGATTACAACTCTTCACATCCATAAGAGACACACTCAAGGGGCAGACTCAGTGAGCACCAAAGCCCCACTTAAGCAAGTCCTGCCTCCTAAGGATGTCTCCTGTGCAAGGTATCTTCCAGTGTAAACACAGCTGGTCCTCATAGCCAATTGGCCTGGAAGTCATTCTCTCCCAGTGATACCAACAGCAATCAAGGGTTAACTACAACAATACTGTGCACACAGCCCACAAGGGGTGCACCAAGAGTGTCCACCTCAGGTGACTGGGGAGGCTGAGACCTGGGCCCTATAGGACACCTACCACACAAAGCCACTCTATCAACTCAAGGAGACTTAGCAGCTACCCAGTACATAGAAACAAACACAGGGAAGCAGCCAAAATGTGGAGACAAAGAAACAGGTCACAAATGAAAGAAATAGGTGAAAGCAAAAAACTGGATATAGAGTTCTAAACCACAGTTATAAGGTTACTCAAGAATCTTCTAGAAACCTCTGAGAAATTGAGAGCCTCAAGGATATGAAAAAGGACCAATCAGAAATTAAGCATACACTGGCTGAAATAAAGAATAATATACAGAAATCCAACAGCAGACTAGAGGACCCCAAGAATCAAGTCAAAGATTTGAAATATGAAGAAGCAAAAAACACTCAACCGGAAAAGCAAAAAAGAAAAAAGAATCCAAAAATATGAAGATACTGTAAGGAGCCTCTGGGACAACTTCAAGCATACCAACATTCAAATTATGAGGGTGTCAGAAGAAGAGAGAGAGCAAGATATTGAAAACCTATTTGAAGTAATAATGACAGAAAACTTCCCCTATCTGGTGAAAGAAATAGACTTACAAGTTCACGAAGTACAGAGAATCCAAAGAGGACCACACCAAGACACATCATAATTAAAATGCCAAGAGCAAAAGACAAAGAGAGAATATTAAAAGCAGCAAGAGAAAAACAGTTAATTACCTACAAGGGAGTACCCATATGACTGTCAGCTGATTTCTCAACAGAAACTATGCAGGCCAGATGGGAGTGGCAAGAAATATTCAAAGTGGTGAATAGCAAGAACCTACAACCAAGATTGCAAAGCTGTCATTCAGAGTTGAAGGTCAGATAAAGAGCTTCACAGACAAGAAAAAACTAAAGGAGTTCATCTCCACCAAACCAGTATTATATGAAATGCTAAAGGGTATTCTCTAAGAAGAGGAAGAAAAAGGTAAAGATAAAAATGATAAACAACAAAGTGACAACAAATACATATCTATCAACAAGTGAATCTAAAAATCAAGTGAATAAAAAATCTGAATAACAGAATAAATTGGTGAATATAATAGAATCAGGGGCATAGAAAGGGAGTGGACTGAGAACTCTCAGGGGGAATGGGGTGTGGAGGGTGTGGGAAGAGATTGGACAAAAATCTTACACCTATGGACAAGGACAATGGGGGTGGGTAAGGGCATGGGGTGGGGTAGGAACTGGGTGGAGGGGAACTGGGGGGGGAAGAGGAACAACTGTAATAATCTGAACAATAATGATTTATTTAAAAAATTTAATTTCTTTTCTGGGCAGGGGAGTTTTAGAACCACATCTTAACTAACAGTTACAGAAGTAGTACTTTATGTAAGCATTGCATATTCTAGCTTTAAAGGTATTTTCATGTAAATTCTCTTCATTGATTATCTATGGTCAAGGACTGATTTTTAAGGGCAAGGTTGTTATTAAGTGAGGCTCAGGAGTGTCAGGACTTACTCAAAGTTGCACAGCTTATAACCACAACAGCAATTGCTGCCTTTTATTACACACTTTACTATATGTGTGATCATTGGGGTGCTCAATACTATATACAAAGTTTTATTTAATCATCTCTGAAAGTGTATCAGGAAAGTGCTACAAACTTTCTTATTGTAGATATGAAGAAACTAGAGCTTAGGAGACATACTATCTTGCCCAAATCATCCTATATAATAAAAGGCTAATATGTAAAATCAACCAAACAGCGGAACAACCAAAAGGCAGAACAACTTGTCTCTATGACACACACTGACCACCAGGGGGCAGATGCTTAACACAGAAGCTGCCCCCTGGTGGTCAGTGCCCTCCCACAGGGGGGAGTGTCACTCAACCAGAAACCCTGAGCTGAGCTCCTAGACTGTGAGAGGCCACAGGCTGGGCTGAGGGACACCTCTCCCACCCACAGTGTATGGATTTCATGTACTGGGCCTCTAGTACAGCTAATTAGTGTCAGAACTGGAACTTGAATCCAGGCTGTCAGACTCCTAGATCATTCTTGTAACTATTAGTCTAACATTCATGGCTGTGGGACACTCTTCTGTGTCCCTTGATGACTTCTCACTTTTCTCCCCCATGACCTCAATTGGCTCAACAATGGCAGACTATCTCATTTTAAAATGATCAAAATATTGTGCATTCTTGGAAATATTGCTTCTATGCTATTACTCATGAAAGGCAAGGTCTTTTGATGGTGTTGCTTGTTGGGTGGTGTTTATGCTCACATTATAGATATTACATAAAGATGACACTTTTGATGTTAAATATATATTATTATGGGTTCACTATTTTATCAATTATTTATATGGATATTCATTTCTGAGTTTCTCCTATCTAAAATGTCAACTCCTACCAATCTCCAACATCTACCATTTCATATTCTTCTCCCTTATTTTTTCTCTTTGACTCTTATCACCAATATATTAATATATAGGGGTGGACAAAAGTAAGTTTACAGTGGTCCATCTAGGAAATAATACAATAATTAATAAATAATAATACAAGAATGAACTGTTTCACTTACTCACAGCTGTAAACTTACATTTGTCCGCCCCTGTATTTTACTTCCCTTGTTTGTTGTCTGTCTCCTTCTCTAAAATATAATTTCTATAAGGACACACCATTTTGTCTGTTTTGTTCACTACTGTATCCCATGAACTGACTGAATGAAAACTCAATAAATGTCAGCAAATAAATCAACATTTGTGTGTAGACAATATTCTTAGGATTTATGTTATTTGGATGATTGTTGTGGAATGAAGTAGAGAGCAATATCTGCGGCTAAGCTTTCAGGAGTATTAGCATCTACCTGTACATAGTCTCGCTGTTATCAGATGTACGTATGTTATATACCAGTGGTTGGCAAACTGTGGCTTGCAAGCCACATGCGGCTCTTTGGCCCCTTAAGTGTGGCTCTTCCACAAAATACTATGTGCAGGCACGTACATACAGTGCAATTGAAACTTTGTGGACCATGCGCAGAAGTCGGTTTTTGGCTCTCAAAAGAAATTTCAATCGTACTGTTGATATTTGGCTCTGTTGACTAATGAGTTTGCTGACCACTGTTATATACCAAAGGAGACTAAAGCCTATAACAGGAAGATAAGATCACTAGATGAGGTAGCCATCTCAGAAGCGTGAAGGAAGATCACGTTTGCATATTAGCTTCTTCTCTCCCGATAATATCATCAGCAGTTAGGAGCGACATGTTATGGAGGGATGAGCCTTAATGAGGAGGCAGCAATGTGGTAATTAGCACCATAGCTGATGGTCTCCGAACACTGGGGTTCAATTCTCAACTATTCCACTTAATAGCTCTATAAATATTAGAAATCACTAATATTTTTTGCCAAAATTTACTTATCCTGACACTTCAAGGAATTCTTCAACCCTATGAAACTGTTAAAACCTACTGTAGTAAGAGACTGGATGCTTCTCTCTGGGGAGATCTAGAGTTTTCATAAATTTTCAATGTCTCCGTACTTACAATACTCTGGGAATCAAAAGCCAAGTGATATTGTTATAAATAAATCTGCAAGATGCATTTCTTTAGATTGGCTTAAACTCCCATAAGGCTAGTCAGACTCGTGATTTTTTGCAAGCCCTGAATATTTCTCTGTTTTCTAATTACCCTCAAATCTATATAAACCAGAGCTGCAAAATAGAATTTCACTATGATTACAATCACCTTTCCACAGTTGAGGTTAAATGATTTGCCTACATGACAAAGACACCTCCTACATAAATTTCTTTTTAAGAAATCATATTTTATTGTCAATAATAACTATTTGTATCTCTGTCATAGAAATGTGGCTTTTTGAGAGTAAAAGCATCATGCCTTACTCATTTTTGTGGTCTCAGCATCTAGAAAGTATAAAGCATGTATTACACACTCAAAATGTGTTTGCTCTATAATGACTGAGCTGGATATTAATCTCAGGTCTTCTGATTGTAAATCCTCAATATAGTCTCATTTTATTAAGTCACATCTTTCATTAAATTAGTCTAAGGGGTCTCATTCCTTTGTTAATATACTGTTTCAGCATTTTTTCTTACTGTCTTCCTCAGCTAGGGTACTAGTTATTAAGTAAACTGTTCTATTCATATCATGGAAAAGGAAAGTAAGCAAGAATCAAGAGTCTATCAAAAAGCAAAATATATAGGTTGTTTCTACTGAAATAAGATGGAAATTGATGTCAATGATATGTTTTAAAACAATTGAAAAGTAGTCACTTATGAATACTTTATTTTTTAATAAGCTCAAGCAACCAATCACAGTAAACCTCTTATATAATTTTCTAGGGATCTGATCATACTTAGGGCCACTAGTTGCATTCACTCTGTCCCCCTGGTATCTGCAGCAAATATTATCAAATTTTCAAGTTTCATATTCTCAAGTCTTCCTTTTTGATACATTTATACCTCTGTTGCATTTTCTGATCATGTTCTTCTGTTTTATTACACAAAATTACTCCTAAGTACATCTTTAAATCAGATGAAGAGTATCCACCCAGTACTGGAGTTATATATTGAAAGTAATGGGAGTCCATTGGCAGAGAGTCATTGGCAAGAAGAATAGAGGTGAATATGAATCTTAGAAAAGAATGAAAAAAGGTGGGCAGTAGAATCACAGATAATAGTAATGTTCCCATATTGATTTTTTCCTTATGTAATCTCAGTGCAATATCCAAGGAATGTTGGTTTATTAATATGTAAATAATCTCATCATTACATCTAAGATTAAGAGCAAACTGCTTTTAAGGTTTGAATTCCCTTCCTTCCTTCCTTCATTCTTTCTTCCTTCCTTCCTTTCTTCCTTCCCTCCCTCCCTCCTTCTTTCCTCTTTCTCTTTTCTTCTTCCTTTTCTTAACTGTCATTTGTTACTCTCTGCACTTTCTGAACCCCATGAAGTAAAAATGTTAGGTCCCCAAATGTCCCCAAAGGTTGTCCAAAGATGCATTATGTGCCTGATGCAAGAACATTCCTGAGGATTGTACTAAGACTGTAGAGCAGGTTGCAATAGACTATAAGTATATAAGCAAATACAGAAAGAATAAAATTCCATTAACTTAATGATGTTTTTAGACATCTGACTATAAGAAAGGTTTATAGGCAAACAATTGTATAACTAGGCCATTCTACTACTTATAAAATAATTTAGATTATGCAAGATCCATTAAGTTCCATATTATATAAATTCAAAGTAATTCTTAGTTTCAATTTGAAACATTTTCTTACAGAACATTATTATATTTTGTAAGTGAAAAACAAACTTTACTGTCCAAAGTGTATATATAAATCTATATATCATTATAAGTATATCTAAACTCTAATAATTTCATTGCACAAATAATTTTTTCAAACAATAGAGTGTTTTGAATATTTCATGTTAAATTCTAAAATGGAAAAAATAACAGTGCTACTAACTTATTTCACTTAAAATGATAATATATGTAGTTTGAAGAAAAAACAACAGTATGTTAGCACTTATTTGATAGCATGAAAGCACATTTGTGTCTGTATTTTAAATTTATGAATATAACAAAATGTTAAAAATATTCATATGTTTCCTAAATCATATATATGAGAGAGTAATCCTTAATTTTTATTTACCTAGAAGGTCATTTAATAAGTAAATTTGCATTATTTAAACTGATTCATCAAACAATGTCTATGATTGTAAAAGTAGTCATGCTACACACAGAATTATACAGAAATCCTTTCACCAGATTATTGTTAAAATTATTTGAGAATAACCTCAGGCAGCACTTGCAAATTCAGATAACATAGTTTTAGTGCCAAAATATACATTGCTTTTATAGGGAACTGCTTTATTGAAAAAAATAAAGCCTGTCTTTATTTCAAACACTTGAAAGACAATGTCTTTGTATTATGCATAAAATAATTACTTTTGAAAACTTAAAAAAATACCTAAAATTTCTCATTTAACAGTAAATATTGCATGCAAAAGACTCTAGCAAATCTTTTTAATAAGTGTTAAAATGCCCAACAGACCAGCAATTTGCATCACTTCACAAAAAAGATTCCACAGTAAACGACTAGGTCTATGTGTGCATGCAACAGCATCGTATGTTTAGAGTCAAAAAATAAAGGAAAAAGCAATTACCCTAAAAGACATTTCAAGATTCTCTCCACCCCAGATATCCATTCCTGCATCGTAAGTTCCTATCTCTTCAAAGTAGTTTCTGTCAATAGAAAATAGGCCACCAGCCATAGTAGGGGTCCTAGTTGAAAAAACAAAACAAAAAGAAAAGAATATCTTTTGAAAACAATATGTGGAGTTTAATGACTGTAGCAAATATCTTTGAGACATTTTACATTAAAAATAATACTATTCAAAAATCTCAAACTGAAAACATAAAGCCAAGGTGTAAGAGGTCTTAAAATTAGTAAATAGCATTTTATCTGTAAAACTAAATTTAGATTAGCCTCTTTTTCTTATAGGTGATCATACAGACACATGGAAGAAACACAGGGCATTTAAGAGGAGGGCATCTACATTCCTTTTGAAAGCCAAAGTGAAGAGAATTTAGTGCTCTTTGTACCACCCTTTAAGAGATTACTAATCATGAAACTGCCAGTTGTGATCTTTTGTCATCTGATTATAAATCATTTTCATGTGAAAATGGTTTTTCTATGGAAATATATATAGCCTACTTAAATATGAAAAATATTGAATGCTATAAAATGTTTACAGACAGTTAAGTAATACAGTTAAGAATTACAAAAGTATTTTCAAACATCAGAGCTTTACATCTAATCACATAGTCTTCTCTTTACCTAACTAAAACAACACAATCAATCATATAATACTGGAGAAACATAGATCCCTTTACTATGCAGAGATTTAAAGTAAATTTGGCACAGATGCTAAAACTTTTTCCTAGAAATAAATGCTTTTGGTTCTCACATTCGAAACTTCTCTATAAGAACTAAGAAGTCAAATATTAAAGCAATGTTGATGTGTGAACTATACAAGTCTTTCTATACAAGTACTAGAGGCCTGGTGCATGAAATTTTGTGCACAGGGATGGGGGGGTCCCTCAGCCCAGCCTACACCCTCTCCAATCTGGGACCTCTCAGGGGATGTCCTACTGCCGATCCTGGGATCAGGCCTAAATCGGCAGTTGGACATCCCTCTCACAATCCTGGATTGCTGGCTCCTAATCGCTCACCTGCCTGCCTGCCTGGTCCCCCGCTAACTGCCTTTCCCTGCCAGCCTGATTGCCCCTCACTGCCTCTGTGTGCTGGCCTGATCACCCCTAACTACCCCCTCCGCTGGCCTGGTTGCCCCCAACTGCCCTCCCTGCTGGCCTGGTAGCCCCCAACTGCCCCCCCCTGCCAGCCTGGTCACCCTTCATGGCCCCCCCACTGGCCTGGTCACCCCATGCAGCCTGCTGTTCAGTCATTTGGTCATCCCTCACTAACCCCCCTGCCGGCCTGGTCATAGGCAGCCATCTTGTGAGGGCATGAGGATTAATTTGCATATTACCTCTTTATTATATAGTATTATAAATTTAACTAAAAAAGTGTGGTTTAGTTGGTTGGCATAGTCCCATGTACCAAAAGGTTGCTGGTTGGATTCCAGATCAGGGTACATGCCAGGGTTGAGGGCTTGATCCCTGGTAGGGCGCATGCAGGAGGCAGTCTATTGATGTTGCTCTTTCTCTCTTCATCTCTAAAATCAAGAAACTATTCTTTAAAAAAAGAAAAAGAAAGAAAATTCTAGTTGTTCACAACTGGATCTATTTACATTGGAAATTATTATTTTTGAACATTAATTGTACTATAGTGGTTTCCAATCTTCTTAGCACACCTGACAAACTTTTTAAAAAAGTATTTCCATGCTTGGGTACCACTCTCCATAGATTCAGATTTCATTAACAGGACGTGGGACCAGACCTTTGGTATTGCGTAAAGTTCCCAGCTAATTGTAATGTGCTGTTCAAGAGGAGAAACACTGGTTGAGTAACTAATTTGGAATGTTCATTCACCTAGTCTGAGATTGGTAAAAAACAAAACAATTTTTTTGCTTTTCTTGGAATTATATCCTCTTCTGCCACAGGATATGCTCATGTCCTCTAATTGAACAGTACAGTTCAATGAAAAACCACCAAATAATATTGTACTTGGATAGCTACCAGATTGTGAAGTTCCTGATTTCTCCCAGTGCTCTCACTGTTTTATACTCAGGTAATTAACTGCCCATCAGTTGGAGGAGCACAGGCTCTCTTAGTCTCAGACCAGTTTTATTACTGCTGGTCTTGCTGAGTTCCTATCAGGAACAGCATCACTGACCTTCTGAATTATTAGAGAAACACTAACAAAGTGAAACAGATGGTACTTATGGTAGCCACAACCCTCACCTGACTGGGGTTTTGGAACTCTATGGCAATAACTATATATGGTACTAGAGTGCTGGAAAGCTATATAATGAAACGAGGAACAAAAAACTGCTTCAATTATCCTATCATAATGCAACCAAGTGCTTAAGAATGTTAAGTAATGCATTTTTAATGATCAGTTCAGAGTGCCTATCCACTTATCTACTTGCTAATAAAGGACTAATGCATTAAAGTTAAACACCAGTATTGATTTTCATCTTACATTTTGGTCATAATTCCTATACATGTGTGAGAAATGTATAATAAATGCCTACAATAAATCATATTTAACCATACGAATGACTCAAAAAGTTTCACTTATTCTTGAAAAGTAACAAAAATAAAATGGCAACTCAAAAAAAAAATCCTGTATTTCTGAGGAAATAAGCTGCTAGAGACAATATTTTGTCTTTGCAATAACAGCTCTCTCAGTCTAGAGACCATTCCTTAAATGATATCTGCAGCCAAAGATAGTGTTATGCAACATGTTCTGTTCTAAGAAAACCACTTGACCAATTTATATATGCCTATGTGAACCTTAAGTGTTCACAACCTAGAAGATAAAGACCTTGATTATAGTTGAATTATCTGAGATAATATCCTTTTTAATATTGTGTTTACACAATGTCACACCAACCAAATAATTCATTCAATGGAGGCAGTGGGGCAGAGCTCAATGGCTATGAACGTGACCTACTACACAGTAGGTAGGTAAAGATGAATTAATAGAAGAAAAACAGCACAGTGCCCAGTACATAATAATAATAATAATAATAATAATAATAAAAGGTAATATATCTTTGTTGTTGATGTGATCATTCAAACAAAAGACTTGAGTGTCCTTAATTTTAGCTCCCCATAAACACACCCCATTTTAGATTTCAAAATCATTTGGAACTATTTCATATCCAAGACATTGAACTCTGAAATCTGCCACTCTGAACACAACTTTATTTTGTAAGCCCTCCTGTTTCAATCCAAAGGAAGTCATTTTTATTCTTCATTGGTGATTTTGGTTTCTTAGCTATTCAATGTTCTCACAGAATAATCCCCTTCAGGAATTGCTTTCTTTCTCCCACTGTCTCTCTAAGATTCAGCCATGTCAAGGAAAAAACTAGCCTAACCCCCTAGGTTCTCTGCCCTGGCCTTATATAACTCATTCTCTTTTTGTAAATATAGTACCTGGGTAAGACTAACCTTTACCTCATCTATTTATGCTCCAAAGACCCACAAAGTCATTGAAAAAGTAATATGATGAGTTCAACTGGTCATACTGGAAGTCCATGTTATTGACTCTCTGCTTAGTCCACAAATTGCTAAGGATCCTTTTATATATGTTTATTTGTTCACTTGTCTCATTTGAAACTTTTCCAAAAGTTTGGGACACTTCTCTAGAAACTAGAGATTGAGTTAATGCATAAAATGTGAACTCCCTCACTCTCTAGCTCTACCTCTCTCTAGATAGATAGATAATTAGATAGATAGATGATGATAGATAGATCTTCTTATTGACCCTTTCTCTTGTTTCAGAGGCAAGAATATCTCCTTTCTTCTCATTATGGGCTAGCATTTACTCCGGTCCTCTCAGCTGGCTATTTTCTGAGTATTCTTTCAGCCAGTTGTTCATTGGCTATTACATTTATGTTTTATGCCTTTGACTAATCTAGATTGTCGCCTTGAGCTTATAAAATTCTTCAATTAAGTTCTATGCTAAATCAAAATACACCTTCATGCCATCCTAAGACTCATTTAAACTAGGGACATATATTTTCTATTCCCTTCATGGATAACCTTTTTGAAAGGATACTCCCTCAACTCCTCTTCACTTTATAACTAAAATCTGGACCTTGCGCCCACCTCTACGACAACTTTTTTTTCTGAAAGGACTTATGGATTCTGAACTTCAATTAATTGCCTTTCCTGAACTTCTCCATTTGAAAACATTTAACACAAATCATTGGCTCCCCTGCTTGAAATCTTTTCACCTCTGACTCCCCTTGCATTGTTCTAGAGAGATTTTTCCTTCTGCCAAGTAGAGTATTCATTTTATGATTCTTATTGATGTTCCTTCCTCTTCCTTTCCCTTGCTGGTTGTCAGATCTTAGTCAAGTTCTTAATTTCACATCTGCAACATGAGTAGACTATACAATTTATATCATTGTTTCCTAACAATGTGCACTTAACAATTACTGTCTTTTGTCCCAAAATGTAGTCCTCCCAAGGGTCTCTCAGTACCACTTTTCTCTTTCTGTCCTCCTATAAACTCATTTGTCATATGTCTCTAATTGTCACCTCTATGAGTGGGACTCCTAATCTCTGCTTCTTTTCTCTCTTCTTCCCTCTGCATTGTGTGCTTTTTATTTTATTTAAAAAGTTATTTTTAAATAACTATTTTCTTTAAAAAAAATCTTTCTGACTCTGCTCATTGTGCTTAGCACAGAACTGAGAATGTACTACCCGTTTATATCTGCTTCTCTCAATGTCCTCTATTTAGACCTTCCAGAGCCTCAATATAAAATGATGAAAATGCCTTTCAGCACCTTTAATTTTTGTGGCTCACTCATTCATTTCCCAAATACTTCCAATTTCTTTCCAAAGCACTTTTGACACTTCCCTGTTATCATGGTCACTATACAATTTTAGTTCCCGTATTTCTGTGTGTTAATGGAATCCTCTTGCTTTTAGAGCCTGCTGCTTCCAAAATGTATTCTATAAACCACAGCCAGATTAATTTCTCTAAATTAAAACTCTCTAAAAATGTTAACCAGATGTTAAAAACCCAATTGTAAGGGATAAATGCAAGCTTCTTATCCTGGCACCAGTGTTTTGGAGTCACCCAATGAGCTCCATCTATCCTTTGAACTATTTCCCTGTATTTAAAGTGTTTAGCTTTTACTACTAAACGTTGCACACTTTCTCACCTTGGTACATATGTTCAAATCTATTTGTCACTTTCATTTTCCTTTGTAAACACTTGCTCTATTCTAGGCCATTACAAACACAGATTCCATGCAGTCTGCCCTTAGTACAATCTAGATGTAATAATTCCCTTCTCCCTTCTATAACACCCTGTTTCTGCCTCAAGGCACTTGTGACTGCTATCAAATATTATATATTATGTCTATATACATTTTGCTACTTCTGTTTGTATACTCAGTATATTGGTTTAATAGCATTAGACTAGTAATATATGTTTACTGAATAAATAAAATTTAAAAATGAGCAATGTATTACATGGACAAAAAAAAAAACCAATCTATTTAAAAGTTTAAATTACCTACAATTTTATTTCTAAATCTATAACAAAAATCTTGGCTCACACCTGATAAACTAATGAGTAAAAAAAATGTCTTCATTGATTCCAAGATTTTTAAAGCCTTTAAAAGGGGTTTTGAGGGTTCAGTGTGATAGTACTTCAGAATTAAAGATATAGAGCTTTGTAACAATGTAACATATTAAAGGACTCCAAAAAGTAAGTATTTGACATAAAAACATAACTGTATCTTTTAACCATAAGTTAAAAAATTTTTAATTGGTAAAATAAATGTGATTATTGAGTGATGTTAAGATGCAATGCCTGCATTTTCACTGAGAAGATAATGTATCCTACATTTCACACTGGGATTATCACAATATGTGTGAAAAGCAGGCACACGGTAAGGAGCCTCTAAGACTCAGCTACATTTAGTTTTTAGGAGTAAGGACTTAGTATCTAGTTCAAAACTCATCCTCACAGATGACTTTCAGCAAGCCACTTAAACTCTGTGCCTCCATTTCATCATCTATAAAATGGGGACATGTGTTAATGCATGTAACACTTTAAGCATAGTACCAACAAGTACTACACATGATAAATATTATTTTTACTTAAAAAGAAGAAAACATCTGTGCTTGCCAAGATTGCAATTAACTTTATTTTTTATTGGTTTTAGAGTCCAATTAATTTTTAATAGAATTATAGTATTTTAGAGCTACAGAACCCTACATATTTGATCAACAAAATTTAGTCACAATGTGTTTAAATGACTTGTTCAAGGACCACAAATACTAGTGAGTGGCCCAGTTAAAAAAACAGATTTCCTTCCTTCCTTCCTTCCTTCCTTCCTTCCTTCCTTCCTTCCTTCCTTCCTTCCTTCCTCCCTCCCTCCCTCCCTCCCTCCCTCCCTCCCTCCCTCCCTCCCTCCCTCCCTTCCTTCCTTCCTTCCTTCATCATCTACTAATCAGTGGTCTCAGTTGATCCTTTTAACTTATACAGCAAAGAATTTGAAGAAGTGAATTCAAAATACATTTTCCTGATTTCCAGTTCCAAATTTATGTACCATGTTTTCCTGTGAATTTTAGCAATGCTTTTCAGAGCAATTTCTTCGAAGTTATATAAACATCATTTCTTCTCACTATTTTTTCCTTTGCTATATCAGGATTCTATTTAATCTTACCTGGCAAATAACCAAGGTGTCAGGAGAAAAAAAATCTAAAGAAGATTTGAGAGACTATAGCTCAGCTTTAAGCTGTTATTTG
Source organism: Corynorhinus townsendii (assembly GCA_026230045.1). Taxonomy (NCBI): domain Eukaryota; kingdom Metazoa; phylum Chordata; class Mammalia; order Chiroptera; family Vespertilionidae; genus Corynorhinus; species Corynorhinus townsendii. The sequence goes on from JAPDVU010000005.1 coordinate 61,829,864, forward strand.
CATTGGTCAAATATCACAATATGTAGGCTGTTAGTATTTATAGCTCTACATTACTAACATTTCTCATATAGTATAAACCATAATAAAAAGAAATGAAAAACATAAATATTTCATTATATATACATATGTGAGGCATAAAAATCTAAAATAGTAAAATAATTTTATTTTTTAATACCATAGAATATAATGACTTCATTTGGTTAAACATTTGGCAGGTTTTGAAATCAAAGGAAAATTAGATGCTGAGTCTCTCTTCTTCCTTCCTTAATCTGTCCACTATACCCAAATATAGAAAGCAGAAGAGAGAGAAAAGAAGCAAAGGCATAACAATTATTTTATTAGAGCAATGAATAATCAAATGTTGAATGTGATTAAAGGTTTTTACAGAGAAAAAGTGGGAAGTTCGGTGCAATATTGCACACCATGACACTCATTTGAACATATGTTTGGGTGAGATGATACAGTTTTTGATAGAAAACGAACTTAGAGTTTATGCTGGCATAAGCTCTAAGCAAGAAAGCTTACTTAAATCCTGTGGAATCTATGGAACACAAACAGTTACAAAGCTATTTTAAAGGATAAGAAAAAATTTAAAGGTTTTTTTAGTATTTAAAAATGGCTTATTTTTCTGCCCAAGAGCCAATTTAGCAACAAGTATCAGAATCAAATACCTTATATGTGCTCAAATACCTATATTCCTAAGAAAAAGAGCAGTTATTTTTTTTCCTTAATCATTTTTAATAAACCTCACAAACTGATAAGACCATTAGCTTCCAAGAGGATGCACAGTAGTTGGCACAGGATTTGATCTATCCTTTGACTTTCATTGTAGAAGAGGGGTCAAAATAAGCAATGAGGCCATCTGAAACCAGATATTTTAAAATATTTTGGGTAATGTGATAAAATTATTCAGCATATTAATGTGATATTTGATTCATCACCTTGAAAACTTTTTATACTACCCTTGTTTTGTTCTCATCTCAACCAATTGCTAGGAAAGTCTTATAACTTATACCCTAAAACCATTAGAAATCAATATAATATAAACATTCAATTTTTCTCCAAAGAATATAAATTCAGAGATTCTATCTGAGTTCGTATCTTTTTCTCTCAAAATTAACATGTATTAGGTTTTAACATGAGTAGGTGAGAACATGGACAGTCGAACATTCCAATGTTCAACTATTTTTATGGAAGTCTTTGTTCTGTTCACAACCTTGACCTTTCCCTGTGCTGTTGCTTTAGTATCTCCAATTGTAAAAAAGTGTCTTACAGGCTTTGAGAGAATTTATCTCTGTTCTGTCTGCTAATTGAAAGTATATTTTCATTGGATTTAGAAAGACCTAATAGAAAATATATGAGTTTAAATTAAGAATTACATTATTAATTGCTATTAAATAATAAGAAATATGACTACATTTTATAACATTTTTCAGAATAAAATAAGTGGTTTTTATTTATTACACTTACTAGAGGAACTATAAATTGAAGAGGATAAATTGGCAGAAGGTAACAATATTAAAACAAATTTTATATTATCTGCATAATTCCAAGGAGACCACATTATCTATAAAAACTATAGATAAGAAGACATAATTGGCAAGAATGAAGTATAAACAAACTCTCAAATGATTTTAGACTATGAAAAATATAGGAGAAGCTAAGTAAACAATGAGATATTAGAGCTGTTAAAATTTTTATTTGTGAAAAAATTTACTGGCATAAGAAAATACCCATGATATAGCAATTTCTAAACTATGGAGAAATGTACCCTGAAAGAAATATAACAAAATATTAAAAGAAGTGGCTTATTGGTGTTCTGTTTCATTATGCTTTAGGTACCTGTCACATTTATTTTGCAATGCACATGTTATATCAGGAATAAATTTAAAGTAACACCTTTCAAATACATTTCTCGGTTAATATTTTATAGCACTTCATGATTTAAGCAAGGCAGCAAGAATAGTTTTCCATTTAATAGTTGAGAAGACTAGGTAATTTTCCAATTGGAGGAGCTTGAAATGAAACCCAGATTCTTCAAAACCAGCTTTAATATTTCTTCTGTAATATCATACTATAAAGATGCTAGAAATAGATATTTAAAATTTCTATGAGTTTTTCCCAATAAAGGCACAATAACTGTCATCTGAGCTGTTGTTAAGAACGCTATTAATTTTTTCTTCTTTATAAATGCCTTTCTTTGAAAGAAAAATAAATGTAAGAAATCAGTCACATGTTACTAAAAGGGATATCAAAGTAAGTAAAATGTGTCAGAAAGAAAAAATTCATAATTATATCTATGTTTGATTTATTATGAAAGCAAGAATTAGAAAAAATTATAAAATTATTTTATTTTGCTTTAGGAAGATAATGAAAATGGTACTCCAAGTGAAAATGAAAGAAGTCATATTAAGATTGTTAATAATAACTAAATGCAAAAGTCTATAAAATAAGAAAAGAAGGATAAAGTTAAATAGGTCTGCTAAATAACCTGTAGCTTCCTAGTAAAGATATCTATTTTAATAATTAAGAAATTAAAGTGGAAACTAATATCTTTATAACTATTGAGGATTACTTACAAGGCATAGCTAAAAGATGAAAGTTATGAAGAAGAATAGAGGTGGATTCTTTTCCAGAAGCCAACACAACTCTAGCAGTTGGCATAGTTTATGTCCTGTGCAGCCACGCTCTGACCGCATATGCTGGTCTATTTCCCTCATCCAACATACATATGACCCGTCCCAGAGAGTGCGCAACTTTAGAGCACAGAGTGCTTTATTAATCTTTGTATGTGCAAAACCTAGTATGGTGCACAATGTGTGTTTGCATATGAAATCAAACTCATTCCAATAGCCTGAACCAAATCAATCAAAAGTTACATGCATTGGAAACATACATCCCCCAAACTAATTAAATGATTTGGGAGGTTATCTGCACTACCAGATAATTTATGCTACTAGTTGCTATTCCATTAGGTTATGAATATGTATACTCATACAAGGCTAACTTGATTAATCTTTAAAATGCAGCCATTCCCTCTAAGTCAAAAGTCACAAATTAAGAAGATTTTAGTCAGGTAAATAATATCAATATGTGGAGTTGATTAGTTGCAATAAGCATATTTCTCTCATCTTTGGTTGGGAAACAGGTACAGAGAAATATTTTTCCAAGTATAAGAATGATGACAAATGGCAACAACTGATCCTCAGCCTCAGGGTCAGGGACACACACACAAAAAAGAATTGTGGGGATTATGTTACACTTTCATGCTACTTCTATAGGGACAGCTTCCACTCAGTTCCACCTGATGGTGCCAATTAGGCACCGAGGACCACAACAGCAAGAAATTCTGACTCTCAAGAAAAGCTGAAAATCCAAATTTTTCTTTAAAACATCTCATTTTTTTGGTGGTGGTAATTTTAAAATTCAAAACACTATGTAGGCCAAGTAAAATTCACCTACACAGCATATTTGACATGCAAACTCCTGGTATATGACTTCTGGTTTAACAATTTGATTACTCGATTGTTGCATCTGTAATTGAGATATTCCTAAAAAGTCATATAATTTAACAACTAAAATATTAAGGAGAGTTTACAGATTAAAGAAAACTAAATAATAGGGATTAAATGTGCTATTATTCCATTCTCATAACTTCACAAATACCAAGTATTTCACACACTCCATTTATTATCAAAATGAAAATATCAAAGCATAGAGGTGACAAGAGAATAATAATAACAATTATAAATTTAATTTAAAAGTGGTATAACTAAGGTTAGGTCACAAGGTCAAATTGGTTCTCTATATACACAGAGGCTTGATTGTATTTCCAAGTGATGACTAAATTAGCAAATTATAGTCAGTAGGAAGTTCTGTCTTAACTGACATTTTAAAAGAAATATTCCACTAAGAAAACTAAAATTTCAACCTCATTTTAATCACTTTAGCTATTCAGAATTCTATTAATCAAATAAGAAAAAAAAGTCTTCAACACCTAGAATGATTAATATGTTTGTATAAATGTGAGAAAAATGATCATATCTTCAAATAATAGATTATAAGTACAAAGGAAGTTCACATGATAGCTATGCTGATGAAAATTACCTGCGGGCTGTTACAACATAATCCATGCATTAATTAACCTTTTGCCATAAATATCTAGAAACATCAGCAAAGATAGCTTTCTCTTTTTCTTTTGCTCCAGCTCCTTCAGCAATTTAAAAAGTAAAATACTGTGCAGTTACTGAAGGATACAAATAAAATATACTTAGTTTTTATCAGCTCTCCATATTACTACAATAAAGCCACATAAGTGTAGCAAGTAGGCTATTTCATCTTATGTTTTAGTTAATAACAGATGAGAGATAATGTCCGATTTCTATATAAACCTTTACTTTCATGAATGAGATCAGTAAATTATTATGAACGTTGGTGATCACTTAATTATCTACCTTTTCACTCTGTGAGAAAATAAAGGTAGGTTCTGGTTGGGATGGTGGCATAGGTAAATATGGCACTTGGAACCACCCACAATGCCATCAAAATTACAACTAAATTGCAGAACAACCATCATTCATAACTACCTGAAATCTAGCTGAACAGAAGTCCTATAAATAAGTGTATACAGAAGAAGCCACATCAAGACTTCTAGGAGGGGCTGAGACACAGAATGGGCTGGTCTCACCCCCACGTGTGGCCATTAAAAACCGAGAGAGAAATCTTGGCAAAAAGGTACATTCTCAGGAGCAAGGGTTCTTGGCCCCACACAGAATTCCCAGCTCAAGTTTCTGGTGCAGGTTTCTCCCAGACAGAAGGGCTGGCAGAGGCCATTGTTCTTTGAAGAGCCCTTTCCCCACAGCGCTGGCAGGTGGGTGCCATGTCTGAGTTTCCATCTACCTGGTTAACACTGTTAGCCCAGCCTTGGTGATTCCCTGAGACAAGGCTCCACCCAATTTGTGGGCCGATCCAAGCCATTCACAGTGGCTTTTCCATACAAATGGTCTCTCATGCCTCATGATTTAGCCTTTTTTATTATCTCTCAAACAAGCAGCAAGTGGTCTCTGCATGACCTATGTCTCTTGCTAAGTGATCCTGGTCCTGCCACTACCAGGAATGTGGTCTGGCTTGCAGCATGGCCTCTCCTGGGCACTTCCAAGTCCCAAACAAGTAGCAACCATCTGAAGATCACTCTATAGCTAGTGTCAGGTGGTGCCAGGCAGGGCACAGGTGGTGGCTGATCTTGCACCTCCCAGGAGGCCCCAGTGGCAGTGCACCTGGTAGACAGCTTCAGACTATGCGGATTACAATCCTATTACCTCCATGATCAATGTTTCAAAAAAAAAAACAAAACACATTCTTTATTACTTCATTTTCAAATGAATAAACACATCTATATTTGAGTGTATTTTTTCAAGTATTTTGATAGTTTTCACTTGGGATCTGAAGTTGAAAAATCAGCTAACACTAAATGTTACCATGATGTGGGAAAACAGAATTTCTAATAAACAATAGTAACATGAGCTACTGTATTTCCTCAAATCATTAAAGGCAAGGATCAATAAGACTTGATGAATGTGCAGATTACTGCAAGATTTCAGGGCTGCTAAATCACACTTTAAATGCTGATATAATAATTTCACATCTTTATGTAATTGTTTGTAGCCACATTTTTTTTCTCTTTGAGGTAGTACTAACTCCTTTAGAGGATTAACAGCCTCAAATTTAATTGTTCAATAACAAACAATTAGAACTGTTCCCTTCTATTAGTGAATTGTTAGTTAGTTTTAATTAATTCATTACATAATTAATCTTGCCAATGGATAAGTCAATCCTTCATTAGGTTAGGAAACATTCTTGTTTAGATAATGGGCTACAAATATTGTTTTAGAATGTTAGGGTATTTCTCTATTATTCTAACTAATGATGATTTGCCAAATGAATCTTTAAAGAGCTAAACTAGTGAACTCCTTCCATAAAATATTATTCAGAAAATCAAATTTTTATTGCAGTTAAGAAGTACACAATGATATGTTAAAGAAAGAAGGTGATAATTTTATGTTCATAAAGTGGGTAATAACTATCTAGAAAATTAAAGTTGCATATATTTCTCATTTTTTTACTAAGGAAAAATGTATTTTATGAATAAATACTTCAAAGTAGCTATTTTCAATGACTTGGAACAAATAATAAATCATTCATAATTATTAATATAGTAAAATTGACTAAATGGATCTTTCACTTGTATCTGCCTGTAAGATAGTTCTTCAAGTAAATTTAGAATATTTACTAAAACATTTTTTTATTATTTTAATTTTTTAAAAATATATTTTATTGATTTTTTACAGAGAGGAAGAGAGAGAGATAGAAAGCTAGAAACATCGATGAGAGAGAGACATCGATCAGCTGCCTCCTGCATGCCCCCCATTGGGGATGTGCCTGCAACCCAGGTACATGCCCTTGACCGGAATCGAACCTGGGACCCTTCAGTCTGCAGGCTGATGCTCTATCCACTGAGCCAAACTGGTTAGGGCTATTATTTTAATTTTGGGTATACCTCTAGTATAACACACATACACTTCGGTAAGGTATATATCTACCTTAATTGGCAAGGCTAGTACATATCTGTCACACAGAAAACTGACAATAAGTGTATTTTTTTATATAAGGATACACAAAGTTTCAAAAGGAATTTGGCTATTTCTGCCAATGCTAATTTGTCAGTGCTAATTTAAACTAGATTTAATATAGCCATTGATTCTTAGATGATAGTGTAAAAGATGATGACACATATGTGTGTATGAATAAAATTATCTGACTTTTAAAGACTTAAAAATGAGAACACAAATTTATAATACTTCTGAATTATTACAGGAACGCACATGCTACCCTAGGAAGATAGCATCTACATACCTGACAGGTAATGTTCTGTCTCCTTTCCTCCTATCCATTTCTCTTTGGGGAACAGGATACCAACGAAAATTCAGTTTCCAGTTAAAACCCCCATAAGTCATGTCTGACCCAGCCATATATTCAAAGGTATCATCACTAATCACATCAATGATGGGGCATACAACTGTTTTCCTGCAGAAAAAGTAAAACCAGTTTACACATAAATAATAATTTAAGTGCTACAGGTATTTCTTCCAACTCAATATAATAAATGTGTTGAAATTTAATTATTTTGTGACATTAGTATGTTTTTATTTTGTCCTTTTTCATATGGAATTATTTCCTTTTACCAGACTTCCTTCAGCCAACTTTATACTACCATGTATAATCTAATCAGATATAGTGATTGATCTTCAAGCTGATTTTCAAAAACATTCTAAGTACTAAATCAGCAGGATAGACATGGTCTATTATTCATAAAACCTCTGCCCACAGCATGATTAGTACAGCTGCTTTGATATTATGAATCATTTTAGCTATATCTTTTATAGAAAAGTAATTGCATACAGGGAGTGGAGAATGGATGATTGCAAATTAGATCTGGTAGTACAAATCTCAGAGGGGTTACGTTAGATTAAGGAGATATTTCTATGAAAATCTTTATGGAGAAAATATCTATTACAAAAAACAAATAACAAAAGTCAACAAACAGAAATAACAATAAAAATAGTAATAATCAGTACAGTATAAGTAAATGTTTCCCATGAAAGATATTAGGGTCATGACAATTTCTGAGTGAATTGTCCTAGACTTAAGAGTTTATAGTAACAATCTACATCTTTTAAGATACAGAAAGATAACCAACTTCAATTTCTGGTGTTTATACCCTGACCCATCTTTTCTTAAAGTAAGAGAAAAAGCCAGGAGATTTGGGGTTCTTGATGGTGGCTTTTTAGGTAAAACGAATTGTTCGCCAGGGGAGATCAATAGGTACTCTCTTAACCCATGTTGTGCCTTCCCATGCTCCCAGCTTATATGTCTTATTATAGTATCAAACTTGTGTCATCTCCACAGTAAATGCATACTTCTACCCAAGTTTGCCTCGATTGTAGCTAATTCTGAAGAGCAGAGCTTATTTGTCATATTTGGTAGAAGGTAAACATACAAATATGCTTTTGAATCGCACATAGATGTGGAAAGCAAATAAATGTTGTCCATCATTTATTCTGCATTTATTCTGCTTTGGTAACACCTGCATCACTAATACTTATTTTCAATTCTATTTTATATTCCACACAATTAATTAAAGACTAGAGTCTTGGAAGTCAGAATTCACCTACCCTTGGAAAAACTTCTTGGTTAACACTGGTCCCAACAAAATCAATATATTTCTTTCTTTATTTATTAAATTTAGTAATTTAATTTGTAGGAAGATGAAATTAGATCTAATAACTTTGAACAGGACTTTATTATCTAGTTATGGCAACTTTAGAATTCACAAGTAGAACAAAACAGTAGAGGTCATTACATAGAAATATAATTTAAATACGTTGTTAGATTAAAAAATAAATGATCTATGCATGACCATATTGAAATAATATTATATTAAAAACTCTGTAAGCTGAATATGAAACATGCTTTAAAAGGCAGCATAATGTATGAATGTTGCCAAGAAATGCATTTAAGATGTTCCAAGTTCATTTTATTTTGCCAGTCTTCCCCTCCTGTGAGTACTGTACAATACACAGAGTGGAAAAATGTTATTAGCTGTGTACTATACAAAGTTGACTAAAAGGTTCCTACTGCTTTATTCAACTGCTATGGTTCTTTTTACTGGCAAAATCCATCCATCTTCGTGGCAAGTATCAAATCTTGCCATTTAAGTGATATAGCTGGACTAGCTCACACTACACTGCCCTGGTCTTGAGTGCTTAATTAAAAACTTCAATTCTAGAAAGACCTTTCTATTGCAGGTGAACTTTGCAAGCAAGGTGTTATACAATGCTATGTTTTTATATCAGACGGTATTCAACATGGTTGTCTTCCTAAGTGCTTGGGAATTATACTCGTTAATCACCAATGTTTATGAATATCTTTAGCAAAAGCTCATACCTCATAGCCTCATCATTAAAGAGAATTTCAGGTAACCAGGAGGTTCTTAATTTCTACAAGTAACATTCAATCTTTCAGATTCCATCATTTTTATGTACAAAGTGGCAATGTTGTTTAAATAAGTAAGCATTCTTTATAGCTGTGCTCTGTATGTTTTATGATTGGAATATGGAATTTATGTGTTTTATTTTTAAGATCCTGAAGGTGGTTTTGAACTAGACTTTGAATAAGGACATTGACCTAGCAGGAAAAAGACTAGTCTGGGAATAGGAACAACCAAATTGCTCCCATCACTTCCAATAACTGGAGTAAGCTACTTAATTTATGTGTTCCTCCTTATTATTAGGTACAAGTAAGAATATCTACATTACTTACCTTACACAGCAGCTGTGAGGATACAATAAGGTGCTTTGAAAATGTAATTTACAAAATTGTACTATTTCAAATTAGACTGATTTCCTTCCCCTAAAAATGAATATTCAACATGTTTACTATTTGAATTGTTTGACTATTTCTTAATCAAATATTCATGTTCAGCACTACTAAGCCCAGTTCTTTATGAAGTGAGAAAGGTGGGGACGGCTTTTTTAAAAGCTAGGAATACACCTGAAAATAGCAACCTGGAAGAGATGGTCTGATGGCAAGCCAACACTGTCCTGACAGGTTCAGTCATAACCCAGAGAGAACACATGGGTCCTTACCTGTCTTCCTTTATTCTCGCCAGCAAGGGCTCCAGCCAGCCCACGGTACATTCACAGTGTGCATCGAGGAAAGTGATGACCTGCCCCTTGGAAGCAGCTGCTCCTCGAAGGCGGGCACGTATTAACCCGGAGCGCTCTTCCATTCTGATAATTTTTACTGGTACTTCTAAATTTTTCACATAATTCTCTAATGTCAACTTGAGAAAATCTGTAATGTGCAAATAAGAATTTATAAGGAAGTTTTGAAACTGTTTTAAGACACGGTAGCGATACTACTGCCCAGATGAAAACTCAACACACAGAAATAGTGGAGAACTCCTGCGGACATTTTTTGCAGTAGGTGACGTGAAGGATAGAGACTTCATGAGTATATTAATGTACAGTAACTAAAACCTGTCACTTGGCTGACAAAGATAAGGATAAAATAGGAAGTTAATATGTCAGACTCTAATGGAGAAACTAAGCCACACTGGCAAATGCAGGCTCCTTCATTAAGTTATTTTGCATTTACCTGAACTAAAAAAATAAAATAAAAAAAGGCAAGTATCCATAAAGTCATATAAATGTTCAATCATATGAGCAGTTGAGTTGGGGAAAAAAGGAAGTCTTTTGAAAGTCATTTTGGCTGATTTCCTGGGTTAGTAAGAACCAAATGGAATCATGCGAGAAACTGTAATAATTAGTTACTTGTCTCTAGAGTTGGGATTGCCTAGATACATTGATGGAAATGCACTGATGATTAGGGGTGGTTTCAGGGTTAGTATAATTACAAGGAAAATACAGATCATTTCCCAGCTGTCTTCTTGACCATAATAAAGTGTTCTAATTTAAGAAAATATATGAGAAAAATATTTATACCTCTTTCACTGGCATCATCTACCAAGATGACCTCAGAAAGTAAATAGTGTGGAGAACGATTTATAACACTGTAAACAGTTCGAAGGAGGGTGCTCCAAGCTTCATTATGAAACACAATAACTACACTTGTGTTTGGAAGTTCATCAGGGTAGACCTTCGTCTTGCATCTGGAAAAGGGAAAAGAAGAAAGATATGTTGATAAGTAATTCATTTTTTATTCTGATCGCTGGAATAAAAAATATCTGTGATAGCACAATTTTAGACTTCAAAGGTCCTTATTAAGGGAAGATTTGATGCACATCTACAATAATTTTCCTTTTTATAAATGCTGTGAGTAATCAGTTGGCATTTTGAAAATTAAATATGCACAATTACTAATATTTCATTTTAATTCCTGCAGGGAACCAAGCAGCATGATTTCCACGAGTCTAAGGAAACTAAAATAACATTCTGAGACTATCAACAGGAGACCAGGTACAACACGGACAGCTGAATTCATTTAGCAGATGTAATTTTATTCTTTGTTGAGAAAAGGACAATTATTGTATAAAACTGAAAAAGCCATGAGAACATAGAAAAGACATTCATCCACAGAATTTTGAAGCATGTAAAACAAATTATTTTTCTGTTCTAAAATCTAGTTATGCATGCTTTCCATTCTGCTTGAGAATGGTGGGCACCATGCCTCCTTTGTTGGGAAAGTTCAGGAGCCAGGATGTATTTTAGAGATTCTCAATTAGTGCTATATAATCAAATCTGAGATCAGGACAGGGAATAGGTAGACCATCAGCACTTCTTAAACTTTAATGGAAATAGAGCTTTGTTAAATTGCACATTCTGGCCTGTCGGGCATGGCGCAGTGGTTGAGCGTCGACCTATGAAACAGGAGGTCAGGGTTTGATTCCCGGTCAGGGCACATGCCAGGTTGAAGGTTCAGTCCCCAGTGTGGGGCATGCAGAAGGCAGCCAATTAATTACTAGTATTCTCTCTCATCATTGATGTTTCTATCTCTCTCTCCCTCTCCAAAATAAATTTAAAAATATTAAAAAATAATAAAATAAAATGCACATTCTGATTCAATAGGTCTGGGTTATAGCCTGAGATTCTGTATTTTTAAGAAAACTTTCATGTTATTCAGATGCTGCTGGTGCCTGGAGTGCACCCATAATTGTTATTACTATTAGAACTTGATGTCTTGAGATAAAAATTTTAACTTTGCTTGTGCAAAGCAGCCCAGAGTTTACTTTTCAGGCAATCAATTCAAAAAGGTACATTTGGATAAATAATATGCATACTGCTCTGGTAGTATCAGAAGTTTAACATGGAGGTGTTTCTTACCCCCATGAACTTGTCAACATTCAGACATTTCTGTCATGTGATTTTACATCATCATCATTATAGAATTAAAAAATGTCCTTGGGTATCCATAGCAAGAATTTAAGTTTATTCACCTTAGATTATTTTTTCATATAAAATATTCTGAAGAGCTAGGGAATTAAAATCATTCCACCAAATAAAATGAATCCAACATTTCTTGCCACTCATGAACAACCTAATACATGACACAAAACAAGCATTGTTATAATTAGTCTCATTCATGGGTGAATGAGAAAATCCAATAAAATGTGGGAGTTAAAGGCATATAATAAAACAAATACTGATTGTGTATCTACTGATAGTTTAATTATCTTTTAAAGTAGTCTAAATTTCACCTGCTCAGTGAAGTCTCCTGCAATATAACCAGGTAAGAATATACATGTATTTCAACTAAAAATTACACACATATACTTTTTCTTCAGCATATATTTATTTGAAAAACATTGAGCATCCATATATATGATATTGTGTATACAGGAAAAGAAAAATGTAGTGCAAAAAGGTAGTTTGACTCATAGTCATCTCTTCCCATTCTGCCAGCAAGGTTCAAGTACTTTCTATGTGCTTCATCAACTAACTTGTAACCCCAGGCAGCTCAGCACTATATGAACTTAGAAAGCCATCCTGATAAGTCAGAAAAGTTCGCTCCATGATTTTCCTCAACTCTCAATTCTTCAGCCCCATCACACTCCATCTCTTTCAGCATGCTAAGGAAAAAGGATGGTAAGCATCATCATCATCATCATCATCATCATCATCATCATCATCATCAATAAAGAAGTAAAACTGGAAATACAGGCTGAAAGCAATCTAACAGTCAATGACAACTGGCTTTAACACAAGGATAATAGGTTATAAAGGCTACTCAGTATCATTTGGAATAAAGTGATGAATTTAAAATCAATTTTTGTACACTATACTAGATGCCAACAAAAAAAATATGAATGACATGTTAATACAGATAAATCATTTAAAAAGTCAAAATAAAAAACAGACACTTGGATCTACCTTCTTAAACTATTTTTATCATGCTCCATTTGTGGTTAAAAAAATGCACTCACAAATGTTAATTTTTTATTAATAATATGTGACAAAGCTATATTGACCTAATTTACTATTAATGCAGCTATTATGTATACTTACAGAACCTTTACGCTATCATTATTTAATGTAGCGTAAACATAAAATGTGGCTAATATTTTTATTAATTATTCCTCTTGTTCCCATGTGAAAAGTTATTTATCAAAGAAAACTTTGTATAACAATAAAAAATTATAGAATAATTCTTAAGCTATACACATCAGTCATTTTCTATGTCAGTTGATCTAATTACCTCAAGTGCAATGATATATGCATCAGCAAGAGCTAGGATATTCATTGTTTCTGATAGGCTTGTGTTACACTGAACTGGTATTATTACCTGTATTTCATCAAAGCTGTTCTTTCACCTATGGTAAGGTACACTATAATTTTAGGTACCACTAAAAAATGGAAAAAAAATTTTTTTCAAATAAACTGTGACCTAATGTTTTTTATTACCAGAATTTACTTAATACTTAAATAAAGCTTATAGAAAAATCTTTTAAAATTATTTGGACATTGATTTTTAACATATATTTTATTGATTTCAGAGAGAAAGGGAGAGAGGGGGATAGAAACATCAATGATGAGAGAGAATCATTGATCAGCTGCCGCCTGCATGCCTCCAGGATTAACCCTGCAAGCTGGACATGTGCTCTGACCGGGAATTGAACCCTGACCTCCTGGTTCATGGGTCGACGCTCAATCACTGAGCAACACCAGCCGGGCTGGACATGGATTTCTATGAATATTGTCATGTTTGCTTTTGGATCAGTAGCAACAGTTATCTATGTTTCTGCTTCTATTTTGTTTGTTGAATTATTTTGCTCATTAGAGTCCACATATAAGTAAAATCATATGGTAGTTGTCTTTCTCTGACTGGCTTATTTCACTTAGCATAATGTTCTCTAGGTACATTCATGATGTCGTAAAAGGTAAGATTTCCTTCTCTTTTATGGTCAAGTAGTATTCTATTGTGTATAAGTGTAGCACAGCTTTTTTAGTCATTCATCTACTGATGGGCACTTTGGCTGTTTCCAAACCTTGGCTATGGTAAAGAATGCTTCAATGAACAATGCGGGTGCATATATTCTTTCAAATTAGTGTTTTGGTTTCTTTGGATAGATTCCCAGTAGTGGGATCACTAAGTCAAAAGGTGGTTCCATTTTTACTTTTTGGAGGAAACTCCATAGTGTTTATTACAGTGGTTGTACCAGTCTGCATTCCCACTCCAAAGAGGACATAGAGATGGCCAATAGACATATGAAAAGACACTCAATGTCACGGTCATTAATTATGTGTCATCTATTCTAAGGGCTTTCTCTTTGCTTTAGGTTGTATTGCTTAACATGTGAGAGACATCATTAGCACTTATCTCAGTGACAAAATATGGATCAGCTTCATGTTTTTGTGTATCTTCCTTGGTACTGTAAAGTGTTTTCAAGCTTTAAAGTGTGAAGGAATTAAATGGGAATCTTGAGAAAATACAGATTGTGATTCAGTAGGTCTGGGATGGGCCCAAGTTTCTGTATTTCTAATAAGATCTCTGGTGATGTCCCCTCTGTTGATCCCTGATAGACATGTTAAGAAGCAAAGTTATATAAATCAGTCAGCTATTGACTAGCAAGAAAATATAGAATTGTTCCAACAATAAATATTTGCTTCATCATATGAATTTTAATTCTTGTTGTGATCTCCTTGCCTTTCTTTTCAGACAATAACGTTTTCCCCCAACAGAATCTTATTGTCATCTATCTGAAGAAATGTCAGATGACAATTCTACATATGGAGTATAATCAGCACACAAAACTTCGTTGAAGCATGACTATATGAACAGCCATGACCATGTTCACACAGCTTAAAATATAGTGGCTATATAACAACTGCCAACTGGCAGACAATGATTGCAACTAACCATCGACTATAAAACCTATCCTGATTTCAGACATATAAACTATACAAAATGCATATCTTAGAACAGGTGAATACAGTAATTTTTTGTTTAGTACAGAAAAAGTACTTAACGTGTTGTTTAGTGTTTTGTTTTGTGTGTGTGTTTTTTAAATATATTTAGTTTCTAAGCTTGTAGAGTTTGAAACTCTAATACTCTATTCTCCATGACAGATAATTTTTTGTAATATTACAAGAATAACCTCATCACTATCCACCTCAGCTTTTATATATTTTACATGATAAGAATAAAATATATAATCTGGAATCAGTGTTAGATATTATTTGGTCTACAAAGTAAAGCTCAGAATTTCCAAATGTTGGAATTGGAAAGGATTTTCAAAGCTGAATAATTCCAATCCTGATTTCATAGAAATCAAGTCTCAAGTCAGAGAGCTAGTTCAATACTCTGGGTCATAAAGTAATAATAATGATAATAATGAAGTAATGTATTATTTAATACTAGTAACAGTAATGCTTTCTTCCCCAGGGTATATGCTATACTAAACATTTTAAATATTACTGGTGTCTGAAAAATTAGAAAAAAAACCCACACATTTAAATCATACAAAATATGACTTAATCTTACACGCAAATATATATATATATATATATATTTTTTTTTAATGAAATAGAGAAATAAGCCTGGCCAGCATGACTCTGTAGTTGAGTATTGACCTATGAGCCAGGAGGTCATGGTTGAAATCCTGGCCAGGGCTTATGCCCAGATTGCAGGCTCGATCCCCAGTTGGGGCATGCAGGAGGCAGCCAATCAATGATTCTCTCTCATCATTGATATTTCTGTCTCTCTCTCCCTCTCTTTTCCTCTCTGAAATCAATTAAATTTTTTTTAAAAAAGAGAAATAACCTTTCCCCAAGTATCATGTCATTAAAACTGTATATAAAAAATCAACTTTCATTAAAATTATGTACATACAGACCAAATACTCTTTTAGCACTCTGTTTTATGAAGAGATTATTTTTCTCTTATATAAACATCTAAATGAGATTGGCAAATTGACATTCTGGTGGGAGCACAATGAGAGTAAAAGTAGCAGACTGCACTAGCAATTTTCATCAATTTGGAAGGAGTACTTGATGCCTACTAGTCCAATTAAGTTCCTGAAATCTGGTATTCTAGGAAAATCATAAGTATTATCATAGCAATATTTCATATTTACACCATAGTATGACATGCTAAATCTCTAATGCTTGAAGTGATAGTTTATTTCCTTTTAATTCTGTAATAATATATTTGTGACTCTTAATTTAGCTGCAATTGGAATCATCCCATGAGCTTGAAAAAAAAACAAAAAACATTGATGTGTAATTTCAGCAACAGAGATTCTAATTTCAGTATCTGGGTGTGGTCATGTGTAATGGGGTTTTAAAATATATCTCCCTCAGGAATTTGAATGTTTGAATGTACAGCCGAAGTTGAAAACTGTTACCAAAAGTTAATGAACAGAAATTCTAGATTTTAAGAAAAAAAAAATCAATATGTAAGTATATAAACAAAACCTTTTTGCTTACATCAACATTTTAAAGTTAGATACATAAGGTTGATATCTGTTTATGTTTATAGCAGATTAAATTAATGTCACCTTTTCCTATAAGTGTAAGCCCTGGATTTGGAAAGTCTTCTCTACTTAATTTACAATCTCTTCTGTCACAAGTCAGTCCAGCCTTCTCTGTATCAGCTGTTGATTTATAAATATATGATAAATAAATCCACCCATTCTCTTTTCAAGAAGATATGGGGGTGGGATCATGTGTCTGGAACATGAAAATACAGTGATATCGTGTACCTAATTTTCCATCTTTCCCTTTGGGTATGCACACATTATGGGAATACAGACCGTTACAGTTTAATTTTATCCCTTTTTGAACCATATTGATGTTTTCAGATAAGCTACTGAATATAATATGCCACATCAAAAAAAGAAAAATGGACAAAAAGATTCATAATTACATAGTGGATAGTTAGACATAATCCATTTAAGACTGCAAACAAAGGCTGTCAACACTGTAGTTTGATGACTTGTTTGATTGTTGTTCAGTGGGTCAGTGGTTACCTTTTATCGCCTCAATCAAAGAAGATTAATAACAGTAATTAAAGATAAAGATTTATAATACAAGTCCTCTATAACCTTCTTATTATTAAAAGCTATGGGAATTGCACTGAATGTTGCAGAATTACGCGTGGTTTCTGTTTCCAAATCATTAACATTCATATGTACAGAGAGAAATTTCATCATTTTTCAATGCATCCATGCAAAGAAGACTTAGGCAACAGGAAACTGGTTCTTTCATAATCATTAAACAGCTTGGGGTCTCATAAAAATGAAGCATTTAATTTTGTGTGGGTTTCTATATATTGATTTCTATTTACATTTTATTAAACCTTTCAAAAGTAAGTTCCCATAAGTTATAATTACTTCAGTAATTCATTTTTTAAAAATCACATTTTATCCATCTTCCCCAAACAACTTTATTTTAAAATCCAGGTAGGCCTTGTATTCATCCTTGGCCTATTTGCAACTAAAGCCACTCGTTGCTCCTTCTGTTTTCTTCTACACAGTTGGGTGGGTGGGTGAGGCGGGAGAATTTTTGGGCTAGTGATGTGCTTCCAAGACTCTCTTGCTTGTTGGCTTCTTTCTGAAATATGCCACAAGGACCTCAGAGAGAGATTTACAAACTGGAGGAAAGAGAAACAGGGAACCAGGTAATTTCTCTATTCTTCCATAACCCCACAAAGCATGAGTCTGCCTCCTTTCATAATTCTATAGCGTATATATGCCTCAATCTTTATTTTACTCTTTCATAATAAATCTAGCTTATCCAATGGACTAAGGGATTCTTTAAAAAAAGAAAGAAGATTAATCCTATTTATCTCTGCCTCTCCAGGATCTAGCATTCTGCATGTCGTGAAATATATTTAATAAGGGGTTGAGAAATATAAACTTCACAGTCAGGCTATTGTATGAATCATCAGATCAACTGCCCAGTGGTAACTCTGCTTTGTTATTATCTGAATTAGAGGTGTAGAAACACCCCATTTTCCACTTTCTTTTTTTCACATCTCCAGTTGGGTTTGTTATTTCATCTTCTAGGCCCAGGGCAAATAAATAAGCTAGGGATCAGAACAGGAAAGAGTGTAAGAAAATTGGTCTAAGAATTATTCTATTATAACATCACTCAGACCTAAGTAACATCACTCCTGTTCAAACATACTGGAGCAAGTTCTCTGTCTGGAAAACCTATGTGTGCCTCCCAGTTCTGCCATTTAGGATCTGCGAACAGACTCTTTTTAAGGTTCAGTTTTATCATCACCTAAATTTGGGTAACACTGCTGCCATATCTACTTTACATGAATTTTGAGGAAAACAAATGAAATTATAAATGAATTGTATGAAATTCACTTATTATTACACTATCCTTTTATTATGAAACATTGTATAAAATACAGATAAGGTCTGTATGTTATTTGGGTTCACCTTGCTTCTGCTAGGATTCTGACCATGGCCATGTTCTAATAATCTGTCTCTTATACTTAGTTCCTGTGGTCAGGCTTCCACTTTACTCTTCACTTCCAAAGCAGTTTCAATAATAGATGTGGTGTCTAGACCCTCCTGGCTTAAGAACTGCTTTACTTGTTTGTCCAGGGTAGCAATGTGGAACAAAAGTCCATCCTCTTTTCCTTGCAGTCCTTCTAAATCATTTATTGCCCTAATCTAAAATTCCTCTGGCTGGCTGTGGCTGCCTGCTATTCAATCTTCCTTCTTGCTTACCTTAGTCTCTGCTTATTATTTTCTGCTGGAAGCGTTCAGAGAGTCATGTTCTGCCTGCCTGCTGAGGTCTCTGCTTCTTGCCTTGCCTTGAATATCCATAAGCTCTCTACCTACCAACCAAAGCTGGGACTGCCCACCACTACTTGCTTCCTGTGGGTTGTTATCAAACCTTGATTTCTCAGCCAGAGTTAGGCCCAATCCTCCAGCATTCAAGCCCTGATTTAAGAAATCTCTTTATATAAAAGGCTAAGTGACTGGCCAACTGGCTGACAGGCCAACTGGCTGGTACCTATTACACACACTGACCAACATGGGGCAAACGCTCAATGCAGGAGCTGCCAAACGACAACAACTTTGCAGAGTGCCCTCTCACACTCCAGGACCCCTCGGGGGATGTCAGACCGCTGGTTTCAGCCCAATCCCCGCAGGCTAGGCCGAGGGACCCCACTGGTGTGCAAATTTGTGCACCAGGCTCCAGTAACATAATAAGAAAGCTAGTACTAAGTGGCAAACATTTACTGAACTCTTCATTAGACTATATATTTTTGTACTATATTCATTGTACTATATATTCATTGTACTATATATATTCATTGTACTATATATATTCATTATACTATATATTTTATATGGGTCAACCCATTTGACCCTCCATGGTTAACTATCTGGACTATGACAAGGCTATCCTATATAATAAAAGCCTAATATGCTAAGTTTCTGGTTGTCCATTCAACCAATCAAAGCATAATATGTTAATGATACGCTAAGGCCGCTCAACTGCTTATTATGACATGCACTGACCACCAGGGGGCAGACAGTCGACTGGTTGGCCAGTCACTATGACATGTACTGACCACCAGGGGGAAGACACTTTGACTGGTAGGCTAGCTTGCTGCTGGGGTCCAGCTGATCGGGACTGAGTTAGATGGGCTGGACACACCCTGGAGTCCTCTCACAGTCCCTCTCCAGCCCCTATTGTGCACCGGTGGGGTCCTACGACCTGGCCTGCACTCTCTCACAATTCAGGACCTTTTGAGGGATGTCAGAAAGCTGGTTTCAGCCCAATTCCACAGGCCAACCTGAGAGACCCCACTGGTGCACGAATTTGTGCACTGAGCCCCTGGTAAACTTATAAATAGCTTTAATGTATGCTTTCAGAAATTCCAATCTATACATAAATTGCTCAAAAATGCATCTTCTAAGGAGAACAGGCTGCTCAGGTGGGAAAATAGCTTTCTTCTCAGAACAATATAGCTTAACTAGACAAACTTCTTGCTTATCAATTCACCTCAAGACTCTCACTTCATTCTATCCACCAATCCTAAATTATTACATCACATACTTGATTAATCCCAATAAGATTTTTATGTTGAAAAACCAGTCATAAACCACTTAGACTCAGACCCCCAATCTCTATAAACATCCACCTATATAAATAGCCTCCAACTAGAACTGACAAGCTTGTGGTTATTCTGGTGGTCTTTTGTGAAGTAAGCAGTTGATAATCCTTATAATATTCCTATGAACTAGTTATATTATTAAACACATTTGATAAATAAAGATCTTGCTATTCAGATCAGTTAAGTAGCTTGCTTCTAAGTGAGGGAGCTAGGTTTCAAAAGCTGCAGTTCTCTCTGATAGGATAAGGTTCTTTGCCTCTTAAGAAACTTACTTTGCTATGGAGAACTAGTGGACTGGTGCATGAAATTCGTGCACGAAGGGGAGGGGGTGTCCCTCAGCCCAGCCTGCACCCTCTCATAATCCAGGAATGCTGGCTCCCAACTGCTCACCTGCCTGCCTGCCTTCCTGATTGCCCCTAATCGCTTCTGCCTGCCAGCCTGATCACCCCATAACCACTCCCCTGCCAGCCTGATTGATGCCTAACTGCTCCCCTGCAGGCCTGGTCACCCCTAACTGACCAACCCTGCAGGCCTGGTCACCCCTAACTGCCCAACCCTGCAGGCTTGATTGCACACAACTGCCCTCCCTTGCAGGCCTGGTCCCTCCCAACTGCCCTACCCTGCTGGCCATCTTGTGGCAGCCATCTTGTGTCCACATGGGGTCAGTCATCTTTGACCACATGGGGGTAGCCATCTAGTGTGTTGGAGTGATGGTCAATCTTCATATTACTCTTCACTTAGATAGGATAGAGGCCTGGTGCATGGGTGGGGGCCAGATGGTTTGCCCTGAAGGGTGTCCTGGATCAGGGTGAGGGTTCCCTTGGGGCATGGGGTGGCCTGCTCAAAGGGCCTGTGGTGGTTTGCCGGCCAGCCATGCCCCCCCCCCCCCCCCACGACCCAAGTGGAGGCCTTGGTATCTCAGATCTATTTATCTTCTATAATTGAAACTTTGTAGCCTTGAACAGAGCCTCCTGCTGCTCTGGGGCTGCAGCCATTTTTGTTGGGATTTATTTATCTTCTATAATTGAAACTTTGTAGCCTTGAGTGGAAGGCTGGGACTGCCAGGGTGTGCAAAAGCTTGGCTTCCTCCATTACCGGGAAAACCCAAGGCTTCTGCTCACTCTGTGGCTGCAGGCATCTTGGTTGGGTTAATTTGCATACTCACACCTGATTGGCTGGTGGGCGTGGCTTGTGGGTGTAGTGGAGTGATGGTTAATTTGCATATTACTCTTTTATTAGATAGGATTCCTAGACAAGGAATCTGGGGAGGCAGGCAGGCATCTGAAGACATGCAATCCCAGGAAACAAAGTCTAACTGCTTTGAATGAGATGAGAGGAGCCTTCGCTTTGCTATAATAGGGGGCCAGGAGGTGAGGTACAGTAAAGAAAGGAATAAAAAGGTGTAGAGAGAGGTGATGAGCAAGTACAATGCTGAGAGTAGCCAGTGGACTTACTTCAGTGTTGTGATAACTGGAGGATATTTTAAAGATGAGTTGTGTCTAAAGTTCATGTTGGACTACAATGTTGTAATGCAGTTCCAATTCTCCTTCTATTGTTCATCAAGTCTGCTCTACTCACAAATGCACTGCATTAGTGGTTGCATGACTATGTCTCTAATTTTAGGAAGAAGCCAGGTTTAGAATTTGGATTGCTTTGTGAGAAATGGAGAAAGCAGTGACAAAAGCAATTAAAAAATCCTAAGTCTACTGGTGGAGTTGAATAAATTTTAGGAAGAGCTCTGGACTTCATCTGATAATTCCTTTGGGGTTTAAACTGACCTCATCTTGATTTTAATAGACTGGATACACTCAGCTGACATCTGGTTTATATTAAAAACTAAAGCATCATAGATGTAATTTCTACCAAATAAATGGCAATCACATAGTCCCATTGGAGGTATTTCCATGATGTCAATAGTTAATAAACAATATTTTTTAAGACATAAAAATAAGTATGATACAAGCAAATTTTATATTCTTTCTATTGTGAAGAACTATCCTGTATTTAGAAATTAATGATGTAAATCAAAAGGAAGTCATTCAAGTAAGTGCTGTGACCTTTGCTGTTTTGGAACATGAGGTTATGAGCTTGTTCCCTTTCTGTGAGTGGCCTCTGAATATAACTCATTCATGAAAGAGTTATGAAAGTATTTAACAATGAGTTGTCTAAAATAAATGTGTTTATTGAATGTGATAACTATAGTGGAAGTATTTGCAACAAAATTACTCACTGCTGCATTCATACATTTAAATTCTTACATTTGTTAGTGAAAAAAATAACACTGAATTTTTTTATCAATAGTTCTGGAACCTGGACCAGGCTTTGCTTCTGCCTTCATTGATGGGCTAATCCAAGTCAGCTGATCACCCTGAACCTCGAATGTGCTTTTGTGTGTTTTTTAAATATATTTTTACTGATTTCAGAAGGAAGGGAGAGGGAGAGATAGAAACATAAATGATGAGAGAGAATCATTGATCTGCTGACTCCTGCATGTCTCCTGCTGGGGATTGCGCTTGCAACCTGGGCATGTGGCCTAACCCAAAATCAAAGCATGACATCCTGCTTCATTGGTTGACACTTAACCACTGAGTCACACCAGCCAGGCCCTCAAGTTTTCACCTCTCCAAGATAATGAAGCCACCAGCCACATAGGTTCAAAGCCAGAAACTTTGATGCTAACATTATGATGGTGATTTCAACATCATGAGTCACAGAATCCTCATAATGCCTTCTTCAGTATCTTTCTTATTCTTCCCTTCCACTGTTTCCTCTTTGTAGACCACCACCTCCTCTTTAAGTTATGTCATGGAGTCAATACGGTGCATTTGTAGAACATTCTTGATGCCAAAAGTATACCCTCCTCATTGGAGACCTAAAGGAAGATCCAAAACAGCTTCTCCTTTATTAAAATGTTTCTGATGGCTCTTCATTGCCTACAGCTATAATCCAAAGGCTCCTCCTGATATGGCTCAGCACCACTCATGTGATCTCCTCTCAGTGGCATTTAACTCTTCAACAATATTGAACATCTCAAAGTCCTTTCAGGAAACAAAACTCTCTCTCACACAGGTATCTCTCTCTATCTCTGAATTCCTTGTGTTTGGAATGCTTTCTTTCCTAAATAACACATTTATCCTTCCTGGTAGGGTTCAATCTACCTCCCCTATGAAACCAAATATTCTCCAGGGATATTCAACTGTTCACTTTCCTAAACTCCAGTATGTTTTATATATTTATTTTAATAAGTGCTGCAACCTTCTAGCTATAGAAGTCTTTGAATATAAATAAAGTCTTTATTTACAATAGTCCTCCCTTTCCCACAACTTCACTTTGTGCGGTTTCCATTACCCATCACTAACCGCTGCCTGAAAATATTAAATGGACAGTTTCAGAAATAAACAATTCATAAGTTTTAAATTGCACACTCAAGTAGTATGATGAAATCTCTCACCATGCAGCTCATTCCTGACTCAGACATGAATCATGCCTACATCCAGCTTATTCATGCTGTATACACTCCCTGCCCGTTAGTCATATAGTAGTCCTCTCAGTTATCAAATTGACTGTAGCAGTATCACAGTGCTTGTGTCCAAGTAAATCTTACTTGCCTTAATAATCATCCCAAAGCAGAAGAGCAGTGATGTATGTTAGCAATTTGGATATGCCAATAGAAGCCATAAAGTACTTCCTTTTGTATGTATGTATGGGGTGGGGGGGGGGGGGGCGCAATGGTATGCATAGTACTATCTGTGGTTTCAGGCATCCACTGGAGGTCTTAGAAGATAGATCTCTTGGATAATAGGGACTCCTGTACTCATCAAATATATATATATATATATATATATATATATATATATATATATTAAGCAAAATATATATATATATATATATATATATATATATATATATATATTAAGCAATATGTCAACTATGAACCATGCACTCTTGAGGGAAGATGGAGTTATAGATAAAAGAAAGTTCAAATTGGTCAAATGAAGCTGTCTCCAGAGAGAATTGTTATCGATGATGCTTTAGAGTAAAAGCCTGTGTCAAGAATAGCCTGGTGTTGGTCAGGGGTGAAAGCATTGCCAGGTGGTACCTAAACAAGCAAAATGAAAATATAGTAAAAGAAAATGTGATGATATTTGTGGGGCCTAGTATCAGATAACAGGGACCAACTTCAGATGATGAATTCAGAAATAGAACAACTAAGTACCTGTAAGTTCAGAGAGAGAAAAGAATTCACTCATGAAGACACTGGGCTTCTGCTTTTATCAGGGCAAAGATACTGATACATAAGCTCAGAAAACAGTTCATGAATCAGCTAGATCATAGGATCAACATGTTAACTGAGAGAGACACTAGGATCAGGCACGATATAAATGGGCTTGTTGAACTAGAATCAGGGCCATCATCAGACTATACTGTCCTTTGTGTGATTAGAAAAATACACCCCTTCTGGACAGTGGAGTCCTGCCACTACAGACTTAAAGGCATATGAGGCCTTTGTGCCCAGAAAAAGGCCCTCTTCCTTCCAGTGAGAAATAGCCACTCAGCAAAGTGCACAGCCTCATAAGCAAGTGAACCCATTCAATCCTTCAGCTGGATGTCTTTGTGCTGCACACACTCCGGACAACTCTACAGGGATGCCCTAAGCCTAGACACCCTTTAATTATCCTGGATATAAAGATGACTAGCTCTGTTTCCAGTGCACCGCTTCATCTTTAGATTAAGAATTGGGGATAGGGCCCTAGCCGGTTTGGCTCAGTGGATAGAGTGTCGGACCTTGGACTGAAGGGTCCAGGGTTTGAATCTGGTCAAGGGCATGTGCGTCAGTTGCAGGCTACTTCCCTGGCCCTGATTGGGTGCGTGCAGGAGGCAACCAATCACTGTGTCTCTCTCACATTGTTGTTTCTCACTCCCTGTCTCCCCCCGTCCCCTCCATTCTCTCTAAAAATAAGTGGAAAAATACCCTCAGGTGAGGATTAACAAACAAACAAACAGACAAACAAACAAACAAGAAAAGAATTGGGGATAGAATGAATAGTGGGCAAAAACTTAGGCAGGTCATTACACTTTAGTGGAATGGGGTCAATGTGAAGAGTCTGTGTGTGAGGAGTAAAGATGTGGGCTTTCTTAGAATTTAGTTTTTTCACTTTGGCACAGACAATGTTTTAGTTTTGTTTACAATAAAGCATTATATATCTACATATCCACCTATAACTATATTTTTCTAAAAATATCATTATATATAAATCAATATAAATTATATTCAATAATATGCTGAAAGTGAATATCATACATTTTTTTATTTAAGGAAATGTTACAGGAAAAAATTACACCTTGTTCCTATGGTATAAAACTTAAATACCATATATGATATATATATATATATATATATATATGTATATACAAAAATATTTTAAACCCATAAGTAATAACAAAATTAAAATCAAAGTCTCATGTATAAAATAAGTGAAGAAATTAAAGCATAGAAATCAATTTGCATTAACTACTAAAATAAAATTTTCAATAACAACGATTAATAACAAGGTTTAATTGCTGCTGAATTAAGTAGTAGTTAAGACTGTATGCATCATAAATTCCTCTTCTTTTCTCCACACCCAGTTAATTAATAAAAAATACTTTTTTCTCTCCACATTAGTTTCCACTGAGTACAGACAGGAAGGGAAGTGGGGGTGGGAGGGGAGGGGAGAGAGAAGAGAGAGAGAGAATCATTGATGTGTGACAAACACATCCAAATGACTAACCAGTTATCCCAGCCTCACTACCAGCACCAGGACAGTGACTTGAGATGTTACCTTTATCATATATTAAACTTCCACTTATTCCTACAGTTATCTCTATACTTTTTGTTTCATTCCATTTGCATCTTTATCCATGCCCCATTATTAAGCTGTTTTAATTATAAAGCTGTGTTTTAATGTCTGGTAGGACTAGTTCCCTCTTGTAGTTCTGTCTTTGCTTCCCTTGTTATTCTGTCATGTTTATTTCTCCTATGAGGCCCTATACCCATATTACTTTAATGAATTTCCAACTCCCCACTATATTTTGCATCATGCTTATTAACTAGAATTTGATTTTAAATAATTTTTTTACTTTTAATGTAAAACTTAAATCCAATGAAATGCACAAATCTTAAGTATGCATTTCCCAAGCTTTGTTAAGTGCCAACACTTGTGTAGCCTAAACTCATATCAAGATATAAAACATTGTCACAACTGCAGAACATTTTTTTGCAAGAAAGTTTTTGCCCGCAAATCA
Source organism: Corynorhinus townsendii (assembly GCA_026230045.1). Lineage (NCBI taxonomy): Eukaryota > Metazoa > Chordata > Mammalia > Chiroptera > Vespertilionidae > Corynorhinus > Corynorhinus townsendii. The sequence continues at coordinate 61,856,309 of JAPDVU010000005.1, forward strand.
ACCATCTCTCTGCTCTTTTTTTTAACTTGTCTGCTCTTTTTAACCATGTAACTATTTTGCCATGATAACATATAGTATATATTTCATTCTCTCTGTTTCCCTCTCGTTATACATACACACAACAGTGTAAACTCGTTTTACCTAAAAAATATAAAGAACCACCTTAATCTGGAGCATTTTCTGAATTTTAATGAATAACTGAAGTCAATGCAATCTATATGTATCAACTCCTCCCTTCCTATCGTGAACACCTCATGAATGCCCTGAGTCTCAAATGTTATTGCTAAATGTAACATCAAACATCATGCTTCAGTGACTACGAGTAATATCAAAATGTCAAATGTATCTGTTCTTCATTTCAATGTAATGCTAGTTAAGAGCAGCCATTACTATTGAAGAATGAGAATCTGGGTGATAAATACTTTTACCTGTACTAAGACGGTTTCCAAATGATTTATTAAAAATGAAGTAATGAATTCCAGCAAAGTAGAGCAGCTACCGATCTATAATTACATAATGAAGAGAAATAGTGAATATAATTACTTCCAAATAGATTTGGTATCTGCCCAGCAGCCTCTGCATAGTGCTGATATCTAGTGTATTGGGCTGTCTAAAACAAAGTATGTGTTTACTTAATTTCTTTTTTTTTAAATCCTCACCTGAGGATATTTTTTCCATTGATATTTTTAGAGAGAGTAGAAAGGAGGGAGAAGAAAGAAAGAGAGAGAGAAATCTATGTGAGAGAGACACATCAATTGGTTGCCTCCTGCACAAACCCTGAACGGGGGCCGGGGATGAAGCCTGCAACTGAGGTAAGTGTCCTTGACCTGGAATCGAACCCATGATCCTTGCATCAAGGGCTGATACTCTCATTGAGACAAACCAGCGTGGGTTGTTTACTTAATTTCTTTATTAAAAATTTTAGATCTGTATTTTAAAAATCAGAAAAATAATTTGAATATCAGTATAATGGCTTTCCCTTTTAACTCATATTTAAGATTTAAGACCACCTTTAAATACCTAAATGGGGAGGCAGGCCAGCGTGGCTCAGTGGTTGAGCATTGACCTATGAACCAGGAGGTCGGGGTTCAATTCCCGGTCATGGCACATGCCCGGGTTGTGGGCTCATTCCCCAGTAGCAGATGTGCAGGAGGCAGTTGATCAATGATTCTCTCTCATCATTGATGTTTCTATCTTTCTTTCCCTGTCCCTTCCTCTCTGAAATCAATAAAAAACAAACAAAAAATAAATACTTAAATGTGGATACTTTTATATGCTAAATAAATTCTAGATATTGCCTTCAAATAAATTAACCAAAAACTACAATTTTTGATTTAACAAATAGAAATCCATACTTAATCAAGTATTTCTTTGCTACATATAAGCTCTGGACTAGACCTGGACAAATCTCTTAATTCAGTGTTCTTTATGACTTAATTAAGCAACATGTTCTTTGTCCTTACACCTTGTTGTAATAAAGTGACATTAAAATAGAGAACTGCTTGCCTTTCTCTCCTGTTCATGCCCACAGCTTCTACCACTTCGTGATGCTCCCTTGCCAATCCAACCTACTCCATGCACTTACACTTGCTGAATCAGTCTGTGCTTGGGGACAACATATGTGCATTAACTCTTTTTCTTAATTTCTCTTCCTGAGAGATAACCACCTTGGGTAGATTTAGCATCTATTTTCTCATTGCAACCCCTGTTTCATTAGTTTCCAGATGGCTTAGATTCCTGGTACCAGCATTGTAATTTACTCCCTGGACAGTTAACCCAATTTCCTTTCTGTAGAATTATGTCCACAGAGACATTCAGTGCAGTGAAGTGGGGAGGAGAGGTGGAAGCCTGCACAGAGGAGGGGGAAATTACTGATATCGGGTATGGCACATACTAAGAAACCAGGACCCATAAGACACCATGCTTCTTGCCAACATGGACTAAGTTATATATGAGTATACATTTTCTATTCCCTTATTTTACACTGTATCATATCTAATAAAAGAGTAATATGCAAATTGACCTTACCTATGCTTCACCAACAAGCCACGCCCACCAGGCAATCAGGAGCAAGTATGCAAATTAACCCAACCAAGATGGCTGCAGCCACAGAGCGAGCAGGAGCCTTGGGTTTCCCTGACAATGGAGGAAGCCAAGCTTCCTGCACACCCTGGCCTGCCCTAGCCTCTGCTCAAGGCTACAAAGTTTCAATTATAGAAGATAAGCAAATCCCAGATACCAGGGCCTGCTTGGGTCGCCGGGGGGCGTGGCCAGCCTGCAAACCATCACAGGCCCCTCATCCAGGCCACCCCACACCCCAAGGAAACCCCCACCCTGATCCGGGACACCCTTCAGGGCAAACCAGCCGGCCCCCGCCCGTGCACCAGGCCTCTATCCTATCTAATAAAAGAATAATATGCAAATTAACCGTCACTCCAACACACAAGATGGCTGCCCCCATGTGGACACAAGATGGCCACCACAAGACGGCCGGAAGGGGAGGGATCAGATCTGTAAGAGAGGGTAGTTGGGGGCAATCAAACCTGCAGGGGAGGGCAGTTAGGGGTGACCAGGCCAGCAGAGGAGGAAAGTTGGGGGTGACCGGGCCTGCAGGGGAGGGCAATTAGGGGCAATCAGGCTTGCAAGGGAGCAGTTAGGCATCAATCAGCCTGGCAGGGGAGTGGTTAGGGGGTGATCAGGCTGGCAGGCAGAAGCGGTTAGGGGCAATCAGGAAGGCAGGCAGGCAGGTGAGAAGTTGGGAGCCAGTAGTCCTGGATTGTGGAGGGTTGCCCGACTGCAATCAGACATCCCTCGAGGGGTTCCAGATTGGAGAGGGAGCAGGCTGGGCTGAGGGACACACATCACTGCCCCTGTGCATGAATTTCGTGCACCGGGTCTCTAGTTTATAATAATATCCACAGAATCACAGGCAAGAGAGGTGCCTTACAGACCAGTTAATGCCTTTACTTTTATGAAAATTGTATCAACAGAGAGAGAAAATAACCTGACAAAAGTCTCACAAACACCTGATAGCTTTGTTGTGAGCAGAATCTAGGTCACTGAATGCCCTGAAGGTGACCTTGCCTCCTCAGTGTGTCCAGGAACTATTAGGGGATATTTCCCCATAAAAGACAAATGCTTACACATTTCACCTCTTATGAAGCATACAACAATAAATCAAAACCAAAAGGAACAGGCCAGGTCTTTCAGTGTTTTATTAAAAATCATTTCAGGGATTAATGGAATACAAGGTACTTTTTTTTTCATTTTCATATAGTCTGTCCTTATCTGTTTTCCTTATTAAAACTCCTTTCATCTTTCATGATGTCGTGTGTTTGATATACAGTTTCATTGAGACAACAGTACTAATGAGAAAAGCTGTGAAATATTACTTTTTTGACCAATAATTTATATAACTCATTGTAGAATTAATGATAGCATTGTTTGGGGAATTTTAATTGTATCTAGAGTAAATATTTGATTTCACTAAGGTTTTCTACATAGGATTTATAGACCTAATGCTTTCTTTTCTAGGGAGAGTGGGATAAGCATGTACATTAAAAAGGAAGCAGGCAAGAATAGATTAAAGGTATGTAGAGAATAGTGAAGAAAAAGGATTAAAATAGTAATGTTTCTGAAATGCTAAAAAAAAAAGCAGTCACACATGGTATTTTACATGTTTCTCAATATAACAAACACAACTGGAATTGAGACAACTATACAGGAAATGCAACTATTATGGAGAAACACTGGGGAGAGTCTCTCGGAGAACTACAGTAATGTAGCCTCTTAGGAAAGAGGAAAGACAACTGTGTGCTCCACTTCAAACACTAATGAGAAAGCATAACAAAGGACTTTCTATAATAAGAAAAACAAAAGATGTTTTTAGCCAGAACAAGAACTAACTTCATTTTCATGTTGATCTTCGTGTTCTTAAAGAGAATGTTTCCATGTCAGAAGAAAGGTTTCAAAAGTAGTGAATAGGGTTAGTGTCTGAAATGTAAGTCCTTTTTCCACATGCTGCAGGAAGAAATGAGTTATCACTGGAATCTGTTACTAAAAACCACACGTAGAATTGCTTGTCATTCTCCAAGGAGAAATGACTGAAGCTCTGATTACCATATTATTACATACTAAATGTCAGCCCTCTCTGAGACCTCAAATGGTACATTATGGATTCCAATGTTAGGTAACAAAGTCAAACTCAAGCCAACAGTCAAGAAAGCACCTACCTGAAAAACAAAATAGTTCAGTTAGGTGAAATACTAAGTCAAGGAGTATATTTTCACAAGAATCCTAGTATAAAAATGATACTGGTTTTGAACATAGTGACAAGGATAATTCACTCTTGACTACTTATATTAGAACTTGCTTTATCATTGTCATTAACACCAAAATAGTAGAATTCACAATAAGATATTCAAGTGTAGAATTTTTATGACATCAACATTTTAAGAACTTCAACCACAAGGTCAAATGTTAAGGTTATTCAAGGTAAAACTAACATTTGATTCTTCAGAAATATATATATATATATATATATATATATATATATATATGCACACATACAATTTAAGATCTGGGGTAAATAAATGAACTAAAACTAATTTAAGAACTTGATATCTGGAAGACATTATTTTAGAATTATTTAGAGAATATAAGTACTGGAAAGTAGATAATTCGTTTCTTTGATAAATCATCAAGTAAATAATTTCTCTTCAGTTTTTTGAGCTCCAAGATTTTTTCTAAGCCTAATAGATTTCTTATTCTACTTTGTAACCACTACAAATTATCTCAAGTTTTTCTTTTAACTATACATTTAAACTTTTCACTTATGGCTGCTTTATAACATTTATGCTTGGAACGTATGGGAACATTCATTCATGGGGGAACTGTTGAGTCTACATGACTCAGATAGTTAATGAAGTGGACAGAGGCAGATGTACTATAAAGAAACTTAAGCATCTGTAACTAATTTTATAATCAATTTTTATTATTTTTCTTAAAGAAGACACCGAATTAGTTTAAGTTTCAAGTCTCACCATCCCAGATCTGCCCTGAAGGTTGAGTATGCTATAAATGAGACATTTCCTCATTCCTCAATTATCAGAAATTAGCTTGCCAAGGATCTTCTTGTCTCAGCGTGTGGGCATCTAGAGGTTATTATGCACACAGACTGAAGGCTTTAGCTCTAAGTTTTCAGCAAACCACAAACTCTGCTAGGAATCCTCACTTCCCAGGTGGGGAGTGGCATTCTTCTGCCTCAGCAGGGAACATGACACCTTCAGGGCCAAAGACCACAGAGCTATGTTGGCACTGTGATAGCTCCATTTCCCAAAGAACACCTGTAGCCATGGCCATCTGAGGACAGCTCAGGTGGGAGGAGAATTGGGTTGATGAGGTGTAAGTTCATTATACGCAGAAACTGAAGTGGCTTATTTGTAAGATGATTTGAAATAATAAAACTGAACTTGAGTCATGCTAGTGGTTGTATAATATGACTCCAGGTTTCCAAGTACCACTATTAGAGATGAGCAATACTTTAAGAGAAACTGGTATGAGAGAGGCAAAAGAGAGATTATTCATCATTTTAGATTAAGTGTTGACTTTGATAGATTAAAAAAATATATGGAAATCAAAAGATAAAATGTTTGACTTTGCAGCTCTGGAGTTGGTCAAATGTTAAGCATATAATGGGAAATCATCAACAGACAATTGATTGTTCACAAAATTTGTAATTAGATATGAAAAACTATGTGTCAAGAATAGATATGCTAGGTAAAAGAAGAAATCATGGAGGAGCCTTGAAAAGAATGCTGAGAGAATTTAGATAATAGTTAAGAGTTAAGATGATGTGATTTCAAGGAAGGCATAGTCAGTAGCACTTAGAGAAAGATTGAAGTCCTCTGCTGAATTTCCCAGCACAGAGGCAGGCCCTTTGTGACCCCAGTGAGAGGAATTGCAATCTGGGGACAGGCACCAGATTACACTGGATGGAGTAATAAATTGGAAATAAGCAAGTAGAGACAATCAGTGATGAGTTTTTCTAGAAGTTTGACTGTTCAGAAAAAGTGAGAAATAGTGCAACATCTGGAGGAGGGTTTGAGGTCAAGGGAGGGCATATTTCCTATATGTAACTTTGCTTACCTGATTGTTTGTATGATAGAAATAATTTAGGGGTGTTTAAGCTGAGAAGAGTCAGTAGGAGAGGAAAGTCTGAAGAATGAAGAAACAAAAGTGATTACTGTCACATTTCTGTTTATGGCTGACAGTAGGAAATTTAGGGAATCACTTGTTCACAACCTCTGAGTAAACTGAGTAAATATAATCCTGGTGGAATGTCAATGTCCCAGGCTGACTATGAAGACTCACTCCACTGATGAAAGTCAGAGTGTCTGCCTAGGGCCAGTAGGTAGTGCGTGGGTTCTTAACTTCGTGCAGGAAAAATTTCACCACACGAGTCCAGATGAATTTTAGAGGACACTTATTAAAGCTGAGGGGAGTGAAACAAGAATGAGCTGGGAAAATGAGCCTAGACTTTGACTCACTAAAAAGGGGGCCTTAGGGACAGGTTCAGGGGTGTTGCCTGGGATGAACTGCCACTGCCCATTGCTGCCTTGGTTGCAAGCCTCATGGGGTCCCATAAAGTCTAGGCAATGCATACCTGTGGGAAAAGGGTGGGAGCCACCAGCTGGCTCCTAGGAAGAAGAGGACATGCAGAATCTTTGTTTTGAGGGGTTTTAAAGGCTGGGCACTTAGGGGAGGTCTTAGGGGAGGATTACAACAGAATATTCATCAGCTTTATGCTGATGTATCAAAATGAGATTTCTTCTCTTAATTTCATCTGTCCTTTGGTGTTGCTGGCAAATAGCACTAATTGGATTTCTGAGTAGGGTGATTTAAGCTATTTACCCTCTCTGGTTGGGGAGAAGATGTGTAAACTTACTCTTAAGTATCCCTGGTTTAGGGAAGATAAGATTTTCTAGATGGCTGCTCTACTGTTTAACTATCTGGTCTCAGTTTCCCTATTCTGAGAGTCCTGGCTTACTGGCCTGTCTCCAGAGTATTCTCTGTTTGGGTTCACTGACCTATTTGTGCATTTGACCTTTTAGTGTCCAGCTCTTTTGCCAAATTTGCATTTTTTTTTAATTTCCTGAAATCTGATCTCTAACCCATATCTGATATAAAATGCCCTCAGGACTCTGTGTTGTGTGCCTTTGTTGGATGGTCTCTATTTTAGGAGAGATTCCTGGTCTTTCATTGCAAGATATACCTCCTTGACTCCTACTGCTCAGCTAGGATCTCTTTCTGGCAATTTTGTATATTGTCAACTACATCCAGAGGTGATTAAGTCCACACAAATTCTGTTCCCCTACACACTTTAAAAACTGTCTTAAAAGAGTTTTTTTAATTTAATTAATTTTTTTTTTTTACTTTTTACTTTAAATGCTTCTAAACAGTTTTAATGTACTGTTAATGTCTCTTTTCTCTTTTTATGAGCCACAAGCATACATTTCTCTTAGAATCATGGAAAACAAATGTTATTTTACTCTTAACACTGCATAATTCTCATATTACTGGAATGCTAAATTTCTCAGCAAGAAGTGTTTTGATAGATATTTTTAAAGCTTTTATACATAAGAGAAGCATCAGAGTCAGCAAGGTTTATAAAATTCATGAGACTAACAACTGCTAGAACATGTGTATAATATCTTTATTATCATTGAAATCAAGAAGTATATAAATTAGAATAGAACATATAATACATAAAATTAAAATGTAAACTTAAAAATGTTGTTGATAACCCTTCTTCCCACTAATTTACGCAATTATGCAATTATGTTTCCCCTTCAAACATAAGAGACTGGTTTCTAAATGTAGGTCCAGATGTAATCCCCTCCAGAAACAGTACTTTGCTCAAACTTATCTTTCAGAATGAGAAGTTAAATGTGAGTTGTGTACTAAACAGTGAGAATTTCATCACTCGAAACTGAAGTTTAAATTTTATTTGTTATTTGTCATGTTCTTTAAGGATTTCATGAGCGGTGAAGCAAATGGCAAGAGATTTTTTTAACCCTAAATAATATAAAATATAAGTTCTTTAGGAAGACAGAAGCAACTTGAATAATTTAATTAAAAAAATAATAAAAATAAATGGAAGGTGTTTGATATAGCTGCCACTATATAAAAATTTTTAAAGAAGGGGAAACAAGTTATTTTGACATTTTCTTCTTAATAAGTATAAGAAATAACATTGATAACAATCTCTGGAAAGTGATTATTCTAAAAGTTCTGCCTATACTAAATTACTGTGAATTAAAAATGAAGTGTATCGATGTGAGAGACACATTGATGGGCTTCCTCTGGCACATGCCCTTATTGGGGCCAGGAATTGAATCTACAACCCAGGTACATACCCTTGACTGGGAATCAAACCCAAGACCCTTTAGTGTGTGGGCTGATGTTCTAACTACTGGACAAACTGGCTAGGGCTACAGACCAGTCAGTTTTGATCTCATCCCCTCCTACCTTTCTTCCTGACATTCACAATAAACTTCATCCAAGCAGCTTTTAGTGGGTCTCATGCTCAAAGAACCAAGTCAAACAGAGTAATCTTGCTATCATTGTCCCACCAGCAATATCTTATATGAGAAAGGAACATAATACTAAAATAGAGGGGGAAATATACAATCTCCCAGCCTAATAGTATGACATTGAATAGGATGCAGGCATCCCCATACACTAGGCTGTGTAGTCACAGTTGACCACATTCTTTTCAGGATTTTCCCCATATGCACCTGCAGATGTTAACAGTAGGAAACAAGAAAGATATTTCACTAGTATAAAATCTCTCCTATGCATCATTTAGGAAAATTGAACAGGATTAAGTTTCTTAGGTGGTACCAAGCAACAAGTTCTTATTTTCACAGTGTTCTTTTATGCTGTAAGTCAAGACAGAGATTCACAGCCATCTAAGACTCAGGGTAGCGCCATATGCCAATAGGAATACAAGCTTCGTGTGGGGCTTCCAGCTACCACTGGTAATGTGACAGGCTTTGATTTATGCTCACAGTCCAATCTATCACTGAGCAAAATATAAATGTGGCCAAAGATTTCACCTAGACTATTTCTTCTTTCTCTGATGTTTAGGGACCCAGTGCCTTCATGCTCATCTACTTCCCCTTCCCTACTGACTCCAACCCAACCCTGCAGTCCAGCACTGTATTCTGTGTTCTTCGGTTTACCAATTCCCTCAGTGAAAAAACAAAAAAGGAAAGTGAAATCCTATCGTAATAATATAATTTTAATATAATTTTAATAAATAAAAGGTATTATTTAGAGAATTTTTTAAATATATGTCATTTACTTTGCAAATTTATAATTTATCATATCAATAATCAGAAAAACAATAAATAATTTGCTTCCCATGGAGAAAATGGGAGCTATAAAACAACTACAACTTCACTAACGTTTCTTTAGTTTTAATAGTTTATTTAATCTGATAGATCCAAAATATCATTTCAACATATAATATAAAAATTATTGAGGTATTCTACATAATTTTTTGCACTGTTTCAAAAATCTGTTTACTTTATACAAATAACACATCACAATTAGGTCTAGTTATATTTCAAGTGCTTGATAGCCTCATGTGGACAAGGGTTACTCTAATTTTTCAAATTTTATTGAATGAAAATAGACAAAGTCAAATCAATCTTCATATCTAGAAAATGCTGGACATGGAAATATGTAGGGAAAGTGGCTCCTCAATGTTCCATTATGCAATATCAAAAGGGTTTTAGTCTGTAAAAACGAAACCCTTCAGTCATAGTTTCAGCTGCCACAGTTCATAATGATAACATACTGTGGATCTGGTCTTGAACATCAAATTATAAAGGAAAAACACTCCTCCACTCTCCTCTGCTCTCAGTACTCTAACTTCACTTTTGTCACTTCTGCTCACTAAGTGTAGGGTAGTTTTTTACACATCAAGCAATTTTGGGACACAACAGGTGCTTTACAATTTATTTCAATTCTGACACTGTATACCCAGAGTCAGTGTCAGACCCACCATCTCCTATTGGTATATAGCAACATCCAAATTCGCACTTTCTGCTTTGTGTCTACTCTCCCTGCTTATCCCCTATTAAGCAAAATTCTCCCCTTCCTCTCCTCTTCATTCTTCATAACCACTCAAATACCTCATTCCCCATACCATACCCAATATTGTTCTCTATATTCTAATGTAGTGACTGCTAGATATGTCTTATTAATTTGAATCTGACTTCATGAATAGTTTAAAAATGTATATCTACAATCTGCTTTCTGCTAATCCATTATACAGCATTTACTTTCAAACTCAAAGCCATTTGACTCCACCTCAACATAAAGAGGACTATTTGTCTTTACACCTAAGCCCATACTTTTTCACCTTTATAGCAAATGTGACCATTCTTCCTCTTTAAACCAGGGAAATCTTTAATTATTGGCTCAGTCCTTTGATTTCAAGATCCTGAAAAGGCTAAAAGGCTAATTCTAATGTAACCCAGATGTTTCTGGGGCTAGCAATTTGAATCTGTGCAGTAACCTAAAGTACATTCTTGATAACCTATAATTAAGTCACTGCCCCTTTCCTCCACAATCTGGTCTTGCAAGACCCAAATGCTCACATTTCACAGAGGCCATAAACCATGAACCCCTAGAGGGGTTTATCAGTGCTGGCGCCAGGTCAGGCCCTTAGATATGATCTGAAGACCCCCATCCCAACCTATGGGCTTTTTGCAAAGCCCATGAAAGGTCCGGAAGTCCCCATCCATATTTGGGAGACAAAGAAATCAAAAGGGGTAAAAGAAGGGCTTCCACCATATTGGTTTGTTCAGACTCTGGAGGCAACTCCTCTGAGACCGCTGGCATAATAAAGCTGTGTAACTCCATTTCTCTAAGCATCGCTTGGGTTTCTTCATTCTTCTACAATAATCCAAAATGTATATTATACTTTCTGTACATTAGAAGACCATAAGATGTTTTGAGATTTATCCTATTATTTCTACTGTTGTGATTAATAAAAAGTATGTATCTAAGTAAAAAAATCTGGAAATGAATATGCATAATTCTCAATAATCATTGTATTACATTGAAAGGATTATATTACCTTCATTTGCAACCTGCTTCTATCTACTCTAAGGGGTTATTTCTCTAGTAATTTAAACATTCTCTACTAATATCTTCTGACTTAAAAAAAAAAGAATACTACAGGGAGGGGAGTAAGCAGAGAGCATATGTTTAAAATGTTTGCTTTATCTCCTGTCTTCAAAATGCTACCCTTTCCTCACATACTTTGTATACTTTCAGAGGCAAAGATTCTTGAAAATTGGCTATACTCACTGTGTCTACTCCTTTACTTCTCATTCTTTTTAAAGCCCAATTCAGTCTGACTTCTAGTATCTTAGCAAATTGCTTTGGAGAGAATCACCAATGACATGCATTTTCCCAAACTTACTGTTTATTTTACAATTCTCACATTCAGAGATCTCTCAGATTACCATTCTTTTCTCCTGGATTTCTAATCTCCACCTCACCCCCACCCCCCTGCCCCCCGCGCTGTGTGTGTGTGTGTGTGTGTGTGTGTGTGTGTGTGTGTGTGTGTCTCCTTTATCCTGTTGTCTCGCCAATTGTTCTTCCTCAATTTACTTTTCTAGACTGCCTTTGAATGTTACCTTTGTATCCACTTCTCTTCTTATTTCATATTTTCACCTTAGGAGATCTCGTCGAGGACCATGGCTTTAAATACCATTTAGATACTGATGAGTCAGACCTTCCTATATCAAGCCTTATTCTCTTCTCTGGGCTATCAACTTGGTGTATCCTAGACTGTCTCACAGACATCTCAAATTAACATATCCAAAATTGAACCACCAGTCCTGCCATTCTTCTAGTTTTCAGCATTTCTATAAATGATACCCACACCCATTAAGTTATTTAAACTAGAAACCTAGGAGTAATTTCTAATACTGCCCCCCACCTTCAATCAGTAAACTCTATTCCCTAAATATATCTTGAATCTATTTTCTCCTGTCTATCATCACCATAGCTTCTTAATTCAAATGATCATATTTTCTTTAGCAGTACTAGAAAAACAGCCTCCAAAATGGTTTCCCTGCCACCATATTTGCCCAATTCAAATACATTGTTTTTATAAACTATTCAAAACAATATTTTTAAATGAAATTATGATCATGTCATTTCCCAGTGTGAAATCATTAAATAGCCCTCATTACATTTAAGTGAAATACAAACTCCTTAATGTGGCCCTCAAGACCTTGCATGATATTAAGCTTGCCTCTCAAATCACATTGAAATTCTTCCCATAGTTTATATATGTCAGCAACAGGCCTTCATTCAGTTCTCTAAATATACCAAGATCATTTCAGCGCAAGGCATGTTTTTCTCTTTGATGGAAATTTTGTTCTCCATTTTCATGTGGCTAGATGCCAGCAGTCATTCTACTGTCCTCACTATATTACCCAAAATACATATTTCTCAAAGAAGTGGGCCCTTCACAGATTATTCTATATCACAGCATCCTGCTTTTTCCTCTATTCTATTTATCACAAATTATAATTGCAAATCCATTTTGTGGCTTAATGGTTTACAAGCTATCTTCTACACTGTAGGCCCCACTGGGGCAGAGTCTTAACTAGAACAACCTCTGTACTCCAAGCATCTAGCAATTTGCTGGGGACATATGTTCAACAAATACATATATTCATACATTTGTATAATTTAAAATGCATTTTATATATAACTTATCACCAAAAGTTGATAACATTTCCCAATAACTAAAAATCATAAATATGGGAAAAATACCCAAAAAAAGGGAAAAACACTATGAACACTATTGTAAAAATATATGATCCAAATATTCAAGGTATTTCAATGATCTACAGTTTTTACATGAACATGACAAAAATTGAGAATACAGGAAGAATATATATTAGTCTAATATAAAACTTAAATGGAAGGTTGATATAAAATAGCCCTACAAGAAATTTAAATTACTGATTTTGTCACTAGATATATAGACACACATGATTGAAATTCGAGAAACATGCAATTATCTCTCTGAGGTAATACCCAAATAATATACTGGGCCTGTAGGACAACTTTTGAAAGGTTGAATATTTTTTCTAAAACTTTTTACTGGAAGCAAACTTACTAGTAGAATTTAGAGATTAGCATCTGCATATGTAAATGATGGGAGCAGATACCAAATGTAGAGCAGTAATGAAAGTGTTAGAACTTAGAAAAAATCTTTAGCAGGAGGTAGAGAAAACTGAGTACAGTTTAGTATCATGAACCCTAATTTATAGAATTTGTCAGAAGTTGTTAACCTAAGGTGCATCCTTTGGGTCCTATTCCCTAAAATTAAATGGAGGAAGTTTGTATTTACTTGCATTTTTCTTGGGAGAAAAAAATAAATCTTAGCTTTCTTTAAATTCTCCACTGAGGCTTGTGACCTAAAAATAGGTCAGCAGCAACCATGACAACAAAACCCCAAGTATCCTAAGACTCAATTATATTGGCTTTTATGAAGGATGTGAGTAACCTCATTTCATCCAGTAGGAAACACCTTTCACACCCATTTGTTGATATTCTTTCTTTTTTTTCTGAATTTTTCACAAACCCTTTTTCTTTCCTCTTTTTTTTTTTTTTAGAAAACCATAGTTCTTGCAGCTTTTGTTGACCACAATGAAGATTCTGACTCTGTGATGTGGAATTAGGACCAACTTGGAAGTGACTTGATCAGTGTTGATAAAATAATACAGAAAATATAAAGGGGATTTTGGCTAACACTCTGGTCACTAAAAAGAAAATATTCTAGCCATCTGCTGTTTAAGTAGAAAAGAGCCGAATTAGTAGTAAAAAAAACTGTAGGAAATAAATTAGGATACTACTGCAGAGGGTAATTGAAAGTTCTATTTTAGCACTAAGTATGCTCTCTCAGTCCTGATACTTACTAAGGTCTCTGTAGGAACTTGTAATGACTGTGTGAAAAATGACTCCTCAGGGGATAGTCAAATTGAGTGATCAAAGTTCATCCAGGATGGAGGCATTGCTGGTTTCAGTTGGAAATTTCTGGCCTCAAGCTTTCTTTTTCACAGTTTTGTCCTTCATAGTTCAATTCAGTTCTGTTCCTATTTCTTATTCCTGGGCTCCTCAGTGCAGTTGATCACCTGTTCTTTATTCAGTCTGCACATATATACTGAGTGCCTACAAGATGTCAACAATATGGTAAACAAACTACAACCAGTTTTGATAATTATAGTAACAACAGGAATCACAATAAACTAACACTTAATGAGCACTGCCTATTCTCCAGGCACATGTATTACCTTAATCTTCCTACAAGTAATGTGTCATTCTCATTTTTTTTGATGAGGAAAATGAGTCTCAGAAAATAAGGCAAGATCTCAGCTTTATGAAACAAACAGTGTAGTAGGGTGATTTTTAATAAACAGATTCATAACAAAATTGGGTACCAAAATGATAGGCAAATCAATTGGTTATTAAAGAGAGGGCAACAAAAGGATACAGTAAAGGCAAGCAGAGGAGCAGGGTACAAAGATGAGAAAGAGGAAGGCATGATTGGTGTTACTAGAAAATATGGCAGGAGGTAGAGCTAAGAAGCAAGACAGGATGTTGGAGAAGCAGCCAAAAGTTCAATTACACATGTATGCCCTCCCAAGAGGTTTAGACTTCATCTCTGCACTTAATGGGTGCATAATTAATGATTAACAGAGGCTCTTACTTAGGAAAGATATATTTTTAGATTATAATTATTTAATAATCTACCTGGTAGTTGCATGGATAATAGATTTGAGGGAGAAAATACTGGAGAGAAAAAAATGACAGGAGAACGTTGAAGTCACCCAGGTAAGAGATAATGCAGTTCTAAAATAGGACATGGCGTCAGAGATGAGCTTGCTGAATAATTAGACATAAATCCCAAAGCCTGATTCTGTAAGGTGAAATAGATGCTGTGTTCTTGACTTTAGACTTATTCTTTAACTGCAAAATTCCCTCCCTCTTACAACCCTAGACAAATGTGATCCCAAACCTGGAGTGTTTAGTGAATTATTCGTACCTGCATAGGCAAACTTCTATAGAACTACACTTTTACTCAACTAAAGAAAAAATTATATGAAAGTTTTTAGTTACTGAATTTGCCTTACAGTAAATAAATAAATATAAAATTATAAATTTTCCAAAGAGTATAAGGCAGAGTTTATAAAGTAAAAATCAATGAAAATAAGGCATTTAAGATAAAGCTGAATAAAATATAAAGGAAATTAAAGGAATTGATATTTTCTGATACTAAAGTTGGGCATAGTCTAAAATTTTGGAAACAATCTCTAGATTTTTTCAGGCAATAGAGGTAAAAAGGAAACTGAGTCAATGATCATGTTTTAGGAGGGTTACTGATAAATTAGAGACACAAATAAAAACTTATGTGATACACATCTAAATTATTTCATCCTGAAAAAAAAAAAGTGATTACAAGAGCTATTCCTAGGAACAGAGTAGCATCATTGGCATAAATAGTGTGTGAGATAGACATGACTGCTCTTAATAAATAAAAGCCATATTGGAAATTAGACAATTAAAATTGTAATAAAATACAAACCATATATGTAATTCTACATTTTTCAGTTGTCACACCAAAGAACTAAAAAGAAACAGGTGAATTAATTTTAACTATATATCTTACGTTGCACTATATACCTAAATTATTAACATTTCAATATGTAATTCATTTAAATTATTGCCTGGATATTTACACACATTTTTTACCAAGTCTACATGTGCATTTTAAACTTACAGCACATCTCAGTTTGGATTTAGAACATTCCCAGTGTTCTGTAGCTCAGTTACTAGTGACTACAATATTAGCAGACACAGGTATGAAACACAAAAAACTACTTTTTAAAGAGGAAAATAATTCTCCGTTAGACCAATGTGTGGGAATACTATTATTTTAACTACTCACTTAATAAGTCCTTATTGATTTTATGCATTCATTTAACAAATAAGCCTTTAACATGCGGAAGGCCCTGTGACAAGGCAACACTCACATGATTTATAAAGAATCTTGTCCACAGGATGACTATAGGTTAGCAGCATGATATCTTCCATCCATCCATCCATCACTCATTTAATTTGCATAAATGAAGTATATGTAGATATATATAAAGAAATACTTACCATATAGCACAATAAATGCTAAGATAGAGACTTGTGCAAGCCACTAACTACTATGAAAAGGAGAGAACTGACATGAGTGAACATCCATAGCAATAATGTACTAACGTGGGCAAAGACATAAGTTACAAATTAATGTGGTATGTCTGAGACTATACATAGTTTTATATAATTGGATAGTGGGATTAATAAGGGGAAGATAGCAGGAAATGAAGGGAGAAATAAAAATGGATACTAAACTATAACATGCCTATAGGCATTACTCAGGACTTTTGACTTTATCTTATATACTTGGGGAACTATAAAAATACATCATTTATTGGTTTAAAATTTTAACTTTATTGAACATTTAATTCCATGAAAAATGGATTGCAGTGAGATCAAAACTAGGGAAAGAAGAATTACTGATCATTGTAATTGGGGGTTTTAGAAAAGAAAACATACTAAAGACCTCTCATAATCCAGGGAAATTTAGAACAGAAAAAAGAAATGCACTGAAATGTATTATGCATTAAATTATATTTTAAAATGAATATTTATTGTGTGCCTACAATAGAAAAACATTTTTCCAGGGTGAGGAATATAGTAATAATAAGACAAACAAAAACATATTCTTTATGGGGAGCAAAATTTAATGATATCAATGTGCAATTTCAAATTATTAAGTCCATGAAACAATGAAATGGGATCAATTATTGAGAGTGAATATGAAATATTGACACTATAGTTAGGCTGATTAGAGAAGGGATATCAGAAGTGGCTGATGTTTGAACTTAGACTTGATTAACAAGGAGATAGTCAGGGTCAAGTGCCTCAGTGGACAGCAAAGGGCAGTGGCCCAGAAAGAATGAGCTTTAATGTTCAAAGAAGAGAATCATGGCCTGGATCAAAAAGGGCTTGTGGGAATGTGATACTAGTATATGTGTGGTAAAAGAGGTGCGCAGAAGCCATATTAATAATGATAGCCTCGTAAGTAAGGTATTTATTTATTGCAATCAGAATCTAATGGGGCATCACTACTGAGGTAGTGATGGCATCATTCTTAATTATTACGAA
Source organism: Corynorhinus townsendii (assembly GCA_026230045.1). Lineage (NCBI taxonomy): Eukaryota > Metazoa > Chordata > Mammalia > Chiroptera > Vespertilionidae > Corynorhinus > Corynorhinus townsendii. Next base: position 61,873,625 of record JAPDVU010000005.1, read on the forward strand.
GTTGCTTCCTGCTGCTCTGTGGATAACGAATGGGAGATAGGCAACAATGGGAACACAGGCAATAGTAGTGATGTAGGATGGCAGCCTAGTTGTCAGAGAGAAGTGAATTGGAGTCTACCCTCTTTTGATATTCCAAATGGCTAAAATTGTATTCCTTAGTACTTTCAAACAGATGTCAGTAATCCCATTTGACCATAATCAGTTGTTTAGGATACATTGTGGAGCTGGATGAGTAAGTGTTTGAGAGAGCAGGAGAATAAATTGAGGTGGGATGTAAATGAAAGAAAACCATCCAGAAAGTGTCCTGAAGTTTCCTACAAAGCATTAGGTGAAAGCTGTTATTACTCACTCTGTAGGGAAGACTGGAGGAGGTACAGATGCAGGGGGTCGCCTGGGAATCAGGAGTTAAGGAAAGCCTCCAGGCTTCTAGTGTGAATGACTTAGGCTTCTAGTGTGAATGACTTAGAAAGGAATTGCAAGACCAGGAGGAGGTTTAGTAGCAAAAGGAAAATTGCCATTAAAAAGATATATTTCTCTCTATATATAGAAAACGTGACATGAAACGATTATCATAGAAAAGACAATTCAGTTACAACTGGGAATGCCAATCCTGATAGCTTGGCAGGAAGGCTTCCAACCTTGACAAATTGAGAGCTTCCTATGGCAGAATATTAATAAGTTATTAATCATCCAGATGTTTAACATGAAAACAGAACTGCAAGTGAACAGGGAGGAATATAAAACACCCCCATTTATTCCCCCATCATCTCCTGGCAGGGCAGCTCAAGGCAAAAATGGCTGACTGGTTCTGAGTACTGATAATGAATTTCATTATATTGTATCCCTCACTTCCTTCTCCGTTACTTGTTGCTTGGGGACCAGTTATAGCTTGAAAACAAAAGCAGAGACTGGAAAGGTAAGAAATGTGTATTTCCACCAGCTCGTATACAAAGCTAGGTCAATGGCTTCCAGGCCCCATATCATAGTCCGAATGAATCAGAGCTGCCTAAATTACATACTAAAAGTCCTTATTTTATTTTTCTTCCCAGACTTACTACACAAAAATATTCAATGCATTTTTGTTAGTTTCCTTCAGTGAACCCAATGAACACTTAGGTTGAAGCAACTGATGGTGGTCAAATGGGATTACTGACATATAGTTCGAAGTACTAAGAAATATGGCTTGAGCCATTTGGAATATCAAAAGAGAGTATACTTTAAACAGAAGCTTTATATATATTCACACATAAATAATACATATAAAGCTTCTTTATACGTATGTGGTGGTTAAATGAATAGAATCATGGGGAGATTATTAAATATTTCAGTTTATAAAATTTTCATTACAGACAAAAGATTGGACCTTAGTATTGCCCATCAGGCAGCCAAGAAAATGCCTGCATTTTCTCAGGCTACTGATCTTAATTTACTATATGGTTTTCAGTTACTCTGGGCTTCCTGGACCATGGTTGATGGAAAAGGATACTGATTGTAATAATCCTCAACTGTAAACCATCCACCTAAAGGAACTGTATTTTTTTTTTAAATGTGCCTACATTTGTATTTATACTAGCAATCCAAAATCAGAATTGTGTCCTCAAGAAGCACTCAGAGAGAGATCAACCAATGCATATAAGCCTAACCAACGGACACAGAAAATAGGGAGTAAGGGCATGAGTGGAGGGAATTGGAGGGGGAGTTAATGGGGGAATAAGGACATATATGTAACACCTTAATCAATAAAGAAATTTTTTTAAAAAGCACTCAGAGAAGTAATGTTTCATGAAAATGAGATCTTTAATCAGGAAACATACAGTACTTAATACATTAAGTTAAAATATATACATTCTTCAAAGTTTAGTTCAAATATTACCTTACTGGAGTTTCCCTGATTACCTTAAACTAGCTCCTTTCCCATGAACGGCAAAGGTTTTCTTTTCTCCACTAAGGATGCACCATTTACACTTTATACATGCCTGCATTATTCTTCTGTCAAATAGTCCTTTATCTGTCTTCCCTGCTAGATGTAGTGCAACCTCTCCTAAGTAGGTTTTTCATTAAAGTACTAGAGGCCGGGTGCAGGAAGATTTCTGCAATAGGGCTTCCTGCGGTGGTCTGCTTCCCTCCCTTCTCTGCTGGCCCACCTGCTTCCCTCCCATCTCCACAGCCCCGCCTGCTTCCCTCCCTTCTCCACAGCCCCACTTGCTTGCTTCTCCACAGCTTCATTCCCTTCTGCAATGCTTGGCTTCCTTCTACGCTGTCTTCAGTCTTCGCTCTATTCCTGGATATGCAAATTAACCGCCATCTTGGTTGGGTTAATTTGCATACCCGCTCCTGATGGGCTGGTGGGCGTGGCTTGTGGGTGTAGCAGAGCAATGGTTAATTTGCATATTAGTCTTTTATTAGATAGGATTCTGGTGGAATTAAATCTAACACTAGGCAGTATAAGCACTATAAATGCCAGAAGTTTGCTTTCATCAATGCAACATAGTTGTGAAAATGTGATTGTAAAGAGACAGACTGTACCCAGCAATAATAAAGTTAGCTGACTATCTCAGAGTCTTTGAAAGGTCAAGGACAAATCACAGATGGCACCAGTATCTATTAACACGAGTCACTCTAACTGAACAATAACTTAGGTGAATGGCAAAGCACTTCCCAGACAAATCAATCTTTTTAGATGTATCAGTTCAAACAGATACCAATTCTGTAAATGCAAAGCAAGTAATCCTCAAATACACATGCTTATGGCAAAAAGACATTTAGAATTGACTCTCAGCATTATAAAAACACAGATGAAGATAAAGGAAGCCTGTGAAAGGAACGGTTACAAAGGATGCTTTAGAAAATATGATCTAAACTTTGGAGTCTAAAGAACAACATTTTATGGTCTGTGATTTTGATTGTTTCTGTATGTTTCAGTGGAAAAATTATCTAAGCCCATTTTAAACAGATATTTGTGGGGCCCAATCCCATGTCATTTTTAAATAAAGTTAGAGGGTGATGAGATATGTGTGTGCCATCATCACTAAGGTCTTCTCGTCATAATTGCTAATAGGTATGGGACAGTTTTCAATGCCATGCTTCACAAAGCAGCTAACAGATGCATTGGTCTCAGGGCTTTCCTTCCTAAATTGAATTTCTGTCAAGAAAGCAACAGAAACAAATCAGACAAAGTCTCTAAGACAGGCCAGGATTTCAAGGTGCATCTAGAGAGAATAATTCCCCCACACTGTCATCAACATACATTCACACAAGACTTTTCCTCTTTTTATTAACTATGGATTTCTTAATTATATCACTGTGCAGTCATTCAGATTACATTATTGATACTTATGACAAATGCTTCATGGGCTATCATTCCTTCAGTGAGCCAGCTGAACTTAATAATGGTGCTCATAAACAAATACAAAGCATACTATTTACATATTAGAGGCCCGGTGCATGAAAATTCATGCACTGGAGGGGGGGGTCCCTCAGCCTGGCTTGCCCCCTCTCACAGTCCGGGAGCCTTCAGGGGCAGAGGTGACCGGACAATCAGGAGAAGGCGATGCCACCATCACACTTCTGCTGCTGCTACTGCCGGCAGCGCAAACCTCAGCCGGCCCTGGTTATCTGAGCCTTGGGTGGCCGTGGGCAGCTGGGAAGCTGCCATCTGAGGTTTGCCTGCATCTCGGGCCGCCCCTGGACAGCTGGGGGGCTGAAAGTGAGTCTGGCCACAACACACGACTTCCACCCCTGGCAGGGCTGAAAGGACTTAGAGACTCTGGCAGGGCTGAGGGGACTGGGTGCTGCCATCTTGTGGCTATGGGCACTGCTATCTTTGTGATGGTGTGACAGTCAATTTGCATATTACCTCTTTATTAGATAGGCTATGCCAACCAATATGAGTGCATGTGCACACGCGCGCGTGTGCGCACAATCACACACACACACACACACACACACACACACACACACACAGTGACCAAGTATAAGAACTGATAATATTTCAAAATATTTTTATGCATTTATTAATTTCAGAGAGGAGAAGGGAGAAGGGGAGAAAGATAGAAACATCAATGATGAGAATCATTGATCTACTGCCTCCTGCATGCCCCCTACTGGGGATTGAGCCTGGAACCTAGGCATGTGCCCTGACCAGAAATCAAACTCTGACCTCCTGGTACATGGGTCAATGCTCAATCCCTAACCACACCAACCAAGCTAAAAGATATATTTTAAAGTTCATTATGTTGTTGCAAAAGTGGGTTGTATTTTCTTAGAAAAACAAAATTATATAGCTGTCAAATTTTTTATTCTAGCTCTGAAGTCTCTTTAACTCACAGTATAACTAAAATGATGAACAGCATCATCATATACATTAGTCAATTTTAAAGTACAGTCCTCATGGAAAAATGTATTTTAAAGAAGGGTAGTGGCAACCCCTCGTCCCTCCTACCATACACTTACCAGACCACTCATTCATAGCATTAGTGGGATCCTCTTATTCACCATTCTCACCCACATAGTTAATGCAGCAAGAGCTTTTAATTCAAATTAGAGATAATGATAAGTATGTTTTATACATAAATTAAATAATAATACCTAGAGAACTGACTTCAGTATGAAAGGACAATATCTAATTCTATGTTCACTGTTCAACATATTATTTTTATTTCTAAAATAAAAGCTTACAGGAAAAATAATTTGTAGATATTTAATGCCTTATGGAGATTTAATATTTAACTTTTTGTAAGTTAATCACTCTTCTCTAGTCTGCACCAAATAATTGTCTTGCTAGTAGAAATAATTTTACATATGTTGAAGAAATAATTTCTAAAGCATCTATGTGGAATATGGCAACTGTGTATCACTGGGATTCTTGCTCTGCAATTATAAGACCAAGGACATAATGCATATCTGAATAATGTATTATGCTTTCCATCCAAGCCTTGATTATCAAGTCTTAGAAAATTCAAAACAAGAGTTCAGATAAAAAATTTCTTACCCTGGAGTAAAAAAATTCTGTCTCTGGAATCCAAAAGAGACACATTCCAAAATTAGATTTTTTAAAAATTGCAGAGTTTCTACATTTTAATTGTATTACAATCTCCAGTTTTATGTTCCTAATCAAATTTTATGACAAAATTATAAAACTGATTAGTTTTGCACTAATAAAAATTCTAACATATATGTAAGCAAAAATCATTCCACTCATATTTTTTAGCTTTTACTGTAAAGCCCACTAACTACCTTGTCTTACAAATAAATTGCATAAAAGTAAAAATTCAAATTTATGTAATCTGATATTGAATGAAGGAAAGAAAAGTGACTGTATCTCAAGCTTCCTGCTGCCCACTGTGTGCTTATTTGGTTATAAAAAAAAAAGTGTAATACAGTTTAATATCTTCCCTAAAATGAAGGCTATATTCTACTTAATATATTTCAAGTACAGTAAACCTAAAAAATTATTTGAAGCTTATTTTATCCTTAAAGTAAAAATTCTTCTCCTTTCCTCTAGCATTCCACTATTACAGTAATTCCTATAATAGGCATACTAGTCCATTAATAGGAAACTATTAACATTTAAATATAACACAAATTTAAGAGGGACATTAATGGCAGAACAGAATCATTTTTCAATCATTTTTATGAACCTAACAAAATTATTATTTTTAAATAAAAGCAATATATGGAAATGGTTAAAAAACACACAGAGAGAAAAAGGTTCAGTGAACCTTATAATTAAAAGCTATAATCTCCCAATTAACCTCCCTACTCTGAATCAAGCTCATCAGATCCATGCACTTTGAATCCTTTCTGTTGTTACTTCTCCGTAGCTGCAAAAAATAAACCATATATTTTTTTAAATGTGAACATATATGCTCATTTTTATTGGGTTATTTAACATCAGCCACTGATATTCTGCTATACTAGGTTAATATTTAGTTCGCTTAAATCATGCTCCTTTTCCCAATATAGTTATATTACCATTGTAAGTTACTCATTATTTGTACTTATGTATTTGTAAATACCATATCTAAATCCCCATTTTTGTTATGTCAATTATTGATGGTGTATCTTGATTTTCTAGTTTTTACGATGAGCACATTAACTTCTCAACCCTTCAAATTCCCCATTTTCTAATTTGTTACTGTCATTTTATTTTTTCAAGATTAATAACATATATAGCATGTTCTATAACCTCAGATGAAAAGGCTATCTGCTCAGACTGAGTTAGAAGGGACACAAGTATCACTCCGTAAAAGTGGAGGAAGTTACAATCTCTTTCAGCACCTTCCTCACCTCAATATTCTATTCTGAGATGGCAGTCACATCCTTAAGGGGAAACCACCTTGTTGCATGTACTACATGTTGAAAAAATAATCAAATAACTTGAGGATGTTTAGAGACTTTATCCAGAAAATGTTAGAGATTGATAGGGAAAAGTTAAAAATAATATTTTAAAAATTCTAGTAGGCTTTCATGTGTAAACATAATTTCTATTTGGCACCAAGGGAAGGAGATAGCAACAGAACGATTCATGTTTTGATGTAGGAAGCAGAAATTAACAGAACCAATCAAGATTAGAACTCAAGAGATTTAAACATTGGCTGAATGACCACTTAGCAAATATATTGCCAAAAGGCATTCCACAGAAAGTTCATGAAATAATAATTTTAATAGAACCTAGTTCTTTGAAATCAGAATGCAAAAGAGTATCAGAAGAATAATAAATTTTATTCTGAAAGCCCACATCTATAATTACAATGTGACTATTAAAACATGGTTTTATTTGTAAATATTACAAAGTTTAAGTAATTAAAAAATAATCAACAATGACAGGCAGTAGCTTCCTATTAGTATTACCATATTTTGAAATACACATTTGATCATCATATTGATTACTCATTGGGAACTGACTGTCTTAAGCTGGTTATTTTTAAGATAAAACTCAGGAAATAACTTTGACCTTTCCCCTAGCTGCCGAAAAGGAATTTAGATGGAAGATCTGATCCAGGAAGGGAGATAGCATCACATATAACTAGTAGAGGCCCAGTGCACGGATTCGTGCAGCAGTGGGGTCCCTCGTCCTGGCCAGTGGGGATCAGGCTGCCAAAACCGGCTCTCTGACATCTCCTGAGAGGCCGAGGGGTTCTGGATTGTGAGAAGGCACAGGCCAGGCTGAGGGACCCCACCACTGCACGATCAGGGCTGAGGAAGGACCCCAGGAGGGCTCCAGGGTGTGTCTGGCCCATCTGGCCCAGTCCCGATCCGCTGGACCCCAGCAGCAAGCTAACCTACCAGTCGGAGCTTCTGCCCCCTGGTGGTCAGGCTCATCATAGTAATTGATCAAATGGTCGAACAGATGGTCAGACACTTAGCATATTAGGTTTTTATTATATAGGACTAGAGGTCCAATACACAAAGATTCGTGCAAGAATGGGCCTTCCTTCCCCTGGCTGTGGGCACTGCCTTTGTACTGGCCCAGAGCCACCTTTCTGCCTTCAATCTGGCCCGAAGCTGCCTTTCTGCCTTCCCACGCTACCCACAGGCCCAGAGCTGCTGAGGTGGTGCAGAACGTCTGCATCATCGTCATGGCGACGACACAAGTGTTCCACCCCAGCCCCGGCCACTCAGTGCCTGCATATGCAAATTAACCCACCATCTTTGTTGGGTTAATTTGCATACTCACTCCTGACTGGCTGGTGGGCATCGTGAAGGTACAGTCAATTTGCATGTTTCTCTCTTAGTGTACTTTATTACTTTGTAAACTAGTATGTGGTATGAGGCCCACTGACCAAAGTCCTCTCTGTGTCCCATTGTTAAAGATGGCCCAGCAAACATTTGATCTTCCATCTCCATGTGAATTGCCTCCCAACCCTTTGAAGTCCCAAAATACAACCCCTGTCTTTCTCCTTAGCTCCATCTTGACATATAAACCTCAATTGCCCAACATGTCCTCATGTCTCCTATTTGTATGGCATGCCTACAAAGTACATCTGTAAAATACTTTTTACACTTTTTCCTGTTAATCTGTACCATGTTAATTTGATTGTTAGTTCAGCCAGAAGAACTTAGAAGGTGAGAAGGAAATTATTTTTTGAACCTCATAGTCCCATTGGCTCAAACTGACTCACAGGGCAGGTCTGATGAAATTGATAAGGACAGAAGAATGGACTTCACATATTCAGCTTCTAGCTTGCATGGGTCAATAATACCCAATTTGAAGATCTATGAATGTGAGTAGTCCCATTTTTCAGGGTGAAGCTGGGGTTCTGTTCCCATGTAGCTGGGGTGGGAGGAGGGATGCTTGCCAGTGACAAGAGTCATTTCACTGTAGGAGCTTAGATGTGCAGGTTTGGTTTGCATGCATAGCTATCTGCTGGTCTAAAAGACACAGTAATTCATTGAAGTCTCACAGCTGTTATTTTTTCAAAATTTGAAGAAGATCATGTTTCATTAGCACTAAGAAGCTATGAGCTATAACCCCCATATGGGTGGAAGGCCTTGAGCACTAAACAAAGAAAGAATAGATTTTTAAAAAATCTTTGTCAGACTGAGGTATGGAAAATCTGATAAGTGCTGGGGACAGAGAAAATTAGAATGATATGTTAAAGAAGTATTTATCTGAAAAAATTTGAAGTAACAGTCTTTAAAACTTATGAAAATTATGATTTCTTAGGAATTCTCTGTTTCACCTGGTTGAGCACATTATTAATATGAATTATGTAATCCTGTCTAAAGAAAAGAACCTGAAAGAGAAATGGCTTCATTTCTCCCATGGTAACTATTAGAAGAAAATGGAAAACAGTGCTCAATAGCATTTAAACTTGAAATGCTAAGAACAGCAATTGCCACTGAGAAGGTCTGTTAGTGGCCCAATATGGCGGTTGAAGATGAAAGTCAGGAGAGAAAAAGGAATTCCTAGATAAGAGTGCTTCTGTTTCCCAGAAACAATAAAGGAATATATTTATTCTCTATAAAGGAATATATTTATTCTCAAAAGGATCTGACTGAAGAACTGTGATTGAGGGAGGCAGTGGCATAGAGTAGTGGTTTTAAGAATGTGGTTCTGGAGTTGACTCTTTATAGTTAAAATGCTTAAAAGCTGTCTGAGTTAAAAATTGTGTGGTTTTGGGCAAATTGCTTAGTCTCTTTGCCCACAGATCCCTTATAGGTAAAATGATGATATTAATAGTTTCTACTTCATTGCATTGCTGTGATAAAATCATACAAAGCCCATAGAACAGTATTTGACTCCCAAAGGGCCTTTAATAAATCTTAGCTAAGAAAATACCAGGGATAAAATGAAAAGTTTATCCTTACACAGAATGTGGTGGAAATCTTGGGGACATTTAAGATATAGTGACAGTCAGAAGTATCATCTGGTTCAAACAGACCCAGCCAATTTACCACCAATCCCTCAGCAAATGACTGCAAACTCTAAGGAACTTGACAGAATTCTTGATTTCTCTTTCTCTGAAGTTTATCTTCATAGATCAGCTTTGATCCCAAGTGCTCTTCTTTTGAACTCTGTATGTGTATGGCATAGACAAAATTAGCCTCAGCCTCTCATTTAAGATCTCCACATAAATATTGATATTAAGTAATTGTCTAGGGTCAATGAAACACATCACGATCACGGAGTTTGTAGATATAACATGACACCAATTAAGATGGCTGGAAATCAGAAACAACTGTAAAACTTTTTAAAAGAAGGGCATGTGATGGCCATTATCTCTCAAGATGCTAATCCAGTCGGTGTAAGTTGAGACACAGATATGGAGATTTTAAAACATTTTATTGGATAGTTCTGATGGGCAAACTAGAACCACTGCTGTGAGAAGATACTCGCCTACTGATAATTACAACTGATATCCATTGGTTGCTTACCAAGTGCCAGGAACTACTCCACGTGGTTTACATGAATTCACTCTTTTGACCCTCAAGTCATCTAATCCTCACAGTGATCCTAAAAGATAGGCTGCTATTATCCTTCCATTTCACAGGTGAGGAAAATAAAGCACAGGGAGATTAAGTTACTTGCTCCAAGCAGCACAGCTAGTAAGAGGCCACTTATTGACTGAAAATTTAGGAAGCAAAACAATCTTTTGACATTCACTCTGAAGGAATCAGTGGAGATAAATTAGATGAGAAAAATTATCATTACTTATTATCTCTGTGGCACAGTGGGATTCTGTGTGGCACTGAAAGGAGCTTCTTGGGACAGAGCAGTGTGCTCCTGTCAGACCCTGCCAAGACCAGGACTAAGACTGATCAAAGACCAGGCATCTGGGGAAGTGCAGGCGCCAGGAGAAAGTCATAGGAGAAAAACTTGTAACATTCAAGTGATGCTTATCAGAGTCACGGTTCTTCAGGAAATAATTACTGTGCAGACTGGTTGGCTTTGAGAAAGGTCACCTACTCTTCCCCAAAGATAGCTGTCCTAAGTCTGGGGATTCAACTGAAGGACAAACTTGAATGCCTTCCAGCCTGAGTCTATGGGTTCTACTCAGTAACAGCGAAAAGTAAAGCAGCTAGAGAGATCAGTACCATCTAAGTTTGTAGGAGATAAGATGGGGTGAATCCTATAGACATATACATATCATATTTATGCTCATCTGATTTGGGCACAACAGCTGTAAAAACTTTACAGGTATTTTCAAATAAAATTATTTGCTGTCATTGTTCAGATATATTAATATATATTATATTACATATAATATATACTAATATATGTAAATAGATATATCAATTGTTAACATGATCTGAAGCAAAAAATGTGTGTTTTTTTGTTCAGAAACACATGCATAAACATACAATAATATATTTTTACCAAAATATTTTAATGTATGTGTGATATTTACTCTGTAACTATTTTAATTAATGTTTATCAATATCTCATTTACTCAAGAAATGGAACTTATAGCTAATTTAAATAACAACACATTTCAACCTTTGTTGTGAATGAGTTAATATAATTATTAAGGTAAATTTTAAGCTATGTGTTTCTAAAATAGTGAAATGATTCTTCACAACAAAGATACTCTAAAAATTTATTGGACTACACCTAAGTCTTTATTAAATAACAACCTTAAAACTTTTAAAATTTGTTTAGAAAAATTCTAGTCTTCTAAGTCCTGCCTTTAAAATACTTTAAAAACTATTTCTAAAATTTTGTGAATTTAACATAAACTGGTGGAAATTATTTATTGGAAACCTCTATGAGAATGAAACTAATTTCTGACTAATAAGTATGAGAAAGCAAATTTTAGAGAGTTAAATGTAAAGTTATGCCATGTTAACTCATGCACACAAAAAAGCAAAACAAGTTGTTTTATTTAACATTTCTGTGAACTATAATGTTTTGCACACTGTATAACCAGTCAAGCACATTCAGGTTTTTTAAAAAAGCTCTATCATTGGTCACAACCCTTTTGAATATAAATGTAAGGCAAACCTGGACAGTTCATGCCCATCTAGGTATCATGTCACGGTCTAAAAACCATCAATTCAACATCTCACCTATTGAAAAATAATTTAAATCTTCACAAAAGGCACTAAAACGGATAACCCAAGTTGTTCATTCCTATCACATAACGAAGTGTTACTGTCCTGTAACTGGAGAACTTCAATCTCTATGTATCACTCTCACCCTAAAATGAGTTTTCTTGCTTTCAGCTGCAGCCTTTCACATCTATCCTTTCTCCTGAAAGTCATTTTCTAGACTTCCTTTTCTTCTGAAAGTCATTTTTAAAATCTCAACAAATCTAAATTTGTTAACCCATAATTTGTTTAAGATAAGAAAAGTCACTGAGCCAGGAAAATAAGTGCTGTGTGAGTGTGTGAATATTTGCAATTGTTTCCATTGTACTACTCATATATACAAAGAACCTTATTCTTTATGGCTGTACCTTACTGACAAAGCCTCACTAAAGTAAGCCCTGCATCCACTGCTTTCAACCATTTCACATCTCCAGTGGTTGCCACTTATTTAAGGACTGCCAAAACCTGAGTCCAGGTTGTTTGGTGATGTTAAGCATGGTAGACCTGTACTGCCCAATGATAGAAGCTTGTGGCTACTGAGTCTTTGAAATATATAGCTATTCCAAATTGAGATGTCCTACAAGTGTAAAATATATCCCAGATTTTGAAGACAGTATAAAAACATAATATAAAATATTTAATTGAACATATTTCATTGATTAGGCATTGACATATTCCTGTATTTGATATATTGAATAAGTTAAATTGTATACTATTGAAATCAAGTTCACCTATTTCTTTTTAGTTTTTAAAAGTGAACCTGGAAGAAAATGGAATGGCATGCATGGCTCACATTTGTGGTTCAAATTAGACTCTTACTGGACAACTCTGTAGACTATTACCACTTTCAGAACTCAGAGGCTGCGATGCAAAAACAATAGCACTTGGGGTGTTTAAGTTCATGAGGAAAAACAAATTGACTGTCTCCTGCCTAAGAGATGGTCAGAAACAAAGCCCAGCTGGACTTTGTCTCCTCTGTAATTTTTAAAGCTGGTAGAATGTTTATTAAAAGTAACATGTTTATATCTATAAAGGCATTTTTATACTCAATTTAAAAAATACAACACTTTCTATCATGGCTATAATCATATAGGGTTATTTTGAAGCCAGCATGTTGATTCCACAGTGCTGAGATTCTGAGGAGAGCCACATATTTATTTTCAAGTGTCTGAACAGACATATTTCCTTCAGTGGGGGCAGAGAGAAGCTTAACTCTGACTCCACAACAATTGGCGGGGTCAACAGCTGTAATCACAGTAGACATCAAGTTTTTGAGCCTTGACTTGCCAGGCAAAGGGGATTGCTCTACATGAAGGAGGTAATTTCATGCCTGAATAGCCCTGCACTATTAAATCAGAAAATTGAGTTACAGTGCTCTCACATCATGGACCCTGCTGCAAGCAAGCCCGCCTCCAAGGAGCCTGTGATGGCATTTCATCCAGAACAAGGCAGTGGAAAAAAACACACACAAGAAGGAAACCAAACAAGATGTCTTTTGTGATCAGCCACTTTTGCTTAATAATCTATTATTTTCACCCTTTTTGTTGTTTTCATATAAAAACTCAAGCAGCCTCATTATAGCTATAAAAATGTGACTTTTTTTCTGTGAGGTGAGGCGATGGTTACTAATGTTGGTAAAACAGCTTTTCTTAATCACTGAAGCATTCTCCCCAGACCACACCTTAGTAGGGTGGCACAGTACAATGTGGTCAGACTTCTAATATTTATTGAGATGGAAGTTGACATCATGCTTATCATTAGCATTTCAACTCCATTTTTTTGGTAAATTCACTTCTTATCTCACTTTTTATCTTTTTTTTTCCTATTTATCATTGAGAATGTCTCCATTCTCTCTATAAATGCTATTGTTGGAAAGGTCAGAAAGTATAATTATTTACAGAAGAGAAACAATTTATCTCAATCTGAAATGTTTCCAACATATGACCTCATTCAAAACTTTTGTTTTTATGAGATAGGATTATTAAATCTGTTTTTGAGATCAGGAAACTGAGGCAAACTAAGTAAATGATTGATACAAGACTATTACAATTAGTAAGTAAAGAAACCAGAGAATTAAAAAATACTTTAGAGCTAGGTCAAGGTGCAGAAAAATAAAACATCATATTTTGAGTGTTTGAGTGTGAGATAATGCTATGTATTTTAAGGATAAAATAAAGTAAAATATGCTTAATTTTTCTACAATTATTTTTTTAAGATATAGGCGAACACAAATAAGAAAAGTCATATCTTACTTCATTTATTATATACAAGTACATATGAAATATTCACCAATTTAATTTAGTAATAGTCTGCTGTTTATTAAATGTTTTTTTGCTGTTCAGAGATGAATATGCTTATCTTTTTCAGCTTTAACATTAATAAACACTAATTAACTTACATGCAAGACTTCAGCTGGGTTCATAATCATAACTTTTTGTGCTTTGTTTTCCCAGCTGGCAGTCAGCTTAGTAATAGATTTTATTTTTATTAACATGGATACATTTTATACCTATAATTTATAACTTTTAATAAACCTCATTTTAAACATCTTGTGACAATGAATCCCTGTAGTACTGTATACATGTGTATTTTGTCTTCTTAGTAGCCACTCCCTTTCAGAGACAATACTGCTCTTTATTTGGGGATTATCAGCAGCCCATATGCATGTTTATGGTCTGGGTGAGGACTGCCATGACTCCTGGTTCTGATCATTACTCTTTGTGGTCCAGAGTGTTTGTCTGACCAAAGGTGGGCCAATGAGAGCCTCCCTTGTGATTTCTGGACATGTGTCAGGGAAGTCAACTTACTATTAGATAAACAATATTTGGTTCTTCACTAATTTTTAAGACTAAAGTTTAAGACTGTTCGTTTATTACTGATAGTGGGAAAGAAGAATCCTTAAGGACTTCAGAATGGAATCAACATCACAAAAGCAAACATAAATCAGACCTTTGAGGCTCAGACCAATTCTAATCTTATATATAGAACAGCATGGCAACTTTCAAACATTCAGAAATACTTTCACCATATTCACACAAACAAAAAAACACACAACAGTAGTAACCTGTGCTTTTGCCATTTGTGCAACTAGAGATGCATGGAAGACAGAATAAAGTCTTAAATGTTCTTAAATAATACAATAATTCCTGGACTTTATTTGACATTCATAATATTAGCTGAGATATCAGAGAAATGACTAAAATGGTGAAATACTGTTCATATTAAGTATTTTTCTGTAATTCACTATTTTTAACATAAGAAAAATCATTGTTGACAGTCTCCAAGAGACATGCAAATATAACATGCATTAATCCTGGATCAAATTAGAAAATAAATCATTTCTACTTGTACTTATCCAGTAGCTATTTCTAGTGAACTGAAAAACGTGTTTTACCATTAAATTTTAAATAGCTTTATCTCATGTTTTGAAAGTTTATCAAACTAACTGGCTTTAAAAAGCAAAACGGCATTGCTTCATATGAAGTTTTAATGATCCCTTTGGAGAAGGCAGATATTCATTGTAAATCAACTAATGAAACCTAAAATTGTTAATTTACTAAAGTACTTAGTACGCCAGAGAGGAAAATGTTAATGTATGGGGAGAAATGTTATAAATGTTATTAAATAACTGTCTATTGGTAGTAAAGGCAAAGAATATTTTCTGTAAAAAAAGTATTTTCCTTTTAAGGAATATATTCTTATTTTGTTAATTTGCCTCTGGATTCTAATCTTAGTTCTAAAACCTATTCTATTAAATGCTTTACTGTCAATATAGTCTACAGGACATAAGAAAATGACTCATTATACAACAATAAAAGATGAACTAAATACAAAAGAGTTCGATACATTGTATATTTGTTTTATCATTAACATGTTTACATGTTTATAATGATCTACAGTTACTGATATCGTAAGATAGCCATGATATTAAATGCAGAGCAACTTAAAAAATATCAATAAAAATCTAAATACTACACAGATGAATTATCTAGTTATATATACAAATAGAGATATCTATATAAAGATATTAGTTTAGAAAAATAAGATGGGAATTATGAATGCAAAATTTTAACTATGCTTATTTTGAGTGGTGGTTTTTAGATTCTTTATTACCTGATAATGAATTTTTGGAAAATTTTATATAAAATTTTAAGATAGTTATAATCATAAAAAAATCTATTTGCTTCGACAAATACATATAGCTATAAAAATTTGTACTCTTTATTAATAAGTTATAAATGTAGATATTAAAAAACAATACTTACACCAATTTTTTAATCTGTTTGTTAACCTGAGAAAAAGAACCATAAAGAAACAAGGAAAGAAAAATGAACTTCCAAAATATACTTAACATTTTAGTTAGGTTAAAGTAATAGAAGATTAAAGAACAATAATTACATACATTCAGCCTTTTATTTTTAATGTTCAGAAAAACAATTTTCATGTTCAGAAAAACAATTTTCATGTTGCAATGAGTCTGTATGTATTTTTAAACAGCTTAAAATAGTCACCAAACAAAAAGCACAAAACCTGAAATGATTATGAGAAGGCTATAGATGTCACAAATTATTTTTCACACACTGATGCCTTCAATGCCATCTGCATTGCGTGTGTTTGGGTTGGTTTAAATGACTTGATGACACCTTCATAAATTCATATTCATGCTGAGTATGTCAATTGCACTACAAACTAAGCAGCGTATTTCTGTCAATTTTGCTGTGAAATTTGTTTTCCAATCAAGCACATAATAAAATGCACACTAAGTCAGCTATAGAGAAATGTGTGTCCAAAAAGGTCTGCCTCCCAAAGTATTTAACTGGATACGCAGTCAGGTTAACAAAGAGAATTATGCCAGAGTTAACGCTCTTCAAGATTTCCATCATGAATGAGGGTCCCAAACCAAAAGCAGTGACACTTTAAGTGTCTTTTTTTGAAAAGCTGCTTTGCCTGGATCTGAAATTACAGCTGAAGCCTCTTTAACTTTTAATGTCAGATGAAAGAAACAGCCATTGAAAACCAACATTTGGTATATCTTCATGGCCTATTTCAGAATAAAAAAACAACAAATCCAAGGCATTTTATTTTATAATGAGTTATTAGCAAAGTCCTTTGACACTCAATCCTGCAATCCTGAAAAAATATCACCTTTTAAGGAATTATCTCCCACATTTTATATAAAATCCTCCACCCTCTTTTACTTTGTGCGTACTTATAATTTTAAAATGAATATGAGAAAACCTACAAAAACTTAGATCATGTGTGCAAATTACCACCAATTTCCCGTTTGGCAATTGAATTCTAAAGAAATCAGGCTGAAGAATAACATTCATATTTCACATGCAGATTCATCCACCCATTTATCCATGTACCTATTTGTTCACCTAGCATTTACTGAATATTTACTATATACTGGAAGAACAGAGATAAAGAAAATATAATTTGCATTCTAAAGGAGGGAAACAGATGTGTAAAAAGTAATCATAATAAACTGTGTGCCCAGCAGGTGTTGCTCAGTGGTTGAGCATCAACCTATGAACCAGGAGATCAAGGTTAGATGATTCCTGGTTGGAGCACATGTCTGGGTTGTAGGCTTTATCGCCAGGAGGGGGTGTGCAAGAGACAGCTGATCAATGATTCTCTCTCATCACAGATGTTTCTATTTCTCTCTCCTCCTCTCCAAAATCAATAAAAATATATGTATTTTAAAAAAAATAACTGTGTAATGGGTGCTATCAAAAAGGTATAAACTGAGTGCCCTGTGAGGGGTAGGTACTAATGATCATACCTGGTATAGAATTAGGGGATAGAAGGTATTAGAAAAAGTTTCAGGGGAAGGAGATAATTTGTTGGGTTATGAAGGGTGAGGGGGTAGAGGGGTGTTGCCAGGTGGACTTGGCAAAGAAGGGACGTGGCAAGCTAAGGGAACAGCATGGCAAAGGGGTATGCCAGTAAGAGAAAACTGAGTGCTCTAAAAACCCCAAGGTGGTTCTGCATGTCTGGATCCTAAGGCACTTGAGGGGCAGTGGCTGAAGGTGAACTTAGACTGCCTGAGAAGTTATAAATGATTCCAAGGCATTTAGCCTGGAATGTCAGTAAAGGATGTTAGGAAGGGAGCCATATGACCATATTTGCATTTAGAAGATAATTCTAGCAGACTTGTGAAAGAAATTGGAGCTGGCTGAATGTGGAAGGAAGTTGACCGCAAAGCTGGTGACAGGGAGATAAATTAAGAAGCTATTGCAAACCCTCAGGCAGCAAATGATGAGGACTGTGTGACTGTAAGACTGGAGGGAGAGGAATATGTAGTTGATAGAATGAAGGACGCTGGCTATCTGGATATGCAGTGAGTGAGACAAAACATGCAAAGTTTTGAGTTATTTTCTGACTTAGCAGTTCCCATGCTTTAGACATAGTTTCTTCACTCTATATTATATTTCCCATTTGAAAAATTCCTGCCAAATATGTCAAATGCCAGAGTAGTCAGACATAATCGCAGTTTGGGCTAGTGATTCTAAGTTCCAGCTTTGTCAGGAAACACTTGCTACCTCCTCTATCCTGTGCTTATATGAACTCAAGCAAGTTGCTTCCATCTCTTAGCACCCATCCCATAGAAGATGTGAACGAGCTAGAATAGGCAAGGCACATAGCATGGTACCTAGACCATCTGAGAAATGACCAGAGCTAGGCATGATAGCATTAGCCCCTTCACTGAGCATTCTCAAGAGCAAAGGACTTCAGTTTTTGAATTAATTTAATTCTATTTCTACTCTTAAAACTTACTTTTGGATTATTTGAGTAATTGTTTGTGGGGACTTTCAGCATATACATCAAATTCCTAAAATGGCAACTTGGGTGTTGAAGCAAACTACTCACTGTGGAGAATTACCATACTAAAAATCTAGCTCAGTGTTGGCAGATCCATTTAATATAGTTTAATTTTTGTAGCAGTTTTAGGTTTAGAGAAAACATGAGCACAAAATACAGGGTTCCTGTGTACCATCTTTCCCTCTACACCCTATCTCCTCACCACAGTTTCCCCTATTATTAATATCGTATACTAGTGTGGAACATATGTTACATCTGCAGAGACAACAGAAATACATCATTAGTAACTAAATTCCATTGTTTACATTAGGGCTCACCTGTTCTGTTGTACGTTCTATAGGTTTTAACAAGTGTGTGATGACAGGTACCTACCAGTACAGTATCATGCAAAATAGTTTCATTGCCCTAAAAATCCTCTGGGCTCCACCTATTCATCTCTCTTTTTGTAGCTCGAAACCACTGATTTTTTTTTTTTACCATTTTTATAGTTTTGCCTTTTCCAGAATGTCATCTATTTGGAATCATATAATGTGTAGCCTTTTTGAATTGTCTTCTTTCTCTTAACCATAGACATTTACAGTTCCTCCGTGTCTCTGCATGGCTTGAGACCTCATTCTTGTTATCACTGAGTTGAATAATAGTCTATAGTCTGGATGTAGCCCAGAAAATTAACTTTTCTTTTTCTTTTTTCATGAGACTAAAATTCTAGGTTCTTTTGAACATGAAGTCATTCAATGCTTATATATTGACAACTAATTCAGGTTGTTGTTACTATTGTTTACCATTGTCTGTGTCTGTTAAAAGACATATCCCTTGGTCATATTCCCAAAATTATAACTCAATAGAGCAGAAGGAGGCTCATAAATTTGCACATCCCATGGTTCCCAGCCAGTGCAGATGCTGCTGGTCCCTGGCCCACAATTTGAGTAACATGGATCTAGATCATCTAAACTATAAATCTGACCTAAGAGGAGATTTTGGATAAAATTAAATCACTGAAAGTATTCTCAGAATAATTTTTCCTTTTGCTTTAGTTGACATGTTAAAAAAGATATACTAGACATTATTTTTAACTTCCACATTTGAGGAATATATAAAGAGAACAATTAACCATAAAAGAAACACAACAAAATAAAGGGACATTCCCATCATGACTGTTTCCCCTTTCTTGCTTTATATAACAGCATTCATGCCATTATTCCTAATAGATTTTTAAACCTAAGTAACTGCTTTCTCATTCTCTTAGTACCAAGGATTCTTAAAATGAGCATTTATTAATTAAATTAAATGTTTTTCTGTGCTGGAACTTGAACAAGAATAATCTGGATCATGCTGATTACAAGAGCCAGATATTCTCCATAACAATGAGATAGAAGTTCTAATACAAAATAGGAAATAGTCCTTTTTTTCCACATGTATGTGTGTATAATCTAAGTAGCACAGTCCAAGGCTGTGATTATCACTTCTACCTCTCAGAGGAATCATTGTCACAGGGTTGTTGTTTTTTTTTGTTGTTGTTGTTGTTTTTTAAAATATATTTTATTGATTTTTTTACAGAGAGGAAAGGAGAGAGATAGAGTTAGAAACATAGATGAGAGAGAAACATCGATCAGCTGCCTCCTGCACGCCTCCTACTGGGGATGTGCCCGCAACCCAGGCACATGCCCTTGACCTGAACCAAACCTGGGACCTTTCAGTCCGCAGGCTGATGCTCTATCCATTGAGCCAAAGCGGTTTCAGCGAGTTTTGTTTTTTTATCCTGGTTTCTACTTCCCCCAAATAGGGCTCAGGGTAAAAATCAGGGATTCATGAGCTTAGATGGGAAAAATATATATGGTTCATTAATTTCTAAATGAGAAACTGCAGTTACTTTTACTATAAATGTAGGCAGCAAACCATGGAAATGTTGCAGTACCTGTTACTTTGACACAAATAATAATCATAGACATTTTCAACATCACATCACAATTGCAGGCATCTGGGATTATCATCTATGATTATCACTATTTTGAAAATCTGATGGTTATCAAAAGTACCTCAAGGTAGAGGTAATATTGCAGAACACACTATTCTTTTATAGGTGTATTTCAAAATATTTTGGTGACTATATTTCAATATAATTGGGTTCTTTTTTATTTTACTCCTATTTTACACATTCCAAGAAGGTGTCCATAGGTTTAATCAAATTGCACAAGTATGACCCTTATATCATTCCTGTTACAAATCCATACTAAGGAAAGCAATGGCTTTAATTATTCCATCCAGAATAGTTCTCAATTCTAGCCTTTGATGAGTGCCTCTCATATTCAGTATCTATATTGGAAATGTGACTATTAAGACAATAGAAAGACACAGGGCTTTCTGAATGAAACTTAGTATGTTGAAAATGTCCTGTTATGTGGTCAATGTGGATCTCTATAAATTGAGTTGACCACAGTATTTAACAGAACAGTTGAAATTAACAGATCAGCTATGTCACACACTGATGTATTTGCTGCATAAACTAAGCTGCTCCAGAAAGTGAAAAAGAAAGATAAAATTAAAATTATTCAAATCATTAGTTAAGTTTCTAATAAAGGTACATAATTATCTGGTAAGACTATGCAGATGTTTGTTGCACTGGTTCATTTCAAATACTGGGAGACCCAAATTTACAACATGTTTAATCAAACCAACATAATGATAGGAAATATTATACATGACTTGCTTAGAAAAAATACAATGGTTATTATAATCACATTGAAATGAAATAATATCAACTCTAGTATTCATATGAACTTATGATAATTCTCTTTTAAATATGCAGAGACTTTTTAATCAAGCATATGAAAAGCAATAGCATTATGCTGACAAGAAGAATGTACTTATTTCTCCAAGGCTAAAAACATCTTCTTATAATAAACAGATATGCAGCCAGAAAAAATGTAAACCATTGTAATCACAATTAAAAATTAGAGAGCAAAAACAAAAGTTCCACTTTCACAACTGCTTAGAATCTTAAGAACACTTCAGCTTTATATCTCAATGCTAAATCCAAAGAATTAATAAATAAAAAGTCAAGTTTTCTTTATATGCTTATAATAGAGGAAAAGATATATTTTTACATGTCTTCAAATAAATCTACTAAGAGTCAAATACTTCTACTAGTTTTGCTTAAAAACTTCCTTTGACCAGAAATAATTATTTTAAACAAGTTAATGTTTTTTATTTTATTTTTTCATATATTTTTATTGATTTCAAAGAGGAAGAGAGAGGGAGAGAGAGAAAGAAACATCAATGAAGAGAGGGACTCATTGATCAGCTTCATCCTGCACACCCTGTACTATGAATAGAGGCCACAACCTGGGCATGTGCCCTGACCGGGAATCGAACCGGGACCTCCTGGTTCATATAGGTCTATGCTCAACCACTGAGCCATGCCAGCTGGGCAATGTTTGTTTTTTAAATTTTGTTTGTCTACTCCATTTAATGCTTTTCAACATGCTCATGGAACTGTATGTAATCTTAGAAAATCCTGATATTTATCTCCCTAAATGTCCTATTTAATAAAAATCCTATATACCCTACGCTTCCCTTATTTCTCAGTCTATTTCAACTCTATAGATTGGTGTCAACTTTCTGCTTGGCCCAACAGATTTTGTCACCTAGGTTAGGACTGCTTTGCCTAGTTCAGACTGCGGCTGCAACTGTATCCTTCCCTGTTCCCTTCCCTTGAACACTGGCATTCCAGAAGGAGTTTGCAAACATGGAGGCATCTAACTCTTCTCTACTTGTCTAGCTGAAACTACTTTTAGACCATCCAACCTATCAGTGTAGATACTGAGACTGCACAAGTTCAATGAATCATAAATTCTCTTATAAGGGTAAGCTACAAAAAATCATATACTATAAACATACTTCAACTAGATTATGTCTATATAACTTAAGTTCAAAGAACATTTTTATTGGGAATGCTCATTTCAAATTGACCCTCAGAAACCCTCTTTATTTGGTAAAGTTAGTTAAAACTCAGTTTTTCAGGAATCCAGATTCATAATTGATGTTCAAACTGAAGGACAAGTAAAATTAAAACTCACTTGATTAGCTTGACATTGTGTATGTATTTCATTCTTGTATTGACCATAAGTAGCAAGCCTACTAAGTAAAAAGGTAACAGGATAGTACATAATTAATGAAAATTTCATAGCAGAGTTATCATAACCCACAATTTACCACCACTTCCACAAATGGATTATATTATTAGTGACTCACAACAGGCCAGCAGTACAAAACTCTCCAGTGGAATAATCTTGAAATAGCTGAGAAAAACAAGCTGTGAAGCTGAGAAACAGTTTAGCACTTATGCATTCATCCTTCACTGCTGCTGCCTTAATAAGACATCCAGGAGCTTGCATTTCAAAGTCAATGACCTCAGAGTGTCCAAATTATACAAACTAGGTTTGTATCCTATCTGTCTCTTCCAATTATTAACTGTACAGTTTGGGGCAAGTCTCTTAACCTCTCCAAACTTTGTATTTCCCATCTGTGAAATGGGTTATCATCTGACTTGCCAACTCATGTGCTATTTTGTAGTTCAACTGAGATGTAGTACATAAAACAAGTTTATAGACTAAACGCATACCAATTTACAATCTAGTTGTCATACATATGAGATTTCAAGTTGTAGAGAAATGGTAGGAGGCAAGTGAAATTGAGGACAAGTTCCAGCAGGTAGTATGAAGCCCTTCCCGTTCACACGGCATCATGGCTCATGTCAGTGGTGGGCTCGAGCTGGCCAGACCAGCTCTCAAGAGCTGATCTGTGCATCTAATTCTTCTCTACTTCCCATCCAATGATGTCAAGTAGTATCTTAAAATCTCTGTGTGTGTTTGAGTGTGCATGTATTTGTATGTATGTATGTACTCACATACCCAAACACACATGCATGCACATACACACTTACCTTTTAAAATGTATTTCTGTCTCTCTTTACATATTAAAATTCAGTACCCCCAATTTTATTCTAATACCACAGGGTCCATTCCAGTTTTTCTCTTTCCATCTTTTTCTCTCCCCTTTGTGACAGTAAGAAGCCTGCCCTATTGGATCAAGTCAATTGTACGCATCACCTCAGTTGTGTTCACACAAATGAGCTCTGCAGCTAAGCTTATGGCACCACTCCAGCCTTATGTGGCCATCTTCCTCCCTCTACCCATGTTCTGACATGTAGTTCTGGACTACCCTGCCACTCAGTAGCCCTCCTCACCCAACCCAGGCTCCACCATTCTTCCCTGGGTCAGCTCCCAAATGGACAACCTGCTCACTCAGCTCCCCATGCCAAATGCTTCTCCCCACCTGTAGAATTTGACCTAATGATATCCTTTCATGACAGCTCCTAAATGGACAACCTACTCACCCAGCTCCCCATGCCAAACACTTCTCCCCATGCATTGATGCCAGCATACCCAATTTGGTTTGCAACTACATACTGGCTGGGACCCTGTGAAATCACTCTTCATCTCACCCAGACTTCTTAGCATTCTGTTCTGGGAAGTCCTATGAGGATGCCTTTCTCAAGCTCCTCAGGTTCTAACATGCTATGCCAGGCCACTTCCTATGAGACTGCCATCCCAGACTTGTATAAGTTCTGATACCCCATGCAAATTCACCTTTCTACAAGGACTGTCTCCTCACCCTGTTGGACTCTGATGCTCATGTGATTGCCCTCCTTATACTCTAGCAGTGGTTCTCAAACGTCCTAATGCCGTGACCCTTTAATACAGTTCCTCATGTTGTGGTGACCCCCAACCATAAAATTATTTTCGTTGCTACTTCATAACTATAATTTTGCTACTGTTATGAATCATAATGTAAATATCTGTGTTTTCCGATGGTCTTAGGCTCTACAGCAGCGGTTCTCAACCTGTGGGTCGCTAGCAGGGTCACCATTCAGAAATGCACCATTCAGATATTTACATTATGATTCATAACAGTAGCAAAATTACAGTTATGAAGTAGCAACGAAAATAATTTTATGGTTGGGGGTCACCACAACATGGGGAACTGCAGTAAAGGGTCGCGGCATCAGAAAGGTTGAGAACCACTGCTCTAGGGGCTCTGACACCTTACGCCACAAATGGGTGCCTTTCTCACCTGGCATGGCTGACCATGGCCCACCACTCATGCTCAGCCCTACCTAATAGTTTTTGGACTAAAATTTTTAAGACTAAAGGGGGAATGGAATGAAAGGGAAAAGGGAAAAACCCTTTGCTTTATTTTGAACACAAAGGAAAAGCTTACTCTTGTCACTCTCCAAACCTCAAAGAAGAGGCTGCCTTTCTTTTAACCTTTCAGACATTTGAACTAATTCCTACAAGTTGTTTAATCATCAAAAGCTTAATCAGTACTAAAATACCTCTATCAACCTTAGAATACAATTTCTTAAAGTGGTATATATGTGTGTTGTAGAAACAGATCAATCAATCATGTTAAGTTTTCTCATATACAGTGTGTTCCCTGAGTTCTTTTCTCTTTTCCTCATCTAGAATGTGAACTCCACAACGGCAGGGAACATGCCTAACTCACATTGCAATCACAGGATCTTGCACAGATCCTGGGACCTGGTAGGCTCCAAAAATATTTAGTGAACAAGTTAGTTGAGTTCCTTTAGACCCTCTTTCAGGACAAATAGAAAGCTATTGTATTTACGCTTGTGAGACTACAAGAGAAACTGACTACATACCACACTTAGGTCATGGCATGCAAACTTCTCACAAAGAACCTTCAATAACAGCCGCCTTGTGCCCAAGATCACAAGCAAAAAGTGGCTCTGCCCAATACTCTGTTGAGCTTATAATCAATAGAAAATTGTCTGCCACCTGCGGAGTTTGACCCAACAATATCCTTTCTAGTCAGGTCTTCTAGCAGCCTTTCTCTTTGTGTAATTTTCTTCTCAGCTTGGAGCCCTCATCTTGGTTTAATTTCACTTTCTCTAGCCAAAAACTACAATCAGTACCCCTTGGTGATGTTTCTTTTAGACTGCTTCTTCATCTCACAGAAAGATCCAGAATATCTCCTACCTTTGCTCACTGTAAGGAATTATCTAACCAAATTCTTTGTAAGACACAAATATTTGATGCATATATTAAAAAGTAAAGGAATATTCTTTGTTAGAGAGATCCTATCTTTGTCTATCCCCTATATTATAAAAAATAAATGTGAAAATATGGCATTTGTGTAGCCCCTACCAAGTTCTCCCAGAAAGCATCTGCCACAGCCAGACTATCATTGAAACATGTGCATCTCATGTATACCTCATGTCTTTCAGCCTCCTGTCTTCTGGGCTTCAGTTTTGTGATACAGTCTATTAAGCACACAGTTGAAGCAATTTACTTCTGTTAAAATCACTCACCGCTGAACTGACTCCCAGATAACAGAAACTGTTTATAAGAGACACTAAATGTCTTTTTAAAAGCTATTATGTTATTTTGGAATTGCACATGACACAAAGATATAGCAGTTAAATAGACATTTCCCCACATATACACATTGGTGGTTCTTCCACCAATAAAAAATTTCTTTTAACTTAAATTCCAGTTATATGAAGATTTTTCTCACTCAAATTGTTTTTGTTTGTTTGTTTTCTGATATAGATTATCAATCTTTTGATGGAAATCACAAATTTTTTCAAAAAAATACATTTGATTCTGATATATTGCTCAGCATTCTTTTCTTAGAACCTGATTCTCTTGGCTGTAGCAAGAGCTTATAACAAAAATATTGAAAAAATGTTCTTCCAAGTGTTATTTGCTGTTGTGTAATTTTCATTGTCAAAGGCAGTAAACATTTAATGGTCTTATCTCATCCTCGATTGCCTGAATTTGGGGGATGAAATTGTCCAATTTTCCCTTTACTCCCAATGCTAATCTCATCATTATTTATCCTCTACCCTTTGAGTTTTTTTTTATTTGAAATTGACACCATCTGTCTCAGCCACCCACTTAATCATTCCTGTTGTTCCCACTAGTTTCCACCCCCACCACAATGCATACCAATTCTGAACTCCCTAAAATGATATCACAGCAGTATTCACATTTCTTTTTATTTTTACTCCAAGGTCCATTTCAATCATCTGATCTGGAGATGCATTTGACATCAACTTCTAGATGCCTTAAATGCAGACATATCTATTCTAGTTGAATACTCATTAATAGTACAGTATATATTCACTAGACCTCCGGTTTACATTTATTGAACAAAGCACACTGCAGTATTTCCTTTTATATTGTTATTTTATTTATTTTTTGTTAATCCTCACCCAAGGATATTTTTCCATTGATTCTTAGAGAGTGTGGGAGGGAGGGAGGGAGGAAGGGAGAGAGGGAGAGAGGAAGAGAGGGGGGAGAGAGAGAGAAAGAGACATGGATGTGAGCAGACACATCTATTGTCTCCTACACACACCCTGACTAGGGCCAGGTTTTGAGTCTGCAACCAAGGAACATGCCCTTGACTGGAATTGAACCCAGTACCCTTCAGTCCAAGGATTTGATGCTCTTATCCATTGAGCCAAACTGGCTAGAACCACACTGCAGCATTTCATAGATATTTATGCTTTCCCTTTATAATCTTAATCCTTTTCCTTGCTCTGTACATATTACAGTGTCCTCTGACCTCTCAACGAACTCAAATAAGGAACATCAGGAAGAGCACAACTATAGAGTCAGAGAGTCTTGTACAAATTCTGGTTTTGCAACTTATATATTATCTGATAACAGATAAATGTGAAAATGTAAAATGAAACAAAAATATTCTCTTTCTTAGTATTTCAACAAGTGTCAAAATTGAGGCCAGCTAGTGTTAAGTAACCCAAGTTCTAAAAGAAACTACTGGAAAAACAGCAAAACTGATACTGTTACTGTGAATCTTTGTCACCCAAAATTCAGCTTCAATGAAAGAAGAACAGGAAATTGAAGAGGAGTTCAATGAAATAAGGGAATTCAAAGGCATTGGGTATATGGTGGTATTTCCCACCTCTGGGGCAAGGGAGAAAAGTATTGCTCGCTTATCAAGCCAAATGACAAAATTTTTAAGATACTCATTCTCAGAGGCTGTGACTGTCTTTCAAAGATCAGAATCTCATTTTATGCATGGATGTTTATTGGCTGTAAGACTGGAACCTGAAGTGATGCTTTGGGCCATAACAGAATGCAA
This sequence comes from Corynorhinus townsendii, assembly GCA_026230045.1. NCBI lineage: Eukaryota > Metazoa > Chordata > Mammalia > Chiroptera > Vespertilionidae > Corynorhinus > Corynorhinus townsendii. Next base: position 61,901,171 of record JAPDVU010000005.1, read on the forward strand.
TGGAAAAGTACTTGGGGAGCTGTGATTTCCTTGGTGCAAGGCAGGAGGCATTCTAGAGAATCCATAAGGTCTTGCAGAGGGGAGGGGGGTACAGTGAAGAAGTGCATTTGCACCTTTTCATGTGGCATGGCACCATGAATTTCTAAGGCAAGTGGACATGGTAAGCGGTAGCTGTACTCAAGTCCTCTCAATGGGATGGTGCTCTGTAGAGCTGTCTGCTGCGGCAATGGGACCCAGAAGCAAATGCTTGGGTGGTTAGTTGCCTGAAGCAGGAACTGAGCTACAGAGACTGAAAGAAATCAGCTGCGAGTCTTTGGTCCCTGTTAGCAATTGATAGTGAAGAAGCCTCCAAAACGCCCCTCATTCAAAATGAAAACCTGGATGCCTGCCACACTGGAGAGTATGATGACCACACAGTATTAGCCAAAATTTAGGCTGCACCATTTACTACTTAAAAATGAGTCTACTAGCTTAAAATGGCTAGAAAACTGCAGATAAGTCATCCAAAGCCTAGAAAGGAAGATCTGGCAGCAAGTTCAGAATAAATTACAGGAAAAAGCCATTTCTAATAGTTCATCCACCACCACCCCCAAGTGTCTTTTGTTACCTCAGGTTCCTTAATTATAGAATGAGAGTAATGCCATTTATTTTTTAAACCTAATTTGAGTTTTGGAGAGGAGGAGGAAAGTTTGAGCATCTATAAGCACCTAACATAGTGAGTTGTATCCGGTTGTTTCTTAATAAATGGAAGCTAAGGATCCCCCAACTCTAAATTTAACATTTTGTTTGTCCTCTCTTAGGTATCACAAAACACCAACTACTTCCATTTTGCTCTGTTCTTTTACAAAGCACACTATAATAATTCCCAACACTGAACTAATTCCAATTTCCATTTTCCTTACTCTGCTCTAGGCTAGACTGCATGGCTGGGGAAAAAAGAAAAAGATAACAGAAATGCTAACTCAGCTCAATTAAAATCTACACTTCTTTCACTATGTCACTATTCCTCTGAAAATCTGTAACAGTTTTCTTTTTATTACAAAATCAAGTCAAGCTTTTCTGCCTGTCACATCCTCTGTATACTAACAATATATCTCACCATTCATTAATTTATAAATTCATTCAACAAATATTTATTGAGTATCCACCATACAGCAAAAATTCTTCTAAGAGCAAGGGATAAAACAGAGAATAAGACACAGAGAGAACTCTACATTCAATAAACTTATGTTCTAGGGGAGGAAGCAGGTAAAAAAGAAGATGAATAAGTAAAACCATTTCTCTTTCGGTAGACAGTAGTATAAAGGAAAGAGAGAGAGCATGTCATTATTGAGTGTAATTTTATGTAATGTACTCAGGGAAGAACTCAGAGAGGAGGTGACATTTGAGTAAATACCATGAAGGGAAGGGAATAAATCATGTGTATATTCAATCCAAAAGCCCTGAAGTGATGATATTCTTGGTGTGCTTCCGTATTCACAACTGAAACTGAATAAGAAAGTGGATGAGCACTAAGGCAGAGTGTGGGAGAAGTAATGGAAAGATAGATCCTGTAGACTCTTGTAGGTGACTGAAAGGATTTTGGCTTTTACACTAAAGGAGATGCAAAGCACTGAAGAGATTTAAGAAAAGCAGTAGCACAAACTCACATATTTTAATAGGATCACTGACTTATTTTGATCAAAGACTGTAAGGTACCAAAGGAAGAGGGCAAGTGGACATGGTTACTACAATAACTCAGGTGAAAACTATTGATAGCTTGGATTATGATGATAGCAGTGGATGGGAAGGGCTAATATTTTAAATTTGCTGATGTTTCAGATGTGGATTGCAAGAGAAAAAGAGTGCTCAAATGAGACACCAAGATTTGGTAACACAACTGGGAGAATGGAGCTTCCATTTCCTAAGATAATGAACCTCATGGAAATAGGAGGTTTCATGCGTACTATTAGGTGCTAAGTTTTGGACATGTTAAGTTTCAAATAAGTATTAGACATTTAAGTGAAGATATCAAGAACCCTGTTGGATGATCAATTCAGAATGTTCAGGAAAAGTCTAGACTAGAAGTTGAGATGATATTTAAAATTAAGAGACTACATGAAATTACCAAAAGAGTAGTTGCTGACAGAAAATACACCAGCTCCAAGGCCTTACTCTTGGGACATACCTACATTTAGAGGTTAGGGAAAATAAAAGACTCCAAAAAATAACAGAAGAAATGGGCATGGAGATATGAGAAAATTAGTACAACATAGTGACTTGAAAGCCAAGTGAAAAGTTTGTTTCAAAAAAAATGATAGAGCCCTAGTTGGTTTGGCTCAGTGGATAGAGCATTGGCCCTCTGACTGAAGGGTCCCAGGTTCAATTTTGGTCAAGGGCATATGCCTGGAAAAAATTAATGGAAACATATCCTCAGGTATGAGGATTAACCAAAATAAGGGATATAGAAAACAACTGTGTCAAATTATGTTGTTAGCTCAAGAAAAACGAGGATTGCTGAGACTGCACAATTAAACTGAGAAAGATAGGGATCATTCGTGTCTTTGGCAAGAGCAGTTTTATAGGATTAAAGTTAACTGAAGTGGATTTAGGACAAAATGGAGGAAGGATGTTGTTCAAGATAGTGAGTATACTAGCCAGTTCTTTCAAAAATATTTTGAATAAGAAGAGAAGAGAAATGGAGATGTCTGTAAGGAGAGGTGTTATTTAAAGAGTTGTTTTGTTTACATGTTTGTTTTTAAGGCAGAATAAACACACATTTACATGCTGTTAGTGAGAATCCAAGAGAGAAAGAACTGATGACTGAAAAGGTAGACAGAACTACTGGAACAATATGCTTGAGTAATATATGCATGCATATTAGCCTAACCAATGGACACAGACAACAGGGGGGTGAGTGCATGAGTCAGGGGGGTGGGGGAAATGAGGTATAAGGACACATGTAATACCTTAATCAATAAAGAAATTTAAAAAAAGAGAGGATGGTATCTGGTGTAGGAAAGAAGGGCTGGTTGTGATTAGAAGTATGAACAATGTATTTGTGGTAATGTGAGGGAAGGAAGAGTATAAAGCTACAAATGCCAGTAAGGCAGTAGATGTGACGGTAGGACTAGTGGAGATTTTCTTCTATTTTCCTCAATAAATAGAAAGTAAGAGTATAAGCTGACAGTGAGGACTAAAGAGGTATGAGGGAACTGTTATAATTGTGAAATAATAATTTACAAAGTGGAAGTGAAAGTAGATAAGGAAAAGTCACATGATGATGGACAACATTAGGCTCCTTCTTGAGGGTAGTGACTGTATGAGTCAGCACAGTCAGTATGACTATATGAGCAGTCAGCAAAATAAGCTCATTATTCTAGATGAGTGTCAATGGACCATATAATCATCCTATATTGTGCCTCTCCTCATCTCTTCCCCCCATTTGGAATCTCTGCGTTCTTACGTTCCACATAATTATTCAACAGCTAACCCGTGGTTCAAGTTTTCTATGAAGCTCTTGGTAACATAACTTTCTAACCTATCTTTTCCTCTATTACATTCACATGCTGGGATTAATAATGCCTTGATTCAAATATCAGCTGCATTGGTAATGCCTGATTCAAACATCAAATGCAACAAAACATAGGATATTTTCTTGTTGAGAATTCCATGAGATAATACAGGTAAACTCCTTAATGCAATGCCTGTTCTGTAGTAAAAAGTTCAAAAAATATTAACTATTAGCTACATTTATTATTAGAGAATGTATATAATATTATGGGATGATATTTTCCTAATCACTATGTTATATAAAATCATCAGGATAGGAACTGTGTGCTATATTTGCTTTTTAGTTTCTCACAAAAATGCTGGTCAGAAAGGAGACCCTAGATGAATATTTATGAAATTGAATTTTACTTATTAACTTCCATTGTAAAATTCAACTTTATCTTACATAGTATGGATGATAAAGTAATTACTTTATACTGGATCTTTCTTTGAATTTCATACAACACCATCTTAAAATAATAACCTTCTCAAAAAGTATGACTACACAGCTTTGTATGACCTTTTAGTGAAAATGTCTCTCTTATCTATAGAGTATCATTATTTCAAAAGGAAAAGACATAAAAGGAACAGAAATAATGCCTTTCCTGAGGGGAAAAATAAAGCATACTACATTAAATGCTATAAGTAAATGTATAGTGGAAAATATAATTTTACACATATATGTCTATCCTAAAATTCATTCATACATTCCATAAATTTCAAGATAGACTTGGAGTGTACTTGATAAAATTTATTTATTTTTGTTTGCAATATGTTTAATGTGACAAATGTACATAGCAATGTTAAGACATTAAATATAAAATTAAAAGACCAATCACAGATTTTTTCATTTATAAAGCAATTATCATTCAGAAATTATACTGATTTCTAGAGGAGACACTGCAAGGTCATGAAATATTAATTACAATATACAATGAGAATTTTTAGACATAGGCCAACATCTCCCATGTCAATAAAATAATGTCTTACTGACCTGGGTATATTAAATATGAAAGCAAATTCTTCCTCAGCAAAATCACATTGTAAGTTGGCATTAGAACAATTTAACCTTCCCTAATGCACTGATATGTGTACAGAAAACATCTGTCATTGGAAAAAGTAGTGAGAGAGAATTTCATATAGAAGACAAATGAAATTCTTTTATATGGTAAGTTAGATTTTTAGATTTATTTTATATGGTAAGTTAAAAAAAAACTCCACATTTTAACCACGAAATCTACTTTTAAGGGATAATTTTCAAAACAAAAGAATCACATTTTTAAAAAATTATAGTTTGTTCAAATATGCTAACAATGCACACATAAATGTAGCATTGATTTCATAAAGAAATGTAAAATGGGAATTTTAATTGGATTTCTGATATTGGTTCCATATCTTTTCTTCTTAATTTGAGAATTACTACAAATTTCATATGCTGGCAAAAACTTTGCCTATAAACATAACAATAGTTTCTACAATATTTTGATTTATCTAATGTGCACATGTGTGGAATGAATTTCACTACCCAGATTAAAAGTGTACATAGGTATGTTTCTGTGTGTGTGTGTAATTACAGGAGCACTTACATTTTGAGGGGTTTGGTGACTATGACACCACAGACCCAAACAGGTTTTAGACCGATACACTGAGCTGCAAAAAGAAATGGTACACCACTACTGCTTTTTCTTTTCTTATTCTCTTTCTTCTTTGTTTTGTTTTACCTTGAAAACTCTATGATAAACAGTCCAAAATGAAACAAGCTAGTGCTCAGGTTGGAAAGCACTCAGTTACTGGGAAAGAGCAGAGAACAAGTACAAATGACATTGTTGCTAATGATGTAACTAGACCAAAGTCAGAAAGATGACTGACAGCTGATGTGCACAAAGGATGCTGCTGCAAAACACATACAATTGGGACATGGAACATAGGAAGCATGAATCAAGGTAAACTGTTAATTATAAAGCAAGAAATGGAACGTCTAAACATTGTAGTGCTTGGTGTCAGTGAACTAAAATGGACTGGAATGGAACATTTACAGTCTAACAACTACAAAGGGTTCTACTTGGGAAATGGCAAACTTAGAGGAAGTGAAGTGGCTCTAACACTAAAGTAAGATGTAACACAGGCAGTCAGGGACTACAAGGTCAGACTGAATTATATCAATCAGACATTTAAGGGAAACCTGTTAACATAACCATTATTCAAGTATATGCACCAACTACAGCGGCAGAAGATGAAATTGAAAGCTTTTGTGCAAGTATCCAAGAAGAAATTGGTCACACACCAGAACAAGACATTCTGATTACTATAGGTGACTAGAACACACAAGTAGGAAATAAATCAGAATTGAATGTCACTGGGAAATTTGGACTAGGGGTTAGAAACAAAGCAGATCAGCTCATGGATTTCTACAAAGCCAACAAGTTGTCCATCACAAACACATACTTCAAACAACCAAACAGACTACTGTATACATGGACATCACCTGGCCTATATAGAAACCAAATAGACTCTGTAATTGGAAGCAGCCAATGGAGAAGCTATATTCCCTCTGAAAAACTAGGCCAGGAGCAGATTGTGGCACTGATCATGAAACTGTGAATATCAAACATGAGAATAAAGCTGAAGAAGAGCACTAAAAGAATCACAGCACCAAAATATAATGTCTTCTAAATAAGATTCCTGATGGATTTAAAGTCCACATAAAAAACAGACTTGCACTGTTAAACTGAATTGAGCAGCAACCAGAAGAACTTAACTATGAACTTAAAACAGAAATATTATTAGGAAGGAATTAAAAAAGATAATGCCATAAATAAAAAGGAAGGAAAAAACCAAGATCTATGACAAAAGAAACACTAAAAATTGTTAAAGGACAGGTGAGCCCTGGCCGGTTTGGCTCAGTGGATAGAGAGTTGCCCTGTGGACTGAAGGGTCCCAGGTTCGATTCCAGTCAAGGGCATGTACCTTAGTTGCGGGCACATCCCCAGTAGGGCATGTGCAGGAGGCAGCTGATTGATGTTTCCCTCTCATTGATGTTTTTAACTCTATCCGCCTCCCTTCCTCTCTGTAAAAATCAATAAAATATATTTTAAAAATATATAAAAAAATAAAAGACAGGCACGAGGCAAAAGTTAAAATGTGACAAAAGCAGGTTAGAATCCTGAACATAGGTTTTCAACAACTATCACACAGAATTAAAGAGAACTATCACAACAGTCAATGCAAAGAGATAGAAGATAACTCCAAAAAAGGAAAGTCAAGAGCTCTCTACCAAAACAAACGTAGAAAACAAAACAAAGGCCTCCATACTAGAAATGTTTGACATACATACGAATCTTCAAGAGAGGAGATGCCAAGAAGTGCAGTGACTATAGGACCATCGCTCTAATGTCCCAAGCAAGTCAAGTGATGCTTAAGGTGATCCAACAAAGGCTCCTACTATATATGGAGCAAGAAATGCTAGATGTTCAATTCAAAAAATTAAGGGGCATTTGAGATCTAATTGAAAGCCTTCATTAGATATTGGAGTGCTCTGAAGAATTTTAGAAGTGCAGTCTATGTTTACAGTTAGTAAACCCTTTGCCTGCATGTATTATAAAAAGTTATGGGTTACTGTGAAAAAAAAGTTGTGCCTCAGCACTTGATTATCCTGATGCTTAACCTGTGTTGTGGACAAAAAGCCAGAAAGGACAGAATATGAAAAGACAGAACAGTTTCCTATAGTCAAAGCTGTCAGACAAGGGTGAATTTTATCTCCCTACTTATTTAAGCTATATGCAGAGCATATCATGGAAAACTTAGCTAGACTCAGAGGAATGAGGAGTGAAAATTTATTGAAGAAATATCAATAACTTAAGATATATAGATGATATTGTCTTACTGGAAGAAAGTAGCAATGATTTGAAACAAGAAACTCAGGGAGAAGGAAGGGGAGGGTAGGTGGGAAGAGATCAACAAATGAACTTTTGTGCATATATGCATAACCTGTGAACAAGGGCAATTAGGTGGAGAGGGCGTGGAGTGGGGGAGATGGGAGAAGGCTGGGAGAGATTAATGGGGTGAAAAGAAGGATCTACGTAATACTTTCAACAATAAAGATAAAATAAAATAACAATGAAAGAAGAAAGTGCCAAAGCAGGACTGCAATTGTACATCTACAAGACAAACCCGCTAACTCCAGAAGAAAAACACTTTAATATAGACAATGAGGACATTGAAATTGTTCAAGATTTTGCTTACCTGGGTCCAGTCATCAATCCAAAAGGGCACTGCAGCCAAGAAATCATGAGAAGGCTGAGACTTCAAAGGATATCAATGGGAGAATTAGCAAAGGTAATCAAAAGCAAAGATGTGTCATTGGAGACCAAGGCTAAGATCATCCACACCTTTGTATTCCCCCAAATGATGTGAAATGTGAAAAGTTGAACAGCGAATAAGGCTAATATATATATAAGACTCATTTAAAATAAGGGACTAGGAAGAGTTCTATGGATACCCTGGACTATTAGAAAGATGAACAAGGTCCTAAAGTCAATTAAACCTGCATATTCCTGGAGGGGAAAATGGCAAAACTGAAGCTGCCCTACTTGGGGCATATCATGGGAAGGCCGTGTTCTTTTTAAAAGACAATAATGCTGGGGAAAATGGAAGTCAGCAGAAAAAGAGGAAGACCGAATATGAGATTGACTTCAATATGGATTGACTTCATAAAAAAACCATTGGCATCCGTCTACAGGAGCTGAGCAGGGCTCTCAAGGACAAGAAGTTGTGGACATCACTCACTGAGACGGTCGCCCAGAGTTGGAGCCAACTCAATGGCACATAACACAGACACTGTGTGTGTGTGTGTGTGTGTGTGTGTGTGTGTGTGTGTGTGTGAAACAGCAATACCACCAAAAACCTAGAAACCTAAATTTGAAACATTAGAGTCATCTTTTGATTCCTTTGTTTTGGTTTCTTTTCCCTTATAGCTTGTCAGTCACCAAGTCTAAAATATCATTTCAAAATATTTTTTAAAAAAATTTATTGACCCTAGAAAGAGAGAGAAAAGAATACAGAGGGAGAGAGAAACATTGATTTGTTGTTACACTCATCCATGTACTCACTGGTTGATTCTTGTATGTACCCCAATTAGGGATTGAACCTGCCACCTTCACTATGGGGATGATGCTTCAACCAACTGAGCTACCCAGCCAGGGTTCAAAATATTCTTGAGATCATTACTACTTAGAGTTCCTTTCCCTCCCCTTTATTTGCTTCCGATTTAAAACATACACACACACACACACACACACACACACACACACACACACACACACACAAACACACACACACAGATACAAGTGCAAATTAGCTCATGCCCATACCTCATGAAGCTACCCTGAATTTTGTGTTTACCTTTTTCCCTGCATTTTAATTTATTACTACTCATTGCTTTATATTTCTAAGAAAACTATCACAGACAATTTCTAACCTAATTACATTTATGTGATGATAACAGCCAATATGGAATCCTATTAAATACAGGATTCCCATTCTTATAATGTCTGTTATATAAAACTGCTTGCATGTCATGAACATACAATGGAGTCAAGACAGTCTCTTCAATAAATGGTGCTGGGAAAATTGGACAGATACATGCAAAAAAAAAATGAAACTAGACCACCAACTTACACCATACACAAAAATAAACTCAAAATGGATAAAGGACTTAAACATAAGATGGGAAACCATAAAAATACTAGAGGAATCCACAGGCAGAGAAATCTCAGACATATGCCGAAACAATTTCTTCACCGATACAGCTCCTATACTACCTTTTACCTCTTTGCACACAATATGCCACAATTGCCTAATCCACACAGCTTCCAACTACACGGTGACGTTTAGTCTAGTCCTAGGGCAATGGAAACTAAAGAGAAAATAAACAAATGGGACTACATCAAAATAAAAGCTTTGCACAGCAAAAGAAACCATCAACTAAGCAACAAGAAAGCCCACTGAATGGGAGAACATATTTGCAAATGTTATTACTGATAAAGGTTTAATCTCCAACATCTATAGGGAACTTATAGAACTTAATAAAAGGAAGATAAATGCTCCAATAAAAAAATGGGCAACGGACCTAAATAGAATCTTTTCAAAAGAAGACAGAAGGAAGGCCAAGAGACACATGAAAACATGCTCTAAGTCACTAATTATCCGAGAGATGCAAATCAAAACGACAATGCGGTACCATCTCACACCTGTCAGAATGGCTATCATCAACAAAAGACAAGTGCTGGCAATGATGCGGAGAAAAAGGAACCCTCTTGCACTGCTGGTGGGAATGCAGACTAGTGCAGCCACTGTGGAGAACAGTATAAAGTTGCCTCAAAAAACTAAAAATGGAACTCCCATTTGACCCAGTAATCCCACTTCTAGGAATATATCCCAAGAAAACAGAAACACCAATCAGAAAGGATATATGCACCCCTATGTTCATAGCAGCACAATTCACAATAGCTAAGATTTGGAAACAGCCTAGGTGCCCATCAGCAGATGAGTGGATCAGAAAACTATGGTACATCTACATAATGGAATACTATGCTGCTATAAAAAAGAAGTAATTCTTACCATTTGCAGCAGCATGGATGGACCTGGAGAGCATTATGTTAAGTGAAATAAGCCAGGCAATGAAAGAAAAATACCACATGATCTCACTCATTTATGGAAAATAAAGAACATTATAACCTGATGAATAAAAAGATAGATACAGAGGCAGTAAAGCACTGAACAGACTGTCAAATTACAGCGGGAAGGCTGGGGAGTGTTGGGGAGGGGGGGAAAGAGATCAACCAAAGGACTTGTATGCATGCATATAAGCACACCAATGGACACAAGACACTGTGGGGGTGGGATGAGGGCATGCGACAGGGTGTAGGGGAGGCTGGGGGAAGGGCAATGGGGGGAAAAAAGGAGATATATGTACTACTACGTGTAATACTTTAAACAATAAAAAAAAAAAGTCTGGTACTCCCACAAAAACATGTAAGATCAACTGAATAGAATAGAGTTTCCAGAAGTAACCCTTACATATACAGTCAAAATGATTTGCAACAATGGTGCCAAGACTATACAATTGATAATTTCTTTCTGAGAAATACTGTTGATAAAAATGAATATCCACATTAAAAAATAAAGTCTGACTCTTACCTTAGATCATATACAAAAATAAACTCAAAATAGATCAAAGACCTAAACATCGGAAGTAAAACTATAAATATTTTATTTAAAAAAATAGGAGAAAAACTCCATGTCATTAAGTTTGGCAACAATTTCTTGGATGTGATGCAAAAAGCACAGGAAAAAGAAGTAAAAATAGATAAACTGAGGGATTTAAAATCAATCTATAGCCCTGGCTGGTGTGGCTCAATTAGTTGGGTATCATTCCATGCACCAAAAGGTTGCTGGCTTAAATCCTAGTCAGGATATATTTCCAGGTTGTAAATTCGATTCCAGTACGGGGCATACAGGAGGCAGCTGATCAATGTTTTACTCTCACATTGATGTCTCTCTCTCTTCCTCTCCTTCCTCTATCTCTAAAAATCAATAAAAATTAAAAAATAAATAAATGCTTTAAAATCTATCTATCAGTATAAAAGCCTAAGCGACCAAATGACCGAACGATGGGTCGACCGGTTGACCAGTCGCTATGAGGTGCACTGACCACCAAGGGGCAGACACTCAATGCAGGAGCTGCCCCCTGGTGGTCAATATGCTCCCACAGCCAACCTCCCACAGCCAGCCAATCTCCTGCGGTCCCTCCCCCTGGCCAGCCGGCCCTGATTGCCCCATCGGGACTGTGCGAGATGGCCCTGATCGCCGGCCAGGCCAAGGGACCCCATGCATAAATTCATGCACTGGGCCTCTAGTAAATAAATAAAACCAACCTACAGAATGGAAGAAAATATTTGCAAACCATGTATCTGATAAGGGGTTGATATTCAGAATATACAAAGAACTTCTACAATTTAACAAGTAAAACAAAATCTAATTAAAGCATGGGCAAAGGGCTTGATTAGACATTTATCCAAAGAAGATATACAAATAGCCTAAAACAACATGAAATGATGTTCAACATCACTAATCATGCAAACTAAAAAAACTTGCAAGATACTACCTTATACCTATTCGGATGGCTACTATTAAAACACACACACACACCCACATACATACACACAGAAAATAAAAAAAGTGTCCACAAGGATGTGAAGAAATTGGAACCCTTGTGCTCTGTAATGTAAAATAGTACAGCCACTATGGAAAACAGGGTGGTGCTTCCTCAAATGATTAAAAATAGCAATAGCATATGATCCAGCAATTCCACTTCTGGATATATACTCAAAAGAATTGAAAACTGGGCCTCAAAAAGATATTTGTAAAAACATGTTTATAGTAGTATCATTCACAGTAGCCAAAAGGTGAAAGAAACACAAGTGACCATAAATGGACAATTGTATCAACAAAAGTGATATATTCACATGATGGAATATTATTCAGCCTTAAAACGTTATGACATATGCTACAACTAAGCCAGTCACAAAAAGACAAAATGTTGTGACATTTGCTATAACTAAGCCAGTCACAAATATACAAACACTGTATATTTCACTTATATGACCTACCAAGAGCAATCAAATTCAAAGACAGAAGATAGAATGGTGGTTGCAGGGGCTAAGGGTAGGAAGGAATATGGAGTTACTGTTTAATAGATTTAGTGAAAGAGTTCTGAAGATTGGTCGCACAATAATATGTATATACCTGTAGGGGAGAGCAGAAAACCTTTTCTCTACCCTCTGGTTTTGTACCTGGAGCCTGCAAATTAAATTGCCAAAAGAAAAAGTAACAGGAGAAGAGGTATACAGATTTTATTCGATGTTAATACTTTGAAGACCTTCATAGAAAATAAATTAATACCCAAAGAAGTGGTTAAACTCCAATGCTTAGACATAATTTAATGAAGGATGATAAATGGTAGAGAAGTGACAATACAGAAAAAGGGGTCTGGGCTTCTAGGAGTAGTAAAATGAGGAAAGGCTAATATAAGAGAAAACTAATAGAAGATAAGGTTTAATTTATGCAGAGTCATCTCAGCACCTTATTTGCCTCTAGTGATAAAGGGTGTTGTTCCCCTCCTGGTTCAAGAAAGAGGAACAACTTTACCAGGTTAATTTATGCTTTGCCTTTAGATATTGACAGGAGGGAGAGAAGAGACCTTTACTTGTGTCTGCTTTTTTCTCAGTTGCCTTCAGTTCAAAATTATATGTATGTCAAAGTGTTATATTTGGGGGTGGCATATTTCGATCCCCTTCATACTTAACACTACTAAACTGTATAAAGATAGATAAGATAATAATTTGTTTTGTACATTTACCACAATTTAAAAAATTCTAACTAATAGTGTAAATGAAGTTATGCAACATTCTGTCTACGTACAGTGGTATACAAATATATAACATACCTGATAATGTTTTACTCAACTTCCTTATTTGAAAGCAAAATTATAGTATAACATTATCCCCAAAGTAATAGTAACCATACCTATCATCTCCATTTTCAAATATATATATATGTTTATATGTATACATAAACACACATGTACACACATTTTTACACAGCACTTTCAATTTGGGTAGTAAAATTAATTCTACACATGAGCATAAATCAAAGTATTATAGAAATTATCTTCACAGGAAAAATTTTTGTCAGCATATAAAAGTTGTAGTAATTCTCAAATTAAAAAGAAAAGATGTGGAACAGAGATCAAAAATCCAATTAATATTTTCATTTTCGATTTCTCCTTTGTGCAATCAATATTACTTTGACCGCATTTTAATTCATGAGAAAGGCAATCCATGTAAATGAACAGGTACACTTATGAAATTGAACAGAGAAAAATGTATCCTATGGTTTATTTCTATTTTATGTGGTAAATAAGCTCTTTGCTATTGAGGGAAACTTAATCAGAATTTGTATGCTACTGCTTCTCTCCACAATAATGCAAGACTGCTAGTGTTTTTTCTCCTTATAAGCTTGCAAATGTGCATACATAAGAAGTCGTTATTTGGTCTACAAAATAAATAGCTAAAATAAATTTCCTATTTTCTCATTTTTCCCTGATGAAATAGATTTAAATGCCAGCTGAATTATAACCTTCAAATATCTCAATACAAGAACTTGAGGTGCTATTAAATGAATACAAATAAATGCTAAGGAACCTTAACATTTTGCTTTAATTTTTAAATCCCCATAACTTTTTCAAATAAATATTCACTCCATAAATATATGTAATTTCTTAATTTAAAAATTGCAGACTAAAGGGAGATGCTCCTTGCTTAAAAAGTTACTGTGGTTAGTCCAAAAACAGAGCCTAAGGCATAAGAAAATTCCACATAATAATAAATAATAATAACAATAAATATAAAAATTTCTCCAGAAACTCAGCCCAATCTTACTCTGACTTTGTCATTTTTGCAATTATTGCTTTGTTCATACAATACTATAGTTAGTGGTTTAGGTAAATATATTCTTTATATTTTCCCAGTCAGTGCCTGATATATCCATTTATTTTTATTCTCAAAGCTAAGCCTGTATTAGATAAGTAACAAATATTGGTTGATTGGTAGACTGTTTGATTAGTTGGTTTAATCAATGAAAGAAAACTAAGGCTTAGAAAATTAATGACTTATCCAAGATCCAATAGTAAACCATAGATATTAAACCTATGTGTTTTGGTTCCATATCTAAAGATTTTCTGCTTAATTGCTTGAAAAAAGTCTCCAGAGTTGGCTTTTTGTTCCCTTTATTTGTTTTGCATTTAATGGAATAGAGTCATGTACCAACCTCATTGATTATGATCACAATCATACTCTTTTCTCTGCTTCCAGAAAAGCATAGAGCATAGGAAAACATTGGCTACAGAAAGCTTAGTAAACCAAAATGTGATTTTGTTGACTTTCATGTAAATAAAAGTTAAACACTATTTTCAAAAAGTAATACACACATGCATGAACACACACACATATACATACATGCATGCACACATCTATGCATTACTTAATGTTTATCCTATTGTTTTTCTGTAGTTTTATGTATCCATAGGTCTGTTATATTTCTAGCATTATAAGTTCCAAAAACCTAGTAATTATTTAACAGCTCTGTGTATTAGCAAAATGAAATAATAATTTTCAAGTGCAGAAGATCCACTCAACTTACATGTGAGCTTCTCAAAGGGGCTTTTGCTCACTACTCCACTCTCTACCTCTTACCTTCCTTCATTCTTTAATTTCTTCTAAGTTCCATGAAACAGGGACTTCATTTTGTTCACTGCTATATCCCCATCACACAGAACAGTACTTGGCACATATTAGCATATTAGGTGCTCAAAAATAATATATTTAATATTTTAATAGGTTTCTTTAGTTTGGTAATTTTCATTTCTCTCTCTCTCTCTTCCTCTCTCACTAAAATCTTATGTTAAAAACTAAAGATGTATATTTATATGCTTTCTAAAAACTGAAATATTTAGACACTATTTTTAAATCCCAAACTACATAACTTTAAAAAACATAGCCACATAATTGATGAGAAATATGCTAATATTCCCTAAAGGTGATGCATTAACATTAGGTTAATTATGCTTTTTGAATTTTTAAAATTTAGATTTTTATTGAATTTATTAGGGAGACATCATTAATAAAATTATATAGGTTTCAGATATACAATTCTATAATACATTATCTGTATAAAGTTCTGAATCAAAATTGCAATTTTTTAGTTTATAGAGGATGGGCAAAGGAGAGAAAGGATTGATTACATCTGTCTGGAATTTTATTTATATGTATATACAAACCTTAACAGGAATCTCAGAAACTGAGGGTATTCAAGAAAGTAAGATATTTAGTGAAGCCTTCAACCTTGACTAAACATAACTTACCCAAGTACCATGATTACTTGTGATACAATTATTTCATATCCCTCAAATAACTAAATATTATATACCAGAGACCCAGTGCACAAATTTGTACACGGGTTGGGTCCCTCAGCTTGGCCGGCGATTATGGCTGATTGGCACCAGCCAGCCAGAGGGAGGGACTACAGGAGATTGGCCAGCTGCAGAAGGTTGGCTATGGGAGCATACTGACCATCAAGGGGAAGGTCCTGCGTTGAGTGTCTGCCCCCTGGTGGTCAGTGTGCCCCACAGCGACCGGTCACATGGTCATTCAGTTGCTTAGGCTTATATATATAGATAAAGGAATTCTAAATATTAATAAATTAAATATATTAAGTGAATAAGTAAATTAATATTAAGTACTTCAGCATCCCTAGAGATGGACAGTCCAAAAATTAACTTCAACTTGTCCTGATATCTAATTACAATTGTCTCCAAGAAGAACTATTTTTATCTCATCTCTTCCTTGTGAAAACATGAAGTATTTGCTTAAATTCATCCCTCTAAAAACTTCTTCAAATATTTGTAAATTTATGTTAAAGCCAAATACAACATTAAACTATTTGGACAATTTTCTGCATTTGATTGAGCCAGTTTAAGGATATCCTATATAATAGAAGCCTAATATGTTAAGTGTCTCGTCGGCCATTCAACTAATCAAAGCATAATATGCCAATGATATGCTAAGGCCGCTCAACTGCTCGCTATGATGTGCACTGACCACCAGGAGGCAGAGATTCAATGCAGGAGCTGCCCCCTGGTGGTCAGTGTGCTCCCACAGGGGGAGTACTGCTCAGCCAGAAGCCCTGAAAGGCAGCGCTAAGTATGTCCAACTGATGGCTTTAGCCCACTCCCCATGGGAGGAGGGTGCAGGCCGGGCTGAGGGACTGCCCTGAGTGCACAAATTTCATGCATTGAGCCTCTAGTATCTAATAAAATGCTGAAATATTCTAATGAATTGATCAGTGCACTTTCTAAATGTCAATTTAAGTTTTCTACTAAAACGATTTTAAAAACTAATTATTTGTGAATCCCATCTTTTTATATTGCATACATTTACAGCAGTCATCATTGACACTATCTTAACGTGCCCCATCCATTTAAGAAATAAATATACAAAAATTAAACTGTAACTAATACCAAAACTGAAAAAAAACGTTTTCTACATCAAATGACTATTAATAGATTTTGACGTTTTTTAAATAACAGTGTGGATATCTGATTCATGGTATGTTTTCCAGCATTTTTTCCCAGGCAGTCACACAACTAAGTTTCTAAGAATGACTTGGAAATGTCCCCAGTGGACTTCACATACACTTAATGAATTATCTAGGAAATTTGGATGGTATTTACATTGTTTTTGTTTTCTGTCTGATTTTTTTTTTCACTGAAAGCATACACTTCCTTGAGATATTAAAATGAAATGGAAAATTTCTTATCTCACCAATATAACTTCCTAGACCATTTGCAAAATATCAAACTTGAAACTATGTTATCCAAAATAAATATGGCATTTTGTGAACCTTTTGATACTAATCAATCTGCATCCTCCCTTTTAAGGCTTAATTATTCAAGTATTTAATATATTAAGTGATCATTAAAAGAAAATATAGCACTAGTTGGTTTGGCTCAGTCGTTAGAGCATCAGCCTGTGGACTGAAAGGTCCCAGGTTCGATTCCAGTCAAGAGCACATGACCGGGTTGCGGGCTCGGTTCCCAGTGGGGAATGTGCAGGAGGAAGCCAATCAATGATTCTCTCATCATTGATGTTTCTATCTCTCTTTCTCTCTCTCCCCCTTCCTCTCTAAAAAAAAATAAAATATATATATATATGTATATATGTATGTATATATTAAAGGAGAAACAAGATGGTGCATAGGTATACACCTGAACTTGCTGTCTTGAACAACCACATCAAAACTACAACTAAAAGAAAAAACGGATATCATCCAGAACCACGGGAAGACTGGTTGAGGGGAAGTTCTACAACAAGAAGGAAAGAGAACAGCAAACCTAGGCTGGTAGGAGGTGCAGAAATGCGGAAGAGTGAAGGTCTGGAGGAGCATGTGGAAATGGGCCAGCAACTGAGTACACTGTGGTCTTTTTCAATCGGGAGGGAGATACAAACTCCTGACTGCTCTGAATTCCAGTACCGGGCAAGACTCTGGGAACCCTGACTCATACAGAGAGAAACCGGACTGTCTGGCATCAGGCCAGAGCACGAGGGCGGCTTTCTCTCAGGGTTGGTTGCAGCGTTCATTGTTCATGCACTGGGCCACGGGACACAGAGACCCAGGGATCTATCCAGGGCAGAGCAGACTGGCAGCCATTGCGGTTTGCTCCACCCAGTGATTCCCTGAGACCAAGTCCAACTCAATTTATAACCCTACCCAAGCTGTGCACAGAGGCATTTGCATATGGATGGCTTGGCCTTTTGCAACCTAACCTTACAAACTGCAGTTGAATCAAAGAACCCCAGAGCTTCCAAAAGACAGCCTAAGGCTCATCAGCAGACTGCATTGTGTCACAGCTGTGCCTCATCTGGGCACCTCCAAACCCCAAACTAAGAGGAGGAAACTGCAGATCTCTCTGTAGCTCCTGCTGCGTGGCCTCAGACAGGGGTTGACTTAGCACCTCCTTGGAGATCCAAGAGCCAGTGCACCCAGTGGTCAAAGTGAGACCACACCAGATTACAACTCTTCACATCCATAAGAGACACACTCAGGGGGCAGACTCGGTGAGCACCAAAGACCCACTGAAGCAAGTCCTTTCCCATAAGCGTGTCTCCAACACAGCAGTTCTCCCAGTGTAGACACAACTGGTTCTTATAGTCAATTACTCTGGAGGTCAATTCCACCCAGTGATACCAACAGCAATCAAGGCTTAACTACAACAAGACTATGCACACAACCCACAAAGGGGTGCAGCAAGAGCGTCCACCTAAGGTGACTGGGGAGTCTGAGCCACTGGGCCTTATAGACACATAGCACACAAAACCACCCTATCAACACAGGGGAGCAGCCAAAATGTGGAGACAAAGAAACATATCACAAATGAAAGAAATGGAGGAAAGCAAACTACAGGATATAGAGTTCAAAACCACAGTTATAAGGTTACTCAAGAATCTTCTAGAAACCTCTGAGAAATTTAGTGAGATCCTCAAGGATATGAAAAAGTACTAACTAGAAATTAAACATACACTGACTGAAATAAAGAATAATATACAAAGATCCAACAGCAGACTAGAGGATCGCAAGAATCAAGTCAAATATTTGAAATATGAAGAAGTAAAAAACACCCAACCAGAAAAGCAAAAAGCAAAAAGAATCCAAAAATATGAAGATAGTGTAAGGAGCCTCTGGGGGAACTTCAAGCATACCAACATCCAAATTATAGGGGTACCAGAAGAAGAGAGAGAGCAAGATATTGAAAACCTATTTGAAGAAATAATGACAGAAAACTTCCCCAACCTGATGAAAGAAATAGACTTACAAGTCCAGGAAGTGCAGAGAACTCCAAACAAGAGGAATCCAAAGAGGACCACACCAAGACACATCATAATTAAAATGCCAAGAGCAAAAGACAAAGAGAGAATATTAAAAGCAGCAAGAGAAAAAAAGTTAGTAACCTACAAGGGAGTTCCCATACGACTGTCAGCTGATTTCTCAACAGAAACTATGCAGGCCAGATGGGAGTGGCAAGAAATATTCAAAGTGATGAATAGCAAGAACCTACAACCAACATTATTCTACCCAGCAAAGCTATCATTTAGAATTGAAGTCAGATAAAGAGCTTCACGGATAAGAAAAAGCTAAAGGAGTTCATCACCACCAAACCAGTATTATATGAAATGCTGAAAGGTATTCTTTAAGAAGAGGAAGAAGAAGAAAAAGGTAAAGATAAAAATTATGAACAACGTGACAACAAATACATATCTATCAACAAGTGAATCTAAAAATCGAGTGAAAAAAATATAATGAACAGAATAAACTGATGAATATAATAGAATCAGGGGCATAGAAAGGGAGTGGACTGACAATTCTCAGGGGGAAGGGGGGTGTGGGGGGTGTGGGGAGAGACTGGACAAAAATCGAACACCTATGGATGAGGACAATGGGGGGGTAAGGGTATGGGGTGGGGTGGGACCCGGTTGGAGGGGAGCTATGGGAGAAAAAAAGAGGAACAACTGTAATAATCTGAACAATAAAGACTTATTTAAAAAATATATATATATACATATATATACATACACATATATATTTTTTTTAAAAAAAGAAAATATAGCATTGGCCACAAATATTTTCAATAGATTCTCAATGAAGATTTTACTTTTCAAGGAACTGTTGGACATTGAAATTGGGACTCAAACATTTTTTTGTTTTGTCTTGTTTTGTTATTATATGTTTATTTCCAGTCTGCAAAGGCAAAACTTTTTAAAGGAAAGAAATGGTGGGAAAAAGATACAGAGGCAAAGAAGCATTGAACAGAATGTCAAACTATATTGGGAAGACAGGGGTGGTTGGGCGAGGAGGGCTGTAAGAGACCAACCGAAGGACTTGTACGCATGCATATAAGCACAACCAATGGATATAAGACACTGGGGTGGGGGGGGGGTGGTGGGCAGGTGAAGGCATGTCCTGGGGGGTAGGGGAGGTTGGGGGGAGATCAAAGGGGGAAAAAAAAAAGGAGACATATGTACTACTATTTGTAATACTTCAAACAATAAAAATAAAAAAAAAATATGAACAGTAAAAAAAAAAAAAAAAAAAAGATTTTACTTTTCAAAATTTTATTTATTTATTTTTATTTTTTGAATATATTTTTATTGATTTCAGAGAGAAAGAAATAGAAACATCAATGATGAGAGAGAATCATTGATAGGCTGCCTCCTGCATGCCCCCACTGGGGATTGAGCCCGAAACCCGGGCATGTGCTCTTGACCGGAATCAAACTTGGGACCCTTCAGTTCTCAGGCCAATGTTCTATTCACTGAGTTAAACAGCAAGAACAATTTTACTTTTTTAAAAAGGGATGGCTCTATACTAAAATGATTCTTACCTTAATCACCCCAGATCTTATATAAAATTTATTTGTGTTCTGATAGTTGAAAATAAAGATTTTTAAAATTTGAACTGGTGCTTACATGGTTTTCAGAATGCCTAAGTATTACACTTAGCCATTTTATTAGAGCATGGTGTATAAAACTAAATAATAAATGCAACATTATAAACTTAGCATATAAAATGCTCAAATTAAATTAATCAAAAGAATATGATTTTTGTGCTTTTTCAAATACAACAAAAATATACAAATATGGACAAAACTACCTATAAAATTATTTAGCCCTTAAGAAGGCACAAATGTAGTATTTGATGTTTTAACCATTTGCTGGGACCAAAAACATCCATAATTGACAGTTATTTGTGGTTTTTTGAGAGAGAGATTTGAAAAGCATAAAAGATTGTACAAAATCACTTTTAGCTACTTATTTAGCTACCAAATGAACCTTCTGACAACTCAGCCCCAGCATCTCAGTAAGGTGTCGGTTACTCTACTTTGGACGCATCTGATGTAATTCAGAAAGGAGAAAAAATTCAGATTTAGCATTATGATGTTAATAACACTATAATACTAACATAACATAACCAATTATATGTGGCAAACTTTATTTGCATTAACTATGATTTTGTTGTATATAGGAAAAGTAATTACATACCTAAAAGAAAAACTATTTACAAAGAAGTATGCCCTAGAACATACCTGTAAAGTTAGAAATCTTCTGAAATCTCAGGGTATAACTTTCTGAGTTCCAAGAGTTTGCTTTATAAGGGCTATATACTAGAATGACAAAACTGTAAATATCTAATTTCATGAATCCATTTAAAGTTTCTTCAACTATCTAGAGCATGGCTTACAGTTAATCACATACAAGTTTAATTTTTCAACTTAATTTTTCATGCAGCATTATTATTTCCAAGTAATTATTTCCTCCATGGCCAATAACTGAGTATTCTAATTATCAACAGCAGCATAAATTGCTGGAGCCCATAATAAATAATTTTAAAGGGTCAAAGAATCATACAAGCAATTTGTTACTTTTATGTTAGAATAGCAAAGCATATAGTTTTTCAAATCAAAGTGTAAGAGTCATATATGCTGGCAAGAAAATAAACTATTAAAGAGCATGTTTGCTCTATCTTTAGCAAGAAAAAGCAAACAAAAATCATCTCTGAAGAAAAAACCTGTTAGGCTGTGTGTTCTGCAATTATTTTTCAAATAACATATTTTGCTCTGCCAAGGAAGAAAATAGTTCAGATTTCTCCTCATATGCATGCACAGTAAAATCTGGCTATGGCATAGTTATTCTGAACCACATACTTCTGGAACTGAAATAATCTGAATTAGATAAAGTTCTGAGGTATTCTGAGATATGTAAGATTATATAGCACACGTAAACTCACCCCTCTAATCTCACATCCGGTAGACTTCTGTTAAGGGCAATCAAATCACTGGCCATAAGGTTAAACTGATTGATTTTAAATAGTTCTTTCATTTTCTCCTGGTCATCTTTAGGAATCAGCACGGCCTTTCCCATTTCTCCTGGCCCTTCTTGGTTTCTTGAAATAACAGCTGTAAGATACATACAGGTACACACATACATAAAAACATAGATAATGAACTGAATACTAGAAAATAAACTCTTGTGTTGGATTTGATTCTCAACTGTATTACTTATATACTGACAATAATACAATCATCAAATCTTTCACTGCTTACTTATAAACCATACACAACACTAAAGAAACAACCTATTTTAATTCATTAACTCAATGCTGCATGTTGTCTTTCAGGTCTAGATATATAACATGACCAGGCTAATCAACACTTAATAATTATGCAATACAAAATATCAAAAGTAAAACCTTCTCTGACTTCTTTTTTAACATGCTTGTTAGGGATGAAGTTGAGCATTGAGCAGATCAGGCTGCACAAAATAAGAGAATCTGTGAAAATATACCAACCTTAATTTATTTTCAGATCCATTAAATGTTTGGTATTTCACATACCTACTACCATTATATCTTTGTAAAAGCAGGAAAGATGGACAATACTTCATCCCCATAGCAATTTGAATCCATCCTGAAAGCATTTTCAAATAAATAAAAATAATTTTCACGGTGGTGACATATAATTGCAAAGGTCAAGGAACATTTGGAGACTCTGCACTCTGTAACTGGGACCTCAAAGCAAATATCCTGGACTTTGACTGTTTTACTAAAAGGACTCAGTATTCAATACACAGGCCAATATTCTTCCAATGTCCTCCAAGTAATCACTATAATGTCCCTTCTAGCTATGCAATACCTGGTTCAATATGTGTCTGTGTGTGTGTGTGTGGGGGGGGGGTGTACACATATGTCTATATGTACCTTAACATCCTATATAATCCTATAAATCAAAGGGCAATATACAAATTGACCCTAAGGGTGGAATGACTGGGAACAACCAGGCACTGTGATGCACAAGGACCACCAGGGGGAAGATGTACAACGCAAGAGCTGCCCCCTGGTGGTCAGTGTGCTTCCATAGGGGGAGCACCGCTCAGCCAGAAACTGGCTCATGGCTGGCCAGAGGAGCGGCGCTGGCAGGAACCTCTCCTGCTTCCACAGTAGCATTAATGATGTTCGACTAACGGCTTAGGCCCTTAGTGGGAGTGGGCCTAAGCCGTTAGTCGGACATCCCCCGAGGGCTCCCAGGCTGCCAGAGGGATGTCTGACTGCCAGCTTAGGCCCGGTACCCTGGGGAGCAGGCCTAAGCTGTCAGTCAGACATCCCTCAAGGGGTCTATGAGAGGGTGCATGCCAGGTTGAGGGGACCCCCCCTGCCAAAGCAAAAATTTTCATGCACTGGGCCTCTAGTATTATTATAAAAAGTTTTCACTTTCACAGTCATCCTTATAAAACATTCTACAAATCTACTAAAGCCAATGCCATCCTTATATACATTAAGAGGTTGTTTGGCAAATGTTATAGTCATAAATGTTTCCTGGAAACAACTGGCCCAATTTATAAACTGTTTACTAAGGTAATAAAATCATGTTGAAATATGAAATTATTTCCTTCTGCATTAAAAATGAATTTCATGCCCTGGCCAGTATGGCTCAGCTGGTTGAATGTTTTTTCATACACAGAAAGGACGCTGGTTCGATTCTTGGTCAGGGCACATGCCCAGGTTGCAGGTTCGATGCCTGGTCATGGAGGTGCAGGAGGCAACCCATCCAAAAATGTTTCTCTCGCTCTCTCCCCCTTCCTCTCTCTTTAAATCAATTTAAAAGTGAGCATCCTCTAAAAGTATAAGAAATAGTCCCCAAATTGCAATGGCTTTATTAATCACCTTAGTTTCTGCTTTGAATAGGATATTTCCCCATACCCCTACCTCTGCTTGCACTACCAAAATACAAACAAAACAAAAACCCATTACTTCTTTGGGGGGAAAAAATCACACACACAAAAAAAAAAACAACCACCTATTTTCGCTTCAAAATGCTTTGGGAAGCCCTATGGAAGGGGACATCAAAACTGAAACAATGGTCCTGGCCAGTGTGGCTCAGTTGGTTGAGCACTGCCCCAGGCACTGAAAGGTTCCCAGTTGATTCCCAGTCAGGGCATATACCTATGTTGCAGGTTCCATCCCAGGTCTGTTGCCTGCAGGAGGCAACCAATTGAATATTTCTCTCTTTTCTCCCTCTCCTTTCTTCTCTCTCTATGAAAATCAAAATAATATATTTTTTATTAAAGTGAAACAATGGGAATTTTAAAGAAGTCCCTTACATAGCCCAACATTCATTATAAATTGTTCCTAAGATACACAATAATAAACTCAGCATTTGACATATCACCCCAGAAAAGATTAATCAAGTTTGCAAAAATACAAACACTTTAACCACACACACACACACACACACACACACACACACACACAGAGAAGAGCATTGAATTCATTGAATGTACATGTCACTGTGGAAATAGAAACATATTATTAAAACAATTCCTGAATATAACATTTTATTTATTATAAATCTGTAAAAATTATCTAAAATTCTCAAAATTTATTAAGTAATAACTAATATTAGTCACAAAAATGTGAGGTGACTATTAGTAAAGAAACTCAATTATAAAAGTCTACAATTAAAAATTATTATAAAATAATATTGAATTAAGTATGAGCAGAAAAATGAATAACATCAAATACCGAAAGTATTTAAGTCAAATTAAACCTACTGCTGGAATGTGAGGTTTTGTTGATGGTAGTTGTGTTGAATGTCTCTTCTTCTTTTTAGTCCTTATTCTGCATCATATCCAGCCTGTTAACTTCTATGTTATCCTAGGTTGTTAACTTCTATATTCACATCAAGCAAGCCCCCTTGTCCTTTAACTTTGGTTGGGCAGGTACTGACAGTATTAAAGGACAGAAGATTAATGAGGTTGAGCTATTTATTTCCCTGGTTCCTCTCTGTGGGGCCGCTGAGGGTTGGCTCTCTCACTCACAATGATAATGTCATGGGGAATGTTCTATGACCAGTTAATAAAGTAAGAAACAATGCAAGACTACATTAAATAAGAATCTACCCTCTATGCTAGCAGCTGCTTGAAGTTTAACTCAGGGGTGGCCCTGAAAGTCAGTGGGTGAAGGGAATCTTGTTTACAAGGCAAAACTTCAGAGAGGAAATTTGACTGAATACTGTGTGAATGAGAAATGGCTTGGGGTAGCAATGGCTACACTAATACATGAGCAGTAGCTAACAGGCTGGACAGCTGGTAAGAGATTTAAAGGAATAAGAATGTAAAATTAATGACAAAGAAGTCTAATGGGAGGGGTATATGAATGCTCTCCTTGAAAAGGATGCAAAAATAGATATTAACGTCCCATGTAATCTTCCAGAAAGGCTTCCACTGCAGAGGAGCCTGCAATAATCAGATTGACAAAATTATCCCTCCTATAGCTGTCAGTCAGTCTTTTTTTACAGTCTCTTGTTTTCAGTTGTTCAATGGGCAGGAGAGATACTAATAGACCAGGATAACTCAGAGGAAGAGTATGCATGGATTTGATGACATGAACTTCTCACCACAGTTGACATGGTTATGGCCACCCAACCTGCCAATAGCAAGAGAAGACACAAAGGGCACCATTCTTGATCAACTGGTGAGAGGCTGATTCTATTGGACCCCTTTCATCACTGTGAGGAAAAATGTCTTCTTACAGGGGGAAAGAGATCTGGAATCTGTCTTCTCTGGCCACAGTTCTGTCAGTACCACAATTTGTAGACGTACAAAATCCTATTTTTCTTGGATTTTGGCATAATCTCACTTCAGACCAGGAAAAATAATTTATGGCAAAGAAAGGCAACTATGGGTTCACCCTAAATATCCCCTGGTCTCATGTCCTCAACGTCTATAAGCAGCTGACCTGTTGAAATAGAATATGCTAAAGACTGCTGAGCACCATTTGGGAGAAAAAAAACCTCATGGATTACCAATATCCAAAGTGTGATATCATATCTCCTATAGATAGAATGAACAGGCCCAGTAATCCAAGAAGGAAGTGAGAGTGAAATCTCTTCAGCAAATAACTCATTGAAGCAATATTTGTTTTCTCTATATATAACCTCAGGCTTTATACAGAGAAGGGTTCTAGTTTCCATGTGAGAAATGCTTCCACTGGAAAACACAATCAGGCTCTGTTTAATTGGAAATTGAGTCTACCCTCTGGCCATTAAGAGCTCTTTAAGCTGTTGAAAGTACTGGCAGAGAAAGGGATCACAATAATGTTTGAGGTGATGGATATTATTTACCAACAGGAAATTAGATTGCTGCCACACAAGGGGGGCAAGCAGATCTATTTTTGGAACCTGGAGGGGTTGTTTTTTTTTTCCCCTCTGTAGCACCTCACTTCTATACTAGACTGAGTAATAGAAAATGAGGCAATCCAATAAGGGCAAATCAATCAAAGGTTTATATCACAACTTCATACACCACCAGGTAAAGAATACTATACAAACTAGTTACTGATGGAGCATAGGATACACATTGCACAGATGTAGCTAAAAGAATGTATAATTATTGCCCTGAAAGTGTGCTCAGTTGTTGAGTGTCAACCTATTAACAAGGAGGTCATGGTTCAATTCCTGGTGAGGGCACATGGTTCGATCCCCTGTCAGGGGTGTGCAAGCTGCAGCCAATCAATTCTCTCTCGTCATTGACATTTCTATCTTTCTCCCTCTGCCTTCATCTCTGAAATCAATAAAAATATTTTTACAAGTATTTAATTATCATCTAAGACCTCATGAACAGCCCACATAAATCATGAGACTATAACAGCTATATTTTGTTATTTATGAATTCATTTCCCTACTTTTGTCTAGATTATTTTATATGAAGAACACTGAGTTTTGTGAACATTTTAGATTTTGCTAGGGAATATGAGTAGACTGACCTCAACTCATAGGATATAGGAGTTGATGGAATTTGTGTGTCCCTTGTAGTAGGGAGATATATGTTTCATCTGGAAAAGACTAGAAAGTTGAAAAGATGACTGGACTGCAGGAAATGTGTTCCTCCAAATCCAAACTCCACTCTTATCTTTCTCAAATAATTATCCAGGAATCTGACCTGTATGAACTACATCTGGACTTTCTTCTCTGATTTCAGCTTGGATTTGGCCGAGAAACCACTAAGTATTTGGACAGTAGAACAAAACTAAAGCCAAGATATTTACTCCCTTGGTTCACCCTTATGTAGTAGTCACAAACTGGCTCTGTCCCCAGACCAAAGGGTATAGTCTCTGTCAGATGGTTCTCTCAATAGAAGTATTTTTTAATAAGTTAATATAATTGCTTTCATTTAAGGGCAAGGTATAGTAATGACTTAACCACAGATAACAACCATCCCTTCTTGCTTTTTCTAAACTCTGTAGACTCCTTTATAAATAGCCCTTGTGTTATATTCTCGGCTACTTGGTTGAAGCATGGCATGTTTCCTGATGATTAAAGAGTTTAGAAAGTATGTGGAAACCTTAGTAGATTCCTCACTTATATGACCAAGTTTACACTTAAACTACATTAATTAACACTTAATCCATCATTTTCTCTGGATTGAATTCTACTTTAACTCTCTAATATACTTTCTTAAAGGTCTTTTTTTTATTTTTTATTTTTTGGGGGGTCATGTTCTTCCATCAGTTAAAAACATATAAGCATGTATCTGTAATAAATTAGGTTTATTCATTGGCGATTAATATAGGTATTATAGCAAATCAAAAATAGAAAAATTAAAATAAGGTAAACATAAAGAAAAATTCTAATATTTTATTTTTCTACCCCATTTAAGTATCTTAGGCATCCTTGAGATTCATAGAGCATGTTTTGGAAATCACTGTAGATAAAGTGATAGCATGCATTTCTTTTATTGTCTCAAGACATTTTGCTGTCAAGAAAGGTTGATTTGTCATCATTGTTTGGTAGTTGGTATGTAGGTACTATTTTCATTTTTGTACTCACTTCTTGTTGCTGGGTATGGGGTTGACCTTCTTACTGATTTTCTATAATAGAACAATACCAAGCAAATGAGAAATTATTAAACAGAATTTCTTAGGAGGAAAATATGGAATAGGTTCAAATGGTAGGTGTGCTTTGCTACCTTCCCTGAGAATCACATTGTCACACGTTGTGGAATAAGGTATGCTAAGGTCTTGCATATATGTATTCATTCTGATATGGAGTGATGAGTGGGGTTGGAGGGAAATCAAATACTGGAAAAAGAAAGTTTAGAATGGTAGGACACAAAAAGTGGAATCATGAAGGTACAATATGCTTCTTTTATCTTAAATATTAATCAGCATGAATTGCTTGGAATCGTGTATTTCCAGTCTCTGTGATGCTGAAAATATGAGACTAATGAAGGTCTGTAGGGTTTACATTTCAAAATGATCAGATGCAATCATGAGAGTAAGCTTGAATATTTCACATAAATTCACAAAAATGAATTTATATCAATTCTTCAAGTTAGCTGTCACAGAATAGGCTCAGATTTTCTATTACCTAAATATTATTTGATTTTTAAATCAGATCTTTGTCAGAAGCTCCAGTAATAATTTCAGGGTATTAAAATAAATGGATGTAAATTTGCTGCAAGAGGCAGCATAATGTGAAATGTAACATTTTGATAATTATTTTTTCGTGGAGAAAATCTCTGGTGGGAGCCCAGTGTTCTACCCAGACTAAAAGCTAACCTCAGCGATCACATGTCTGATGACTACCTGTCTCCTACTTGCACCCCTTATGCTTATGTTTGAGGCATTCCAGCATTTTAATGACCATCTGCATAAACCAGCTGCTGATCCTTGTATTTAAATCTTATTCCTCAGCACTAATTTATACTGAATTTTTAGTTTTCCACAGTCTCTGGGCCTTTTCTGTTAGTTAATAATAATAATAATAACTAGGGTACTAATAATATGCTTCATTTAATAGTCACAAGAATTAAATTGATTGTGCTGACCAAATAATGCAAATAAGTCATTTAAATTTCAGAAATCCATCATAAATTGCCTTTGCCCTTTATAAAGTATCCAAACATTCTAGGAACTCAACCATTCAAAACATGCAAGACCTAAGTCAATACTAATTTAATAAGCATCTACTTTCTGTGCCAAAAAATATATAATTCTACAATATAAATGCTGACATAAAAATCAATACAATGCTTAACTGCCAGTAAGTACATGCTCTTTCTTAAAATTCATCAGACCTATATAAAATATTGTCAAATGTACCCTGGATTTTATTATCTAAACTGTTTTTTTAAATAAGTGAATTTTTATTACAATATAAGGTCAAAGGCATACTATGGGGGTAAATTACAGATTAAATTAGTGAACCAATATAAAATAACAGACAGTGCTCTAAGCCTAAACATAAGCAATAACCTCCTCCTTTTTTCTTTATAGTTTCCTCTTACAATCCTTAACATGCCACCTGATTATATATAGTAAATATATCATATACATGTATGTATATAAAATATGTTTATATTTTGGCAAAAATTATACATACACACAAGATTTTTTGGTGGTAATTTTTTAACCATCCTATTGATATCTTTTTCTTTTATAGTATTTGATGATTTCATTTTCACCTTTTTATACTCTATATGGAAGTGTTTGTCATTATATAAAGTGGGTAAAAGTAGATTTACAGTTATAATACAAAAATTATGCAATAATCAATAAACAATAATACAAGAATAAACTGTTTCACTTACAACTGTACACCTACTTTTGATGTCCCCTGTATATGCATAATTCGTTTAAATCCTGTACTACTTAAAACCTTTCAGTTTAATATTTATTTCGAGAGATTCTGTACTCTGATTTGTTTTTCAAGGTAACTCTATATAAACCTTTGGAGGCCTTTTCCCCATGAATTTATTTTAACATGAAGAAAAAAAGCAGCTTACTCTTGCATAGCCTTCCAATGTTTAGTAATAAATCCAGTATTCTATGGAATAAGTAGTAGCAGTCACTTTAGAAAACAGCTTTAAAACCTCTTATATTAGGAGTTAATGTCATCTAACAGGTAATTCCGTAGCAATTTATGGTTAATAGCTCTTCATCATACTACTGGGAAAGAGCAACTAATTTAATATGCATCATTATATTGTTATATGTCCACGGTTATTTTATATTTATTCTTCTGTATTGCTGAAACAATTTGAATTATATTGCCTTTCTTATTTTATAGTACACAGAAGTAAAAATACTTCAGTAATTTCAAAATTGGATTTGTTTGGTGAATTTAAGTGCAGTCATAATATAAGTGTTCTTTTAGAAGTGGACTTTAAGGTTGATTATTGATCAAATTTTAGTTAATCTTCCATTCCAGCACAGCAAACACATTCCACTATCCCTTAGATATTGTTTCCTTCCAGCTCTATTTCTTCACTCCAGCCTCTTTCTTCCTATGTACTGTGTTATTTTACTGTGTATTGTGCACTCTCAAATATGAGACCAATTAGATGAAGAGTTCATCTAGATAGATACACGCATTGCATGTTTTTGGGTACACTGATTTACATTCATGAACACCCAGATACCTGCACATCTTATAAAATTATAGATTCACAATATCTCAAGATTGGACATTTATGTGTTTTGTCTGAATGCACAAAAGTCTTTTAAATAGAAAATTATTTAGAGCCAGAGTATCTAGATCTCTTTACCTAATGGGGTTACAAAATAGACTTTAGCTTGCAAGTCAGTATTGCAAATTTATCTCCTTGATCTTAATTTATGATAGTTTCAGAAGTGAAAATATGTGTCTCAGGAAAAATAGATTGATGGGAAAATTGAGAAGGTGAAGTAATGCAGTAAAGTTCCTTTATATAGTAAGCACTGCACCCAACAAAACAGTCACATGATAGTAGCGACTTGTTATTGCCTTTCCTGTTCACTGACACAATGTGTTCTTCTCACTGGGAAATAGAAAGCCTCAGCTGGCTATTGTTGAGGAAAGGACATTATCTCCCATAAAAGAAAGAATTTGGGATCATTATGTGAAGGCTTCTGCCCTTATGAAAAAGTGTTCCCATGACTTTAAAGCAAGCTATAACTGGAGGTCCAAGACTGAGTTATAAAGTTCCGTTTTCACTGTAATTATTTAGGTAACTTCCATTTTTTTGTCATCTTTTCACCATGCAGATGAGAAAAGCGGATGGGAAAGATGGAAACAAACTTCGTTAAGTTTAACTGCGTTGGGTTCAGTATGATATATTTCCCCATGGGGAACAACTCAGGAATTCATTGGTTAATAATCATTTTTCTTCTTAGAGTTTTCCACTTCTTTGTGGTTTTTTTCTCATCTAATGTGAATTATTCTAACCTTTTCTTTGTCCCATCAAATCCCAAGGACATCTTGAGACATTTTGTAGCCTTTTTTCCTACCTGCAAATTATCTAATTAATGCAGAATTCCTTTTTCAATTGTACAGTTATATTTCATGAAACAGTTTCAAGTTCAGTTTTTATGTATATCGCATGTTTAGTTATAATTATTCATATAGCTGAGCATTCAACTCATAGTGTTGGGTATTATAGAACTGTCTCTTTACAATCTATTAGTTGAGTTCAACAAGCATTTATTAACTTCTATATTCTAGGCTCCATTTGGGATACTTTGACATAGCCAGTGAAAATACAGAAAAAACCCTACCCTAGCATTTCTTGCAGCTTAGGATATACATTCCATAGTTCTGCTTCACCCACCAACAGTTTTCATTTTCCTCTATGATATCCTTTCTTACATGTTCCACTAGAAATTTTTCAATGAAAAATTGTGTTAACATTTAATAAAAACAATAATAAAACAGATAACACTTAAGCTGTGCTCGTGTGCTAGGCACTGTTTAAGCATGTTACATATATTAATTCATGTAATCTGCATAAGTCTATGGGGTGGGCACGATTTATCCCATTATGTGAAAGGAGAAACACAGAAATAGAAAAAAAGTTTAAATAACTTCTAACTTGCCCAAATAACAAGTGAAGCCCTCATCAAACCCAAGCGGTTTAACTTCAGAATATGTGCTGTTTACCAATAGATATACCTTACCTGTCTAAAGTCTTTCCAGAAAAGTTTATATAGCATTCCATTTAATATGTTTACTTTAATTACCTGCTCAATAGCAAACTAAAACTCAATTCATTATCTCTGATCTGGCTGAAACTATACTGTATATTGAAAGTCAATTTAAAGGCATCAAATAATTCTCAGAGCATAGTATCTCTTTTTAATGATTTGCTCATTTATGTCCTACCTGAGAAATATCTACTTGCCCTAATCATTGAATTTTCTCCTATTATTTTCTGTGTAATTTGTATAGTTATACTTACTACATATAGCTTTACAATCCATTGCAAATTAATTTTTAATAAATAAATGTTTAGATAAAAGTTCATTTTTTATGTCTACATATGGATAGCCAATTGTTTTAGCACCTCTTGTTGGAAATACTGTCCTGTCAAGGTAGCTTAAAATTAGTTGACCAATAACTGTTTGTCTAAAGTAATAACATTAATAAGCATATAGAGAAATGAAATTTAACAAAACCTTATTTTAAAATATTTATAAGGAACTTTGGCATAAAAGAAGTATCATAAGTATAGGATGGAGAAATTGGTAATTCTCTGTTAAACTTATCTGTGCAATATGTTAAATAGTATAACATCATTTGAAAGTATAACTAGATTATCTTAAAATGCATATTGTAAATTCTAGAGCAACCACAAAATTTTAACTTAGGAAGTATAATTTATGTTGTAAGAAAAGATAAAATCATAAAATCTCAATTATATAAAGAGAAGGCAAAAAAGTAAAAAAAAATAGTTTCAAGAACAATTGCAATGAATAGAAAATATTTATAAACATAGCAGATATTAATCCAACTATACCAATAACCATTTTAAATGTAAATGCTCTACATACTCTAAGTAAAGTTATGTTGTCAGAGTAGATA
This sequence comes from Corynorhinus townsendii, assembly GCA_026230045.1. Taxonomy (NCBI): domain Eukaryota; kingdom Metazoa; phylum Chordata; class Mammalia; order Chiroptera; family Vespertilionidae; genus Corynorhinus; species Corynorhinus townsendii. The sequence goes on from JAPDVU010000005.1 coordinate 61,934,262, forward strand.
AAAAAATCTATGTTGTCTACAGGAGACTCATTTTAAATATAAAGACTTAGGTAGGTTAAAACTAAAGGAATTGAGAAATATAGATCATGCTAACAGAATTCAAGAAAAAGTTGAATTAGCTATACTGACTTCAGACAAAGTATATTTCAGAGCAAGGAAATTATCGGGGATAAAAAGGGTTTCACATAATGATATAGTGGGCAAATCATCATAAATAAATAATAGCCTTCAACATGTATGCACCTAACAAAAGAACATAAAAATAAATGAGTTAAAAATCTGATAGAACTGCATGAAGAAGTAGACAAATCCACTATATAATTGGAGATTTTCACACCCCGCTTGTAATAATTGAGAAATTTAGCAGGCAGAAAATCACTAAGGATATAGAAGACCTGAACAGCCCAATGAACCAGCTTGATGTAATTGATATTTATAGAATACTCCATCTAATAACAAACAACAGAAAACACATTCTTTTCAGGCTCACATGGCAGATTTACAGGACAGAACACATTCTGAGACATTAAAAAATGTAAAGAATAAAAACCATACAATGCATGTTTTCAGACCACAAGGGAATTAATTGCACAGTACTTTATTCTATTTTTGTAATCTTTCCATGTATTTATTTACTTTATTCCTTTCTAATCATAAAGTGACTTCACTTTGTTTGATGATCTACTCAGCAAGTAATTATTAAGGGTGTTGTTGTTGTTTTTAATTCAACATGCACATATTTCATAGATAAGAAAACTATGAAATTCATTAGATGTAACTCTCAGGTAGAAGTGGCTTCACTTTGACACCTCCTAGATACACAAGTTTTCATGCTTCCAATTGCCTGGCTCATTTGTTCCTTTCATATCGGATATTAAGGCCGACCACAATATTTGTGCACTGAAGTGGGAGAGTGGAGGCTGAAGGAGGCTTCAGGGACTCCCAGAGGCTCCAACATGCTCTGCCTTGGTTTATCCCTTTTGAATTCCTTGCCTCTTCAATTAGCCAAGAATATACCCCAATTAATTTTTATAAATACACTTTTGAGCTCTGTTGTACAATATGGTAGCCACTAACCACAAGTGGCTATATAATTTAAATTATTAAATAAAATAGAAATTTAATCTCTTAGGTGCACTAGTCACATTTCAGGTATTCAAGATTCACACAGAACTAGTGGCTATTCTACTGGGCAGTGAGAGTTTAAAACGTTCTACCATTGCAGAGAAGTCTGTGGGACAGCATTTGTTAGATTCTCTAAACTGGTCCAAACCAGCTTTTGTTATACTGTCAAAGTTCCTTTTAAGTATTTTAAAATAAGGTTTTGTTAAGCTCCCTATTTTATTTCTAAGCAAAGATCAAATAATTTTCCTAGACATAATTAAGGAAGAAGACTACTGCAATATTTGATGAAAGATCAACATGAAATAATTAAGTTTCAAATTTCAAACCACCTGAAGAGAGGTTTTGACAATTTATGAACTACTGGAGAATAGAGACTTTTCTAGTCTCTGTTGTTTCCTAACAAAACCTAGTATAATGCTTTGAACAGAGTAAGCACTCAATAAAGCTTTGCTGAAACAATAATCTAGTATTAATTTGAATGAAAAAAAATGTGTAAATGGCAAATCCCCTATGAAAACAATGCCTTGTTACAATTGCAAACAACTTAGCATGTGATCTGCTATTTGTTTTAATTCATCAAAATGAATTTAAAATTATGTTTATTAATTTAAATAATTATTTTCTTACTTATCTTGCTGATAATGGATATGTCCTCCCAAAGTACCCTGTGTCACACTGGGTAGGTCTACTTGACTCTGAGCCATTTGGTTCCCATACTAAACTATGCCTTTGAATTTAATCTTTATCATTAATAAAAGTACTGCAACTGATAACACTTTTTCATAATTTTTCATTTGTTCAGAACCCATGTAAAGAAGAGGGTTACTATTTACTGGTATTCCTCATAGTCATTGCCACCAAAGAGTTAATAACTATGCTACTAATTTTAGATTTGTTCTGGAGGCAATGAGAAGTTATTAGTAGTATTTGAACTACATGGTATAAGCATAGAATGTTATAACTAATCAGTGATAGCAAAAGGAATAGTTGTTTATAATAAAACTAGAGGCCCAGTGCACAAATTCATGCATGGCTGGGGTTCCTCAGCCTGGCCGGTGATGGGGACCAATTGAGGCCATCTTGCCCAGCCCCAATTGAGGATGATCAGGGCCAGCTGGTGGGGGAAGAAGGGGGCGACTGTGGGAGGTTGGCTATCCACAGAAGGTTGGCTGTGGGAGTGCACTGTCCACCAGGGGGCAGCTCTTGCATTGAGTGTCAGTGCAAATGATAGATACCAGACAGTTGTCTGGTCATAAAGGTCACTTAGGCTTTTATATATATAGATACATATATAGATGAGAAGCAAGAATATCAGTTGAGAAAATATTGTAAGAGATGATAAATATATTTGTATATAAAAGGTTGTTTCTGAGTCTCTGAATATATAAAAGAAATGTTGAGACACAGTTTGTTATTTTTAACTGAGACTGAGATTAGTATTAGCCATTTCAATGCCATTGCCAACTGCCAGTTGAAAAAATGGCATGCCTCTTATGAACTACTCTGGTTTACAACAATCATATTAATCTTTTGTCTCCACTCTGTTAATTATGTTAGTTGAGTATGTTCCAGAGCCAGAAACCAGAAAGAAAGTATGTGCCTAATACTAGGAATAGGGTTGGTGGGGATGAAAACATATCCAAAACTTGTGATTTTATTCACTTTCAATATGCCACATTAATTACACCGGAAGACAAAGTTCTATTTCAATTTGCTAAAGAAAATACGTATCTTAATAAAAGTCGTATTTTAAGGATACATATAATTCTTTCTTACACTAGATATACAGCAATATAGGGTGTCCTGTACATACGCTTTAACAGTTAATAGCTCAATACTGAAAATGAAATGTATTATAATAAACACTGCCTTTATAATTATTCAAAAAATATATTATACACATTTGTTTGGGGCATCCTATATATATAGAATAAAATACATCATCTCAAAGCTGAAAAAAAACCTAAAATTATTATCTTGTCATCACCTTGCTAATAAGAAGATAAAACATTATCAAATATGTTTGATAGATATGGAATTTAAAGGAAATAAAACCAATTATTTTAACCTACATAATTTGTGGTTGTAATATTTGATTTATAAGGGCTCATGCTTAATCTTGAAACCTTTCATAAGGTATAATATTAAAAAAATTGTACTCAGAGGGGAATCCAAGATGGTGGCATAGGTAAACACCTAAACTGCTGCCTTGCACAACAATTTCAAAACTACAACTAAAAGACAAAACGTCTATCACCCAGAACCACGGGAAAGCTGGCTGAGTGGAAGTTCTACAAATAGAAGGAAAGAGAAAAGACCATTGAGACGTGCACAAGTGCTGAAAAGCTGAGGTACGGAGGTGGGTGATCTGGGCTGGCAACAGGTGTTGCTTTTTTCAACCCAAAGGGAGACAAGCCCCGGATTACTCTGAAATACAGTTTCTGGGGAGACGCGGGAGACCCAAACTCCTATGGGGAGAAGCTGGACTGTCTGCCATTGGGTCGGAAAGTGAGGGGGGCTTGCTTGCAGAGCTGCGTGCAAGAATAATTGTTTGCTGCGCTAGGGCACTAGACGCAGTCGGAGACACAGAGCTGGCTAACTAGCAGCCATCACTGTTTGCCACGCCCTAGCCTAGTGATGCCCTGAGACCCCGCCACACACAACCTACAAACCCATCCAAGCTCCAAGCAGCAGCGTTAGCATAAGAAAGGCCTGCCCTATCGCAGCTTAACCTAGCAAAATTGCAGCCTGGGTCAGACAGCTCCAAAACCTCCAAACCCCAAGCAAAGAGGAGAAAACTGTAGCTCTCGCTGTAGCTCCTGCTGGGTGGACTCAGACAATAGCTGACCTGCACCCCATTGGAGATCCAGAAGCCAGTATACCCAGTGGTCAGTGTGAGAAACCAGATTTCAACTCCTCACATCCATAAGTGACACATTCAAGAGGCAGACTCAGCAAGCACCAAAGCCCCACTGAAACAAGTCCTGCACCATAAGTGTGTCTCCAGCACAGCAGTTCTTCCATTATAGACACAGCGAGTCCTCACAGCCGATTGGCCTGGAGGTCAATTCCTCCCAGCTTACCAACAGCAATTAAGGCTTAACTACACCAAGACTTTGCACTCAGCCCACAAAGGGGTGTACCAAGAGCGTCCACATCAGGTGATTGGGGAGGCTGAGCTACTGCCCTCTATAGGTCACCTACCACACAAAGCCACTCCATCAACACAGGGAAGTAGCCAAAATGCAGAGACAAAGAAACATGTCACGAATGAAGGAAACGGAGGAAAGCAAACCACTGGACGACATAGAGTTCAGAACCACATTTATAAGGTTACTCAACAATCTTCTAAAAACCACCGAGAAACTTGATGACACTTCTGAGGAGCTTGGTGAGACCTTCAAGGACCTTAATGAGAAAGCCAAAAAAATGGAAAAGGACCAGTCAGAAATGAAGCATACACTGTCTGAAATAAAGAATATACAGAAACCCAACTGTAAATCAATGTACCCCAAGAATCAAACCAAAGATCTGAAATATGAGGAAACAAAAAACACCCAACCAGAAAAACAAAAAGAAAAAAGAATCCAAAAATATGAAGATAGTGTAAGGAGCCTCTGGGACAACTTTAAGCGTACCAACATCTGAATTTTTGGGGTGCCAGAAGAAGAGAGAGATCAAAATACTGAAAACCTATTAGAAGAAATAATGACAGAAAACTTTCCCTACCTGGTGAAAGAAATAGACTTACAATTCCAGGAAGCACACAGAACCCCATACAAGAGGAATCCAAAGAGGACCACACCAAGACACATCATAATTAAAATGCCAAGGGCAAAAGACAAAGAGAGAATATTAAAAGCAGCAAGAGAAAAACGGTTAGTTACCTACAAGGGAGTACCCATACGACTGTCAGCTGATTTCTCAGCATAAACTGTGCAGGCCAGAAGGGAGTGGCAAGAAATATTCAAAGTGATGAACAGCAAGAACCTACAACCAAGATTACTCTACCCAGCAAAGCTATCATTCAGAGTTGAAGGTCAGATAAAGAGCTTCACAGACAAGAAAAAGCTAAAGGAGTTCATCACCACCAAACCAGGATTACATGAAATGCTGAAGGGTATTCTTTAAGAAGAGGAAGAAGAAGAAAAAGGTAAAGATAAAAATTATGAACAACAAAATGACATCAAATACATACTTACCAACAAATAAATCTAAAAATCAAGTAAATAAAAAAAATCTGAAGAACAGAATGGACTGGTGAATATAATAGAATCAGGGACATAGAAAGGGAGTGGACTGACAATTCTCAGGGGGAAGTGGGTGTGAGTGGTGCAGGAAGAGATTGGACAAAAATCTTACTCCTATGGATGAAGACAGTGGCAGGGGGTAAGGGCATGGGGTAGGGTGGGGTGGGGAATCAGGTGGAGGGGAGCTATAGGGGGAAAACAAAAAGAAGAACACCTGTAATCTGAACAATGAAGATTTATTTTTAAAAAATTGTACTCAATATTATAAATATTAAAGCCAATTTATTTAAAAATGTCAATTATTTAACTTCCTAAAACTTATTCAGAAAAAATTATAGTTCTAAATGCTCCTATAAATAATCCATGTTATTATTCACTTCTTTTATAAGCTTAGTAAATAATCTAATACTTCTTGGGATAGTCCATGAATAAATAGAACTGCATTCTATTCAGATATTAACAGAAAGTTCTTGTTTTCCTTTTCTCCTTTTGCAGAGAGACCATACGCATTATGCATAATGAAAGAGATTTGAAGGCAAGAATTAATTGAGGGTCGAGTGAAAAAAAAATTACTTTGTTTTTGAGAATAATTGAAAGTAAATACTAAATTAAGCATTTTATTTGTTTGTTTGTTTATTTGTTAATCCTCACCTGAGGATATTTTTCCATTGATTTTTAGGGAGAATAGAAGAAAGAGGGAAAGACAGAGAGAAACACTGATGTGAGAGAAACACATCGATTGGTTGCCTTCTGCATGAGACCCAACCAGGTCCCAGGCCTAGGAGGATCCTGCAACCCAGGTCCGTGCACTTGACCGGAATAGAACCTGGGACCCTTTGGTCTGCAGGCTGACACTCTATCCACTGAGCCAAACTGGCTAGGGCCTAGATTAAACCTTTTAAAATGGGGTTCTTGATCCTTCTTTTTTCCATGAATCCCTTTGGCCTGCTAGTGAAGCACTTATAGCTCTTTTCAGATTAATCTTTTAATATATATAATAAAATGTATAGGGTTACAATAGAATCCAATTAAGGTAATAGTTATCAAAATATATGTTTTGAACTTTGTGATAGAGTAATATAAAATTTTCCCTGCTATCATATCATATAAGATGATCTAGTAGCAAACCTAGTATCTCCAATTATTTTGAAATAGTTTTCAGACTAAATAATACTTAAAGATATTATAACACTTGCACTATAAGCTAACAGCTGCAGGAATCAAAAAAGGCATAGCCATGAAAAATATCAGTGCAACATTAAATTTGGTATTTATGAACAACATGGGTCAGATTATTCTCTAGATAACTGCAATAGAAATTTTCACTTTCAAAGTCTTTCTCACATCAGTCACCTATGCCTCAGGTAGAGCTTTTAAAGATATTTATCTTCTACATATAAGATTGTTTCTGTATTATTATTATTGAAACAAAAAAAAAATATTGAGCTTTTTAAACTGGACCTGGATTCAAAGAAATAGGCATAGGTATTGGGAAATTAGCCAATAGGGAGAACTGTACTGACAAAAACATTAATATGCATTAAATTATTTTGAACTTAAAATTACTTCATTAATCTTTTTTTTACTTAATCCAATACATAAGTATAGTGCTTTATGCATATAGGTTATGTCAGATGGAGATTTCTGAAAATGATCATATTAAAGATGAGAACACCCGAGATAACTAGGAGAGGAATAGTTAACATTTAAAGCAAGAGAATGTGTTAAGTAAATAATATTTTCCTTAAAATGTGAAGTCAGTCTGCCAATTAAATATTGTACATAACTACTCAGTGCCAAGTTAAATACTGATATTTATTTGGAGAGAGGAGAGGAACGTAAAGGACAGGAGGGAGGAGAGAGGAGAGGAGGGTAAGGAAGGAGAGAGGAGAGGAGGGTAAGGGACAGGAGGGGAGGAGAGAGGAGAGGAGGGTAAGGGACAGGAGGGGAGGAGAGAGGAGAGGAGGGTAAGGGACAGGAGGGGAGACAGAGAAAGAAAATTGATTGATTATAAGATTACACCAAGCCCAGCTGATGTGGCTCAGTGGTTGAGCATTGAACCATGAACCAGGAGGTCATGGTTCAATTCCAGGTCAGGGCACATGTCTGAGTGGTGGACTTCATCCCCAGTAAGGGGGATGCAGGAAGCAGCCAAGCAATGATTCTGTCTCATCACTGATGTTTATATCTATCTATCTCCCTTCCCATTTCTGAAATCAATAAAAAATATATTTTTAAAAAAGATTACACCAATTAAAATAAAATATCTTAATTTTTTCTTTTAATTTTTTTTCCTCAACCAAATGTGTTTAGAGTTTAGGTGAAGTGGTACTTTTAAGGCAAGGATTAGGGCTGGCAAATAATTTTTACATATTTGCTACCCTGTTGTGTCTTAATACCCAGGCCTTATTTAGCGTTTAGGTCAGGTTCCAATCAAAATAGCAGCATAGATAAATGCAGTACTCAAATCTTCCCACAACACATCAAAATTATAAATAAACTACAGAACAACCATCATCAGAACCTGCTGAAATCTAGCTGAATAGCAGTCCTACAGCTAAGGATATAAAGAAGAAGCCACATTGAGACTGGTAGAAGGGGGGTTGAGAAGCTAAAGAGCTAGCTCCACACCCATGTCTGACAGATAAAAATCGGTAGGAATATTTCTGCTGCAGAAATTCCCCATGAGGAGCAAATCCTACACCAGTCCCCCAAGCCCAGGGTTCCAGAGTCATAAAAAGAAGTCTCCATAACTTCTGGCTGTGAAAACCAGCAGGGATTGTGGTTGAGTAAGATAGAGGAGCTGCTGTAATCCCATGTCCTCCTCTTAAACGGCCTACACACAGACTTACTTGGACTCACTCCCTCTGAGCTTTAGCTCTGGGTCAGCAGCACGAAAGGTACAAGATGAAGAACTGAATTGTCCGGCATCAGAGCAAGAGCTGGAGGGGCAGCTTTCTTTCAGACAAAAAGCTGGAAGAGTTCATTGCTCCTTTCTCAGACACTGCCCCCCAACACCACCACAGATAGCCACCATAATTGATGCTCCATCAATCTGATTAACACTGTTGGCCCCACCCTGCTAATTCCCTGAAACCTCACCCCACCCAACTTGTAGGCCCACCCAATTTCTTTCCAGTGGCTTTTTTTGTACTAAAGACCCATCATGCTTTGTACTTTCCTAATATCTCTCAAACAAGCAGAATCTGGCCTCAGCATGCCCCATACCTCTCACTGAATGGTCCCAGGCCTGGCACTAGCAATAGAGGACCTAGTTCTCAGCTTGGCCTCTCCCAGGCATCTCCAAGCCCAGCACAAGTAGCAGCCACCTGCAGATTGCCTTGTGACTCATGCCAGGTGGCCTTGGGCAGGGCATCTCCTGGGAAGCCCCAGAATCAGCCCACCTGGTAGACAGCATTAGATCAAATCAAAGTACTGCCCAACCACTTTCACAAGCAACACACACAAGGGGTGGACTCAGTAGGCACCAGAGCCCCCCTGAAGTAAGTCCTGCTCTATGGGTTGGAACCAAACATAGCTGATCCTCCACAGTTACCCAGCCAGTCCTGGAAGCTAACTGACCTGAGAGTAAATTCCTCCCACTGATGTACCAACAGACATCAAGACTCAACTACAAGTCTGCTGGCATGGATAAGTGGTTGAGCAATGACCTATGAGTGAGGAGGTCATGGTCAGATTCCTGGTCAGGGCACATACCCAGGTTGTGGACTCTATCCTCAGTGTGGGATATGCAAGAGGCAGCCGAGCAATGATTGTCTGTCATCATTGATGTTTCTATCTCTGTATCCTTCTCCCTTCCTCTCTGAAATCAATACACACATATACATTTTTAAAGACTGCACTACAAGAGGAGGATGCACCTGGAGTGCCCGGCTCAGATGATCAGAGAGGCTGTGCCACTGGACCCTATAGAATAACTACTGTATACGACAACTCTAGTAAACAAAGACAATGTAGCAGCTCTATTTAATACATAAAAACAAGCCCAGGGAGACAGCCAAAATGAGGAGACAAAGAAACATGTCCCAAATAAAAGAAAAGAACAAAAGTTCCAGAAAAATAACTAAACAAAATGGAGACAATCTACCAAATACATTTTAAAACACTGATTGTAAGGATGCCCAAAGAACTTATGAGAAAATTAGATGAATTTAATGAGAACTTCAACCAAGAGGCAGGAAACATAAAAAGGGAGATATGAAACATAAAAAAGAGCCAGTCATAAATGAAGAATTACACTAACTGAAATGAATAATAAATTACAGGGAATCAACCTTGGAGTAAATGAAGCAGAGGATCAAACCGGAGATTTGGAAGATAATGAATCAGAAAACACCCAATCAGAACAACAATAAAAAAATAAGAATCCAAAAAAAATGAGGACAGTATAAGGAACCTCTGGGACAACTTCAAGCATATCAACATTCACATCATTAGAGTGTCAGAAGAAGAAATAGAACAAGGAATTGAAAATCTATGTGAAAAATAATGACAAACATTTTCCCTAACATGGTGGAAAAAAAAAAAAAGACAAGTCTAGGAAACACAGAGTTCCAAATAAAATGAACCCAAAGAGTCCCACACCAAGACAACATATCATAATTAAAATGTCAAACTAAAAGATAAAAACAAATCTTAAAAGCAGAAAGAAAAGAGCAGTTAGTTATCTATAAGGGAGCTCTCATAATACTGTCAGATGATTTCTCAACACAAACTTTTCAGGCCAGAAGAAATTGGCACAAAATATTCAAAGTGATGACCAAGTTTACCCAGCAAAGCTATCATTTAGAATCAAAGGAACAATAGAGCTTCCCAGACAAGAAAAAGCTCAACAAGTTCATCACTACAAAACCAGTATTACAAGACATGTTAAAGCCAGGGTGGGGAATATCTGACCTGGGGGCCATATATGGCCCACAAAATCATTTGGTCTGGCCCTGACAAGGCATTATGAGTTAATTAATTAAATGTTTGACCAAATATAGCAGGCCAATTTTTAAGTTGATAATGTTGTATGGCACGCAAATGATGTTATAAGTATCCAAATGGCCTGTGGCAGAACAAAGATTCCCCACTCCTGTGTTAAAGGGTCTTCTTTAAGAAGAAGAAGAAGACAAAAAAAATTTTAAAAATGAATAACAAAATGGCAATAAGGATATATCTATCAATAATTACTTTAAATGCAAATGGTTAAATATTCCTATCAAAAGACATGTGGAGGCTGACTGGATAACAAAACAAGACCTTTACATGTGCTGTCTACAAGAGGCTTATTTCAGATCAAAAGACACACACAGAATGAAAGTAAATGGATGAAAAAAGATTATTTCATGAAAATAAAAACAAACAAAAAAGCTGAGGTAGCAATACTTATACCAGACAAAATAAACTTTAAAATAAAGACTACATAAGAGACAAAGAAGGACCCAGCAATTCCACTTCTGGGTATTTATTCAAAGAAATCCAAAACACTAAATTGAAAAGACATATAAATCCATATGTTCATTGTAGCATTATTTACAAAAGCCAATATAGAATGCAACCTAGGTGTCCATCAATAGAAATAGAGCAAGGAATAGGATAAAGAAGTGGTGCATATACACAATGGAATACGACACAACCATCCTATATAGTAAAACCCTAATATGCAAATAGACTGAATGGCAGAACGACTGGTTGCTATGATGCTCAATGCAGGTGCTGGCCCCTGGTGGTCAGTGCACTCCCACAGGGAGAGCACCACTCAGCCAGAAGCTGGGCACACAGGTTGCAAGTGCAGCAGCGGTGGCAGGAGCCTCTCCTGCCTACACTGCAGGTGAGCGGTAAGGAGCAAGGGGTCCTGGACTACAAGAGCCCCGGACTGTGTGAGGGATGTCTGACTGAGGCTTAGACTGGCAAGTGGACATCCCCCGAGGGGTCCTGGACTGCAAGAGGGTGCAGGCCGAGCTGAGGGTCCCCCCCAACCCCCAGTCCATAAATTTCGTGCACTGGGCCTATAGTAAAAAATAGCAAGTCAGACAGAGAAAAACAAATGCCATATCATTTCACTTATATGTGGAATCAAAAAACAAAAAAGCAAACAAGCAGAACACAAAGAGACTCACAGATACAGAGAACATTTTGACAGTTATCAGATGGGAGAGGAGTTTTGGGTATGGGTGAAAAAGGTGAAGTACAAATTCATAGGTACATAATATTCATGGGGATGTAAAGCAGAGCATAGGAAATATAATCAATAATATTGTAATAACTATGTATGGTGTCAGATCGGTACTACATTTACTGAGGTGGTCACTTAGTAAGTTATATAATATCTAATCACTTGGTTGTATTCCTGAAGCTAATATAATATTACTAGTGGCCCGGTGCACAAAATTTGTGCACGCACGGGGGGTTCCCTCAACCCAGCCTGCACCCTCTCCAATCGGGGATGTCCGACTGCCGGTTTAGGCCCAATCCCTAAACCAGCAGTCGGACATCCCTCTCACAATCTGGAACCACTGGCTCCTAACCACTCACCAGCCTGCCTGCCTGATTACCCCTAACTGCCTCTGCCTCACCCCCGCACCTAGGACCCAGGCTTCCCTCCCTCTGGCCAGTCACAGGCACCCAGGACCCGGGCCAGCTTCACCCAGGCAAACCACAGCCACAGGGGACCGTGGGCAGGTAGCTTTGCCCAGGCTGCAGCCGCAGGCATCTGGGACTGTGGGCTGGGCAGCTTGTCCCTCTCCAGGGCTGCAGCCCCAGCTGCTGGCGCCCAGTACTGCGGGGTGGGTGGCTTGTCCCTCTCTTGGGCCAGAGGCACAGGCACAGCTGCTGGCACCCAGGACCCTGGCTGGTCCCCATTCTTCTATCCTCAGTGTTGAGTGTCTGAGAAGTTATGGCGTGATGGCATGAGGGCATGGCATTATTTGCATATTAGCTCTTTATTATATAGGATTTTAATTTGTCACGGTCTATCTTCAAGTGGATATTATACCACTTCACATATTGTATAGAAACTTCACTGTAACAAATTTCATTTTTCCCAGGCAATCTTTGTACTATTGTTGTGTATTTTACTTTCACAGATGTTATAAAACTGACATTACATTATTATTTGTTTAAATAGTTAATTATCTTTAAATATATTTAAATAATAAGAAACTTCAATTATATTTTTTCCTATGAATTTACTGTCTTTGGTGTTTTCCATTTCTTGGCATAGATCATTATTTGTATCTGGCAAAATTTTATTTCTGCTTACAGGACTTCTTTTAACATTTCTTACACTACAAATCTGCTGGTGATAAAAAAACATCCAATCTTCTATATATGAAAAATATATTTTAACTATTTTTAAAAATATTTTCACTCAGTCTAGAATTATAAATCAAGAGGATTTTCCCCCTTGTGAGTACTTTAATGATGTTGCTCTACTATTGTCTCCCTTATACTGTTTCTGATGAGAAATCCTTTGTAATCCTTATGTTTATTCCTGTGTATAGTGTGTCTCTTTTCTTCTGACTACTTAACAGATTTTTCTTTTCATCATTGGTGTTGAGCAATGTGATTTTTATGTGTCTTGATGTAGCTTTCTTTATGTCCTGTGCTTGCTATTCACTGAGCTTCTTTGATCTGTGGGTTTATATTTTTTACTATATTTTGCTAAATTTGGAAACTTTTGAATCATTCTTTCTTCAGATGATTATATATATTTAAGTTCGGGTCTCTAGAGGAGGCTGGGGAGGAAGAGGAGTGAACCAAACCATAGGATTAGGACCTCGGCAGGCAATTGAGTGCGGGGACGGCCAGCAGGGCCATCCCTGCAGTGGCCAGCTCATGACCAGCTGCCTGAGACTGGCTCGTTCCTGGGCTGGGGGGTTTCATGCATCTGCTCCGTGCTGCCCAGCAGCGCGGTGCCCGTTGGGGCTGTGCCTAGCTTATGGGGAAGGCACAGCCTGGGGAGTCAGAGCCTTGATCCTGTGCAATAACCAGATCCGGGCATTGGAAATGCGGCCAGTTCTCTGCACCATGAGACGCCCCGTTGTTGCATCCCTGGAGCAGTCATGGTGCCTTCTTCCATCATGGTCCCCTAATCTCTCAGCGATGGATGTATGCTGAATAGAACATGGAAGACCCGTGGGTGATAGCAGGCACCGGTGCTGGATGGGGAGGCGGTCGTGTGGGTTTGCATGAAGCGCTCACATTCACAGCTTTGGAAGCCTCTTTCTTAGTTTCTCAGAGAGCTCGATGATGAGGAAATGCAGGTCTCGTCCTGCATTGTGGTTTCCATGGGAAAACCTTGTCGTTGGGGGTGTCAGAGGGGTTGGCCGGGAGCGCCTGCGGCAGAGAGACACCCTTCTCCCGTAAGCTCTTCGCAGGCGGACTGGTCTTCAGATGCCCAGGAACTGCTCAGCAGATCCCTGCTGTTCCACAGAGTTCTCTGAGCAGATGCCCATCTTCCGGGGGAAGAAAGGTGTGTGCTTGTGCACAGTCACTGCCCGGTCCCAGGCCAGCGGGGGCACCCCGGCCCCGGACGTGTTCTCCCGCTGGGTGCTGGGTTCACAGAGGTCGGACAATCATTGTCCAGAATTCCCTTGTTTAACAAAGAAAGTTAAGTTCCCAGTGAGGCCCTTGCTTAGAAAGGGAGGGGACTGGGGAGAGGAGGAGGAGCCAAGCTGTCTCTTCATCGCCCACAGGAAGGCTCGGAGCTGGAGGCATGATCTCCAGCCCGCTCACCTGCATCCAGAGGCTGCATCCAGAGAGACCATGAAGGCCAGGCTCTGCTCCTGTGTCCTGCTGGGTCTGAAAAGCAGGAGGCAGAGCCGTGCTCTCACCTGGGCCTCCCGGTTCTTGCAGAAAATGTGGCCCTGGGGTTTGACCACTCCTCAGTGGTTGGAACCACGTGTAGGAGCCGCCAGCACAGGCGCACCCCTGGGAGGCAGATACAGTGGGCAAACCATCAGACCTTGTTGCCCAGGCAACGCCACCAGCATCCCATCCCGACCCCGGCAGCTCAGCGCATGCACGCTGCCCACAGGCACACCATCTTTGTAGGATTAATTTGCATACACACTCCTGATTGACTGTGGGTGTCACAGAGGTACGGTCAATTTACATGTTTGTCTATTATTAGGTATAGATATGTCAACTGTAATTGAAAAATAAAGCATTGTTTAAAGTAAAAGAAAAATCTTGGAAAAAGAAATTAAGTCTAGGGCAACAACAGAAGTTAAGAATACATATTGCAGTTGTGTAGCATTACTCCAAGGCTTTGAGCACGGCACACCTCCACAAAAGGGAACAGCAGCACATTGGCCAAATATTTCATTTCCCAACAGCAGTTGTTGCTCTTCTCATTGGGAAGGCACTACACTTGGCTACTGTGGAAACTGCCTGGTGGCCTACTTTTATAGGAAATTGTCCAGCTATATTTAATGGCTGCTCAAAAGAATTGTGTTCCACACAGAAGAAACAAGCTTGAGAAAAACACTAATAATAACTTATCTATATATAAAACGTGCCCAATTTTAAAGGTACTTCACATATATCAACTCTGAGATAACTCTGTATGCAATATGTTGGGAAATTTTATATGCTAATCTCGGAACAGTGACAGGCTCGGCACATAAGAAATAGCAACAAAACTACAACATCAAAATATCTGACTTTTATAACAAGTCAACTGGCAGTTCCATTTATTGCTTTATATGGTTATATTTATATATTACTTTTATTCACTTCAACAAGCAACTTGATATGATTGGGGGGGTGGTAGGAGTATTTAGAAGAAGATTACCTTGGTTTGAGCTATGCTCTGAATGTACCAAGTGTATGGGGGAGTACCATGTATATTGGGCAAGGTTACTCACTGTATTATCATAAAATTTCTTATTTGAAAAAAAATTTAAAAATGAGGAAAATAACCTGTGAAACATCTAGAAGTAATGAAATAATATCTGGAAATTTTCTTTAAACATTACAAGATGTTCCATAAATAGATTTATTTATTTAGTTTTATTTAACTATTTTATCTTAATGTGGCAACTCCTCCAAGAAATCTGCCTTAAACTCTCATTTTGAACTGTTTTCTTTCATTGTGGTTGCATAATACCTTGCAGAAATATTTACAAAAATACTTACATATCTAATTCATCTTCCTCACCAAACACACAATGATTATGTACTGCTCATTTTTATAATGGTAGAGTATAGTATACTAAGATGCTGAGGAAATATTGCTGAACTGCACTAAACTAAAAGTTAAAAATATTTAAGAGCCTTAGTCCTTATTATAGACAAGCATTCATTATATTTTTGGGTTTCTCTTAATAATCTGAGAAATCACTATTATTTTTGTTGAAGATAACACTAAAATCACAGAAAAGAAAAAGATAAAAGAATCCTCTACCCTAAAAGAGTTTCTAAAAAATTACAGTTTAAAAGAAATGTTCACCATTTAGTGTCTATTTCACATTTCATTTTCTTTACTCAATTTATTTTATTTCTTCTACAATTGAGATTCTATTGAAATATAAGTAGCATTATATTATTTTCATTTAATGGACAATGAAATCTTTTTGAGCCCTTAAGTTTAAGTACTTGAATTGATATTTTAAAATTTTCTACTAGTACTTTTCAAGTGGATCTGTTGAGTA
The DNA here is from genome assembly GCA_026230045.1 of Corynorhinus townsendii. Taxonomy (NCBI): domain Eukaryota; kingdom Metazoa; phylum Chordata; class Mammalia; order Chiroptera; family Vespertilionidae; genus Corynorhinus; species Corynorhinus townsendii. Next base: position 61,950,298 of record JAPDVU010000005.1, read on the forward strand.
TTCTATTTAGCTTTTGAACAAGCAGTGGGACACAATCCAGATATTTGCTTGGGCACTGCACAGAAAGTAGTCATTTTTCTCTACCTGGGGCCTTTTAACACACACAAAAAAGTATCTTCAGCTATCTACACCCACAGTGTAACTGGTACTCATATCTCATGTCTCTTACCAAGCACACGTGATATGTTATTCTCATTGAAAATTAGCTGCTTGTTTTCCTGATTATGGAGTAAATGATGCTTCTCTGCAAACATAAATTTCTCTTAGTCTTAATAAGGTTACCTGTCCTCTAAGTACATTCTTAGGTATTCTTAAAGCCACTTCTGATTCTAGTAATAACTATACATTTTAAGCTTTTGGCTACACCCGTGCAATTCCAACAGTGACAGTTTTCAGTTAATTAGGTTAACTGGAGAAGATATTTTCAGCAGTCAAGGAAATATAGCCTACAGGGAGCGTGCATAACAAATTGGGTAGTTGCTTTTAAATTCCAAAAGATCCATATTATAACAGACGGTGTACATATCTCATTTAGTCTACCAAAATGCCTTCACAAAAACAACTGGGCCTTCTAAGGAATACAAAATCCAAAATATCTCCCTCAGATTTTTAAAAATAATTTTAATTAGTTATTACTTTAGAACCAAATTAGTTTTGAACAGAACTGTGCAGGGTAATTCCTACCAGATAGATGAGATTTATCAGAAATTACTGCAGTTAACTTAGCTGGAAGTTTACAGTTTTTTACAGGAAGACTCACAGGCCTGAGCAGCTGGAACTTAGGCTGTCAAAGCCCCAATTTGAAACCATCCAAACAACCATACACAACTAAGTTACAGCCTTTTTTATTTATTTATTTTTCCAGACAGAAGCATAAAATGCCTCCACTGGCAGTAAGATTCTCTATACTCAGCCTGTGATAACAGGGTTGTCAGATAGGACTTCTGCCTATTTATCTAGATTTGTATAATAAACTCTCAGAGTACTGGTAAATATTGATTAGTTTAAAGCAGGTTTGTAATGTACATAATCCATTGAGTTATTGACTGTAGACCCTTACAGTTGTCATTTGGTCATCAAGTCATTAATATCTTGCTGAATATTTAAAATTACTTCAATAAAGTAAAATAATAAAATAAAATAAAGGCAGGGGTGGGTGGGTGAGTGGGAAGAGATCAACCAAAGAATTTGTATGCATACATGCATAGCCCATGGACACAGAAAATAGTTTGGTGAGGGCCTGGGTGGGAGCAGGGGGCAGGCTAAAAGGGATCAATGGGGAGAAAAAGAGGACATATGTAATATGTTCAAAAATAAAGATAAAATAAAATAAAAACGTTCAGTTTAACCATTACATATAATTTTTCTGACAGAAATGACAATGCTGAAGAAAGGGCTTATGCTAGTAAATGAGGTAGAACATTTTATAAATGAATAAGGACATTTAAAATGATTTAATACAACAATCTGTTACAAAATATATCAAAAATGACATGAACATTTTGATACTGGCCTTCAATTCTTTTATTTAAAATAGTCAAAAGCATACATTTAATAATAAAATATAATCCAAAAGTATGATGCATGCTATAAAAATGATTAAAGGTAATAACATTTCTTTTATATTGTCTCCATCCCAAAGTGGAGACCTTCTCGACAAAAATATTATGAGCGAATTTATCAAAAATCAAGACTAGAGCACTAAACTTTAAATATACTCTTAACATTAAAACAGAGAAAAGTCTAGATATTGCATATCACACTGCAATATTATACTTTATTTATGAAGTCTATGATATTTTAAGCAATTTTATAATAAAAACAGTTGTCTCTTACTGAATTATCTCTTTGCATTCCTGTTAATCCTATATAATAAAAGCCCAGCGACCATAAAGGCCTACAGATCAGAACAACCAGAGACTGGAACCACCAAGGCCCCTCGCTGGCCCCACCCCCCAGCAAGTGGTTAGGAGTGATCAGGTAGGCAGGCCAGTGGTTAGGGGTGATCAGGTAGGCAGGCCAGTGGTTAGGGGCTATGAGGCAGGCAGGCAGCGCCCTGCAATCAGTGGCCTCAAAGAGGGAGACCCAGGCCACAGCCTGTGGGAGGGACACTCGCGGCTGCGACAGGAGGCGCTGGCGGTGGTGGACGCTGCAGGGCGGGGCTGGTGCCATGGCAGCTCCTGAGCAGGGATGGCGCCTGCAGCCTGGCCCAGGGTCGCAGCCTCTGCCCATGGCTTCTGCAGGGTTGTACTGCCACTTCTCCTGCTATGATGCCTGGGCAGATACTGGACCCTTCCATGACTGCAGCTCTCTGTCAGGGCTCGGCCCCCTGACCAGACTCCCCAGCTCGGCTCTGACTGCAAAGGAGCTGAAATATGCTGACATCCACAACATTGGGGCCATGATCACCCCCTTTGCACTTCCTGGAGGTGAAACTGGGCAAGAGGCCTCAACCTGTGAAAAGTGAGCTAGATGAGGAAGAGGAGTAGAGGAAAAGGCACTGGGAAAAGAACAAAGCGGTGACAGCCCCATGCCAAAACAAGAAGGAGCAGAGAGTTTCTTCAGCGGGAATCTGAGTGGCTGGAGCTCATGAATGTGGAGCTGAAAACCCAGATGGAGGAGCTGAAGCAGGAGTGGCAGCAGCTAATCCTATGCTCAACCTGCATCGCCTGATCATCAGGACCAACAGCATTTAAGACCCCCAACTGAGAAGGCAACCCATTGCTGGAGCAGCTGGAGAAGTGACCAGGGGCTGGGAGGAGGAAGAGGAGGAGGAGGAGACAAAGAGACGGAGGAGGAGGAGGGCCCCAGAGGGCTCTTCCTTGCTGCATGAAAAAACGCTTCAGTGAGGCTCAGCACAGCCAGCATGCGCCAGGCTTTTTTGTGCTAGTCAGATCAGCCACACCCGGGAAGAAACCCAGGCTGATGAAACCCAGGACCAAATGCTGAGACCAAAGCAGTCCTGAGGGGGGCCTGTTCTGCCTGGGGCCAGGCTTGCTGGAGGCAGGAGAGAGGCTCTGGGCTGGAGAGATGCCAACCAGGCAGATGTGGGCACTTCTCCGGCTTCTCCACCAGGGCACCCACCCAAAGGACCTCCGAGCAGCCAGGAAAAGCCATGAGTTGCAACCAAAATTAGGCTGAGTATGGAACTCAGAGTGAAACTGCAATCTGCCTGCCCCCAGCCCTGACCCTGACCCTGACCCTGACCCTGACCCTGATCCTGATGCAAGGCTGGGAAAGGGCACAGTGCCAGGCCCTGCTGTACCCACCCACCGTGGGTCCAGCCTGGAGTGGCAGCTGGGGCACACCCCCGCCGGTCCTGCTGGAGTTGCTGCGGGCACGAGGCACAGGCGCCCTTCCAAAGCACATAATCACTGAATGTTTACAGACTGGCTGTCCTGGCAGGGAGGGCTTTCAACTGCACATGTTTTTTACACTTTTTTTTTTTTTTACCAAAAAAAAAAAAAAAAGATTTTATACAAGCAATATGTAAATGGATTTCTATAAACACTTGATGTGATACAGTATAAATATGCTGTGGTTTGTTTGTTATGAACAGCAGTCATGGCTGTTGCATATAACTTCTAAATACTTTAGTCTCTGGGTGTTGGGGGTGGCAGGGGCAGGGTGCGGTGCATTTCCATCCTGGTAAACCCTTCATAGTACTCAGTTCTGTATCGCTCAATAAACATTACTCTTACTTAAAAAAAAGAAAAGAAAAGAAAAGAAAATTAAAAGAAAGAGGGAGGCCCAGGCCAGCCAAGCCATCGCACCCCATGCCTGTCACCTGCAGAGGGAGGCAACTGGTGGCAGGGGAGTGGGAGGCAGCGCGGCACAGATAGCAAGCAGTGGCAGTGGTGGGGGCGGGGCAGCTGCCCACAGCCAGGGGAAGGAAAGCCCTGGTAGGCCCTGATCTCATGCCAGGCCTAGGGAGCCTACTCAAGGGGTCCCAAATTGTGAGAGGGTGCAGGGTGGGCTGAGGGACCTCTCCCCCACTGAGTGCAAAATGTTCATGCACCAGGCCTCTAGTCTATGTATATAAAAGCCTAAGTGACCATTACAGTGGAACGACTGAACAACCAGAATGACCGATCACTAGGACACGCACTGACCACCCAATCACCTGATCGGGGCTTGTCAGCCAACCTTGATCTTCCAATGGGGAACAAGGAACCAGGGGTAGGTGGCAGTGGGCACAGGCAGCACCAGGCAAAGACAGGTGCGGGTGGGGGGCGGGGGGTGGGGCCAGGTGTAGGCAGCTCGGGGAAGGAAGGCCCTGGCTGGCCAATCTCCTGGTCCCTGAAGACTTTTGAAAAACCTCTTTATGGGGAGGTGTTTTTTTTTGTTGCCCCAGCGGCACGCAATTCAAAGATGCTAGCCATGGAGCCTCCTGCCTCAGAGCCACCCAATCTCTCCCCCCACCCAGTCAGATTGAGTCTGGCCCATGTCAGAATGGAACACCCAGAGCTGCTGCCCACAGGCAGGAAACTGATGAAGGTGGGGCGTGGACACAGGGGCCTCAGAGCTGGAACACCCAGCCCCCAGCGCACTCTCTGCCTGGAGGTGTCCAGCTGCAGACCTCCGACCCCATTAACTGGATCAGTGGTGGGTGGAAAGCGACCCGGGAGGGTGAGGAAATGAAACTTGGGGCAAGTACCACAGGTGCAGTCCCTGTGACCTTCCCCTCCTAGGATAATGCTGCGCTCCCTAACCTCCCAAGCGCCAAGAGATAAATGTGGATTCGCAAAGAGGCAGGCTCCTGAGGAACTTCAGCTGGGGGGACGAGAGGAGTTACTCACTTCTGATACCCCATCCTTTGCTTTAAGGCTGCATTCTCCTTCCCTAACACATGTTGCTTGAAGTACACAATGGTTTGTGTTTAGACATGTGATAAACATGGGGAAAGCAAAGTTTTGTGCTTTAGAATAGAAGAGTCTGGAGTCTTTGGGGATGTCTCTCTCTCTCTCTCTCACACACACACACACACACACACACACACATTCTCTCTCCTTCCTCCCTTCTTACTTGGCCTCGTGAATCTTCACACAGAAAGTTAAGCCTGGCTCCTCAGAACCCACCCTCACTGGAGTGGCCTCTGTTTTGTTTTGTTTTTTTCACTCACAATGTTTTTTTCTAACCTCTAAACCGGCAGTCAGACATCCCCTGAGAGGTCCCAGATTACAAGAGGGTGCAGGCTGGGCGGAGAGGCCCCTCCCTCAGTGCACAAATTTCATGCACCGGGCCTCTAGTAATATTAAGAATTCTATATTAATTAGCCTGGTTCATTAAATTAAAACACTAAGCAATATGCAAAAGATTGTAATGAGAACATCTGTTATTTTCTTCCTATTACAAACACAACACACACACACACACACACACACACACACACACACACACACAAACACCTTATTCAATATGGTGGATTACATTTGTAATTGCTGCATTTTAGATTTTTAAAATTTAAAGTGTTATTGATGTATACATATTTGTGTTGGGTAACTGTGACACACATGTTTGTGCAAAATGAAAACATTAGGGGCATATAAGTGAGTAGAATAAATATAAACTATCCTAATTGAGAAAATTTATTTTTACAAAGGTAAAGGATATTTGAGTTGAATATCTGGAGTGATTTCCTGACTATGAACAATAAATGAATTATGGAACAGCTTCCTGAGACTGTGGAAGAAGCTTAATCACAGAGGCTATTTTAAAATAGACTGGGGAAACTGCTGAAGATACAGTTTGTAGGATAGGAAATGTTGGTTTTCAAAAGGATAGAATGAGTAAATCAAATTTGGTATTTTCATGGGCTCATATTTTGGGCTTGCATTGTTAAAATAAATTTTAAATTGCAGACAGCTAGCATTTCTCATCCCTCACCCCCAGTCTGTGTTGTAGAAACTCTATTCCAGACAGTGGCTGAAAGGCCTCAGGATTATTCTTTTATGTCGCCTCCACTAATAGGTCTACCGTAGGGTTGGCAGGCCAAAGAAACATCTGCAGGTTAAGAATAATGGGGCCTTATCACATTTGCCCCAACTCACTCACAAGGCAAACGTTCGACCCTAGGAGTGGAAAACTAAGAAGAGTGGAAGGTACCACCCCTGCCCAGTGTCCTGCTTATAAAGAAGTGTTACTTTTTATTTATTATTACATTTTAGAGGGTAGTATTGCTTAATAAAATTATATAGGTTTTAAGTATACAATTCTATAATACATCATCTGTATATTGCATTGTGTTCCCACCATCCAAAGTCAAATCTCCTTCCATCGCCATACACTGGACCCCCTCTACTCTTCATTACCCCTACCTTCTTTCCCTCCTGTAACCACCATACTCTTGTTTGTGTCTATGAATTTTTGTTTGTTTGTTCATTTGTTACTTTCTTTTTTTTTTTTTTTTTTAAAGTATATATTTTATTGTTTACAGAGAGGAAGGAAGAGGGATAGAGAGCTAGAAACATCCATGAGAGAGAAACATCGATCAGCTGCCTCCTGCACACCCCCTACTGGAGATGTGCCCGCAACCAAGGTACATGCCCTTGACCGGGATCGAACCCGGGACCCTTCAGTCCGCAGGCCGACGCTCTATCCACTGAGCCAAACCGGTTTCGGCTGTTACTTTCATTTTATATCCCACATATGAGTGAAATCATATGGTTCTTGACTTTTTCTGTCAGATTTATTTTGCTTAGCATGATATTCTCAGGATCCATCCATGTTGTTGCAAATGGCAGTATTTCATCTTTTCTTATGGCTGAGTAGTATTCCATTGTATATATGTACCACATGTTCTTTAAACAGTCCAATTAAAAAATGAGGAAAGGACATGAACACACTTATACCAAGAAGATATACAAATGGCCAACGGACATATGGAAAAAATTCTCAACTTCACTAACTATTAGGGCAACGCAAATAAAAACTACAATGAGATTTCATCTCAGACCTGTTAGAATGGCTTTTTCAACAAGACAAGTAGTAACAAGTGTTGAAGAGGTGGAGAAAAAGGACCCCTCATTCACTGCTGGTGGGAATGTAAACTGGTACAGCCACTATGGAAAACAGCATGGGGGTTGCTCATAAAATTAAGGATGGAGTTACCATATTATTGAGCAATCCCTCTTCTGGGTATCTACCTGAAAAACTCGAAAACATTTATTCGCAAAGATATATGCATTCCTAAGTTCATTGCAGCATTATTCACTGTGCTGTGGGCAAGACACAGAAACAACCAAAGTGTCCCTCAATAGGGGTATCACCTTTGAGAGAAGCAGCCACTGCTTTGCCCTCAGCTACAGAGCAGTGGAGCACAGAGATTTTGCCCAGGGAAAATGCAGGTCACAGAACAGAGATCTTCAAAATTCTTCCCAAAGGAACTGACTTTATTTAGAATAGAGTGTAGGGATGATCAAGCCTAAAGGCTAACTTTCTCTATATCAATGGGAATTTCGGAAGAGAGCAAGAAGAGGAGAATATTAGCTCCATGAGAGTAACAAGCTAACCGACAGGCCAGCTATAATTTACCACGGAGAACCAGGTAAAGAGTGTCAAGAAACACCTTCCTGAGTTCAGAAGAAAATCAAAGACTGGCCTCTAACTCTACTCCTGCAGAGCAGCCTTAATTTAACTGGAGCAGACTAAGAGCAATTTATATCCCTGGACATTTTAAAAAACAATAGCACAATCAGTTTGCAATTAGTGTTGGAGAACAAAAACAGCCCTGATAATTCTTTCCAAAAATGCTTTCCAAAATTGTTCTGATATTTTATTTTAAAACAAGCACTATTGCCTCTACTTTTTTATTGAATTTCTTGGTGTGACACTAGTCAACAAAACCAACCAGGTCTCCAGTGTAGAAGTGGATAACTGTATATAGAATACTTTCCTAGAAAACATGTAAATAATTTTATAATATACTAGAGGTCCGGTGCACGAAATTCATTCACAGGTGGGGTCCCTAGGCCTGGCCGGTGAACGGGGCCATTGGGGTCAGGCCAATCAGGGCTGGGCTGGAGAGGAGGTGATGGTCACCGGGCCAAGCATGGAATGAATGGATGCCAAACGCCAATACCACCATTGTTGACGCCCTGCCACCACATGGTTCCCCACCTCCCCCCTCCTTCCCTCGCTGCCACACCGCCACCGTGGCAGGTGGGCAGCGGGCTGATCAGGGCTTGCCAACAGGGGGGAGGGTCAGGGCATGGGAAGTTAGCTGTCAGTCCCAAGGAGGGAGCCAGCCCTTGGCCCCCCTGGGAAAGGGGCCGCATCTGCTGCCACCCACCCTCGGTTCCCTGCCCCAGCCCAGGGGGAGGGACCATGGGAGGTTGGCCGGCAAGGGGATGTTTGCTGTGGGAGCACACTGACCACCAGGGGGCAGTTCCTGCATTGAGCGACTTCCCCCGGGTGGTCAGTGCGCATCATAGGAACCAGTCATTCTGGTCATTACAGTTTCTTAGGCTTTTATATATATATATAGAATATAAACGGTCATAGTATGATTAATGAACAAAAGAAATTAGTGTCTGAATCTAGATAAAATTAAAGGACAGAATAGTTTTTCCTTCGTATCTACTAAAGGTAAAATAAGATAAAATAATATTGAATATAACAGAAGAGATGAAGGCCAGGGTTACTTTTACAAATTATGTTAGAGATTCAAAGCTATTGTAATTAATTATAGTGCATAGGACACAGCCTGTGGCCACTTCTGTTTAATACATTTTCACAATATAGTAAAACTTTGCACACTGCATTATAGTTATCTATTTATAGTTATTTATTTATAATTTGCTTCACTCACAAAGAATATAAAGTAATTTATAGAGACAAAGTTCTCTGATACAAAATTAATGGAAGTGAAACTCAATAATTAACGTCAAGTCATGAATAATTCCTGTAAAAATACTATAAGGTTCAACATAATTACAAAACTGGAACACAGATTTAGTTCTGACTCTTTTTTTTCTTTTGGACAAAAGAAAAGAGAAAAACATAAGTAGTTATAGATCCATACTTTTTATTCTAAGAAAGTTACACTGTTGCTCTGAAGATCAGCCTATTCTGGCACTGAGGTCTGACAAAAGCATCTCTCTCATGTTGTTATTCTTGGAATATTAAGAAATAACAGGAAAATGGACCACACGTAGTCTCATCCTTGATCAAAATTATCAATTTAAAAATTATGAATTTACACAATTATTTCAATTGTCTTAGGGAGTCCATTCATTAATATGTTAGAAGACTATAGATCAAGCTAACATAATCATACTTTAAAGGAATAAAGTCTTTCAACTGCTTAGACTTAGGAAGCAGGGGCGGTAGACAAATTAATAGGAAACTTAGACAAATGCACTTATAATGATTTATAATATCAAATTATTTGTCCCTCAAATATAATAAATTTTAAAAAACCCTGATAGACTTGTGAATGCTAAAGGTAATAAAGTCCCTGAAACAAAAGAAAGTTCTCTGTATAATAGAAATATAGTAAGTGCTATGAATTCTACATACATGTGCCTTTAATTAACATGCAATATATGTGGAGATTCAATAATTCAGACTTTTTTAAAAAATCATGTACCATAGTGTTTATCTAAGGCTTCACTGATGTTTATAACAGTCTGAAAAATTAGTTTGTGGGCCATCGATATATGTACTTTGTTAGGAAAGCATTTTTGACAAGCAGCCAAGGCTTCTCAGTAGTGTGTAATCTGCACATTCTCAACAATGCTCACTTCCTTTCAGAAGAAAACAATTTATCCTTTTCTTTTCCTTAACAGGAATCTGAATTCACACCAGCAAACATTTGATATAAATAAGTAAATCCTCTCATGAAAAAAAAAATGATGACAGAGTGCATGTGGTGAACTAATTACATCTATTTAATCACAAGCTAGATTTATTTTTTTCTTCCAGAAAGATGTTTCATTTGTGTACTTTGATATATCTATAGGTGTATTCCATCTTCTTAGCTAATAAAGTTACTTTCCTGAGAGCATCAATCTGTTGGATCCCTTTATGTTATGTTTATAAAATTTAAAATTTTAATAGGTTTATCTAGCTTTAGTAAATATTTAGTTTCCAAGTTGCAACTTAATCATTGGTATTCTAAAAGTTAACCCATGCTTTAAAGTATCACCAAAGAAAACTCAGAGGTAAATCCTCTGTCCAGAAAGTTACACTTACTGTTTGAAAAAATAATCTGTGTCCTGAATAAAGATGTATACAATCAAAAGTTTATGCAAATGAATGTAGAGTACTGACTATATTTATAAATGCTTAAGTAGTCATATCTACAGCTAAGACAAACCCATGTACAGAGAGATTTCTCTATGCAATATTGCTATACATATACTCCTTACTAAAGGAAAACAGGTATGGTCAGATTTATATTACAGCTTGCTGAAATGTTGTCTACAATTACAGTATAACGTGCCAATGTCTGCTACTAAAAGCACTGTCAAAAATGAAGCAAGCCAAACTACAAAGCACTTAAGAAAATATAATTTTCATAAATGAATTATTCATCATATTAAATTCAAAGGTGGGAGAGAAACCCACTATGCCAAAAGCTTAAAATACTTTATCACATGTAAGCCTCACAGAAGATCTGTTGTATGAACAATGAGGAAACTGAGGCTCAGGGTTTGGGTGCGTTGCCTGGAGTCTACTTCAATTAAATGGTGGACAAAGGTATCAAACCCAAGATTCTAGGACCCTGAAGCCTTTAATGCCGCCTTTACACTGCACCTCATCAGTTAGAGCACACCGAGGCTTTCACAGCTTTCTGTCCCTCATAATGTCAGTGAATCTGGAATGAAGCTGCCATCTGTGTTTTCACCAATTTGTGCATATGGATGTAATTATGTCCACGACTAGCTTTTGTGAGGCTGAGTTGCACCTGAAAGCAGCAAAGGTTCTCATGAACAAAGAAGTCATTCACACATGACTCTTACAGGTTCTACTAAAATCATAATTGCACTTTGTCTTAATTAGCAATTAGTATTAATCCACATTTTCAGTTGTCACTATTCAAACCTAAGCAAGAAAATAAAGAACATTTTTCTATTTCAAATAAATGATCTAAATTGACACTTTTCTTCCATTTAGAGTGTTTTTATTTTCTGAGTTTAGTACTGCCAAACATTTCTGTTTCCTGATCAGAGGAGGGGGGGTCACAGCTCAGCAGGAATATAAATATAGATCAATTGTGTGGAATTGCATTCTCTGGCATTTTCAATATAGAAAATCTTCTTTAGGAAAAGGAGCAGGACCAATAACTAAGCATGACCTTGAAATTACTTGAAAGCAATTATTTTGCCTTAGTGAACAAGAAAAAAGAGAGTGACAGAGAATATAGGGATTTCATTCATAAGCAAGAAATTTGATGTGAATGTTCAAAATCGATGCTTGTGGAAAATAAGTCAACATATAAAAGATTTCTGAACAATTTAAAATACAATGTTACTAATAATTGGTCTATGTTGAGGAATAGAAAAAGAATAACATTGGGAATAAAGGAGGAAATATTTATAATACATGTAGTTTTTCTTAGGCAGCACTAATAGTATGAAACCTTATCTGAACTATACCAACGAGCTTCTCTCTTATTTTAGCAAAAAAATAAATAAAAAATAAAAATCCTGTATTATAGCTAGCATGAAAGATGGATTTAATACATGGGTTTTTCACTATTAATGATAGAGGTAGGTAAAAGCATTAGTATTATAGTAAGCAGTTTTAGAATGTATTATATCTTTAAGTATATTTAAATAATTTAGGGATTATATTATACTTAAAATTAATTTCCTAGAATTTGGTCCACTTACCTTAAAGTCATAATATCGTTTCATGGATTGCAATTTAGACAGACTTGTCATACTCAAGATATATCAACCTAATTTTTATAAAACACAGGTAGCATTCATACAGTAGAAACTATATATACCAAGAATCATGTTAACCAGTTCAGCAACAAATTTCCCATGATAAATTCATAATTAGCCCATTGTAGAGAGACTGTCCAGGAAAGTACAAGTAAGGAAGTTAATAAAAATGATTTGCTAATGTGCTTTAACCTATTACAATAGAAAGTGACAATTATAGTTGAAATACTACTTTTGGACTATTACTGACTGGTACTCTAAAAACAGCAACCAATAAATAGTGTTGAAACTAAACCTCTCTGAGAGTAAAAATTTAAAAGTACATACAGAGGCAGACTATTTGCATCATGTAGCTCTCCTCAACCTGCCCTCCACTCTCACCAGATGAACCTGTCCCCTTTGGTCTTTGGGTTGAGAATATGGCCCTTCTCCCTTCCTACTATCACAGAAACATGAAGGTTGAGTTATTCCTCATGACATTTAACATTCATGTCAAATGGACTCCCCAGCCTTGGCAATCTGCCTTTGATATTAAAGCCTGCCATGGTCACCCCTTTCCCACACCACCACTTTTCCCGCTTCTTCACTTTAGAAGGCACTGGGACTAGAACTGCTGCTGCTGCTGCTGCTGCTGCTGCTGCTGCTGCTGCTGCATAAAGGGACATGGCAGTCAGGATGTGGTTATCCAATGAGAGGACACAAAGGCACTGCTTCGTTACCAAAGGCACAAATCATCATAAAAAGGTGAGTCCCAAACAGACGTATCATGGATCAGAGAGCAGAGGACAGAAGGAAGGTATCTCTCATCTTTCAAGTTCTCCTTCAAAGCCACTTCCTCAAGGAAGCCGATTCTTCCTCCAACTCAGAGAGCTGAACAACAATAGCACTTATTTCTTGAACCAATCATTAGATATTTGTTATTTGTTCCTTTAAGGGAAGGAATTGTTTGTTATGTTTCATAATATTCCTTATAATAAAGTTGCATACAAGGTATGCTCAAAACACATGTGCTGCTGCTAACTCAGAAGGTGAGAGTATTAAAAAATTTTAGATGCCATTAATTTTCAAAGTTAATGAAATTAAAATGCAGAAATTTCTTTTTAGTATATTTAGGAAATTTTTATTTTCTCTTTTGAAACAGTTTCATATAAAGAATTTATGAAATGGGCAATAATTTTTTTATATATATATCACACAGAAATCTCAACTGCTCTGAAATATAAAATAGAGGAATGTTTTTGTTTTGAAGATACACAGCATTCAGACAAAATGTCAGCCCAGCCTAACCGGTTTGGCTTGGTGGATGGAGCGTCGGCCTGCGAACTGAAGGGTCTCAGGTTCGATTCTGGTCAAGGGCATGTACTGTGGTTGTGGGCACATCCCCAGTAGGGGGTGTGCAGGAGGCAGCTGATCGATGTTTCTCTCTCATCGATGTTTCTAATTCTCTATCTCTCTCCCTTCCTCTCTGCAAAAAAATCAATAAAATAAATTTTTAAAAATATGTCAGCCCAGTGTATCTTTGTTTTATGACCCTAAGTAAGTTATTTTACCTCAGCTTCACTTTGTACAAATTGAAAATAAAACTCATGAATGCTATATTATTTTAAGAAGCAAAGGAGGCAATTTATTAAATAAACACGTATCATAAATACAGGGAATCTATGTGGATAATAAATTGGTTTCTAGATTTTAACCAGATCTAGGTACTAGTAACTTAGGCAATTTTTGAACAAGTCTGTCATATTTATGAACTGTTTAAAGAATCTTTTGGTTGTATGGACATGAAATTGCTTGAATTAGAGCCTAGAGACTAAGAAAAACCAAGGCTCAAGTACATTGGTTTATTGTGGTTCAACCACACGTGTCCATTAAAGGCTGAGGCTACTTTATACTATTAAACACCAGACATATTATCAAAGAATAAATAAGATAAATCAATGGTCATTTGACAATGTCTGCCTTCAAAACAGACTACACTTGAATATCTAATAGCATTCAAATCTATGGGAAATTAGTTATATGGAAAAGTCTTGCAGTATGGGATAAAGGGATATATATTGGCCATGGAATATCAGCAAAAAGTACTTCAGGGTATACTCAGGGTCTATTACCTGAGTTTTGGGTGGGAGTATCTTTGGAATGATAATACTTGATCTAGCACAGTCCATTTTCCTACTATCATTCACTGTAGAAAGGACTGGGAAAAAAGTCAAACAAACAACAACAATAAAAAATGATGATACTGCCACATAAAGAGAAATGATGGGCAGTGATATGGATTTTCTGGTTAAGAGGGCACAGGGCATTTCTAATTAGAAGTGATGTAAGGCATTATAAGAAGGTGAGTCATGAACAGAGGTAACCATGGAAAAGGAGCAGAAGGTAGAATAAAAGAAAGCCTACTTCTGTCTTAAGAAGACAGGTATGTATGCTAATATTGAGATGGTTTCAAGTGTGGAAGGATGTAGAAGGAAAATAAAAGTGAAAAAGTCAAGGGAAGGGTGTTAGGGTAGACATCAGTATCCAGAAATGAAAATGAGATTTAGATAGAGGATGAGTCTGCAGCCTTTATAACTTCTCTGTGGAATTTATGTTAAAATCAGCTAGATTACAGGGGTTCCCCAGGTACATCCAGACAGCAAAGACATAAAACTCAATCTATTAAGATAGAGAAAGCTTGCATGCACAGCAACATAAAAAATAATAATAAATATTTCAATGTGAGCAAAGATTCAGGTGACTTATATAAGAGGCCATGAAAAACGTCAAAAACTAAACTTTCTTCCAAATCCAACATTTTCTGCCCTGTATCCCAGACAATAAATGTGACACCCTGGCTAGGCATCCTGAACAGTAGTCTATGAGTTTACCCAAAGAAATGCAAAATATATAAACTGAAATGATAAGAGATACTTTAACTAGCATAGATTCCAGTTCATGGGAAAAAAAATAGCTGAAGTGGTCATGCTTTGATAACATCATTTAAATAGCCAAAGTTTAGGGAGGAAATAAACATGCAGGTGCCTTGAGTATGGAAGGGTGCTTGGAGCTTTGTATATACTGAAATTTGACCAATGTTAACATGTCAGGAGAATCTAAAGAGGATTTCAAGTTAGGGAATCAAGTAAACACTCCTTCCCTTCCACCTCCTTGGAGGGAAATAAAAGTCTTTAAAAGACCCTTAAGGGAAAACATTCTAAAACTTCCTTCCATTTATTGCTGGGTCTCTATCATTTAATCATATGTACAGATTGATATCCTATCCCAGTGGTCGGCAAACTCATTCGTCAACAGAGTGGCAAACCACAGCTTGCGAGCCACAGTTTGCCGACCACTCTCCTAGCCCATGTATATTTTAACCTTCACTTATTGCTACTTAACCCTGTTTCTTAATTTTCTTCATTAAATGCTAAAGGAACCACTTCAACACCTTGGACAGAAAGGTAATACTTAATTTCTTCTTCTTCTTCTTCTTCTTCTTCTTCTTCTTCTTCTTCTTCTTCTTCTCTCTCTCTCTCTCTCTCTCTCTCTCTCTCTCTCTCTCTCTTTCAGGATTGGATGAGAATAGCTATTTTAGTACATGCCCAGTAAATATTTGCAGAATAACTAAATGATTCAAGTAAAGCAGCCAAGGTGCATAGATACAGGTCTCCACAGCACACTTCCCTCCCAATACACTTGCTGAAGTGATACATGCACAGATCATTAACTGTATTAACTAAAGTACTTTAGGAAGACAAGGAATTGAGAGAATACAAAGTATTTGAATATATTTTATACAAATATACTCAAGTCCAAAATACTGATTACCAAAAAAACTATATGAAGATATACAGAAGGGTAAATGGAATGTTCATTTTGCTCAATATTCTTTTTCAATATTGTATTGTGAGTATTGTTAAAGATGGCTCAAAGTAATTTAATTTGACTTTGTTTTAGTTGTTTGTTTGATGATGTATATTAATAAGAAAAGTAATCTATAATAATAAAAGGGTAATATGCTAATTAGACCAGACATCTTCTGGACGTCATTTTGGACGTCCTTCCTGACAAAGCTGGGGACAGAGGGAAGCCAGTCCAGGTCCCAGGTGCCTGCGGGTGGCCTGAGGGAAGCTGGCCCCGGTCCCAGGTGCCCACAGGTGGCCCAAGGGAAGCCAGCCCAGGTCCCGGGTGCCTGTGAGTGGCCCGAGGAGGGAAGCCCAGGTCCCAGTTTCCAGAGAAAAGCTGGTTCCCACAGCTGAGGGAAGGAAGGCCTACTCTTGCATGAATTTTCGTGCATTGGGCCTCTAGTCTATATATATATATGACCATCTGATAGGCTGACTGGCCAGTAGCGATGATGTGCACTGAACACCAGGGGGCAGATGCTCAACGCAGGAGCTGGCGAGCGACAGCAACTTTGCAGGGTGCCCTCTCGCACTTTGGCACCCCTCGGGGATGGTGGACTTCCAGTTTTGGCCTCATCCCTGCAGGTCAGGCTGAGGGACCCACCTGCCGGAGGGACCCCACTCACTCCGCAGAAGCCCTTCGAGCCCCAGCACCACCCCAGGTGTGGCTGGCTGGGGAGGGACCACGGTAGGTTGGCTCCAGGGTGTGTCCAGCCCGTCTCACCCAGGCCCACCCCACTGGCCACCTTCTAATTTACTTTCAATGTACAGGAAACAGTGCACTGGGCCTCTAGCATTAATCATAAGAACTTATAATTGGAAAGTATTTAAAATGTATTTTATATATTTCAAAAGTATTCTCTTTATCAATTATCTAAATTTTAAAAAAGAAAATTAAGAAAAGCTTCTTGCATAATATCTTTTGTCAAGATTGAAGGACATGGTTTTATTCTGATCCATGAATATTTATCATCATACTGTTTTGGGAAACCCATAAGAATTTTTTCTTCTAAAAACATTTCATTATATTCCATAGCATTCATAATGTTTATCTCTCTAATTATAAACTCATTAACAAACTTCTGGTTACCACTTATTTTTCTATATCCAGAAATATTTTAATGGTTAGTTCTATATGTTGATTACCCTCTACATCCTTCCATATAACAATGGGGCTCCCAACAAATTATTGCCCAGTTTGAATATGTTTATGTATTTCTCAAAGCTATAGCTATGCATTGTAATAATTATGCTCACTTTGAAAGAAAATTATCTTGAAATAATAACTAAACATGCCATATGCCAGGCTCTATTCTAAGTATTTTGTAATCATTAATTCATGTAATCCTTACAACTCCAAAATGTGTAGCAATTGTTTTCTCTATGTTATAATACTAAGGATAACTGAGGCACAGAGAAGTTAAACTTCCTTACCTTACATAGCAATACTGGGATTCAAACACAAGCAATATGTTTCCAGAATCCACTCTCTCAACCACTGTATTCACCGCTGTTTTGTGTCAATGCAAACATGTTTTTAGTAACTTATTCTTTATCATTTATCTCACATAAGCAATGTATTTGGTAGTTTTAAAAGGAAGAAAAAAAGATAATTAGGACCCCTAATTTCAGGAAAAACATAAGTGTATTTAAATGAGACAAAAATTATTGTTTTCTCAAAGAAGATGCCACTAACAGTGATCAGAGATGCCTCCATCAATTTTGACATCATTATTCAGGGACAAAGAAGGATGGAAAAAGCACCTTCTTCCAGCCAACATTCATGCTAATTGGAACTTGTTTCTTACTTATTAAGTTGCTTACTTTGTCTCTCTCTCTCTGTTAGCAATTACAGTCTGTTTAATAGACATCTTTCCATCATGAAAAGGAAATGTGGGAATCTGCGATGAGCAAATCATCTTAATTTTCTCTACCTACCACTAAAATTCCAGTCATTAAACATAACTTCTACTGTATATACAAATTACAAGATTATACCTGGAATAAATGAAATATATAAATATGTATGGATTTGAAGCTATTTAGTAAACCAGATGGAAGCCAGGGCAGTCAAGTTAAAATATACTCTTCCAAAGAAGCCACATTTTATTTGTAAATACAAATTTTAAATGGCTTAATTTCATTTAATAATGTTTATGTTACCATTGATAATAATAAAAACTTATTGCAGAATATTTAGAAATACCTTCAGTTTAGAACACAGTCACCCATTTCCCCACAACACAATTTAATACTGCTATTAATGATCCAGAACATATGTATATTTCCTTCTGCTTTGCAAAATGGTGATCATCCTCTGTTTAAGAATTCTAGACACTCCTATTTTCACTCAACATTGAACAATTAATATTTCTTACAATGCATTATTTGAAAGCATGTTTACTTTAATTACTATGTAAGATTCATCCATAGTAACAGGCCAGAATTTGTCAAACCTTTCACTATTTTCTCCAGTTTTTCAATATTAAAAACAATGCTGGTAGATAAACCCTTTTTTTGGTAGATAAACCTTTCATTTAAGTTTATGAGCATTTCTAAAGAATTACTTATAAAATCTTGCTCTATTATTTCAGATCACTTTCTCAAAAGTCATATCAGTTTAAACTCTCCCTGGAAGTATATGAGAATGCTCATTTGACTATACCCTCACCAACACTGAATGTTACATTTTTTTAATCTTTGCCCATTTAGTGGATAAAAATGGTGTCTTTTTTAATTTTAATTTAAAGAGGTGTTTATTCACAAATATTGTCACAAATAATATGAAATATTTTTGTTTACTATTTTATATTTCTTTTCAGAGTTAACTCCTTATTTCAGATCCCATGATCAGTTCACTTTTAAGTTTTCCAATGCCAAATGTTACATAAAAAAACCTATGGGAATGTTGTAAATAAAATTCTTATCAAAACAATTAATGAGGCTAGTAAACTTATAAAAGCTCATAAACCAAAACTCCCCTAAAGTACATGAATAATCAATTTTAAAATTAATGAAGTTTTGTAGTTTGTATATTCAACTACATTTATAAAATCTTTGACTAAGCACACAAAACATGTACAAGATCTCAGGTCAGAAAAATCTTGATTCTTCGTGTAAGCTTTATTATTCATTCTACTCTTGCTATTAAAACTTTAGCACAACTATTTGTCATGCTTGAGGAATATTTATTACTTTAAATGGTAGCTACAATGAAATAAAATAGAACAGATTTAAGAGACCATCTTGGGAAACACTACAAACATTAATAAGTCTCACTTACAGTATTCAGCCAAGAAGCAAAACCAACAGATATTTAACATGCCATGGAGGTATTACTTCATGTGTTCCCAGTGAAGCCTCTGTGTTTAGCTGATTAAGATTCCTTACCCAAACTTGCAAAACTAATAGTGAGTACAGTGTTTTATAAAATTTGCCACTAGGTTAACCACTCATTTTGGTTTCCATGAACCATAAAACTCATCTATGCAACCCATTCGGTTCAGTATTTGTTGAAGAAAAAGAATTGAGGTTTAGTCAGTAAATTATAGAGTTGTCATATTTATAAAATACTATGAGGTGCTAGGTGATTTTTACTAAATGTAATTTATTTTCTATTATTGGAACAGAGCACAGTTTCTGAAACCAGAGTGCCTAGGCTTATGTCAGCTCCCCAATTTATTAAATCTCTTAACATGGGTAAATTACTTAAACTCTCTGTATCTCAGTTTTGTCATCTACAAAATGTAGGAAATAATAGGATAGAATATGATTGCTTATATTTTTGCTTCCAATTCAAGTATTTGCCACATTCCTATGAGAGATTATAGACATAGATATATTTAAAAAAAGTATATAGAAACCCCATTTTAGTAAAAACAAATACACAAATACATTCTCACCTTTTATATTTTTCAATTTTTATATGCATTGAAGTTACAATAAGAAAAATAATTTAGCCCTGGCTGGTGTAGTTCAGTTTTTTGGAGCATTGTCCCATACTCCAAAAGGTTGCTGGTTCAGTTCCCAGATGGGGCCCATACCTAGGATGCAGGTTGGATTCCCAATCCCTGGTGGGGGTGTGTGCTTGCGGGAGGCAACTGATTGATGTTTCTCTCCTCTCTCTCTCTCCCTCCCCCCACCCCCATCTTTCTAAAATCAATAAAACATGTCCTCAAGATAAATATCAAAAAAGAAGAATTTAAAAATCAAATACACTAGGTTTATTTATTGTATAAATGTGGCTCAAAACCTAAAAGGAAAATATAACCCTCATAGCAAAGTGGTACAGCACAAACAGCAAGGCCTGCAGGGTGGAGAATATCTGTCTAGTGCCACTGCTCTCATTTTCCGTGTGATTTCAGCAAAAGTACCAGAACTCAGTGACCACATTTTCTCCATCAACAAAATGAAAATAGTGACTTCCCACCTCGATGGACCGTGAAGAAAAGAAACAAAATCATGTTTGTAAAAACCTGGTTGTTCTCAATAAATGTTAGCATCTTAATCCCACTGGGAGTATTCTGCTTTATCAGTTGACTGATTCTCCAGATCTCAAGTAAGAAAACTTTCCTTCTGTTCTTTGATTCATCATCTGATACGGAATTTTGCTGTCATCCCTTTCCCATGTACTTTTACCCTGGGGACTGTACCAAACAGTACTAACCTCAGTTGGTGATAAAAGAGCTGTGTGACCAACTTTCTCTAAATGCTGAAGTTGCTGTCTCACCTCCACTTACATAAGGTGTTCCAGGAGTGGAGAGATGGGTAGTCCCAGTCCCCTAATACTTATGACCAGGCAACAGTGTTCTACTGATTCTCTTGGGTGAATCATGGTAAATGAGAGAGCATTACACAAGGAAGTATATGTGTAGGCTCTGGAAATCTAACAGTCATGAACGGCAGGGTTAGGTTGTGGTTTTGAGCCAAATCTTGAATACATGATAATGAAAAGAGAAAAGTGGCAATTAGGTCCAGTCTTTTTTATAGTAAACAGTAAGCTATATGTTAATATTTTTCATCATAGTCATGAACAGCAGTTTCATAAAATCTTATGTTCAAACATGATGACTATACACATATGTAGATGAGGTATAGTTGACTCTTGTTATTCCTAACTAGTAGCCCTGTGCACGAATCCATGTACCAGTAGCTCCCCAGTATCTCACTGCTGCCCTCCAATAGCTCTCTGCCCACTGCCCTGCCCTCCTGTAGCTCCCCCAAACCCCCATCATAGCTTGCTGCCCTGCTCCCTCCTGTTGCTCTCCACTGCCCACTTGTAGCCAGTAGCTTGCTGCAGCCCTCCTGTAGCTCTCCACCCACTGTCCCGCCCTCCTGTAGCTCCCTCTGCCACTCAGCGCCCCCTCATAGCTTGCTGTCCTGCCTCCTCCTGTAGCTCTCCGCCACCCGCTTGTAGCTCACTGCCCCACCCTCCTGCTGACTTGATCCTGTTATTAGGTGGTCAGTTGTTATGCATGGCGTAATGACCATTTGCATATTACATCTTTATTATATAGGATAGTTTTGTTCTGTAAAGTTGCAGTGAACACTGCATTAACAAATAATGAACTGTTGATCTTTGGGGAAATACAGGGTTAGGTTCCTGCAAGGCTCTGGTAAAAATATTTTTTGTCATCCGAAGTGCTATTTCCATCATACAGTTTGGTTTGTTGAAGTCCTTTGTAAAATAAGCCAGTCTCTTCAGCCTTGAACATCTGCTCTTCCACATAACCCTTTTCCTATACAACATTCACCAGGTATTTAACCTTTCTTCTACAGTCTCCTAACTGCAGAAGCTGTCTCCCCTGCAACTTAAACATTTTCTTGCTGTATCACCCTTAGAAATGAGCAAGCCAGCAGCACCAGCCAAGAAGGGTTCAGCATCTTCCTGACTCTGGGTAACATGATGATAAATTTCTTTGACTATCAGCCTCATAATAATGTTGTTCACTATGCTTTTTATTGGTCATCATCTCAGGAATCCACAAGTTTAGCCACTTTCCCATCTTTTGCAGAGCTTCATCCTGAACTACAGATGTTAGTTTACCACTTTGCAGAGCAACTTTATGTACAAATCAACAAATTTCCTCTTCCTTTTTCTGCATGTTCCCTACTGTTGATTCATTAACATTGAACTCAGGGTCAGCAGCACGGTAACTCAAGCTGGAACAAAGCTTATCTAACACACATTATTTTCTCTGTAAAGCACATCACAGCCTTCTTGTGCTTAGGCACACTTCACAGCCCTTCAGCACTATGCATGAGGTCATTTTCAGCAGAAAAGCACCAATAAAAATACAAAAAAACCTGGCACTAAGTAGACTGCTACCAAGACACTTGTTTACAGCAAGAAAGCTGAAACAAGAAGGCAGAGCGGTACCTTGTTCTACCCCAGCTGGGAACATGGCATTGGGTAAATAAATTTTTACTGCTCTGTGTATATGCAAGAAAGCCTATAAACGTGCCATAAGTATAGATTCCTGGTAACATATTTTTGTGAATAAGTGAACTCACAAATATAGAATCCATGGATAATAAACATTGACTGTATTTATAGAGAAGTTAAAGTTCAAAGGTATTTGGAATTATAAAAATGATACAATCGAGAAAATAAAGATGAACTGCAAAAGCATTTTTTTCTATCAGTAGCAAAAGTGTTCATCTTTAAATTCATACTCTTTAGGGACATCTGATACTGTGTAAGGATTAAGGAAACTAAAGTAGTTTTTTACATATGTTGTAAAAATTTTAAATCCAGAAATTCTGGACAATTTTCATTATCAGCTATTCATCCAAATGGCATCAACTCCCAATATAGGTCCAGTGAAAGAAAATAAATTTGTTATTTCAGTTTTCAGTATTGATGAAATATTAGTAGGAAAGTCCTGATGCTTGAATTAATAAAGAAAAAGTGCCAACTTGCAACAAAAAAGTCATACATCAGAAAATATTTCTGAAGCATTCAATTTTATTTTTTTAATTCGTTTTTGGAAAATGAGCATTTTTCCTGACTATGATTGATTCCAGAAATTTTATAAAAATGCAACCCAATAGAGAAATACAATTTACAGAAAAACCTCATTATAATCCATTTTAAACTACCCATTAGTATTTTAAGATCTCCTTATTAATAGCTAAAATCTACAACTTTTGTCTCAAACTTGAATCTTTATTTGTCACAATATGAAAGAGAAAAAAGTAGATTTTTTCCTTTATTTGGTGACTTTTAATAATGTTTCTTGGTTTCTCTTTCTAAGTCTCCTCACATTCTTCATTAAAAGACACCAGCCCTAAATTACTCCATACATATTACTCCTTCCTATGTCTGGTTTTAATGCTAACTTAGATTAACCTTGAGTCAACTATTTTGCATTTGGTTATCAATATGTGAACCTACATAGTAGTATCATGCTGTCTCAGAAATTTCAGACATCATCTTAAGAGGTTTCTCTTATTTATCTGCACAGAAACATGAAAGAACACCCTTCCATTTCTTCTTTATTTACTTCAACACCAAGTATAGAACCCAGCTTTGTGATGGACTCAATAAATATAGAAGTATAAATCTTTGCATGCCGGCTCGGTTTGAATCCCCTTAAGTTTAAATCTAGGGTCACATATCAAGCACCTGTAGGAATAGCCCTCATTTATCCTCCTCCAGCCCTCAATAGTGAAAGTTCCAGGATCTTAAACTCTGAGTGCAACAGCAACCCTCAAGCTTCACTATCCCTTGTTAGATTCAACCCTGGCAACACCTTTGTTAATATTCCCTTTACTAAGCCTTCCACAGTCATTCTTTTTGAGCTTGCTATCTCTTTATTGCAGGGATCTTGTCTGGTACATAATGCTAATCGGAAAAACAAAATAATACATGAAAAATGTAAAGTATTTATATCCTGAAAATATTTTGAGAACTATATAACCCAATAAATGCAACTATTCATAAAAACAGTGAAATAGTGTGAAAAATTAATCATTTTGAAAAATCTACATAATCCATTTTACTGATAAAGATGAAACCAATTTAATTGTGTTAAGAAAGGATCACTTTAAAGAAAAAAGATGTATATAAAATAGCTTAACCTAACGGTTCATATGCAAATTGGTAGGAATTTTACATTTACATATGGATACCAAAAGCAATGCCTTGAAAACAAAATAAGCTATGTTATAGCTTATCAAATCTTTATATTATAAATTGGTATCACTTTTATCTCTTTCCTTGAAGCCATGATCAAGACCCCTAGGATCACTGAAGGGTAAAAAAAATGTACCAAAAAAAAGCAACATGGCTATTTTCCCTAATTTTTCCTTACCTTCCGTCAATTTTTCTCAAATTATTCTGTTCATATTCTATAACCAAATCCACTTTAACTCTATCATTGAATATTAATGTCAGCAGGTTAGGTAAAAGGGGATATTTTCTTTTATTCAGGTTATTGCTCAATCTCAAAACCTTGGTGTCATCCTTGATTCCTACCTTTGTCTCACACCTCAAAAACAATTGGTTCTTGATGAATAGTCAGATTTTATAGAAATCCTTCCAGCGCTCCATCCTAATCTGAACCATCTTCTCCTCTCACCTAGATTACTAAAATACCTTTCTAATTGTTAATATTGCTTCTATCTGGCTTCTGACAAATCTCTTAACTCAGTGGTGAGAATAAACCCTTCAAAAGTAATACAAATTATATCATACTTCTCAAAACTCTATAATGGTTCCTCTTTTCACTCTAAATAAATCCAGTCTACAATTGCTTAAAAGACCCTGTGTGATCTCGCTCCCATTAACTCTCTACACTCTTTGCCTGCTATTTTCCAACATGTTCCCTCTTCTTTAGCCAAACTGCCTCTTAGCTGCTCCTCAAGCTCAGCAGGCATGATACCACATTTATACTGGCATTTCTCACAGTCCGGAATGCTCAACTCCCAAATATTACAAAGATAAATGTTACATATTATTCAGATATAACCTTTGCAATGAGGCCTACTCAGACCTCCTACTTAATATTTGTAACATGTCTTTTATCCCATCACTTCCTATCCCTTTGTCTTTTCTAATTTTCTTTGTTCCAGAAGTCATTGCCTTATAACTCTCTATAGTACATTTAATATTTATGGCCTGCAGTGACTCCAGTGCAATGACTACCACTACTAGTAAACATGTGTTTAGTAAATGTTTGTTGAATTACTTAATGAAATAGTATACTCAGAAAATATGTATTGAATCCCTACAAAATTGTTAAGTACTCTAAAAGTGTTTTATCTAAACATTTATTCTGTAGATTAACTACATCTAAATGATATTGAAATCATAACATAATATTATCTAATAAAAGAGTAATATGCAAATTGACCATACCTCCACTACACCCACCAGCCATGCCCACCAGGGATGCCCACCAGCCAATCAGGAGGGAATATGCAAATAAACCCAACCAAGATGGCTGCAGCCACAGAGAGCAGGAGGGAGACTTGGGTTTCCCTAGCAATGGAGGAAGCCAAGCTTTCCGCCTGCTCTTGCAGGCCCAGGCCTCCACTCAATGCTACAGTTTCAATTATAGAAGATAAATAAAGCCCAACAGAAATGGCGGCAGCCATGGAGCTGGAGAGAACAGGAGGCTAGGATTGCCTGTGGCGATGGAGGAAGCCAAGCTTCTGCAGCCCTGGCCAGCCTAGGCCTCCACTCCAGGATACAAAGTTTCAATTATAGAAGATAAATAAATCCCAGATCCCAGGGCCTCTGCTTGGGTCACCAGGTGTGTGGCCAGCCTGCAAACCACCACAGGCACCACGCCCAGGTCACCCCACGCCCCAAGGGAAACCCCAACCTGATCAGGGACACCCTTCAGGGCAAACCAGCTGGACCCCACCATGCACCAGGCCTCTATCCTATCTAATAAAAGAATAATATACAGATTGACCATCACTCCAACACACAAGATGGCTGCCCCCATGTGGTCAAAGATCCTGCCCCCATGTGGACACAAGATGGCCACCACATGATGGCTAGCAGGGGAGGGCAGTTGGGAGGGACCAGGCCTGCAAGGGACGGCAGTTGTGGGTGATCAGGCCAACAGGGGAGGGCAGTTGGGAGGGACAGGGCTGCAAGGGAGGGCAGTTAGGGGCAGTTAGGCATCAATCAGGCTGGCAGGGTAGTGGTTAGGGGGTGATCAGGCTGGCAGGCAGAAATGGTTAGGGGCAATCAGGAAGGCAGGCAGGTGAGCAGTTGGGATCCAGCAGTCCTGGATTGTGAGAGGGATGTCCGACCGCCCACTTAGGTCCGATCCCACTGGGATCGGACCTAAGTGGGCGGTCGGACATCCCTCAAGGGGTCCCACATTGGATAGGATGCAGGCTGAGCTGAGGGACACCCCCCCCACCCAATGCATGAATTTTGTGCACTGGGCCTCTAGTAAGGTATATAAATATCTTATCAGTATGTTGTACATTTGCAACTAATATTGCATGTCAATAATATTTATAAATAAGAAAAGAACCCTGAGTCAGTCTTGAGTGTTATCATACCTAGAAAAGTTACAGTTCATTTCATTTTCAAAGAAATTAATAGTACTATCTTCATAAAATAAACACTAGAATATAGAGTGATACTGGCTATTTTTTATACCAGTTGATTCATTTTAAAGATGAGGAAATTGAGAACCGGGAAACTTAAAGGACATACTACAGAATGTATTGATGGCTTTGTGAAGACTTGAATCCAATTCTATTCCTCTTAGCCCCATGATCTTTAAAACTCTGTAGGCCATGACTGCTACTGTGTTTAGTAACAAAAGTTCCAAGTATTTATGTTTCTTTATATACTGCAGTCCCTTCCCCCAACCCAAACCAGTTCCTTTCAACAGAGAGTATCACCTTTGTTTATTAGCTCTGCAACAGAAATTTAATTCAAAAGCCCCTATGTACCAGGGTGATTCAGCAGAGAGTGATTGGAATCTGTGGAACTCTGGAGAATATATACCCATGTGAAAGCAATCACATTTTTTAAAAATAGAATTAAATCATACTTTGACCAAACAAACGGACCCAACACTTCTGTACCCTTCCTCTTAATAACTTACCCATCTAAGTTATCTTTTGAACTTTAAGGAATATATGGTCACTGCTATTTCTTGTATAAACTATAGACACTATCCCATAAGCCAGTGATCGGCAAACTCATTAGTCAACAGAGCCAAAAATCAACAGTACAACAATTCAAATTTCTTTTGAGAGCCAAATTTTTTAAACTTAAACTTCTTCTAATGTCACTTCTTCAAAATAGACTCGCCCAGGCCGTGGTATTTTGTGGCAGAGCCACACTCAAGGGGCTAAAGATCCGCATGTGGCTCACGAGCCGCAGTTTGCCTACTGCGGTCCTAGGGCAATGGAAACTAAAGAGAAAATAAACAAATGGGACTACATCTAAATAAAAAGCTTTTGCACAGCAAAAGAAACCATCAACAAAGCAACAAGAAAGCCCACTGCATGGGAGAACATATTTCCCAATGTTATCACCAATAAAGGTTTAATCTCCAACATTTACAGGTAACTCATACAACTTAATAAAAGGAAGATAAACAATCCAATGAAAAAAATTGGGCAACGGATCTAAATACATACTTTTCGAAAGAGGACATAAGGAAAGCCAAGAGACATATGAAAACATGCTCAAAGTCACTAATCAACTGAGAGATGCAAATCAAAATGACAATGAGGTACCATCTCACACCCGTCAGAATGGCTATCATCAAGAAATCAACAAAAGACAAGTGCTGGCAATGATGCGGAGAAAACTCCTGGTAGGAATGCAGACTGGTGCAATCACTGTGGAAACACGATGGAGTTTCCTCAAAAAACTAAAAATGGAAATCCCATTTGACCCAGTCATCCCCCTTCTAGGAATATATCCCAAGAAAGCAGAAACAAGAAACAGAAAGGATATATGCATCCGTCTGTTCATAGCAGCACAATTTACCATAGCTAAGATTTGGAAACAGCCTAAGCGCCCATCAGCAGATGAGTGGATTATAAAACTGTGGTACATCTACACAATGGAATACTATGCTGTGGTAAAAAAGAAGGAATTCTTACCATTTGCAAGAGCATGGATGGAACTGGAGAGCATTATGCTAAGTGAAATAAGCCAGTCAGAGAAAGATAAGTATCACATGATCTCACTCATTTGTGGTATATAATGAACAACATAAACTGATGAACAAAAAACAGATCCAGAGACAGAGAAACATCAATCAGAATATCAAACCTCAGTGGGAAGGTAGGGGAGGGTGGGGGGTAAGGAGGAGAGATCAACCAAAGGATTTGTATGCATGCATATAAGCCTAACCAATGGACACAGACAACAAGGGGGTGAGGGTATGAGTGGGGGAGGGGGGACAATGGGGGGATAAGGACACATATCCTATATAATAAAGAGGTAATATGCAAATTGACTATCACTCTAACACACAAGATGGCCACCCTCATGTGGACACAAGATGGCCACCACAAGATGGCCAGCAGGGAAAGGCAGTTGTGGGCGATCAGGCCAGCAGGGGAGGACAGTTGGGAGGAACCAGGACTGCAAGGGAGGGCAGTTGGGGGTGATCAGGCCTGCAGGGAAGGGCAGTTGGGGTGACCAGGCCTGCAGGGGAATGCAGTTGGGGGTGATCAGGACTACAGGGGAGGGCAGTTAAGGGTGACCAAGCTGGCAAGAGAGGGCAGTTAAAGGTGACCGGGCCAGGAGGGGAGGGCAGTTGGGGGTGACCAGGCTGGCAAGGGAGGGAAGTTAGGGGTGACCGGGCTGGCAGGGGAGGGCTGTTGGGGGTGACCTGGCCTGCAGGGCAGGACAGTTAGGGGGTGACAAGGCCAGCAGGGGAAAGCAGTTGAGGGTGACCAGGACGGCAGGGGAGGGCAGTTAGGGGCAATCAGGCCAGCAGGGGAGCAGTTAGACTTTGATCAGGCTTGCTGGGGAGTGGTTAGGGGGTGATCAAGCTGGCAGGCAGAAGCAGTTAGGGGCAATCAGGCAGGCAGGCAGGCAGCCAAGCAGGTGAGCAGTTGGGAGCCAGCAGTCCTGGGTTGTGAGAGGGATGTCTGACTGCCCGGGCAGTCAGAAATTCCTCGAGGCGTCTCAGATTGGAGAGGGTGCAGGCTGGGCTAAGGGACATACACACACACATACACCCCGGGCACGAATTTCGTGCACCGGGCCTCTAGTGTAATATGTTAATCAATAAAGAAAAACAATAAAGTCAATACTGCATAAATATTTAATGAATAAAAAGAAGAAAAAGGGAGTAAAAAAATGCACAGAACTTCCCTGTATATTTTTTGCAACCTGTCAATGTATAATTGTGTCAAAATTTAAGAAAAACTTTAGGTTTCCTTCCTGTCTTTTTTCTTAATGTTTTCTTTCATTTTTCATAAAAGAAGGCTATCTTTAGAAATTCTTGATTCATGTAAATTCAATGCAAGACTAAAATGAATAAATTTACATTATTCCTCAATTTTTCTAATGTGAACATTTTATTCTAGGTGATTCTATTTTTAAATGCCACATAAATATGCGAACATTTTTATTGTTTTGACACTCTTTCCCACCCTTAAAGCATGTGGAAAAAATTATTAAAGTTTGTAACAAACTCAGTGGAACCTGAGTGGTGGTGCCTTAAGAAAAGATTTAAGAGTTTAACCAAAATTTGGGCATTTCCTATTGTCAATATTAGCCACACATTTTATTTAATATGTCAATTTATTTAATGATGGCTGTACCAATAACTTTTAGTAAGAAGTAATAGTGAAAATTAACTCAAGTTCAAAAACCAAAAACTCAAGGGTTTTTTAAGTACTATAAAAACTACTTGATGTATGAATCTGAAGCTATCAGGACAGCTAAATTGATCAGTTAATAGATTAACTACATCCCAGAATAGGATGATCAATATTTTGCCTTAGGTTAAAAATATAAGACTGTTAAAATATTTCTATGATCAGTTCTATAAACCTACATGTCCAGTAATACTGAAATTATTATAGGTGAATAAAATATGTTGTCCACTTTTCTTTGTACAAATAGAGGGCATGTTTGGGGAATGTCAAACTCAACAGAGTGGTACTGAGTTTTGGTCAACATGTTGTTCATGTTCATGTTATTTATTATCCAGAAAAATATTCAGTGTTTCTTTCTTTTCAAGCAGGCAACATAAAAAGATGCAAAGCTGTATGAAATAGGACAAAATCTGCTTAAACACAGTTTTCTTACCTAAGCTTTTATCTTTATTGGGGATCAGTAATTCTAGCATGAAGAAAAGCCTATCACAGAATTATAACTACAAAGATAAAACTTCTTATTGGTTTATTTAACAATACAATTCAGATTTTAGTTAATCTCCTTTTTCTGAGGGAACAGGCAGTTCTAGACCCAGTAGACAGATACATCATGCATTCAAGTCAGAGAATGACCATTAGCTCATACCCTATTGCCTTTGTTCTGGTTAGGCCATAAGTCTCAAAAGCACTACTTGAAAATGCAATATTCCTAATGAGAATGAATCTGAAACTGGAAATTTAAACAGAGTATGTTTCTGCATATGGACACTAGCTTGCCTTTGTGCTGTCTCTAAAATTAGCTTCTTAATTTTAAAAGTCTCTCTACTCACACTATTCTAATTACATGGAACTGCATCCTTCCTCCTATCCATGCAGCTTTTTTCTCTACAATTGCACCTCTAGGACAGTTCCTCCAATTAGTCACTCCCATTCTTAGAGCTGAAACTCAACGCAATCTTGTAATTATGTGCTTATCTCTAACTGTTTTAATAATGATAATATATTTATTTTGTCTCTGAAAACGTACATGTTGCGGAGGATGGGATATGTTTAAACTGCTGTGAACACTGTGGCCATATAATAACATTAGATGACTAAGGACTGATCACACTCCCTTAAAAATAAAAAGCAGTGTTTACTTCAATCTGTATACAACTGCAATTCCATGAACAATACAGAATCAATTTACAGAAGGGAGGGAGGGAGGGAGGCAGGGAGGGAGGGAGGGAGGGAGGGAGAGGGGAGGGAGGGAGGGAGGGAGGGAGGGAGGGAGGGAGGGAGGGAGGGAGGGAGAGGGGAGGGAGGAAGAAAACTACATGTTGGAAAAGTGGCTCAAGAGGAAGGACCCCTGCTGCGGATAAACCCACCAAAGACATTACCCTACCTTCTCACAGGGAGAACTGCTGCCTCAAAGTGGCAGCTGTACCAACCTATGCAAAGTAGCAAAATAAAACATCATTTGACAAAATGCCTACTTATGAGAGAAATCATATGAGTAGAGGAACAATTACATGGGATTTAGTGAACCAGAGAGCCTAGAACCTTTATCAAACCTCTACTTATCTTTGCCTAAAAGAGAATAATTTGTCATACACTTGCAAGGGAATTCTTTTACTTTTAACACAATTATGTCACATATCATATTTTGTCAGTTTAATTAAACACTGAGCATGTCAGGCAGCCCACTGAAATCACACAGAACTATTCACAGCCAACTGCATTCTGTCAGATCACTCTGTTTATTAAATGCTTCTGTTCTGAGCCCCAAAAAATAAATAAATAAAAACCGTTTTACGATAGGATCATAATTTCTAATTTCATATTTCATTATTTCATTTCATAAAGCTTTCTGTGAAGAAACTTCTACCAATAATTTTGTTGTCAAAATTTATTGGGGTTTTCTTTCTTTCCACCTAGAAGTTGCTCTGTTGGTTACCAGCATGCATTCTTTAAGGGATGTTATAACTGGAAGAATAAGACACCCACATTTCTGCCTGGCAAGAAGGGAATCAGAAAGAAAGAGGGAAATCAATTTTATGAATATTTATGCACAAAAATATAATTTCTGAAACATTATTTTTATGCCCACACATGTTTTATACCTTAAATTCTTACAAATTAAAAGAAGCATTTAATATAGATTTTCTATGTAAAATGCAAAATACAGGGTGGGAGAAAAATATGTTGCAGTTGTGGGTATGTGAAACACAGAGTTTATTCTTGTATTATTACTTTCCATACAAACAACTATAAACCTGCTTTTGCCAACGCTGCATTTCATGAGTAAATCTCTTAAGTACAAGAATAAGTCATCAACCCTGGCTGAGTGGCTTAGGTGGTTGGAGCATTGTCCTACACATCAATAAGATTGCGAGTTCAATTCTCAGCCAGGGCACACACCTAGGTTGTGGGTTCGATCCCTGCTCGGGGCACGTATGGGAGGCAACTGATTGATATTTCTCACATTGATGTTTCACTCTCCCTCTCTCCATTCTTCTCTCTCTCTAAAAAAAAATAAATAAAAAAACGAATAAGCATATCCTCAGGTGAGGCATTCTTTAAAAAAAGAATAAATCATCAATTAGCAGTAACCTCTATAGTAAAGTTTATGTTTCTTTTATCACTCTTCCATCTTTGTTCCTCAAGTGGAGTGTCACTTAGAAAAATGAAAATAAAAATGGATTATTTGAAATTCATAACACACTTCCTCAGAGAACATCTGGGGCGGGGTGGAAATTAAGGGAAAGGTAGCACAGGAAAAAAATCACACAAAAAACAAAACACAAGATAAGTAAGAGAAAGAACTGAACCTTGTGCCATAAAGAAGAAAAGGTCATACATGGAAATATTCCCAATGGTATAGTACAGATACAAAAGATAAAATCTTAAAAATGAAAGTTCCATGCAGAAACTCAGAAACTGCATTTTCTTTGTATGCAGAAAGTAAAAGCAAAGGAGAAAAATGCCATGCGTATAAAGTAAATGGAAAATAAATAAATCAGAGTTCCTCAGGCAAGAAAATGATAGAGAAGTGTCAAGAACCTGTTAGGTGCAATAACAGGAAAATCTATCCATTCTATTAAATGTATTAATCATCACCACAAACACAGAACAGGTATACTCTCAGATTTCTTAGGAAAGTCACATAAAGTGAAATTTTTAAAAGGTGGAAGGTGGGGAGGAAGGCATTTAGCTATTCAGATCTATTTACCTCAAAAATTACTCTCAACAGTAGCTTTTTATCTACTGTCAGCCCACATTCAAACTATAGGTTCTTTAAATCCTATTTCTTTAAAACATAAACCACAAAAGCACACATTATCTAAATTCATTTACAAATATTCTATTATTTACAAATGGTTAGTCCACTGTTTGGCACAAGATCTAAACGTCCTAATGCAAAAAAGAACTCAGTGTAAAAGGAATCGAACCGCGACCTCCTGGTTCATAGGTTGACACTCAACTGAGCTACCTTAGCCAGGCTAAATGGTTCTTTTTCTATAGCATTCTGGAAAAAAGCAAAATTATAGAGACAGAAAACAGATTAATGGTTGCCAGTTCGATTCCTGGTCAGGGCACATGCCTGGGTTGAGGGCTCGATCCCCAACGTGGGGCATGCAGGAGGCAGCCAGTCAGTAATTCTCTCTCATCATTGATGTTTCTATCTCTCCCTTTCCCTTCCTCTCTGAAATCAATAAAAATATAAATTTTTTAAAAAGAATCATATAGTTTATAGCCCTTTGAGTATAGTTTTCTCTCACTTAGCATAATGGATTTGAGCTTTATTCATGTTGTTGCATTAATCAGAAATTAGTTCATTTCAATTGCTGAGGAGTATTGTAGAGTATGGACATACCAGAGTTTGTCCAGCCACCAGATGTCCAAACATCTTGGGTTGTTTACAGTGATTATGGACAGAGTTGCTGTAAGCATTTGCATATTGGTGTTTGGCCAAACATAAGTTTTCACCCTCCTTGGTTAATTAATTAAATACCTAACAACGGGATTATGGATTGTAGTAATTGTATGTATATTTACTTTATAAGAAACATCCAAACAGTTTTTCTAAATGACTACACCATTTTGCTTTTCCACCAACAATGTATAGAGTTTAGACAGTCCAAAGTTCTCTACATGGTATCGGTTTTGTTGTTGTTACTGTTATTAATCATTTTAACAGGCATATGGCAATATCATACTGTGGTTTTAATTTGCATTCCCCTAATGACTAAAGATGTTAAACATATTTTCATATGCTTAGTTGTTATACATATTCTGTGCTGAATATCCAAATATTTTGTCCTTTTTATAACTTGGTTATTTGGGTCTTTATTTTGGAGATTTTTTTGGTTTTTTAATTTATATTTTTATTGATTTCAGAGATAGGGAGACAGAGAGAGAGAGAGAGAAAGAAACATCAATGAGAGAAAATCATTAATTGGCTACCTCCTGCATGCCCCTACTGGTGATGGAGCCTGCAACCCAAGCATGTGCCCTGACTGGGAATCGAACTGGGACCTTCTGGTTCATAGGTCTATGCTCAACCACTGAGCCACACCAGCAGGGCTACTATTGAGTTTTAAGAATTCTTTATATAATCTGAATAAAAGAACCTTATCAGATATTTGATTTGGGATTTTTCTCACTATAAATAGGTTGATTTGTATTTTCATTCTCTTAACAGTGTGCTTTGAAAAGCTGATGTTTTTATTTTGATGAAGGTCAACTTATCAATATTTTATGTGCTGTGCTTTGGAATTGTAGTTAGAACAGTTTTGCCTTAAATAAGGTCACAAAAATGTTCTGTTATGTTTTTTTCTAGAAGTATTATAGTATTAGGTTTTACATACGAAAATGTGAACATTTTTGAGTTAATTTTTTAATATAGAGCAACATCTGAAGCAAAGTCCATTTATTCTTCATAAGGATGCCCAGTTTTTCTAATGTGATTATTTGAAAAGGCTATACTTTTCAATTAAATTCCAATTGCACATTTTTCTTAAAAATCAATTGACTGTGTGTGTGTGTGTGTGTGTGTGTGTGTGTGTGTGTGTGTGTGTGTCTATGTGTCTGTATCTGGCCTCTCAAATTACACAATGCATTCTGAAGGCTTAAGAGGTAGACTGTAGCAGAAAAACTTGACATTTCCAATCACTGATTAAATCACTGATTCTGACAGCAATTAATTTAAACAAACTGTAGAGAAGCTAATCATTGAAGTCAAGATTTTTCCTCCCAATGTAAGGGAGAAATAATTCCTTCTTGTTATATATCTCAAATCAAAAGTTATTTTTCAGATACCTTTAAGAGCCAAGTTCTTTTAAACCCCTAACAAATCATATCAACTGTGGGAAGTTTTTAAGATACCTAGGGAGAAAAATGACAACTAAAAGATAAACAATTCTGTAATGAAATGTGAATAGAAAAGCCATTCATTCAGCAATCATTTATTAAACACCAGCATACTGAAGGTTCTATGCAGGGTACTGTTGCAGAGGAGTTAAAACACTTTTCTAACCTCTTATACTCACCTCAAGGAGGTGAGAAAGACATATTCAATAACTGTGAACCAGAAACAAAAAGAAATAAGTTTAACAACAGTAATGTAAATAGAATTTTGCGGGAGTTTTATGAAGACAAAAATAAATTATATGTGAAGATTGGAAAAATCATATAGAGAGAGTACATTTGAACTGATCGTTCACAGAATGATAGGCAATGTAGAGAATTGGGGGTAAGCCATTTTCAGTAAAGGAGATACATACAATGCATGGAGAAAGTAGGGATATGTTCAGGGAGCAGAAAAATAAGCTCATTGGGTTAAACATAGAACATGTGGAGATAATGGGAGATAGCCTTGGGAAAGCAGACTGAGGTCAGGGGGTACAGAATTTATTTCACAACTATTACATGAGTGCCTACTGTAAGACGGTCACAACAGCAAGCACTGACAGTATCAGCCACAAATCAGACATACAAGTGTCCGCCCGGATGTTAAATTATAAAGGTTTAGGAAGTAGGACTTTATTCAAGAGGC
Source organism: Corynorhinus townsendii (assembly GCA_026230045.1). Taxonomy (NCBI): domain Eukaryota; kingdom Metazoa; phylum Chordata; class Mammalia; order Chiroptera; family Vespertilionidae; genus Corynorhinus; species Corynorhinus townsendii. Next base: position 61,985,943 of record JAPDVU010000005.1, read on the forward strand.
AGTGACTATTATTAAATATTTTCAAGCACTCAGGCTGGGTTTTGGGAGGGGAGGTGGTGGAGGAGTATTAGTATAAATGAGTACAAGTAAAAAGAGACATAAATATTCAAACTATTGGTTTTGCATCCTAACTTTGATTTTGCTAAAAAGTATGAAAACTGAGACCTGTATAGTGTTTTAAAATGAAAATCAATTCTAAATAGACTTTTGAAAGTTTAGAGTTAGGTTAGAACAGTACACTGAGTTAAATGTTTTGCTAAATAGGAGAATCACAGGGCTTACATTTGTTCATATTCTGGAGCAGAGTTTACGATTAGTAGTAAGAAAGAATAGTGTACTTACATATCTTAATGACATCCATTCATCTATTAACACTTGTATCAATGAGTACTTGCACTCTATTTAAAAGGAAAAAACTAAAGAAATAAATTTTTTAAAGTTGTTTCAAACCCTAATTAATAATTAAATGTTAAAGGGTTCAACTTCAAGAAGTAATGAGATAAATTTTCACCACCTGCTTTTTTCAGTAATTGAGATTTAAACAGGAGTGAAATTTAACAAGTTTTACTGGACAGAAAAGAACATTCTGCACATTTGATGTCTCATTGGCATTATCTCCTGATTTCCACTCAGACAATGTCTGATTCATGAGATGATAAGCCAGATATTGTTACTCAGAGTTAGAAGTAATGCTGGCTCTTATCTGAGCAGCACCCTCAGTCTTACACATGCTCCCCAAGTTTCCGAGAAGACATTCTATTCTGGAGCTTATACTGTCCTATGTGCTCAAGGCAGTGAGGGGGATCAAATAGTGTGCTGGTTACTATAAGACAGACATAAGCCAAAACTGGTTTGGCTCAGTAGATAGAGCGTTGGCCTGCGGACTGAAGGGTCCTGGGTTCGATTCCTGTCAAGGGCATGTATTTTGGTTGCGGGCACATCCCCAGTGCGGGGTGTGCAGGAGGCAGCTGATCGATGTTTCTCTCTCATCGATGGTTCTAGCTCTCTATCCCTCTTCCTTCCTCTCTATAAAAAATCACTAAAATATATTAAAAAAAAAGACAGACATAAAATATTCAGTTTTGGTTGTTGGAATAATAAGCATGTGATTTCTTTAAACTTTTCAATAATGATTCAGGTACTTCCTATTATATTACAATATAAGGATGCTGTATTTCTGAAGTGAATTTGACTGATTTTGAGTATGAGTATAAGAAAAGATAATAACAAAAATATTAAGTATAAAAATATTTCATTGTTTGCAGGGAAAAAACAACTCACTATTCTTTCTACTATATATAATGTATAAACTATAAATATTTTCATATATCATATATAGTATATGTCATATGTACTACTAGCATCCTATCTAATAAAAGAGTAATATGCAAATTAGACATCACTCCACTATACCCACAAGCCACGCCCACCAGCCAATCAGGAGCAAATATGCAAATAAACCCAACCAAGATGGCTAGGCCACAGAAAGCCGGAGAGAGGCTTGGGTTTCCCTGGCAATGGAGGAAGTCAAGCTTTCTGCCTGCCTTTGCCGGCCCAGGCCTCCACTCAGTGCTACAAAGTTTTAATTATAGGAGATAAATAAATCCAAACAGAAATGGCAGCAGCCACTGAGCTAGAAAGAGCAGGAGGCTAGGGTTGCCCCTGGCAATGGAGGAAGCCAAGCTTTCCGAACTCCCTGGCTGGCCCTGGCCTCCGCTTAAGGCTACAAAGTTTCAATTATAGAAGATACATAAATCCCAACAGAAATGGCTGCCACCACAGAGTGAATAGAAGGCTTGGCTCTGCTCCAGGCTACAAAGTTTCAATTATAGAAGATAAATAAACCCCAGATACCAGGGCCTCTGCTTGGGTCGCCGGGGGGCGTGGCCAGCCTGCAAACCACCACAGGCCCCTCGTCCAGGCCACCCCACGCCTCAAGGGAACCCCACCCTGATCCAGGACACCCTTCAAGGCAAATCAGCCGGCCCCCACCCGTGCACCAGACCTCTATCCTATCTAATAAAAGAGTAATATGCAGATTGACTATCACTCCAACACACAAGATGGCTGCCCCCATGTGGTCAAAGATCCTGCCCCCATGTGGACACAAGAGGGCCACCACAAGATGGCCAGCAGGAGAAGGTAGTTGGGAGGGACCACACCTTCAAGGGAGGGCAGTTAGGGGTGATCAAGCCTTCAGGGGAGGTCAGTTAGGGGTGACCCGGCTGGCAGAGGAGGGAAGTTGGGGCAACCAGGCCTGCAGGGAAAGGCACTTGGGAGGGACCCAGGCCTGGTTAGGGGTGACCAGGCCTGCAGGGGAGGGCAGCTAGGGGAAAACAGGCTGTCAGGGAAGCAGTTAGGCATAAATCAGGCTAGCAGGGGAGTTGTTAGGGGGTGATCAGGCTGGCAGGCAGAAGCAGTTAGGGGCAATCAGGAAGGCAGGCAAGCAGTTGGGAGCCAGCAGTCCTGGATTGTGAGAGGGATGTCTGACTTTCCGTTTAGGCCCGATCCTGGTGGGCCTAAACAGGCAGTTGAACATCCCTTGAGGGGTCCCGGATTGGAGAGGGTGCAGGCTGGGCAGAGGGACAACCCCCCTCCTCATGCATGAATTTCGTGCCCTGGGCCTCTAGTATGTAAGATATTGATCTATATCCCTAATATTAAACCTCAAAAAGAAGGTAGAAGTCTATTCATATTTTCCCTCTTTGAGCTCCACCACATCTAATACATAACTGTTAAAATGATTTACATTTTAATACTATGTCCTTCTTAAATTGGCTGCTGTATTTTTCAGAATCAGGAGAGATTCTCAAAGATATGGAGGAGAAAGAAGGGGAGGGGGGGGGAAATTGACAAAAATTACCAAATCAGTAATAAACATTTATTATAACTGAGGAAGAAAGATATGTTTTGATAAAGCTATATTCTCATTTTGGGAAGACTTGCTGGTATTGTTCACAGAAAAAAGGTATCAAACAAAATGAAAATGAAAGAATTGCTTACTTTCTCAAAATGACAAAAACTGTAGGACACGTCCTCAAAGTGGCAACTAAAGATAACTGTTTCTTACAGACAGTGTAAGGAATAAAGAGGCAGCTCAATTCTTCTCCAGCTTTTTACCTGGCCAAAAAAGGGTATGTAAAAACTTCTCTTAACATGAAAACCTGGTCTAGTAACTACTAAATACGTTAAAAAAACTCCATTAGGCTCTTAAAGTTACTATTATTGTAATTTTTAATAAAGAAATATAGTTATCTTCCATTATAGCTAATAAATATCTAATAAATCCTGACTACTGGATCCATTTGGTACTTGTGTCTCTTGACTTGTACATTATATCATATATGTAAAAAAAAAAAAAAAAAAAAAAAAAAAACCGAGAGTGAGAAAACCTGCTTCAATTAATATCACAATAAGCTTCCATTAGGAACAATATTAATCCAAAATTATTTTTTAGATCAGCCAACAACAAGATTTAAGAAAATAATAGCTCAGATATAGGGAACATTTAGCATAAACCAAATACTGTTTTATTAATTAGTTTATTCAGTATCAATCACAGTTCAATGAGTTGGGCACCACTATTATTATCCCTATTCTATGGATGAGGAAAATGAGACTTTTTAATTAATTCTCTTGCTCAGTGTTCCCCAGCTTTCAAGAGGCTGAGTCAAGATTTTAACCAGTTTGCTAATTCCAGATCATCACCATATTATTTCATGTTTATCAGATAATCCACTTTCTGATATAAGTTTTTTAAAGTGTCATTTTAAATAATATCTATAAGAAACCCTTGATGTATTATTCTCTACTAGAAAAATTTCATTCGTGAAGATCAATAAAGGTTCACGCACACAGCAAATGTCACTAAATCATTATTTATTCATTTATTGAGAGTCTCATTTCAGCTTTAGCAAATGTACTCTAAATGTCTAAAAAATGAAAAATGCACCTAACTGAAGCACATCAGAGTAAGAAGAAAATGAGAATAGAAAGCACTTAGCTTTGGTATCATATTACAAATGTAAAAGCAAGTTAAGGCAAGAAAAACATCATCAAGTCGTTAGGATGTCTCATATTTTCAGTACAGCAGAGATAAGTTATATGCCACCAAAAACTCAGGGAAATTACAAACTTACTAATATGAATGTCAGATGTATAGTTTGCTAGCACTACCATAACAAAATACTACAGACTGGGTAGCTTCAATAACAGACATGTATTCCTTACAGTACTGGAGGCCGGAAGTATAACATCAAGGTAACAGGAAGTTGGTTTCTCCTGAGGCCTGCCTCCTTGCATGTGTCCTCCCATGGCCATTTGTCTCTGCACATATCCCTGTGTCTCTTCCTCTTATAAGGACATCTGCCATCTTGGATTAGAGCCCCACCCAACAGCCTCACTTTAACTTAATCACCACTTTAAAAACCTTATTTCCTAATATGGTCGATTCTGAGCTATTGGGGGGTTGGGATTTCCACATTAGACTTCGGGGGCACATAATTCTGCAAACATGTGTCAAGGACAATTTCTAAGACACATGAGCTGAACCTGCTGGACCTTTCCCATGGAGGACTAAAAGAACAGTTAGTCAGATATTAGAAAAAAATCTATAAGTTACTTATGAGAATAAATAGCACTGTGTTGCATCCCAAGATGACACCACAGGTGCTAAACCTAAATGGAGATGGCATGCAAGACCCAACTTGAAATTTCTTGTGTCTAGAAATGCCTATCAGGGTCTCTCTCACCAATAGCCCTGCAGTGTTTTCCCCACACTTACTAGACAGAAAAATAATAAATAAATAAATAAATATCTTTCATGGCAAAAACGCAAAGACGGTAAAAAAGTGTACTGGATCTTTGTCTTTCAGTGAGAGAAAAAGATAAGTGCAATCTGATGTTGCTCTGTGTTAAATTGGGTTTCTTTTTTGTTTGTTATTGCTGTCTTATTTCTTTTCTAAAATTGCAGGAGTATCAGAACTGCTGCCTTGAATCTAAGGCAGTTGCTTTCACTAGAAGTTACTGCTTTTCTGTGCCTGCCAAGAAAGCAAGATCTGAGCTGCTGGATATGTTGTTCTCCCTTCTCCTCTTGAAGCAACACAGCTTGCCTCCAGAGCTGCCTGCCAACTCAGCAGGTCAGCAAAAACAAAGAGTAAAAGATGAGAGTGGCAGAACAGAAGGAAAAGACCAAATGCAAAGATGACTAAGGCCTGGGTCACAGGGGAGTATTTCCTTAGAAGTCATGGCTAGTTGGAAGCAGTGTGGTAACAACAAAGAACATCTGTTAAATGTAAGCAAATCACAAATCTAATTTTCAATCTGATGTCATGCAAACATAAATTTCCACTTAATTCTCTTTCTTACTCTCTGATATCGTGGCTGTTAAGTTCCTCTTCTATTTCTTCTAATCACATGGGCTTGTGGACGAAAAGGGGGTATGTACAAGGTCAGAGATCGAAAGTAACCTCGTAATCTGATCATAAATTTCTATCTGGACAGTCTCCCCCCAAGGCCTGTAACTTCTTTTTGTAAAAGGTTTTAAGCAAGCCCTCTCCCTTGTTCTTGTGAATCTAGGTTAACATACCTTTGAAATGTCAGATGTAATCTTCCTGTCCGGACCCTGGAAGCCATACCCACCCTCCAGGGAACACATAACCCTAACTATCCCATACCTTCTTTATCCCAGTTTATTGTAATACTAGTGGCCCCGTGCACGAAATTCGTGCACGGGGCGAGGGGGGGTGGTGGGATGTCCCTCAGCCTGGCCTGCACCCTCTCCAATATGGGACCCCTCGGGGGATGTCTGACTGCTGGTTTAGGCCCAATCTTCAGACATCCCTCTCGCAATGCAGGACGGCTCACTCCTAACCGCTCACCTGCCTGCCTGCCTGATAATCCCTAACCACTCTTTCCTACTGGCCTGCTCGCCCCCAGCTGCCTACCCCCCACTGGCCTTCTCACCCCAACAGCCTCCCCCCTGCTGGCCTGATCTCCCCCAACTGCCCCTCCCTGCCAACCTGCTCACCCCAACTGACCCCCCTGCCGGCCTGATCACTCCCAACTGCCCCCCCCCCCCCACAGCCAGCCTGCTTGCCCCAACTGCCTCCCTTGCCAGCCTGCTCGCCCCCAACTGGCCTGCCCTGATGGCTTGTTTACCCCCAACTGCCCCCCACTCCCTGGCCTGATCACCCCCAACTGCCCTCCCCTCCTGGCCTGATTGCCCATAACCGCCTCTGCATCGGCCCCACCACCATGGCTTTGTCCAGAAGGACGTCCAGAAGATCTCTCCATCTAATTAGCACATTTCCCTTTTATTAGTATAGATTTCTTGTGTTCCCTCCTTAATTCCAATTGTATAAAAACCCGGCAAAACAATCCTTCTCTGGAGCATTTAAGATCTTGCTTCTTGAAAATGTCATCAGTTTGGCTCAAATCATTTCTTATATAAATTCTCTACAGGTTTGGGCAATCTTACATTGACATGTTTGACAGTAATAAAGTCTGCCTTCAACATCCACCTGATTAGTTGTCTTTTTTAAAAATATATATTTTTATTGATTTTAGAGAGGAAGGGAGTGGGAGAGAGATAGAAACATCAATAATGAGATAGAATCATTGCTTGGCTGCCTCCTACACGCCCCTACTGGGGATTGAGCCCGCAACCCAGCCATGTGCCCTTGACCAGAATCAAACCCGGGACCCTTCAGTCCACAGGCCAACGCTCTATCCATCGAGCCAAACCAACTAGGGCCTGATTAGTTGTCTTTAAATGGCTCTTTCATCACGTGATTTCATTCCCCTTTTTAAAAAGTCTCTTTAATTAAAATGTACATCAGGTCTTAATTATTCTATTACTCCCCTCCATAATTTGGCCTCACCCTACAGGTCAATGATCCACCTTATTACACATTCCTTAGCATACATTGAGTTTACTAAATACCTGTCTCCACACTATTCTAAAAATATGTCACCAGTCATCTCAGAAGTTCCCTTTCCCCTATACTGACCTGACCCTAGACACCCCATCTTCTGAAGTCCAGTTAATATCCAATCCATTCCCAATTGATGGCTTCCAAATGGATAATAGCAGAGAGCTGGACCTGACAATCCATTTAGCCTCTGGATATCTTACACAGGACCCCCCACAGTTGCCGCAGTTTAAACATGACTAACATTAAATTCATCATCTCCTCCAAAAAAGCTGCTCCTGTCCCAGGGTTCCCTTTACATACAGATATGAAAATCATCCTTCATGCTCTGTCATCTTCACCATCCTCCACATCCAAACATTCCCTATATCCTTCTAAACTGACCTCTTAGAACCCTCTAACATCTGGTCTCACTTACCTCTGTCCTTTACATTGTTATTAATCATGCGCCAACCTAACCCACTGCATTAGTGTTGTGACTCTTTCCCTTGTTGTTCCATCTTTTATCAATGCACCAAACTATAGTTCTATAACAGGGCAACCAAACCTTAGTTTGATTTAGCACCCGGAATTTGGTGAACCTTATTACACTGTCAGATAACCGAGCCAGCAATATTATACTGCCACATAAGGGACAGTGAATATCCCCATGCTTTTGCACAGGGAGGGCCTCAAATAAATTCCTATAAATTCTTTAAAGAAGTTCATATGCACCTATTGAATTTACAATGCTAATTTTATATCCTGCAACTTTACTGACTTCATTGATTAGATCTAACAGTTTTTTGGGGAGTCTTTAGAATTTTCTACATATAAATAATGTCATCTTCAAATAGAGACAATTTTACTTCTCCCTTTTCAATTCTAATAGCTTTTATTTATTTTTCTTGCCTAATTACACTAGCTAGGGTTTACAGTATTATGTTGAATAGGAATGGACAGAATAGGCACACTTGTCTTGTTCCTGATCAACATCACTAGTCATTAAGGAAATGCAAATTAAAACCACAATGAAATATAACCTCATACTTATTAGAATGACTATTATCAAAAAGACTAGAGATAACAAATGCTAGAGTGGATGTGGAGAACAGGGAACCCTTGTGCACTGACAGAATTGTAAACTGGTTCAGCCACTATGGAAAACACAGTATGGAGGCTCATCAAACAATTAAAAATAGAACTACCATCTGATCCAGCAATTCTATCACTGACAATATATACAAGAGAAATAAAAATACTTATTTAAAAAGTTATCTGCACCCCCATGCTCATGACAGTATAATTACAATAGCTAAGACATGGAAACAACTGAAGTGTCCATTAAGGGATAAATAAATGTGTATACATACGATGGAATATTATCCAGCCAAAAATGAGGAAATTTTACCATTTGTGAATACAAGGATAGACAATGAAGATTTTATACTAAATGAAGTAGATCAGAAAGACAAAAACTGGATGATCTCACTTATATGTGGAATCTAAAAAGAAAATTACTTTCAAGGGCTTTGTGATAAAATTATATATACATATATTTAAATATATATACATAATTTTTAACAAAAATTATTATTTGTGTTCAGTATGATTTGAATATCAAATTTAGGATATTAGAAAACAATTCAGCAAAGCAAGAGATATGTTTACTTAAAAATAAAAAAAGAACTTTTGAGGAGATATTTTTAAGTGATATTAATTTACATTACACTTGAAGATCATTCAAAGTTTCAACTGACACATAAATTATAACATTATACTTCAGCAAATTTTTAGCCAGTTTTTCTAGAATATTAACTAATGTTAATTTATTCTCCCTTTTGTAATTCATAGTCCAAGATCTAATTCATTAAAATATTTTGCCAAGGTATCTTTTAATTAAGGTCTTAATTTTTATACTCTTGAACTCAGTTTTTTCATGAAGCCTGCCCAAGATTGTGCAGCTGACTTGATGTAAAGCAAAGATTTGAACCAAAACAAGATGATTTCAGAGCCTACACCTTTATCCAGTAGTTTATACTGCCTCCCTCCACAGAGGGAGGCCACCAGTGGCTGTGGCGGAGAGATGGGGGGGGGGGCAGGGCTGGAGCTGCCCCCTGGTAGTCAGTGTGCTCCCACAGGGAGAGCACTGCCCAGCCACAAGCTGGGCTGAAAGCTGGAAAACACAGCGGTGGTGGCGGGAGCCTCTCTTGCCTCCACAGCAGTGCTGAGGATGTCCGACTGATGGCTTAGGCTCATGGGAATGGGCCTAAGCCATCAGTCGGACATCCCCCAAGGGCTCCTGAGAGGGTGCAGGCCAGTCTGAGGGACCCCCCCACCACGATTGCATGAATTTTCATGCACCAGGCCTCTAGTACTTCTATAAAACACAAGAGTTTCCAATGTGTAGTCAAGTTGACCATCCTGAATTTTCCTAGACTCGTACACTGTTTTTTTTACCTACTTATCCAATTAGAGGACAGGCTTTGTTAAGTAGTAGAGGTCAAAGTAACAACACATGATGGCCTAAAGGAAAATGAAAACAAACAAAAAACAACAACATTTAGTTAAAAGAGAAAAATGTGTGCCCAGCTGGTGGGTCTCAATGGTTGAGCATAGAACTATGAACCAGATGTCATAGTTCAATTCTTGGTCAGGCACATGCCTGGGTTACAGACTCGATCTCCAGTAGAGGGTGTGCAGTCAATCAATAATTCTCTCTCATCATTAATGTTTCTATCTTTCTCTCCCTCTCCCTTCCAATCTGAAATCAATAAAAATATAGTTTTCTAAAAAAGAGGAAAATGTGTGAAAAAATTTGTGTATGTATACATGTATGCATTCAAACATGTACACACACACACACACACACACACTCACCCCTATATAAACATATGGGCTACTGAGAATATATCTTAAAAGTTTATATGTTCTTTCTATTATTTGTGTCCATCAGGTAAATCAATAGCAAGCAAAGAGTGATTTACACGTTAGCAATGGAGTTTGAGATGTATAAACTGCCTTGTAGTGAAACAATTACTTTCTCAGAAGCTTTGGTTTTGTCATAATATAAATTTTACTTAGTTAACCAATATTTACCATGATGGCATCTACAATGCAGAATTTGTGGTTCACATTCTAGGCAATTAGAATAGATCAGGTATATCAAGGGATCAATTTTGCTATTTTCAGTATAGTTAAATTTAAACAAAGGAGCTATAACATGAAATATTCTTACTTTATGACTAAAGGCTCTAGGAATGTCAGTTTCTATAACAGATTTCTTAAGTTGGATATTAATAAGTCAGACAAAAAACTTAATTTTTCTTAATAAATAATGCTTCAGAATCAATACATTTCTATATTTTGAAGAGAAACAGCCAATCAGCTATCAGTAGGGAAATGTTTAAAATACCACAACAGGGAAGGACACAAAAAGAGCTTCCAGGCCCTGGTCAAAGATCCACTGTGCATCTGGCAGGAGGGGTCTCTGGGTCAGTGGCTGGGCAGCACCCCAGTGACTCGGTTTCTAGCTGGCAATTTACTGGGACTGTTTAATAGCAACTCATCATAGCCTGGATGGCATCACCTGGTGAGAGCACATGCCATCCTACAACACCTTCTAAGCAACCAGAGCCGGGAAAACCAGAGAGATCAGAAAGAAATAGAAGCCAGGAGGAGAAAAGGGTTCCCAGGAGCCCTTAGGGTTCCCTCAGATGCTGGGGGAGACCCGTCACATGGTAGCAAGTGCAAAGTGAAAATAGCTAAGGGCTTTGTCCCCTTCACTAGTCTCTTGAACTTATGGAATAGCATATCATTTAAAAACACAATGAGGAGCACCAAGAAAAAGATTTAAAGCCAAACACTGACTTGGAAGTTGGAAGAGAGCTCCATTTGTTTATGAAAATCTTCCTCCAGGAATAATGTCAGAGCCCTTGGCAGATGTGGACTCATACTGCTCGAATCAAAATACTTGCATGGTATTAAACAAAAGGAGACCAATTTTCAGACTTAATGCCTGGTGTACATTGTGTTCTTTCAATTCGATTAGAAGACCAACTATTAAGATTTTGGTACATCCGTTTTCTCGACTGTTAATTTTAATTAGCATTTTGATTGACTGCATATTTTGCCCGTGACTGATTTCCCAAAATGGAGGCCAGCAGTAGAGAATACTTTGCTTGGAATTTGCATATTTGAAATACTTGTAGAACTCATTGCAAGAGGCACCTACCTGGGAGGGTCTTTTTATTTCTTTGTGATCCGTGGACTGGCTTGACTTCAATGTAACTATGAGTATACAATAAGATATTCACTTCTAAACTTCTTTCCAATATTTAGAATTGCAAGAAATTTGAGAATTTTGAAAAGTAATCCTTTAAACCAAGGCCTGAAGTCTTCTTATGTAGGGATTCTGCTCCATTACTTGAAGAAACATATTGGTGTCAATATCCTCACGGTTTTTTTCTGAGCATATTGCCTCTAACTGAAATGGGCTCCTCAAAGCAACCTGAAGCGTACATGCTTGCAATAGCCCCAAGAAAATGAAACTGAAACTCTGTACAGCAGAACTGGAAACCCATGTTATATTTGAGGTATGAAACATTTGCCATATATGTAAAAAAAATTAAAATTTTTCATAACCGAAGAGTCTTCATAAAATTTGATCAAAGAAGAAATTCAACTTCAGAACAAATTACACTTCACAACAAACTTCATGAAAATACTGTAACTCTATGCTCAGGTACTAATTTGGATCAGTATCAGGATAGCTAAATTCTAATCTTCAGACAGGGAAATCTAAGTTTAGAATTGCTAAACTTTATTTTTTTAAATAAATAAATACTACCAAAGCCTTATTTGCAATTTCATCAGAGTAGAATCCTCATAATACTACCTTTCTTCAATAAAGCTGTCTATTAAATATAAATGTTAATTTACTCATTAAAAATACTATAACAAAAATATCAAAAAATCACTACATAATAGAAAGCCAGGTTTACAGCAAAGACTTATTGGGTATCTACAATATTAGGCATGGAAGATCTTCATCTTAAAGAGGATTATTTATTCTTCATTCCTCCCTTCCTCAACTGTGACTAAGGGATTCAACCCATATTTGCAATATAATAATGCTAAAATCCTGAAACATATTCAAGATATATATATATATATATATATATATATATATATATATGTTCTAGATTCAGCTAAAGCATGCCCTAGAAAAATGGTTTTGTTACATTTAGTCATGATGTTCTTAATACAGATTCATTTATTCAAAATTACCTAACAAATAAGTATCAGATATCTCTGATGCTCTAATCATTAGCCTATGCATTAATAAATAGCACAGTAATCATATCATCTGTGCCTTCATGAACCTAGCATACTGTCTAAATTTTAAAAAATCAATTAATTGTTTAAACCACCGCACTTTGAAATGTTTCCTACTTTAAAAATTATTGTTTAATCATAGCATGCTAGACATCTGCTAATTTTCATAGTACTCCTCTTTGTAGTTCAGTAATGGAGAAACAATTTACAGTGATGTTAACCATTGTGGGCAAAATGTAAGTAAGTTCTGGGACCAAATTAAATTTCTAATTATACTAAATCCTAGTGTCCATTTTATTTTCAATAGACAATTATATCACATGAAAAGATATAATTAAGCTACAGGGATTCACATGCATTTCTATGGCAAATAATAGTTTAATGCAAATACTTTCTATTAAAAAAAATCTCTTTCACACACACACACCAGCACACCATAAAAACAACCATTTAATAATCAAAATAAAGATGTGATAACCAATGAGAAAACTGAGAACTTTCACCTATTGACTAATTTTATTTTGAAAACTTATTTATGTAACTTCTTCCAAAATATCACATAAATGGAATCATACAGTATGTTGCTTTTGTGTTTGGCTCTTTCACTTAGCAAAATCTATTTCAGATTCATTTGTGATTTTGTGCAAATCAATAGTTTATTCCTTTTCAGGGCTGAGTGTCCACTGCACTGTTGTCTGCAGTTTGTTTATCTTTTCACTGGTTGAAGGGCATCATGATTGTTTCAATGTTTTTTGGTGATTCTGAATAAAGGTCCTATAAATATTTATGTATAACATTTTGTGTAAAAATAAATTTTCATTTCTCTTAGATATATATATATATATATATATATATATATATATATACCAACTAGTAGTGCAACTGCTGAATTATATTGGAAGTGTATATTGAACTTATAAGAAACTAACAAATTATTTTCTCAAGTGACTGGACAACTTCAAGTTCTGAACAGCAATGCATGAGAGCTCCAGTTGTTCCACATTCTTCTCAGCATTTGTTACTGTCCATTTTCCCTTTTCTTTTTTAACTCTGATAGAAATGTAGTGGTATTTCATTGTATTTTTAATTTGCATTCGCTTTATGTCTAATGAGGTTGTGCCTCTTTTCATCGGTTTTTTGCCATCCATATATCTTCTTTGGTGACATGTCTGTTCATCTTATTTATCTTTCATTTATTTGTTTTAACTGGGTATTCCTAATTATTTAGTTTTAAGACTTCTTTATATATTTCGAGTATAAATCCTTTGTAAACTAAGTGATTTGTAAACATACTCTTCCTGTGGAGTCTGTGGCTTGTCTTTTCATTTTCTTAACAGTGTCTTCCACAGAGCAAAAATTTACTTCCAAGGTCACTGTATCTGGAGATAGGGTCTTTAGCGGGTAAAGTTAAATGAGGTCATAGGGTTAGGGTCTAATCTTACAGGACTGTGTGTGGCTTTATAAGAAGAGGAAGTGAGAGAGATTGTTTACACCTTTCTACCATTGAAGACAGAGAGAGAAGGTGACCATCTTGCAAGCCAGGAGAAAAGCTCTCATGAGGAGCTGATTGTCACCCAATCTCAGACTTCAAGCTCCCAGAATTGTGAGAAAATAAATTTATGTCATTTAAACCATTAGTCTATGTCATTTCTTTCTTCTTTTGCAACAACATAAGATGATCAGTACACTAGCTGACTACTGGTCACCTTTACCTGGATGTTCAACAGATAATGCAAGCCAAACTTGTCTAAATTCATACTCATTAACTTTCTACTAAATATGCCCTTCCTTTTGCATTCTATACTAATGTAAAAGTAGCCAGCTAAACGATTGAGAATAATTTGAGATTCCCCTTAGTCTTGACCTTCTGACAACCAACCTATCATCAAATAACATAAATTATTTTTTCAATAAAGCCACAACTTCATCTCTTTTCAATACTAATATAGTAATATTGGATCTCATTTCCTATGTGGACTATTTCAATAATTTCTCACTTCAAGTAGCTTCCTCACTTGAGTTTTATACCTGAATAATCCATCTTCTGCTGCCATATAATCAATTGAAAATGCAAATCTACTAAGGCCTCTCCTCCACCTTGAAACTTTCGGTTTTGCCCATTGCTCATATAATGGCAAACAAACCTCCCTCTACCATGACTTGGGCCCTGCTTATCTTTCTAATTTGTCTCTTGTTGCTCTACATGTATGCACCTCTTCAGTCATTTATCCATATGTTAAGACTAAGTTTAAGGCCCAGTTTTCCTCTAAGAAGAATGTTTTCAACTCTTTTTCCTCAAAGAATTGCTGATCCAAATTTGATTAACTTTTGTAATTTAATACACAGTGGACATTTAATAAAGATTTATTTAATATAAGAAGAGATAAAAAAACCAAAGCTCCAATGAGTCTACAATTAATATCCATAAATTAAAAAACACAATAATCAGAAATAGGAAAATGGGTAAGTAAATTATGTTAGAGTAAATGAAAACAATTTCCAAAAATTATTTTGTTAAATAGAAATAGTAAAACATGAAACTGCACATATTGTTGATTCCAATTCAGTAAGAATTAATGTGTGTGTGAATGTGTGTGCTGTCATACAGTTTACAAGAAAATATATCAAAATATTAACAGATGCTACTTCGAGGTGGTAAGATTAGAGACAAATCATATTTAAATTTTTTAAATGTATGCATTTTCAAATATGACAATAAAATTTTTATTCCTAAAGTAAAACAAAATATTATGTGGAATTAAGATATTTAAAAAATAAATAATCCATTTAATTTTTAAAATATGAGTGTCTTTAATTTGTCTACTTAAGGTGCTTAGGGTTGTAAGAATTAAGCAAAATAAATGAACAAATAATACAGATAAAACTCAAGAAAGCCAAGAGCAAGGAGTGCAGTCAAGATTCTGGGAATTAGAATAAGGGAATAAAAACATGTTTGTGAACTGGATCTCTATTTCTCTGAGGATACTTAATTTCATGATCCTCCTCTTCTCCATACATGTTACCTATGATCTCCCCATCTCCAACTCTTCCACTCTGGTTCAACTTTCTCTGCTTTTCTAGTCACATAAACCAAGAAAGACTGAACTCTTCCATCCTGACTTTATATTACCTTAGTTCAAGTGGCCATAGAAACCAACATCTATAAACCCAATTTCCAAACTTCTGAGAGAATCTGATTGGCCAGCATAGATAAGGTGTGGCTAATCAGTGGTGTCCTCAATGCTGTGGAGGGGCTAACATAATTACATTTCATAAATACAGTTCCTTCTCTTAAGCTGTGGGTGGTAGATTATAGAAGAAAATAAACCCCAAACAATAAATAAAAATGTAATAATAGCAAAAAATAAAAAGTAAGAACTTTTTTTCAGTTAGATATTTGCTAGATTTATGAATTTATAGCTGAGAATAAGTTACCTGAAATTTTCAAAAGGACAGTTCTCAGGTTGCTATTATCCTTGAATATCTAAATATAAAAATGGAAAGGCACAACAGAAAAACATTGCTGGCAAAAATAAATTTTCTGTATACTACACTGTTTGCTTTTCTGTTTGACAACAAAGTTATCTGAAACTCTAAAGAGCATTCAAATTTCATTATAACAAATTTAGAGAGGTATACACTAAAGACCAACAGACAGGACATCTGAACCTAGGTCTGACTCCAGTTTCCCATTTAGTATAAATGTGACAATCTTAAATCCATTAATTTATCGATTATCAGTATTATCAATTGCAAACTAAGAGAATGAAATCTGACATAAATACTTCTTTACAGTGCTATAAAATTTTAACTGCATTAAAACTATGTTGATTACAAAAAACTTTGGAAGGCACAAAAGTAAACAATATGCAGTGAAAAGTGTCAACAAAAAAACTATTTCCACCTGTACTAAAAATATAACCTAAAATTTGAAGATAACACATGTCATAACTAACTAAAGTTCATTCCAGTACTTCAGAAGGCAGCTATAATGTAATGCCAAATGATAGATCCTCCCTTCCCCCAACTGATGGACGGAGAATGATGTAAACTCCACCTGCAACCCGAACATTCCTGAACACCTAACCAGGCATCTTATATGGACTGTACATTGAACCACCAATCAGCACCTGCCAAATACCCTAAGCCCCCAATTCCTAAGTCCCTAATTATGTGACTTATATGAAACCACCAATCAGCATGTGCCGAGTACCCTAAGCCCCATCCCTTCCCTTTCCTCCCCTCAAAAGGCGCCTTCACCCCTGCACATGTGCTCTTTCTCCATTGGGAAGGTAGCCCGGCAGGGGTCTTCTCCTCTAATAAAGCCTGTGTCCTGGTCTCCGGCTCTCTGTCTCATCTTTCATCTGGTGCCGAAAACCTGGGTGAGCATGGTCGATCCTCGGAGCTAGCCCTGAGCTTCTGACTCCTGCTCTGGCTCTGCTCGGTGGCATGGTTCTGAGTTGATTGGCCTGCTCAGAACACCTCTTGAACCCTGCCGTACCAGGACACATGGGTATCTCGTTGCTTTCTCATCAGTAGGCTTCAGGGACTTTCCCGACCCGCCCTCTCCCCCCTCCCCCCCCATCGTTCCCTTGACCTGGAAGGGCCTCAGAGTTTTCCCGTCTACTCTGCTCCACATTCTACATTCTACGAAAGCCCAGGTGCCTGGCCAGGAAAACTCTGCTCTTCTCCACAGGAAAGGTCTTGGGGTGACAACCTTGGAACCATCTCTCGTCTCTCTCTCTCTACAGGTTGGCTGAGGAAAAGGAGGACACTCCTTCTTTCCTCCCCAACTTCCTGGCGGCCCTTCCCTTTGGTCATGGGGACCTCTCAGTTCAAACCCCCTCTACACACACTTAGGGTGTCTCCTCGCCAATCTCTCAACCCTTGGTCTTTCTGGCTACAAAAACTAAAGAAGCTCTACCTGGCCACAATATAAACTTGACAATGTCTCTCTGTGGCCCGAATACGGCACTTTCGATTCCAATATCCTCCAGGACCTAGATCATTTTGCCACCGGACAGGGAAAGCTTTCGAGATTCCCTATGTACAGGCTTTCTTTTTCCTCCACTCTCGCCCCTCACTTTACTCCTCATGTTCCACCCATCAGATCTTCCTCGCAAAGTCCTCTTTGTCTTCTCAAACCTGTCCTTAGCCCCTTTCTCTGTCTTCTGATTGCTCTTTTGACCCAGCGGATCATTCCTCTCCAGGTGTCTCACTCCCGCCACCCCCTTACATTCCTGCCATAGAATCTGCACCCCACACTCTACCTCTGAGAATTCTAACCGCCCGCCTTCCCCTGTGCACTCTCCCCTGAATCTCTGCCCCCGTGACCTCCAGCAACCGAATTCTCAGGGGGCTGGCCAGTTCCCTTTGCGCGAGGTCGCAGGGGTGGAGGGCATCATCCGGGTAGCCATTTCCTTCTCACTTTCTGATCTTCCTGAGAGCCCAAATCCTCAGAACGTGAGCTCCAAAACAGCCTTTCCCATCTAACACTCATTCTCAGGCCACCCAATGGCTGCCTTCCACAACAGCCTCTTCTATTCCCATGTCCATTCACCCCTGAGGGAGGCAGCAGGAACTGAGAGCATCGTCTGAGTCCACGTCCCATTCTTTATGTACAGCCTTACAGATTGAGAGGCATCTCAGGTTTCTTTTTCCACTGACCTGACCACCTTTACTCTCTGACATACGCCGCAAACTTTAAAAAATAGATACAGGTCCACAAACCCCTAAAAAAGACCTCGTTAACCTGACCTTTAAGGTCTTTAATAATAGAGACAATGAGACCCAAATCCAAAATCAAAAGCAAGATCAGGCCAAGGCTGAGGCCCAGTAGGAGGCCTTCCGGCTCCTAGCCACCACTCTCACAAACCCCAAATGAAGTGTTCCTCTAACTTTGGGTAAGTCAGGGGCTAAGCCTCCTCTGGGCCCATGCTTCAGATGCAGCAAGAAAAGACACTGAACCAAGTCCTGCTCACACCCGAGACCCCTGCCTGGGCCCTGCCCAAGGTGCGGAAGGGAAGGCCACTGGAAATCAGACTGTGGTCTGGCTCCTCTGGGTCTGGCCTCAGCCAGTCCAGCATGGCTGCCCTCTGGATCCGGTTTGGAGCTCCCAGGCCTCCTGGATCTGGCCACCGAAGAAGCTGACCAGGCCCTGATAGGGCACTACAGACTTACATCACCAGGACAGAGCCTCAGGTAATGACTGTGGTGGCACGTAAGCCGAGCTCCTTTTTAATTGACACTAGGGCCACTTATTCTGCCCTCCGAATTCGCTGGGACCCTTATCCACTCCTCAGTCTCTATTATGGGGGTTCATGGATTAGTCTCACAGCCATTAGCCACCTCACATCTACACTGCATCTTACTAAATTCCCCCATTCACTTTTTTTCTCATTCTACCTCGGTGCCCGGCCAGTACTACCATGCATCCCCTCATAAAACCCAGTTGTCCCAAACCACAGTCACCTATCTCAGTTTCACTCTCTCACCCCACAAGGCCGAGCCATTCCTGGGACTGTAAACGCCTTATCTCTTTATCTCCTCTATGGTCATTATCTCTAGGAAAAATGCAGCGGTTTGGGATTTGGGCAGCTAGAGACCTGGAAACAGGCTGAGGGGCCTACTCTGTCCTCCCTCTGCCTTTTCTCAAGCCTCATCTTCCACTGCTTTCCTTCCCTTTCTCTTTTCCCTTGGATAACAGCCCATTCTAACATTCCCTCCCACTTTCACGGCAATACAATCTCAAACATTCATCTGTCACCCCTTATTGGTAGTGCCATGACGACTACCCTCTCAGCTTGGAGTGTGGAACTAGATAAAGGAATCTCATACCCTTTAGTCACCTCTTCTTACACCTATCAGCTTGTCTCCACGATCAGGGATTTTTCTTTCTCTGTGAAAAAACACATACATCTGTCTCCCCATCAGCTGGACAGGAACCTGTACTCTCTTCTATCTCTCACCCAATGTAGATGCAGCCCCAATAATCAGTCTTTACTTGTCCCCATAACCCATCATATCTGACACAAAAGGGCAGTCCAGATAATCCCTCTCCTCATAACCCTTAGCATCACAGCAGGGGTTGGAATTGCCATAGGGAGCTTAACCACTGCTCTACCAATTTTGAAACCCTGTCTCAGGACCTACAAGAAACATGTGGATGCCCAGCAAGGGAAAAACTGGGAAAACAAGAACCTTACCCCCAGGGTAACCTATTCCCCCCTTTCATATCACTAGTGAGGCAACTGAGATCCCTACTCTTTCCCCCCCCTAAAAATAACATCTAGGTCTCAGTTGTATTTCTGCTCCAGAAAAGCAGCAAAACCAGACAAGTGATGCTGTGGCAGCCTCAGGACCAGCTTTTACCTCCCAAGTGACTCAACAGGATCGCTCTCCAGACTTCACCAACCAGTCTCTTGGGGAAATTGTGCTGCTGCACCCCTCGTCCAGCACAGAAAACACTACCTGTTTTTCACTCACTTACCCCATGGCTCTTCCCACTATTAGGCCCACTGGTATTTATTCTTTTAATTTTGCTCTTTGGCCCCTGTCTCATGCGCTGTTTCACTAGTTTCTTGCAGAACAGAATGTAGGCGTTTGCCAACCAGAAGGTGGGAGAGATCTATCTGGCATTGAATTCAGAACCCAACACCAGAATCCTTGAGACCCCGGGTAGATGCTCCTAATGACGCCCCCTCTCAGCTGGAAGTAGCTACAGAAGATGGACCTTCACCCACTGACCTTGCCCAGACTCTCAATTTTTTTTTAATATTACCAGAAGCCTGGAATGATAGATCCTCCCTTCCCCCAACTGATGGACGGAGAATGATGTAAACTCCACCTGCAGCCCGAACATTCCTGAACGCCTAACCAGGCACCTCATATGGACTGTACATTGAACCACCAATCAGCACCTGCCAAATACCCTAAGCCCCCAATTCCTAAGTCCCTAATTATGTGACTTATATGAAACCACCAATCAGCATGTGCCGAGTACTCTAAGCCCCATCCCTTCCCTTTCCTCCCCTCAAAAGGCACCTTCACCCCTGCACATGTGCTCTTTCTCCATTTGGAAGGTAGCCCGGCAGGGGTCTTCTCCTCTAATAATGCCTGTGTCCTGGTCTCCTGCCCTCTGTCTCATCTTTCACCAAATATCCTCCTTATGAAGAATCAAACAAAGTCCATATGTGCAGGTCAGGTTGCAATGGCGAGATACAAAGAGAATAAGTTTTGTTAGGGGCGGGAGGGAGAAATAGAATAGTGGAGACTAACTATACTAGTAGTTATAAGAAATATCAATCATGCTGTTAACCATGATTCTTTTGTTTTGATTAAATAATGCACATTCTAACCTGGCGGGGAGTTGTATGACCCAGCACCTGGGATTTAATCTGGAAATGCAGTCCATTCTCCATAAGTGAGAACTGCAGATCCGCATGGAAAGATTAACAACCTTATCACCAAAACAATGGAGTTCCTGAGGCACCTCCGTTTGCAACACTCCAGCCCACATTGCCTGTAATCTGTAACCATTTTACCCATTTTGATTCCTTTTGCCTACTTCCCCATGCCTGTAATACCCATTTTTCTTTTCCCTACCCATTTGTATTTCTTTTGCCTACTTTCCCATGTAAACTTTGTCGTTCTTCCCAATATAAGAAGCTGGCTTATGAAAGGGGCGGCAGGCGGGGGTTGGGGGGGGGTGTGGGGACATGCAGAGCAGACTTTCATGGATGATCTGCTGCTTTCCCATTCTTCTGGCATTGTTGGAATAAATGCTCATACATGATTCAACCTGTGGATGCTTAAGTGGCTCAAGTAGTGACAGGCAGCCTGGACCCATTTGTTGTCCGGTTTCAGTTTCAAAAATAATAAAAATGGTTATTTACTTGGAGAAAAGTTAACCCTGTATTTCAGAAAAGGGCTACTGTCGCTCATGTTGAGCAGAGAAATCAAAATACTTTTGTCGGTCAACTATAGCAAATTAATTTTTATGTGTTTAGGCAATAAAAAAGTCATTACATTATATATATATATATACATATATACATATATACATATATATATATATACATATATATATATATATATATATATATATATATGTATATATAGTCAAAGAATAACCTAATTTGCTACTATCTGCTGGTACCTGCTTAGAACAATACTGATTAGTTTCATTTTGGCTGGCACCTCTGAGGCAGTACCTGAAATCTACACATTTTCACAACAACATTCAAATGGCAAGTTACTTGTTCTTTGTTGTGTAAAATATTAGGGGGAATAAAAGGATTTAAAAAAGGGTTTCTTTTTCAGGTCAGAGAATACAAAAACTAAACTAAACACACTAAATATTAGAGAAAAACACTGATTGAAATAAGAACATTCAAAATATCTGAAAATAAAAGCCTCCTTATCTTTTTTATTTTTTAATTTAAGCTTTTTTTTTTTTTTCATATCCTCCAAGCCTTAGGGTTACTAGTTTAGGAGAAGACAGTTTGGTAGCATATACTTCCAAATGGAAACAGAGTTTTTAAAATCCACAATAAAATAAGAAAAGTTGTTCATTGAGAGCTGTGTTTTCTCCTAAGGGAATGTTGGGAAACCACAGAGAGGCTGCTAACAGTGTTTCAGATACCTCATTGATTTAAATGGCAGGCTCTCACTTATTGATTGGAAACCCCTACTTCAACAAAGGGATCTTCTTAAAAATCCGTCAATGACGCTATGCCTTATATTTTATCTAGAATCAGGAATAACTAACTTTATTTTTTTTCTCATACTCTTCACTCACAACTTAAAAATAAAACTGCTTAAATCTACTAAATCAGATTTCTTCTGATGGCAATAATTTATATAGTAAGTTATAATAACAAATCTTAAGTAGCATAAGAATTGAAGCACTTTAAACTCTGATATTGGAAAGAATTTATCTATTCTTTTCCTTTTTTATTTCTTGTGCTGACATATATGAGGGTTTGTTTCCTGTTAAATATGTATTTATCTATAAAGAGCGAATACTAATATATATATATATATATATATATATATAGTAGACAGAATGTGCTTGTTCTGATTTGTTTTCTATTTTGTATATATATCAGTAGAGAAAATACATATATTTTTTCTATTAGTATATTTGAGTCAGGTAGGTATAGGGAACTGTCAGAAAGATAAAAGTTGCAGAAAAACAACTAGAAAATTTACCCCAAACAGGGGGAAAACATTCACACAAATAGTAATACACGAAGGACTGATAGGAAGAGAACATGGCATTATGTTGCAAAATAATGGATAATCCAAGTGTCCCTAAAGGAGTGAGAGCAGATTTGATTCCCTGTTTCTTGAGAGAGAAAGATTTTAGATGATCTTTCCAACTGTAATGAGATTCTAATAAAGCATAATGAAATAGATTATAAACTGCGGTTGGACATCCAGAGACAAAAATTTGATGATAATGAGTGTACTTGGGGAGCTCCAAGAAAGGAGTGTGTATGGGGAAGGACTGGGAACATGAGGGCTCTATCTTTTCATTGAATGGGTTCCACACTGGCATTAAGTCTGAATGATAATATAGTTAATGGACTTTCAAACTCGAAATTATTTTTGGCCCTGGTGTGTTGTACCACTGGATTAAAGTTAATATCAGGGAGTACAAGAGAGTAGAGAGTGAATGCTCCTCCTACAAAAAGAAAAAGAATAAAAAATATAAGACATGTTTAAAGAAAACAGAGTTCCCTTCTCTTTCTCTGATCCATAACCTTGCAATCCACACCCAAAATAGCCATTATAACATGAGATGTTAAGAGTTTGGTGAGTAGACTTATAGGGATTTTTCCTAGGTATAGAAAATCATTTCCAATAAAACAAAAAACAAATGTCTTCATACAGAATCAATTCTAAAAACTAAATTTAGAATATAATATTAACCATTGCAATTTGGGAATATGATATTTAGAAATAAAAGGATCTACACAAATCACCTAAGCCAAAATTTTCATCTTACCACTGAGGATTCTCAGGGTTTGCAGGGGTCAGAAATCTGGGCACAGCTTAACAAGCCATCTGTTCAGGATTTCATAAGCTGAAATCAAGTGATTTGCCAAGCCATGTTCCTTTCTGAAGTTTAGGATTCTCTTCTAAGAACATTATTGTCGACAATATTCAGTTTCTTGAAGTTATAGGAATAAGATCCCTGTCTTTTTCCTGGCTGCCAGCCAGGGCTGCCAGCCAGGGCTGCTTCCAAATTCTAGACCCTCTTACAGGATGTCAGCATACTGCTTCAGAAGAGTAGGAGAATCTCTCATAAGAATGGGAAAATTTTCTTTTAAGAAATTGCCTGATTAAGTCAGACTCACCCAGAATAATCTCCTTTGTAATTAACTCAAAATCATCTGCAAAATCTTTTCACCTCTGTCTTATAATTGAACCTATTCCTATATAATAAAAGGCTAATATGAAAATTGACCAAACAGCAGAATGACCAGTTGCTATGACATGCACTGACCACCAGGGGGAAGAAGCTCAACACAGGAGCTGCCCCTGGTGGTCAGTGCACTCCCGCTGGGGGAGTGCTGCTCAGCCAGAAGCCAGGCTCAGGGCTGGCAAGCACAGTGGGGGTGGCAGGAGCCTCTCCTGTCTCCACTGCAGCGCTAAAGATGTCTGACTGACGGCTCCCGGACTGCGAGAGGGTGCAGGCCAGGCTGAGGGCTATTCCCCCCAAGTGCACAAATTTCGTGCACCGTACCTCTAGTCACAGTATAATATCCCATCACGTTCAGAAGCCCTCAAACACTTAGGAGGAGGGGATGATACAAGGATGCGGTCACTGGGAAGTCATCTTAAAATCCTGTCTATCACAGCCCCAATATCCAAGGTGTAGCCCTTCAGTGTTATCAGCTGAAACTTTGAGTATTACCATGAGGCCTCCTTGGTTTGCACCTTGATGTACTCCATGGCCCTTGAAGATTCAGAAATCCGGCTTGGCTTCTAACCCATAACTATCACTTGCAAATTAGCAATTACCAGACAAATAAATTGGTGCTGAGTGTTGGACTCCCATCAGTTTCAGTTCTTTCCAGGACCCTTGGAACCTTCCATGCTCATGTGCTCCCAACCTTGGTAACTGGTATTTGGCTTTCAAATACACGTTGGCTGTGGTGTGTTTTTAAATTTATTTTAATTTTACTTTTTTAAGATAGCATCTAGGTTTTCTGTGTTTTCTTATTAGAAATGCTAATCTAAAAATCCTTACAATAAGATGGTCCACCATTATTAGAACCTGAAATCAATTTTCTAGTATTTTATGAGATTTTATTTACAAACTAGGAGCCCAGTGCACAAATTCATACACCTTAAAAGGAACTGCGGGCTGTGAGGCTGCAATGGGCACAGGGGCAGGTCTTGGCCCATCCTCTGGGCCCCAACCGGCCCCTCCCACCATGGCCCCTGGTCCCCTGTCTGCCAGCAGCCCCGCTCCCACCCCCACAGCTCCGACGCATTGACAGCGCCGGCCCCACTCATACCCGCTGACAGCATGGAACAATTAGGGCCGGCGTCAGTAGCAGGTGCAAGCGGGGCCCTCACCAGTAGCGGATGTGAGCATTGGCTGCTGGCCCTGATCACCCCTCAGGAGCAGGGGGAGGTAGAGAAGCCCTGAGGGATGATTGGGGCCGGCAGCCGCTGCTTGCACTAGCGGACAGCCCCAAGCGATTGGGACCAGAGCTGGGCGCTGGCAGTGGGTGTGAGCGGGGCTGGTGCCAGCAGCAGGTGCAAGCACCAGGCAGGACCGTGGCACACGGGAGCAAAGAATTTTCAGTAACCACCAGAGGCTCACCCCAATGACAGCAACTGGTGCCCCACCTTGGTCTGGCATCCCCACTTACCTGCTCCACCATCCCACCATGGCCAACACCCGCCATGCTCTGCGCACACCCCCTGGTGGTCAGCATACATTATAGCAACCAGTTGTTCGGTTGTTCAGTTGTTCTGCCATTCAGTCTATTTGCATATTAGGGTTTTATATATAGATGGTGAATTTAGAAGATGTAGCACATCAATACCACAATAATCTAGTAACTGATACAGTATGAAAGTTAGCTTCTTTTCTTTGTATAATCAGTAAAATCTGTAATGATTTCATTACACAATGGATTTTAAAAGTCAGCTTTTAATGATAATCATTCTACTTAAATGTAAAACTTATTGGCAATAGACACTACCAGGTACATTAAGCAAAAAATTTTGGTGTATGTTTCAGACATGATCATTTAAAAATATTCTTTTGAAAATAATAATTTGCAATTTTTTGATAGGTGATCATTTATAGCAGAAGCTTCCATTTTGAGATATAAACTGGTCCCATAAACTTTAGGAATTAAGAATCTCACAGGTTATTCTAATGTGAAATTTGTATGTAACAAAAGAGGTGCTCAGCACCACCAAATTTACACCCTTAAAGTTATATTAATGATTTAGGTTCAAACACATGGAAGATGCTTTATGTGCCTAATTAATAAATGAACTCATTATGCTCAAAGTTTTAAACACCTGGCTGATATCTCTAATTGTTTAACATTATCTACCAATGTGCTGCTTATAACGTGGTCCACAAACAGGCAGCATTAGCAACCACCAGCAGCTTATTAAAACTGAAAATCTGAAGCATCCTATTGATCTACTGAATCAGAATACCTGATGTTACAGCTAAAAATATGGGTTTTAACAGAGATTCCTCCAGGTGATTCTTATGCACACTAAAGTTTGGAAAGCATTTATCTAGCTCATCTTGATAGCAGTGGGATTTTTTAATTGTAAAGACATCAAAACAAATAGATCAAAGTACCTGTGAAAATGTTCTCTTATATTTGTGTCCCCGTTTGAATTCATCCATAACCTGTCTCATCAAGAAGGGAATATAAAGGCACTCCAGTCTTGGATATGCCCCTGGGACACAGGGCAAAGGGTTTAGACTGAGTGTAGATCCCAGTGTTATTTCTTATTGCCACGTGAGGGTTGGGGCCATAAATTCTGTGCTGTTGTAGTGCAAACAATTAGATAATAATTCAAAGATACTAACACTTCAGCCTGGCTGGCATGGCCCAGTGGTTGAGCATCAACCCATGAACCAAGAAGTCACCAGTTTGATTCCCAGTCAGGGCACAAGTGAGCAGTTTCAGGCTCAATCCCCAGTAGGGGGTGTGCAGAAGGCAGCCGATCAATATTCCTCTCTCATCAATGTTTCTATCTCTCCATCCTGCTCTCTTCCTTTCCCTCTAAAATAATCTATAAACAAAGACATTTAAAAAATATATACTTCAATCTTGCAGATTATGTAGTGAGGGATTTAAAAGGAGATTTTAAAAAATACAATAGTAGGCACAAGTTTCCGACATACCAAGAATCACACAGAATAAAATCATAAACCTGAAAATAAAATTCACAACAAATAAAAATCATGATATAAGTACTCAAACTTCCAAAACTATAATATAGGAGTATGTGGATTGTAATTACTCTGAAAGGTGAGATATAATTACTGTTTATATATCAATATCAATACCAAATGACTTAGTCATTTAATCAACAAACATTTTTAAATCATTTTCATAAATTTAAAGTTTAATTTGAAAAAGACAAAGTTCAAAAATATGTAGTATTCACTGAAATTAAAAGCAGAAAAACCTAAGGTCAAAAATGAAAAATGTACAGAATATAATCAGCTTTCCACACAGTCATGAAATTATAAAGCCCTATATTATGTAAATTTGTATTAAAATTTACTAAATTGTCATTCCATTCTTTCTAACTTTAAGTACACTCTTAATTATTAAGTATTTTCCTGAGACAACAAGCAAAAATATAACATATAAAATGCTAATATGACTGAGCCACCACTCACCTGGTATTTTGCTTATTAGATTTATTCTCTTCACAATTAAAAAACATATATTTGAAAGATAACTAAGCTAAAACTATTCTCCTTCACCAATAGGAAAATTTTAGTGCCTGTTCTCCACCTTCACCGCACCCCCACCATCAATGATCAGAACTAATTGAGAGACATCAGATACCACCAGAGGGTAAGTACTGACCTATAGATTCACTGAGATAGTAACTGCAAATAAAACACACTGAGGATAGATCCACAGCATGTAGTAAGAAATTCTGGCCCATATTTATTTTAAGTTCCATGTCAGAAACTAATCTCTTTTTCAATATTTCTTCCATCTTATAAAGTTAGGGCCATAATGAATGGCTTAGAATTTCAGAGGAATTGAATACTTTATTTAGGTATTCTATGATAAACCAGTAACAGAAATAATCAAGTGGAAAAAAACAAAGGTAGACAATAATTCTTTGTATTCAACACAATAAAAATTAAATTAAAAAACTGAATGTGCAATTGGTGTTTATTCATCTAACACAATATTGAAGTTTAGTGTTACGTTTAGTGTTTACACAAATCAACTGTTTTAATTAAATTGTGTTGAGTTGTTCAAATAACTTTACCAAATAAGCAAATCGAGAGCTGATTTACACATTTTATATGTTATCAATGTAAGTTTTTAAATAATTAAATATTAAAAATTTAATAAATGAACTTAAAAATGAAAGTCAATATAGATATGACAATGTTTATAATTAACCTATTTAAAAGTTGATAAACAATTTCTCTACATGGAAATAATTTAAGTGTCTATACTAACCTAAGGGGTATCTATTAACAATATTCTTTATCATATATAAAAATAGATGGGTTCATTCCACTAAAGATTTTAACTTTGTTAGATGATTTTATACTTTATAATACTAACAAAAATATTTTACTCAAAATACATAAATGAAATAATAAGAAAAATGTTGCTTTATTCTAACTAAATAAAATATAATCATGGATGCACAGTGGACTTTCACACACTTTTTTGAAAAGCAAGAAAATAAAAACCATTACCACAAAATATATTTTTGTAGCATATCTTCTAATATATTAATAGAATATGATCATATTAATACCTCCTACTATAGAGAACAGTGGAAGAAATTATTAATTTTACTATTTTAACTTTTATGATCAATTCAGTATATTGTATAATACTAATATTTTAATATTTTATTAAATGAGTATATAGCCATTTTAACATTTTCATACATCTACTAGAGGCTCCATGCATGAAATTCGTACAAGAGTAGGCCTTCACAGCCCCGGCTGCCTTGGCCCTCACAGCCCCAGCTTTGTCCAGAAGGTCGTCTGGAAGGATGTCCAGAAGGTTGTTTGGCTGTCTGTCTAATTAGCATATTACACCTTTATTACTATAGATTCAGCATGAACTGGATATTTAATTTATAGCAAATATCTAGAGTTGCTAAATTACCCAAATTTTTTTGTATATGTTTATAAATTTTCATACCTGGTAAAAATATAAAATGTATAGGTGATACATGTAATACCTTCTGAATCTCTCAAAAATACTTTGTAAAGAAAAGCTTGCATGAATCGTTTCAAAGGTATATTGACCTACTCCATTAATAAAAAAAAGGGGGGGGGGATAGTACGGTAATATTATGTAAGGAAAAATACCCTGTAAGTAAATTACATCTAGAAAATTTTTACTTTACAAAATTAATTTTCATTTGTAATGCTAACAGCAAGACACCCATGAAAAACACACATGGTGTCTAAATAAAACAAAGGAATATAGTTTGGGCAAAAATAAAAAGGATCCCAAATCAATTATATAGAAGAGTCCTTTATTAACTTTTGGTGGAGAATATGTTTGTATATTTTCAGAAAACAACTCCAAGACCATGTGGATTCCTGCAACAGAGAGGAATTGACAGGAGTGCTCCAACCACGAAGACAAGAGGAAAAAACAGTCCAGAGATGAAAGACGCTGATGACGCCTTGCCACACTAGCAGTCAGCAGCTGTGCGTCGCTTCAGGTTGCCTAGGACAAAACCAGAGAGGATCGCACCTGCATTGTCACCATGTGCCCACCATCCAGATATCATTGCTGACATGTACACATAAGGAACTGTTGGACATTGAAATTGGGACTCAAACATTTTTTGTTATTATATGTTTATTTCTAGTCTGCAGAGGCAAGATTTTTTAAAGGAAAGAAATGGGGGAAAAAATAGATACAGAGGCAAAGAAGCATTGAACAGACTGTCAAACTACAGGGGGAAGGCAGGGGAGTTGCGGGGGGGGGGGGCTGTAAGAGATCAACTGAAGGACTTGTATGCATGCATATAAGCACAACCAATGGATACAAGACACTGGTGGGGGGGGGGGGGGCAGGGGAGGCCAGAGGAGGTCAATGGGGGGGAAAAAGGAGACATGTACTACTATTTGTAATACTTCAAACAATAAAAAAAAAAAGGTATATTAACCTAGATGGACAGAAACAATGAACAGGACTTGTTTAAAGTAAATATAAAGCTTTTATTACAAACTAGAGGCCCAATGCACAAAATTCATGCAAGAGTAGACCTTCCTTCCCTCCAGCTGCCAGCACCCAGGCTTCCCCCATCTGCAAGCAGCCAGCCCCACAGCCACCCCCTCTTCCCCTTGATTGATCACCCCGCCAGCTGGTGACCTGGGTCTCCCTCTGGGGGGTGTTCATGGGGTGATGGTGGGGCCCCCTGACCAATCGCATTCCACCCACCTTGGCTGGCCTGGCACCAGTACATGTCATAGCATTGTGGACCAGAAGGTCATCCAGAAGGTCGTTCCACTGTTCTGCTGTTTGGTTGATTTGCATATTACGCTTTTATTATTATAGATGTTATAGGCCTGGGGCTGGACTACCTACCCACTATGACCTGCACAGTTAGATATTTATGATCAGATTACCATGTGAGGTTACTTTCCACAGAACCCCATTTTTTGTCCTTAATACTAGCAATACAACAGTAAAAAAAACAAACAAAAAATGAGCAATGAAAGAATAGAAGTTAAGAGCAATCTTACAATAATTGCCCTCCATATGGATCCAATGCTATAAGTGAAAAATTTTTTTCTCAAAGACATCCTTAGATAAATAATCTAACAATCGATTTTTTTTAAAAAAAAGGGGAGATATAGGGGGCCTAACATATGGTGATGGAAGATAATTTGACTTTGGGTGGTGGGCACAGTGCAATATACAGATTTTTGTAACATAGAAATCCACACCTGAGACCTATATAATCCTATTAACCAATGTCACCTCAGTAAATTAATTTTTTTTTAAAAAGGAAGGAAAGCTTGGATGAATTTTCCTAATCAAGTAAATGCTTACCCACTCTATGTCATGTCTGATTTCATACTATCTGGTCTTATAAAATACACATTTGTAAGCTTAAGTTTTCATGATGGAAAAAAATACAGTATTAGGAAAAATATAAGATAGGCAAGAAAAATAAACATGAAAATTAGTTTACTTCTGTGGGCCTCATCAATTAATTTGCCTAACAGGCAAGGGTGATGAGGCAGCACTTAGAGCACACTGACTTTTCATTCTTAGTGCTGCATTTTTACCCCACCTACTTTTCTAAAATTATATATATACTAGAAGCAGAGTGCATGAAATTCTTGCACGGGTAGGGTCCTAGGCCTGGCCGGCAATCAGGACCCATCTGTGGGGTGACCGGCAGGGTGATCGGCCCTCCCCGCCCCCACGCACCTGCCTTGGCCGTCCTGGGGCCTCCTGCTCGCCGGCCCCGCCCCCTGCTGCCACTACCAGTCACCTCCCTCTGCAGGGTGACCAGTGGGGCAATCAGGGGGGCCCCCACTGGCACCAGCCTTGGCTGGCCTGGGGCCTGCAGGCTGGGGACAGCTCCTGCATTGAACGTCTGTCCCCTGGTGGTCAGTATGCGTCATAGCAACCAGTCATTCTGCCATTTGGTTGATTTGCATATTAGGCTTCATTATATAGGATATAAGTACTGTTATATTTTTCAGAATAAAATGATGACCCTGGACAATATATTTGCAGGTTTTGTTTATTTTTAGAAGAGTTACTAGGAATGATACACTTATTCCTGAACCATCTACAACTCTTAGTAAGAAAATAGTTCTGTGACCCAAAAGCCCAGAATAAAAGTATACAATCAGATTATTTCATGTTCAGGTTGAATCCAGCTTTGTCCATACTTGTATTATTCAATGAATTACATATGAAATTAATAATGTAATATTAAATTATCTGGTCCTATTCTGTTTTTAGTTCCAGATACACTTCCACAGGTGTAGGATGCAACATTTTAGTGTTAAACATTCCTGATAGTCACTGTTATTTTATTTTCATCAAAGCACAGTTTGTGCCTAAACTTCTTCCTCAGAAACTAGTGAAATGAACAAGTGTATACTATCTTAGCACACTAATTATAAAGATGCATATGAGATATTAAAATGCACTGAACATATAATTACCGCTTCGTTTTTACTTGTTTTTGTAATACTGAAATATTTAAATAAAGTGTTTGATATTTTGTTAATGATTTAAAAATTATTAATTAAAAGTATAACATAAAAATATAGCTATTATAATTCAATCATCAAATTACAGAACAAAATAGTCCAATATTATCTCTGAAAGGTTTAAAGAATATTTCAAATTAATATTTCATTTATGTGATTTCACTTTCTTATTATTTCAAACACATTATTGAAGCCATCAGTCTTTCACATTGTTTATTTCTTTCTTTGACATTAAGTCAAATCCTGCCCTAGTAAACTAGAAATGTTTGATGATCTTCAACATATGGATCTACAAACAACAGCCCAATAACATCAGTATTATTATACCCCCCTTTAAGGAAGTAGAAATGGAAGTTTAAAAACTAAATAATCAAATGGAAAAAAAATAAAAAATAAAAATAAAAAATAAATAATCTCTCAAAGTTAACATGGCCAGAAATGAGAATCAAATGTAGGTCAAACCCATCCCCTTAATCACTGTACAGCAATGTCTCTGTTTAATGCACTCTGTGATAATTATTTGCTTATAGGTCTGTATCCAAGACTAGTTTATAAACTGTTCTATCTGAACCACACCAAATTCATTCTTTTCTTTTAATGCACCTGAGCCTTAACAATAGTTCCTTCTTTGAGGAGTGAATGTCCAGTCTCTGAGAGGAAATGCTCCATCCAGATACCCTTCCTTAACAAAGGTGACCTTTTCCCTCTGAATCTTACCCGTGTGCCACAGTGCAGCATCACATCTTACAATCTTTCTGACTTGGATAGATACTCTGGACCCTTGGTCCCTCACTCTACCTTCCTATTCAGGCTTACCCTCAGGCCTGTGCACACTCAGCCTTTGACTGGGCCAGTTGTCAGCTCCTTCTCAGATTCTTTGTCCCTCCCAATCCTGCCCCAGCCAAGGGTCCATTGGAATGAGATGCATATTGTTCCCCACATTACAAAAAAATTCTTCTGTAATTATTTCAATTAGGCTTCGATGTCTCTGATATTTATGTGATGATCTGTTCTGGTTGAGTACCTTCGAAAAGGTTAACACACTGAAACTCTGAGGATGGTTTTGTTTAAAGCTTCCCTGTTTCTTTTTACTCTATTTCCCAAAGGTCAGTTCAATGTACATTCCCAGAGATTTGAAAGTTACCAAAGCCAGCTTAGTCAGAACCCTGGGCCCCATCCCACATGAAGGCAACTTACCAGCTTCAGTTGTATTCCCCTTCCTACTAAATACTTAAGTTTTAGGCTAATAGCGAATTTTGTGTTTCAGTCTACAAGTTGGTAAGACAATAGCTATCACCATTTTCTAAAATATTAGTCTGATCTAGCTCGAAGTTGAAAAAGGAAGCTTTTAGTTTGTTTTGTAAGCTTTATGGCTAGGAGCATACACATTAGATTGATTATTCCCTTCGATTTGTTTCTTGCACAGCTTTAGGATATTTATCATTCCGTAATCTCAAACCTACTCTTTTGTTTTCTTCTCCAAAGTAACAGAGCACCACTATATGTAATGAATGTCATACTAGACTCTGACACATATTTCTCAATATGATTGAGTGAGCCTAATTCCCTTATAATAAGTATTTCTAAAATTTATCATCTTCCAGTGACCTATTTTCTACATTAAATGTGCAAAGACATATTCTAATAAACTAAAAGTACATATTAGTTACTTGTTTATTACAATCATGTCTTAGGCCCCAGAGGTTTAGGATTCTAGCATTGGCAATCTATGTGTAAAGAAGTCTTCCAAATACAATTTGTGATACAAGGAGCACGCTACTGATAAATATATCTGCCCTTTAGCTCTTCTGTGACAACTTACCACTTTTCTTACATGTTTTTCTCTTCCACTTTTCTTAAACAATAGATACCTTATTTAGAATGCTAGTCCCACCATTTACTACTTGTGTGATCCTGAGCAAGTTACTTAACTTGTGTGACTCAATGTTTTATATCTAAAAAAAAAAAAAAGACAGAAACAGGAAAGGAGGGAAGCACTAACCTATAGATAATGTCAAATAATATGTGTGCTATATAAAGCTGTTCATTGGAAGCCTTCAATAAGTGCTATTTATTATGCTATTGAAAGGATTTTTTAGGGGGTAAAATAAGCAGGTTTAGGGAGTTTTAGGAATTAGAGGGTCCATGCATATAAATAAAGCATATAAATAATCAGGCAGACTAAACATTATCTACTCTTTCCTTTTTTGCCCCTTCTGGCCTAAAGGATGTGGCCTTTTGAAGCAATAAAGGGGTATGATTTGAGACTTAGGTTTAAACTTATAGCTTAAAATAGATGATATAGACCTACCACTGTACTTGAATTTTTAAATATTGAAGCAAAAAAATTTCAGATTAATGCATAAATAATACTTTTCATTTCAACTAATCACCTGAGTTCAGTAAAAAAAATAATAAATAAATAATTAGAAGATTTAAAAAATATGTAGCCTTTACTCTGTGTTAGGATTTTAGGTCCTCATCATGCTATCAATTTTTTAAAAGTTTCTTGAGGGTGAGAGTGGACATCACTGATAGTGTTGTCTTGCCCATATCTTTAATTCCTAGTTCATGCTGCTCTTTCCCACCATGTTCTTAAGGAGCTTAATGCCAACTTTATTGATTGATATAGAGCCCTTAATATTATAGCCTTTTTATTTGTCCACTCCTTCCCATTTAATTCTGTTGCAAAATATGTAGTAGAGTTGAACAGAAAAACAAAGGTTGATTCCATGATACCACTCTGCAAGGAATATATTTCCACTGGCTTGAAGTCAGCTATCTCCAATCTCAGGGTGAGTTCCATTGCATCTTTATCATGCCAGGGAAATTAAGGATCAAATCCTATTTCTATGACTGACTATGAGGGCCACATCTTATAGGTCATCTGCCAGTACTTGCTTTTGCAGCATAATTCTTCCAAAAGTACCTTACACTAATATAATCCCTATGTCTTGCTCTGGCATAAGCTAACATACCCACATTCCTTACAATATGCACAAGAATAGGCTCTATCCTTGGACCATTTAAACATGTGCATATACATTACCCTCTCCAATTAAAGTATGAGATCTTTCAACACACAGGTTGTGTCTAATAATATTCATCCCCATTAGGGCCTAGATAAGTATCCTTTCCTGGCTGATTGCTTGTTTTCCAAGGTAGAGGCAGCAAAGGTCCTCTTCTTTAATACAAGACTAAGTTTTCAACCACTTACCTAATAACTCCATTCTCCTCCTTTTACTCCCAAACAATTCCTCTCGCCACAGTCCCATCCAATTTTACTTAAATGACCTCAGCATTTATACATTGCTTAGGCTAGAGATCTGAATCTCATCTTGATTCTTCTCCTTTATTTTTTTGGATCCAATATATTATTAAGACATGTTCATTCTACGTATTAATGTATATCAACTCCATGCATTTTTTACCGTCTCCATTTTATCCTACTCGTTTCAAACCCCCTTCTGTCTCCGTGGATTACTGCAATAGACAAGTTATTGGTCCTCATGATTCTCCTCTTATTTCTCTCCAAATTAGTTGTCAAACAATGCCCACATTTTTTCAATGTAAATCTAATTATACCAGTTCCCTCTCATGCTCCTCCTCTGTTGTTACTATTCTTCAATGGCTTCCCACAGTACTTCAGATAAAATCGAAAGTTTTACCAGAATCTAGGAGATGGTGTGTTAGCTGCCTCTTCACTAACTTTCCATAGTTATCTTTTATAATTATCTCCCTCATTCACTTTGCTAAACCCAATATGACCTTAATTCCTTGGACATGTGAGCTCTTTGTACACACACAATTAGAGGGTGTTTTACTTTTTAAAACACTAATTAAGAACACCGAGTCTTCCATTCTAACATGAAAATCTAATCACAAGTGACTGGAATAAGTTTGAGATAAAGAAATGGTCTTAGGAGTAAAGGGGTTAAAAATGGATGCCAAAGCAACTTTACAATTATGAATGCCTACCAATTCAAGAATACCAAGAGTATGTTTCCACAATAGTGATTTTCAAATGTCTGATTGCCAAATCCTCCTATTTATACAAGGCTGGCATTTGTTATATTAGCAAATGTATTTTTGTAATCTTAGTACCTATTAATTAGTATATATTATATCTAACTAAAACTGAAACATCTAATTCACAACAGTAACAATCTTTACTTCTGTTTTAATAAGCAACATATATTTTTGAATATGGAATTATCTCCCTCTGATTTGGAAGTCCAAAGTCAAAAAGGAAATATTATAATATCTAATTGATAGTCTTCCAGAATAAACCAACCTTCATATTAATGCAAATAGCATTTGATATTTGGAAGCCAACTATGTACTATTAAAAGTAAATAAGGTAAGGATTTGGAAAAGAGCAAAGTCAAAGAGACACAGCTCTCTTTTACTGCCAGAATCAAATCATAGGAGAAAGCGAGCTCCCAGGGGCTCCTGCTCGGTGTTTCAGTATCTCATCATTGAAAATGCTATCTAGCCATTTCAGGTTTCTTGTAGATAATGCGTAGTAATCTGGCCAGGGGCCAGTTTCAGAACTACCACAAAAGTACAAAAGTGCTCTGACCTGGACAACTGTGCTGAGATCACATAACAACTTACACCAAGGAAACTAAATACAGCCAAAGATTTTCAATAAAAATACAGCACTGCAAGCCTTCACCAAATCCAGCTTCCTGAAGACCATTTCAATAAATAATGAAACAGGTCTGGAAGTCTTCTGCAGACATTCGGTCAGGACATGTTTTCATGTGATGTACTAGGAAAGCAGTTATTGAGGTAAACTCTTCATATTTTATAATTTGCCAAGACAGGTAAAAAGAAAGGTCATCAAATTATGAAGCTGATGTCCATTAAAAGTGCTAAAATTAAAATGACACACATAAAAGTTAACTGTTTTTTCTAAAATTTCTTTATTTTTTGTATATTTCCCTTCAATAACACGTAATTATTATGCTAGATACTGTGTTTCGTGCTGAAAATATGACAAATAAGTAAAAACCCACTTTTTCTTCCAGGAACTCCTTATTAAAAAAAAAAAAAAGGAATTCATACACAAAGCAAAGTTAACATAAAAATTGATATAAAAGAGGAACACCAAGTAAACAGGAAGTAATTTTTCACACAACTCAACTACCAGTTGAGAAGATAAGTTGTATGCATGGGGGGATGAGGGAAGTCTGGGCAGGATGCTATCAAAAGGATTTTAAGAGAAATTAACATTCAAATTTCACATAAATGTTAAGCACAAAAACTCAAGGAAAGCACTGTGTTATTGGAACTCATCCCTGACCACAACACAGTATAAGAATTAAGCATTTCATCAAACTTTTAAAGCTGTAGCTCCTACAAATAAAAAAAAATAGCATTCAATGGGTTTCTTTAAGAAGCTTTTTATTATTAAAAATAAAGCTTTAAAAATAAGGATTATAATTATAACCAAATATAATAAATTTTTCTTAAGCTAACCAGTAAAATGTATTGCAGTTCTGTGATACTATTACACATTGATCTGTTTTATTCTCACATTACCTTTAGGAAGAAGGACAATATTTTCTCTAAAAGGAACAAGGTAAGTAATAACATGTTTTAAAACTGTCAATATGTCACACTACAAAGGGCACACTGTCACATGTTAAATTGGTGTTAAAAATTAAATGGAATGCCAAGAATATAAAGGCATTAATATAAAGGGTTGCGATGCATAAACTATACTTAAATTCTTTTTATTTTATTTTATTTTATTTTATTAAGCAAATAAAATCTCATTTAATTTGGTCTATTTGGAAATCAGTTTGAGAGAATGTTTAAAGCCTGAATTTTTCATTTACTATGAACATAAAGTATCCATTGAATACTTCAGTGTGTGATCACAGACCAACTTTAACAAATAATCTTAACCAATCCAAAGATTAAATAAAGAAAAGAGGGCAGGGGGATGGGGAAAATTGCATTATTTTAAATGCATAATTTAAGTCAGAGTTTCCAATACTTAGAGTTTTTAAATAAATACCAGTACTAGTGTGATTAACACTTAACTTTTAGATAAAATTACTGATATACTTTATTTTAAAACCCCCAAAAACAGAAAACTATTTTCTTTTTTTAAAATATATTTTTATTGATTCCAGAGAGGAAGGGAGAAGGATACAGAGATAGAAACATCAATGCTGAAAGAGAATCATTGATCGGCTGGCTTCTACACCTCCCCTACTGGGGATCGAGCCTGCAACCCTGCCACATGCCCTAAACCGGAATCAAACCCAGACCCTTCAGCCCGTTGGCCGACACCTATTCACTGAACCAAACCAGCTAGGGGTGAAACTATTTTCTTACTTAAAATAATATAATTAGGCCCTTACCATTGTGGCTCAGTTGGTTGAGCATCATCCCATGCACCAAATGGTCTCTGGTTCCATTCCTGATCAGGGCACATGCTCTGGTTGTGGGCTTGATACCAGTAGGGGCATGCAGGAGGCAGCCAATAGATGGGCTCTTTCTCACAATGGTATTTGTTGTTGCTGGTTTTTTTCTCTCTGTCTCTCTGCCTTCCTCTCTCTTTAAAATCAATGAAAACATTCTTTTTTAATGATATAATTTGGAGATCACTTCAATGCTATAAATAATTATATTTTTCTAAGCTACTATAATAACCTGTATCAGATTTCTTTGGAAGTTCTATCCCAGCTCAGAACTGGTAAAGATTAAAAAAAATTGTATTTAAAAATCAGTGAAAACTGAAGAAACTATAGAAAGTTTCACTACACATTGTTGTTACCAAATTTTGCTCTCACATAGGAGAGAACATTAGGCAGTTTATAAAAAGAATATATTTACATCAAGATTGTTTTTTCATATTACTGACAAATTAACTTTATAACATATATTTTATTTTCATCTAAATTATTTCCAGATAGAAATAATTGTCCTTTCAACAATTTAAGTAAATTTAGTTTCTTGTTTTTTCTCTTCAAACCCTAACAAAAATTCTCTGCATCTTAAATACACTCAGTACCTTAAATATTCCCAGCACACTGGTACAGAACATACCAAAACTTTTTATTTCCTCTAGGCAGATTAAAAACTAGTGTTATCTGGGTTTTTACATATAGTCACATTTATGGGATCATCTACAAATCACTTTAAAAGTGAAATGAAAAATGATGCTTAGTTAAGATCATTCAACATGAAAGTCAAGTAAGAAGTTATAGCTTCTCCATGCCACTTGTTAAAGGAAATATAGAGTGTACCCTAGAATAGGCTCTATGTTACCTGCTAAAGGTGGTTACATTTCTCAACTGTAAAATAAAGTGGCTTTCTACATTGACAGATGCTATGCAGAAACTAATCTGCCCCTGTCACTATTTTTTCTCAGGAATACTCACTTCCACATACAAACTTGGTGATAGATGATGGTTACAACTTACAACAGAAATTTCAATTATCAGCAACCTCTTTACAGACTGTATGGTGAAATTGCCCAGGATTTGTATCACAGTAGAAAATGCTTTGCATACATTTATAACCTCCACATTTTAAAATTTATTTAATCCTTCCCCTGAAAACAGATCAATATTCCAATAAATTTAGCAATATTTACTTACTCAGATGAGCCAAGTACGTTTTCATCCTTGCAAATGAATCATAAAGTTTAATTCCACAATATAACTTCTCCCTTAGCCTGTGACATTGATTTCTAAGGTTTCACTGGCCTAAAATGATCAATGTTAAAACTGTGTTTGTTCATGTGGATTGTAATGGGATATAAGAGAGAAAACTGTCAATTTCTCTAGCACACATTTGCTAGACTTGGGTGTCAGCTTGAAAGGGCATCAGAAAGCTGAAATTACACCTTTCCATTGCTGTAGTAGAGGGACATTCCATGTGGGGTAATCATTTGTCCCACGTAGCAAGAAAAAGGTCAAGACTACACACTGATCCTGAAAATGTTTTGATAAAGGCATGATAAAATATAAACTAATAATAAGACTATTGAAAAAGTAGCAAGACAAAATATATCACAGGCTATTCCATCGTGAGGCAAGGAATATTGAATGTGAACCACTTGTCTGTATTCCATGCAACTGGAAAAAAATCTCCAAGTTGAAAGGAGATAATTCAGTTCAGTGTATAGGTAATCTTAGATGGCAAGGCAAAACTCACATTATGAAACTGCAAACTGAAGCAACTTTTGCCCCATTGTTTCTGAAATGTACATAAGGATAAAAATAATTTTGCATGAGACCAAACAAATAGTCCTTCTAATCCAATATTTAGTCTCTAAAGAAATAATTTGGGAGATAAGTATTAGTTGTTGCCCTTCATGACCTCATCTTCATATGTTTGGAATGTAAAATGAGATACCTCACTACTCTTTAATAATATTTCAGAGTTTCCATCCATGGATGTACATTTTTTAATTAAAAAAAATGAATCACTTTAAAAGTAAAATATAATTTGAAGTTGCAATGTATATAGTACTTAAAAACAGAGCCCCTTTCCTAGAAATGTGGTGCAGGGCCTGGCCTCCTTTGTCCAGACACCTCCTCAGTACACAAGACACACAGAGACACCTTCACAATACCTTGGAGCTCTGAGAAACAGCGCTTCCAAACCATTGCATGCATCTAAATCCTTTGGAAGCCCATTTCTATTTACTACTCCCATTCAAGAAAGGTAAGAGCACAAGTTTCCTTGGTTCAGGTGATGAGTACAGATTATTTCCTTTCATTTGCCTCAAAATGGTAGTTTTCACATTTTAAAGCTGCCTCTTACTGAGTTCTCTAAGCTTCAGAAACATCTACCCAACTGCCTACTCAACACTCTTACATGAATCTCTCAAAGGCACCTTAAATGCAACAGTATCCAAGACTAATCTCATTTTCTTAGCAAAAGACCACTGTCACCTATATAATAGCTAAAGCAGAAAACCTGGAATCATCTTGACCAATTATCTCTCACTCATTCCCAAACAATTCCAAACAATCGCTTAAGTGATGCCTATTACTCCTTCTAAATATCACTTTCTCAAAGCCATCTGCTCCTCTTATTCTCCATCTCTAATGTCACTAAACTGATTCAAGCTACTATTATGTCTTCTTCTAAGCTACTGCCATAACTTCCCAATAAGACTTCCCTCCCACCCACTTTTCTGGTTTTCGAATCTATTTTTTCACACAGCAGTTAGCTATAAGCTTCCAGCTTCCCTGTTTAAAATCCTCTGATGGTGTCTCATTGCTTTAAAAAAAATTAAAAGTAATACTCTTAATATAACCTAAAATGATTTGACCACACCACTAGCTTCCTTGGTCTTTGTCCTCTAGCAATATTAGCATTCTCTCAGTCTCTCAAATCTGTTAGTTCCTTCTTACCCCAAGACCTTGACACAGATAAGATCAAGTCACCCTTTTAGATGCTGTCATATCCTTTTGGGTTAGAAGCTTTTATCATATTATAATCAACATGCAATTCTGTTTCTATTGCCTGTATGCTCTGGCTCACCCTCATATCCCACACACAGTATAAGGTTCTGCACAAAATAGAGCTTCTATCAGTTGAAAGTAAATGATAATCTGGGATCTGGGGAAGAATATGACCTATCTTTCATTTTATTTTCATAAATATTTTCATGACCAGATTTAAAACTTTAATTTTCTTTTAGTCTCTTCTCAAGAAAGCAGATCAGCCTCATTTTAGCTTCTGAAATTCTTCTCTTCTCCCTTCCACTCCCCGGCTTTATTATATATTTAATGAGGTTGAAGAATGGCTATAACTACATGGACAAATAAGACATTTGTCCATATGTTGTTAGGTACAAAGATTCTACTAAAGAATGATAATGATTTGTATTTGTATATTCAAAGCTATTGCAGATCAAAAAGCTCAACTCTTCAATATCCTTTTAAGCATGCAGGTATATCAATTCCTATTGTAATTGACAAGCATTACAGAAGGACAGGATCATAGAAGAGGAATATGTATTCAGGTTTTAGCAGAGACCATAATCTCAAATCCTAACTCCATCAAACAGTGAATCTATTTTTAATTCATTCCTGGATATTTAGTTGTAAGTGCCTCTGGTTCACTTACAGATATTGATCTGTTCAAAAGCAAAGAAGCCTTCTGCCACATTAATTTTTGATCTTCTGCCCCTCAGCTACTTGCCATATTATTTAAGTAAGTGTGGCTAGCTAAATTACAGACCAGATTCATAAAAATATTTATATTTAAAGTTCAAAACCATTGATTTGGAGTTACTCATTAAGGTAAATATAAACTAAGTAATTTAATTTTAAAAATGTTTGTATCATTTTTCCTTGGACAGTTACACTAAAATAATCTACATTTGAAAGAAAATAATAGTTATCAATAATAGTCATTTCAGGTATTCATTATA
Source organism: Corynorhinus townsendii (assembly GCA_026230045.1). Lineage (NCBI taxonomy): Eukaryota > Metazoa > Chordata > Mammalia > Chiroptera > Vespertilionidae > Corynorhinus > Corynorhinus townsendii. Next base: position 62,028,070 of record JAPDVU010000005.1, read on the forward strand.
TTCTAATTTCTATGCATTTTTGCAAGATATAATTTAATCCTAATAATAACCCTATGAAGTAGGTAATATATTACTGCATTGTCATTATCCCTGTTCCATAGATGAGGAAACTAAGATTTAAAATGCTAAGATACTTGTCAAAGGTCACACAAAGTAAGGTGGCAAAGCAAGCATCCACACCCAGCTGCCCCACTGGAAGTAGAGGTGATGCATCAAACATAACTGTTGGGTCTCAGCCACAGAGTAAATGTCCAGGAGGCTTCCTACATCAGGTTTCCTCACTACAAATTTGTCTTGGAGAGAAGACGGAAAGTTTCTGACTGTGAGAAGTGGCAATGCCAGTGATTAAGCAATACTTTAGAAAGTTTAGAGACAATAATCTATCTTCTTACCTCAGAAAAATATAGTTTGCATTAAACTCAGTACTCCATTTGTAATGTCCTGGGAAACATGGATATAATTATTGACATAACATTTTTGGAAAATCTATGGAAGCCATTCAGCTAAGAGGTGATTTAATTGTGAATAGTATACTCATGGAGGAAGCCTGTACACAAATAACAATAATTAAAGGCACTGTTGTAAAAAATACAGCAATTCACAGGTTTGAGACATCTCTAGAGGCTTCAGGGACGACTTTAATAGGTAGGATATGAGTGCAATCATGAAAAAAAGTTATAAGTTCAAAAACTGGACCTTGCTTCTACAATTTGAATGTGCACATGGGTAATATAAATAATCTGGGAATCTTGTTAATATGCAGATTCTGATTCAGGTGATTTGGGTGGGATGTAAATTCCTCATTTTTCTAAAATGTTCCCAGGTTATGCTAAGGCTACTGGTTTAAGGACCACACTCTGAGTAGCAAGATAAGTCTCAACATATAAATAGTATGAGTGAAATCTACATGGCAGAAAAGAATCATACTTATTTTGAAGAATAGTCAATAACACTCTTTCCCTGAAGAAACAGCAGGTGGGAATGCCCATATGATTGTCAGCTGATTTCTCAACAGAAACTATGCAGGCCACAAGGGAGTGACAAGCAATATTCAAAGTGACCTACAACCAAGATTACTCTATCCAGAAAAGCTATCATTTAGAAATGAAGGTCAAATAAAGAGCTTCACAGACAAGAAAAAGCTAAAGGAGTTCCTCACCACCAAACCAGTATTATATGAAATAGAGGCTGGTGCACAGAATTTGTGCACTTTGGGGCAGGGGAAGAGAGTGTCCCTCAGCCCAGCCTTCACCCTCTAACAGTGTGGGAACCCTCGGGGGATGTCCAACTGCCATCTAAGCTGGAGAGGCTCCTGCCATCGCTGCTGAGCTTGCCAGCCATGAGCCCGGCACAAGGCTTCTGGCTGAGCAGCACTCTCCCTGTGGGAGCGCACTGACCGCCAGAGAGCAGCTCCTGCATTGAGTGTCTGCCCCCTGATGGTCAGTGCACATCATAGCAACCAGTCATTCAGTCGATTTGCATATTAGCCTTTTATTATATAGGATGTCGAAAGGTATTCTTTAAGAAAAGGAAGAAGAAGAAAAAGATAAAAATATGAACAACAAAATGGTAACAAATACAGATCTATCAAAAACTGAATCTAAAAATCAAAATAAATGAATAAGAAATCTAATGAACAGAGAAAAAAGAACAAAGTTGAAGGAATCACAATATCAGATATCAAGCTATACCACAAAGCCACTGTTCTCAAAACTGCCTGTTACTGGCACAAGAACAGACATATAGACCAATGGAACAGAACGGAGAACCCAGAAATCAACCCAAGCCATTATGCTCAATTAATATTTGACAAAGGTGGCAAGAGCATACAATGGAGTCAAGACAAGTTTCTTCAATAAATGGTGTTGGGAAAGTTGGAAAGATACATGCAAAAAAAAAATGAAACTAGACCACCAACTTACACCATACACAAAAATAAACTCAAAAGGGATAAATGTAAGACAGGAAACCATAAAAATCTTAGCAGAAGCCATAGGTAGCAAAATAGCAGAATTTGTCATAGCAATATCCTTACTGATATAGCTCCCAGGGCAATAGAATATAAGGAGAAAATAAACAAATGGGACTACATCAAAATAAAAAGCTTCTGCAAAGCAAAAGAAACCATCAACAAAACAACAAGAAAGCCCACTGCATGGGAGAACATATTTGCTAATGTTATCTCCAATAATGGTTTAATCTACAAAATTTACAGGAAACTTATACAACTTAACAAAAGGAAGATAAACAATCCAATCAAGAAAATGGGCAAAGGACCTAAATAGACACTTTTCGAAAGAGGGCATACAGAAAGCCAAGAGACATATGAAAACATGCTCAAAGTTACTAATCATCCAAAAGATGCAAATCAAAATGACAATGAGGTATCATCTCACACTTGTCAGAATAGCTATCATCAACATATCAACAAACAAAAGTGCTGGAGAAGATGAAGAGAAAAAGGACTACTCTTACACTGCTGGTGGGAATGCAGACTGGTGCAGCCACTGTGCAAAACAGTATGGCGTTTCCTCAAAAAATTAAAAATGGAACTTCCATTTGATACAGTAATCCCACTTCTAGGAATATATCCCAAGAAAACAGAAACATCAATGAGAAAGGATATATGCACCCCTATGTTCATAGCAGCAACATTTACAATAGCTAAGATGTGGAAACAGTGTAAGTGCCCATCAGCAAATGAGTAGATTAGAAAACTGTGGTACACCTACACAATGGAATACTACGCTGCGGTAACAAAGAAGGAAGTCTTACCATTTGTAATAGCATGGATGGAACTGGAGAACATTATGCTAAGTGAAATAAGCCAGTCAAGGAAAATAAATATCACATGATCTCACTCATTTGTGGAATATAAAAAACATCATAAACTGATAAACAAAAATAGAGACAAAAAAGCATCGAACAGACTGTCAAACATCAGCAGGAAGGCAGGGGAGGGTTGCGAGGGGCGGGGCAAGAGTTCAACCAAAGGACTTGTATGTATGCATGTAAGCATAACCAATGGACACAGCCACTAGGGGGGTGAGGGCATATGCCAGGGGGTGGGGGAAGCCAGGTGGGAGGTCAATGGGGTGAAAAAGAGACATATGTACTACTCTTTGTAATACTTTAAACAATAAAAAACAGAGATCAGACTAGCAAAGACAAATAATGATTTGGGATTTGGTAAGGATGATGTTCTAGATGCGCTATTGATAATAAAATTTTATCTAGACAAAAATAAAGAAATCTAATGAACAGAATAAACTGGTGATTAAAATAGCATCAGAGACATGGAAATGGAACAGATTGATGATTCTCAGAGAGACAGGGATTAGGGAGTAGGAAGAGATTAAACAAAGATCTAATATGCATATATGTATTACTTATGGACACAGACAATAGGGGGGCGAAGGCCTGGGGCAGAGAGGGAACTGGATGGAGTGAGGTGATAGGGGAGAAAAAGAGGGATATCTGTAATAATCTCAACAATAAAGATTTTCTTTTAAATGGAAAGAATTATCAAATCAAATCATGGAGGGCCGTGAATAACTAACTACTTTACTACTCTAATATTTTATTTCAAATACAATATTTTCTCTCAAAACTTTCTCAAAGAAACAAGTATTCCTTCAACTCAACAGGAGCAATGTTTCAAATAACTTAAAGATAAATGATTTATCAATTTAGTTAAGGCTGCTATTCCCTCTATTCTTAGAGAAAACAAGGTTCATGCCATTAAAAAATTATTTAGATAAAATTATTTCAATACTTTATTCACCTAAAGCTCTATTTCATATTAAATATACATTCACATGAATAAATTTTTAAAGTCTTAATTTTACACTACTTTAAATCAAGCATTTAAGATTGTCAATTCATATAATTCCATGTTATTCACTTTCTTACCAAAAATGTTCTAAAAAATATGCAAACATCAAATGCTTTTCAACAATTAATTACTTAATAGTATGGAATTAAACATAATTACTATGTAGCTTATTTTAAATAGACCAACATAGCAGATTAACAGAAAAACCCATTTCTACAATAAAAGGTAAAATTAACTCCTCTCGTGTCTCAAAATGAGCTATTACTGCAAACATATTTTATTGGTTTCAAATATTTTATACATGCAAGTCATATGATTCCAACAGAGCCTATTCTTTAGAACAGAATTATTTTACAAAAGTAATTTTAATTAAAGTTAAAGTAATACAAATACTATTCTAACAAATTAATACCTAATTAACTTAGGAAAAAAAGTAGATTAGGTATAAGAGATATCCAGGTTTTATGAGGCTTGAAACATTCATTTTAGAGGACTCTTTACAAAGAATACAAGAATTAAAAATGGTCTGTGATAATTCGTGACCCTAAAGCTTATGCTTCAATAGCTTAATAGTAAATAAGATTCAGGTTAGGATCTATTGAGCCCATGTTTAGTTACAATAAACAGTTGAATGATTAATTACTGGGTACTTACTCTATTCCAATACTATAGAATATAGCCAATACTATTCTAGGCAGTGAGGATGAAATGTTGAATGAAACATAGAAAATTTCCATATTCATAGAACGTATGATCTAGAGGTAGGAAACACATTATTACGTAAATGGATAAAACAAATCCAGAATCCTATATAATAAAGGCCTAATATGCAAATTGACAGAACAGCAGAACGATGGGTGGAACGACCGGTTTCATGACCAGTCTCTATGATGCACCAGGGGGCAGACGATCAATTCAGGAGCTGCCCACAGGCCCCAGGCCAGCCAAGGTAGGTGCCAGTGGGGGCTCCCGATTGTCCTGCTAGTCGCCCCCCTAAATAGGCCCTGATCGCCGGCCAGGCCTACAGATCCTACCTGTGCATAAATTTCATGCACTGGGCCTCTAGTATATAATAAGGACTGTAAAATTAAAATAAGATGAGATAGAAAATAGGAAGTGGCTTTTTCAGCTGAAATGGTCAGTGAAGATTTGTCAGTATCTGATATTTAAAATGAATTCTTTAATGATAAGAAAAGGCAGCCAGGCTAAAGGGGATTTTTTTATGTAGTTTTATGTACTGCAGGGAGAGGAGGTAATCAATAAATATTTGCTGAAATGTCAAATAAATATATCTGGGGCAAAGTATTTTGAGTGAAGTAGGAAAAGCAAAGGCCCTGAGATGAGCATAATTTTCAATTTGGGAAAATGGACAAAAAGGCCTGCATGTAGAGAAAGGTAAATTATGGAAAGAATGGGAGGAGATGAGGTTAGAGAAAGAGGTGGGAGCAAGATCACATAAATCAATGGTTGTCAGGCCAGGTATCATATTAAATCAACTGAGGAATTTTACAAAGCACCAATGCCCAGGATCTATCAGAGGCCAGTTATATCAGAAGAGGGAGGAGAACCTGGTGTTCAAAAAGAAGCATTTGTTTCCAAGCCCCCAGGTGAGTCTGCTGTGCATCCAGTGTGAAAAACCAATGGTTCACAGATGTGAAGGCAAAGTAAGAATCTGGGTTTTAGCCTATCATCAAGAATTCCACAAAGTTATAATCAGGGGAAAAACTATAATGTCATTAAAATGTGTATTGGTTTAAATTAAGATTCAGAACACTTTGCTCACATTCTTTTTCTCCCTACCTAATTTGTGTATTTATACAGAAACATAAAGAAAACAACACCAAAGAGAGTCATATGCAAAGTAGAGGATGGTATAAAATATTTTCTATTCTTTCTAATTGTGATACCTATACAGGATATAGCAAAAGTAGGTTTACAGTTGTCCATATAAAAATAATACCAAATTAATAATTAATAACATAAGAATAAACTGTTTCATGTAGTCACTATTGTAAACCTACTTTTACCCCACCCTTTATAATATACTAATAAAGAAATCCGAACATTTCTCACTCATCACATAAGAAAAATATTCACTTTCCTTTATCTAGACTATTTTAAATTGCAAAGACTTACTTAAGAACTGTCAAAGCCAACTTTTTTTTTCTTGCATATAACTCCAGTTCCCTAGGACCTTCTGACAGTACAAGAAGTGATAGAAAGCTTGAATCAGTTGCATCTCTAAAATCTGAATTCTTCTGGTAGCTCTATGATATGAGTAAGGGAAGAAGAACACTTCAGTTGTTTCAAGTCTGATTAATAATGTTACTATTCACTGCTACCTCTTCCCAATTCTTCATACTTTTACCCACATTTTTTTCATAGTCCTTATACCTTCTAACAATCTATTTATTCATTTATTCTATTTATCATCTATCCTCCCAACTAGCAAGCAAGCTGCACAATAATTTTGTCTATTGCATTTTATTGATATATCCCAGTACCTAAAGAAGTGCCTCACATACAGTAGACACACAATAGATATTTATTAAAGGAATAAAAATGGATGTGGTCATTATTCCCATTTTCAAGATGAAGAAACTAAAGCTTATAGTAGCGCACGAATATTACAAGGTCATGTCTTTAGAAAATGACAGACTTGGATTAAAATGTAGAGCTCTCACTACAGTACAGATAGTAACCACTATATATGCATTTAAAGGTAAGACTAGAAGTTTGTGCTGTGTTCTGACTATAGACTGCCTCTAGTACCACAATTAAGGAGTTATGACTTTGAACTGCCGTTAGTTGGGAGTTATGAAGGACACTAAGCAGACAAGTAACATCATCAAACTAGTGTTTCAGGAAGATTTATCTGTCATTGGTGTTGAGAATGATTGGAAGGGGAACATCAAGGCACAAGATAGTTCAAAGGAAAAAGCCCAATGGCAAGATAATTTCAGGAACTAGTCAAAGTAAAAGTCTATAAATCATTGGTAACAACAAATTGTTCTTCAGCTTTGAGATGCAGACCTATTACAAATGTTCATTCAACAAATATTTATTGAGGGCATGCAATGTCCATAACAGTCATCAACAGACTTTACCAGACATTTTATGTCAAGTCATAAGATTAGATTGCCTATATATGGTCATGGTCATTTCATTCCACTTGGTGGGCATATGAATAGCAGAGACAACCTAAAGATCCTCAAAAAACAAAACAAAACACAAGAAATACTCCAAAGTAAAGTAGGAAAGAATATCCAAATTAGATGGAAGTGTATTCAGTCGTCAAATGTTGGTTCTGTACCTGATTTATGAAACACACTTGGGTACATGATTCCCTGGGTGACAGATAGATCTTAAGTCCTAAATACACAGTGCCCTTAGTAAGAACAATAACAACAAAGCCTCCACATAAGTAGCCTAACAATAAAGGTATTATAATGGAAGAAGTTTACATAAGATACTATGTTAATTGAGAGGAGAAAAAGGTTACTTTACGCTTGGAATTGCACAAATCTTGAGTAAATTACTATAAACTTAAAATAAAGCTTTATTTTAGAATTGGTACCTATATGATAAAATATACTATTATAAAATATACCAAAATGCATCAAAAATAGTGCATTAGTAGATTTGGGGCAATTTTTTGTAAAATCAGTAACTTTTAATGATATTGGGTATCATGGACATGATAGTGATGCATTTCAGGAAGATACACTATAGAACTCATGAGGCAAAAAGCAGGGTTGCAAATTGTAAAGACCCATTCACACTCACTATAATTTCTATTCATAGAACTATATTTTTTATTTTATTTTTATCCTGATATTAAAGTTAGAAAGTTGGAGAAGTGTATTTGTGGTAGTTTTTGAACCAGGAATAAAGACTTCTCAATATCACCTTCAGTACCCTGACTGAATTACTTTGTAATTTGTGACAAGTTATGCCTTCACTCTTCCTATACTGTTACAACCATGGATCATTAAAAAAAAAATTGTTTCCTAAGACTACCATAACAAACGACCACAAATTTAGTGGCTTAAAACCAAAGAAATTTATTCTCTCAACGTTCTGGAATCTAGAAGTCCAAAATCAAGTTCAACAGGACTATGATCCCCTCAAAGTCTCCAGGGAAGACCTTGGCCTCTTCCACCTCCTAGATGGCATTGTGGAAGCAGAACCCCAATGCATGCTTCCCTTCTGTCTTCTCCTCTTCTTATAAAAACACCAGTCATTGCATTTAGGGTCCATGCTAATTCAGTATGATCTCACCTTCACTGATTAGATCCACAAAGATCCTATTTCCAAATAAGGTCACATTCTGAAGTTCCAGACTGACATGAATTTTTTTTTTCAGACACTTTCAACCCATTTGCATAGTTATGAATTAGTTTACCAATTTGCATCAAATATGGAAAATATTAGCATATAAAATAATGCACATATTCTTATTAATATTATAAAGTTATGTGGAAAAAGAAAAAATGCTTTCAGCTGTTGGAACACCTGTATTTGAAAACTTCATGCTTTCTTTATATATTGATCATGTTTATACACTGTTGGTATTCTCTATAGATTTCTATAGTTAGAGTCTTTAGATGATTCTCTCCAGTGGTAAATTATTTTAGAAACAAAAAGTTGAGTTCTTGCCCTATAAATCCATTAAGCAAGTAGTCAGTATTCCTTCCTTCTTTCATACACCTGACGTGGGAGGCACTTGGACTGACAGTATTGGTGTCAGTCAGAAAGGAGGAAAATCATTTAAACACGTGAAATACTTATTAAGTCAGGTGTAAAAAGTGCAGTGGAGAAAAAGCAGAGAGAAAGGATAGGGAGTGCAGAGATAAGAAATAATTCATAGTTTCAAATACTGTGGCTATGGAGGACAGCCTCTGTCACTTACATTTGAGGAAATGCCTGAAAGAGGGGAGGAAAAAAACAAGACAGAAAGAACAAAAGAAAACCATGTGCAAAGGCCCTGACGTGGAAGAATGCCTGGCATATTCCAAGAATAGCAAAAAAGCCAATATGAATGTAGTGGCAATAACAAGGGGGATTAACAAGATTTGAACTTGGTGGTTAACTTCAGCACATGTGATATAGAACTTGGTTAGGCCATTTAAGGAATTTAAGGATTATAATTTTTTGGCTCTGAGTTACAGGGAGCCAACAAAATGGGTTGAGCAGAGGAGTGACATGATTTAACATGAGTTTTTCTTTAAAAAATCAGTTTGATTGATCTGGTGTGAACAGATTATAGGTGACCAAGGTTAGAAGTGGGGAGACCAGTTCATTGGTGAGAAGTCTAAATTCTGAATACATTTTAAAGAAATAATAAATAGGATCTGCTAATGTGAATTTTGAGAGAAAGAGAAAAGTAAGAATGACTGATTTTTGGCTTAAAAAACCAGAGTATAGGAGCTGCTAAAAACTGAGATAGAGAAAACCACAGGTAGGGAAGCTTTAAGTGGAATGTTAAAATTCCAGTTTTGAATGAAGTAAGTTTGAGATGTCAGACTTCAAAAGAATATATCAAGTAAGCCTGGTCATAAATGTCTAAAAATTAGAAAAAAGGTGTGGGCTGGATATATAAATTTGGAAGTTGTAAAATTAGAAGATGGCATGTAAAGCACTGAGATCAGATTAGATGAGATCATTGAAAAGACTGAGTATAAATAAGAAACAGATAAATCCAATCCTATTTCCTGGGCTAGGTCAATATTAAGAGGTTCGGTGACAAAAGAGAGCCATGCAAAGGAGATTGGGAAGGAGTAGTTAATGAGGTAGAAAGTCAGAAGAGCTGAGAGCCTCTGAGATTAGTAACGAAAGTATTGCAACGAGGTATGAATGAGTAACTGTTTCAAATGTTACTCATAGTCAAGTAAGATAAAGAATGAGAACTGGCCACTGGATTTAGCAAGATGGAGGCTAGCAATGGTCTTCATAAAAGCATTTTTGGTGCAGTCATTTTGGAAAGAAAAAAACACAATTGGAGTAGTTTGTATTTAAGAGAGATAATTGAAAACAATCCTATATAATAAAAGCCTAATATGCTAAGTTGTCCAGTCAGCCGCTCAACCAATCAAAGCATAATATGCTAATGATATACTAAGGCCACTCAACCGCTCGCTATGACGTGCACTGAACACCAGAGGGCAGATGCTCCAACTGGTAGGTTAGCTTGCTGCTGGGTCCAGACACACCCTGGAGCCCTCTGCAGTCCCTCCCTGGCTGGCCAACCTCCCACATCCCACCCGAGCCCCATGCAGGAACTGCCCCCTGGTGGCCAGTGCACTCCCACAGGGGCAGTGCTGCTTAGCCAGAAACCAGGCTCACGGATGGTGAGTGCAGCAGCGGTGGTGGGAGGCTCTCCCACCTCCACTGGAGGCGGGTGGCAAGGAGCAAGGGGTCCCGAACTTCAAGAGCCCCAGACTGTGAGAGGGATGTTTGACTGCCAACTTAGGCCCAATTCCCAGGCCTAAGCTGGCAGGTGGACATCCCCCAAGGGGTCCCAGACTGTGGGAGGGTGCAGACCAGGCTGAGGGATCCACCCAGTGCACAATTTTTATGCACCAGTCCTCTAGTAAGTACATAAAATTCTGTAAAGACAATTCTCTCTTAACTTATCAATAGAAATGTCTGAAGACTAAATGATATAGCCAGAGTGCTGAGTGTAGAACGAGGCATATAGTAGACAATAAATAGTAGCTCTAATGATAGTGAAGATATTGATAATGCACACAAACCTTCTAATTCTACAAGAGTGCCAATCTCTTCAAGAATAATTTCTCACCTCTAGAATCTGTCTTTTGAGATTCAGTTCATATCTCATTTGAAAAGTAATAAATAGAATTAGATATGTCCAAAAAAATGAAACTAATTATAACTCATAGATGAGAAAAAAGAGAAAACATTACATGGAAGCAAATAAGTGGATTTATAAAGATTTTTATTCTTTTATTCTCCCTTTAAAAGTCAGGGGGCCCTATCTGGTTTGGCTTAGTGAATAGAGCGTTGGCCTGCAGACTGAAAGGTCCCGGATTCGATTCCAGTCAAGGGCACATGCCCAGGCTGTGGGCTCGATGTTTCCATCTCTCTCTCCCTCTCCCTTCCTCTCTGAAGTAAATAAAAATATATTTTTAAATTTTTTTTAAATAAATAAAAGGGGGAAATATCCAAACAAGTTATGATGTATAAGATCTCTCCTACTTTGCTGAAGGGAACAGCAAACAGTTTAACATTTTGGGAAAACAGACTGGCAGCAAAATTTAAATATGCTTAGCATATGACTCAGCACTTCCACTCCTTGATATTTACACAAGAGTTATGAAAACATATATCCACACAAAAACTTATGAACAAATGTAGCAGTTTTATACAAGGATAAACAACTTGTAATATGCACATAAAATAGAATACATATCAGCAATAGAACCACTGACACAGTCAACATCATTGATTCATCTCAAAATTCATATGGTGAACAAAAGTAGGAAGAAGCACAAGAGTTCATAGTATACTTTTCCATTTATCAGACATTCTATAATAGGCAACACTAACCAATAGTCATGAAAACCAGATCAGGGCTTGTCTGGAGCTAAACTGGAAAAACTAACTGGACAGTGGTATGAAGGAACATTTTAGGGGTAATCATCATTGTGAGGCTAAACCCTGGATTTCATTTGTCAAAATGCATCATACTTTACACTTAAATTGGAGCATTCTATTATAACTCAATAAAATGTATTTAAAAGTAATTCTTAACCAGCTACTACCTTCAATCATTCCCAAAGTTATGCTTACATAGAGCCTTACTCATTTACTAACTGCGAGCCCTGTTCTACAATGGCATCACCTTATTCTTGGTAATCTTCCTTTATGATTTTCATTTTTAAAAATTTCCAATATTACTTTCTTTTATTCCTTTTCTATCATCTCCATTTTCCCTATCTTCATTCTATGGATGAATTAAATACACCACATGCCTATATCCTTTTTAAAGTTTCTCAATCTAACTTCCATAAATGTTCCTCTCTGTCCTCCTCTATAAATTGATTCATTCCACACATCCCAGATGATATACCTGCTCCACCAAGAGCTCTCTTCAACAATAGCACGACCACATGCCAATGCGCAGTGATCTTATATGCCTATGCATCACACAGACAATATACAAATGCAACACAAGGCAGGTTCTGGGAGAGAAAAGATAGTCCCTTGACTACAAATTTGCCAATTGGGACTGAAAATAAAATTATATGGGCCAATAAAGAATAAAACAAAAAGGTTGGGCTATGTGTGTAAATAACAATTACACTATCAAAAACTTTTGCCATGATAATTTAGTTATTTCAAGTTCTTAATCATCAGTCTAAAGTGAATACTCTATAATCATGAGAGCATCTGAAAAGTGCCAAGCTGATCATGCATTCCTCCTTCATTCATTCAACAACTATTAATTGAGCACCCAATATGGGGCAGGAACAGTTTTAGGTCTTAAGAACAAAAGTGCACAGAGATGCCCAGGAGAAACCAAGATGGTGGCATAGGTAAGCACCTAAACTGCTGCCTCGCACAACAATTTCAAAACTACAACTAAAAGACAGAACGATATCAGCCAGAACCACAGGAAAGCTGGCTGAGTGGAAATTCTTCAACTAGAAGGAAAGAGAAAAGCTCGCAAAGAATCAGAGGAGCTGCAAAGGGCTGAGGTACAGAGACACGCATGCAGAGAGTGGGGTGGGGCTGAGTGCCTGGCTGGCTTTCTCTGGCGGGAGAGAGAAGGAAGCTCCCAATTGCACTGAACCCCAGTTCCAGGCGAGACCCTGTGGACCCAGGCTCATACAGGGGGAGTCTGTACTGTCAGGTAGAGAGAAAGGCACATGGAGACCTGGGGTGCTGTGGAGGGTAGGGATCTGGAGGCATGCACATGAGGGCACACACAGAGGACTGACTGCTGAGGTTGCCACTGGCTTTCCCTACCGGGAGGGAGTCGCAATCTCCTGACTGCACTGAACCCCAGTTCCAACTGCACTGAACCCCAGTTCCAGGCAAGACCCTGGGGACCCAGGCTCTTACAGGGGGAATCTGGACTGTCAGGCAGAAACTCAGGGGTGCCGTGAAAGGCAGAGGTCTGGAGGTGCGCACGCAAGTGCACGCTGAAAGGACTGACTGCTGAGTGTGCCACTGGCTTTCTCTAGCTGGAAGGAACCGGAACTCCTGACGGTGTTGAACTCCAGTTCCGAGAGAGAATCTGGGAATCCAGATTCATTCGGGGAGAAACTGGACTGTCTGGCAGTGGGTGAAACTCGAGGGCAGCTTTGTCTCAGAGGTGCTTGCAGTGATTACCAAGAGGCACTGAGACCCAGGGGCCTCAGAGGGCAGGGCTGACAGGAAGCCAAAACTGTCTGCTCAGCCCTGAGACTCCGCCCCATCCAAGCTGAGCACAGAGGCTTTTGCAATTTGGCAAGTCTTGTCTCATAAGGCTGTCTCCAGCACAGAAGTTCTCCCGGCGTAGACACAGCTAATCCTCACAGCCAACTGGCCTGGAGGTCAATTCCTCCCAGTGAAACCAACAACAATCAAGACTCAACTATAACAAGGCTGTACACACAGTCCACAAAGGGGTGCACCAAGAGTGTCCACCTCAGGTAACTGGGGAGGCTGACCCACTGGGCCATATAGGACACCTATCACACAGAGCTACCCGACCAACTCAGGGAAGCAGCGAAAATGTGGAGACAAAGAAACAGATCACAAACGAAAGAAATGGAGAAAAACAAATGACTGGATATAGAGTTCAAAACCACGGTTATAAGGTTTTTCAAGAATTTCCTAGAAAAGGCCGATAAATTTAGCGAGACCCTCGAGGATATGAAAAAGGACCAATCAGAAATTGAACATATACTGACTGAAATAAAAAATATTATACAGAGACCCAACAGCAGACTAGAGGAACTCAAGAATCAAGTAAAAGATTTGAAATACAAAGAAGCAAAAAACACTCAACTGGAAAAGCAAAAAGAAAAAAAAAGAATCCAAAAATATGAAGACAGTGTAAGAAGCCGCTGGGACAACTTCAAGCGTACCAACATCCGAATTATGGGGGTGCTGGAAGAAGAGAGAGAGCAAGATATTGAAAACCTATTTGAAGAAGTAATGACTGAAAACTTCCCCCACCTGGTGAAAGAGATAGACTTACAAGTCCAAGAAGTGCACAGAACCCCAAACAAAAGGAATCCAAAGAGGACCACACCAAGACACATCATAATTAAAATGCCAAGAGCAAAAGACAAAGAGACAATATTAAAAGCAGCAAGAGAAAAGCACTTAAATACCTACAAGGGAGCACCCATACGAATGTCAGCTGATTTCTCAACAGAAACTATGCAGGCCAGAAGGGAGTGGCAAGAAATATTCAAAGTGATGAATAGCAAGAACTTACAAACAAGATTACTCTACCCAGCAAAGTTATCATTCAGTATTGAAGGTCAGATAAAGTGCTTCACAGATAAGAAAAAGCTACAGGAGTTCATCAACACCAAACCAGTATTATATGAAATGCTGAAAGGTATTCTTTAAGAAGAGGAAGAAGAAGAAATAGGTAAAGATAAAAATTATGAACAACAAATACATATCTATCAACAAGTGAATCTAAAAATCAAGTGAATTAAAAATCCAAGGAACAGAATAAACTGGTGAATATAATAGAATCAGGGGCATAGAAAGGGAGTGGACTGATATTTCTCTGGGGGAAAGGGGTGTGAGGGCCGTGGGAAGAGACTGGACAAAAATCATACACCTATGGATGAGGACAGTGCTGGGGAGGTAAGGGCAGAGGTTGTGGTGGGAACCGGGTGGAGGGGAGCTATGGGGGGAGAAGGAGAAACAATTGTAATAACCTGAACAATAAAGATTTATTAAATTTTTTTTAAAAAGAACAAAATTGCACAAACTTGATAAAAATTCTATCTTAGTCAGTTGTCTCTGCTGCAATATGGCCCTCTAATGACAATGATTTCTAGTGGTTGGAGATCAAATTTGTTAATCTCCACTTTATAAATAAACTATTTGGTAAACAATTTTATGTCCAACTCTCTATTCAAGCAACTCTCATCTTTATGGAACCAAAAGTAGATCTTGCCCTCAAAAGACAGATAAGAGCTTATTGAATTTTTCTCCCTGTTTCATATATTCTCTCTGACATTTCATTCATATGATTCTGAATCCCTTTCTCCCCTTGAAACATGAAAACAGCAACAAGTCTTCTTTATCTTTCTATCCTCAGTTCTGACATAAAGCAAGCACTCACATGTGTGTTCATGAATTGCCTCAGCTTAATTTAATACTAATTAAAATTGTGAGCGCTTACTTTTTAAAAAAATATCTAAACTCAATCTCACAAAGGGGAAAACTTTCTTGTCCCTACCAATTAATTTGCCAAGTGAATCAATTGAAATGATTTAGTATTCCATTTAGTTACCATCTAATTCAAGTGGCTTTAATTAGTGAGTAAAACTTTGCTGTCTGAGTCTTTATTTAAACAAAGATAAAAATGTCTTTGTGCTCTTGTCATGCATACATATTAAACAGCCTTGCATTCTCCTTCTAAACATCAGCTGATGATCATCAGATCTTTCCTTTTCCAGAAACCTTCAATGGTTCCCCTTTTCCTAGAGAACAAAGTTAAAAGTTCCTTTCCCCTGCATTCAGAATCCTTTAAAAACTGTCTTCATCCTAACCTAAAATCTAGAAATCCCCTTTACGTCTCATTCTGCTCCAAGCAACCAGTTCACTGAACACTTACATCCTTATTTTGGGAAAGGCAACAGCTTTCCCTTTCCTTCTGACATCTAGCCCCTCCCAATTTTTACATGTCTACAGCATTTATATACCAGGTAGAGAGCCGCTGCTGTACAGCCTAAGGCCATCGGAAAACACAGATATGTACATTACGATTCATAACAGTAGCAAAATTACAGTGATGAAGTAGCAACGAAAATAATTTTATGGTTGGGGGTCACCACAACATGAGGAACTGTATTAAAGGGTCACGGCATTAGAAAGGTTGAGAACCACTGCTTTGGGGCCTCTCACAGTAGTTTATTTGGCATCTTTTTCATAGCAATCACCACTTTCTATTCTATAATGTACTTATTTATGAATACGCCATGTATGTATACATCAGGGCTCCAATAGACTCTATGATTCTTGAAGACATATATTCCATTTGATTAAACTCTGTATATTTCATAATACCCAACCTAAATTAATTAGTAAATTGTAGAGACTCAATAAATGCAAAATTGCTACAGTCTAAAATAAAGGATAGTGAGCCTAGAGAGTACTTTTCTCCCACATTATAAGATATGTTTTTATAGGTCTGAGGCCTCTTCCTTCTCTGTCCTCCAGAAATATCCCTATTTGTGTAAATATTTTATAATAGTATAGAAATGTTCTGAGTACTCTGCTTAAAGAGTCTAGGCACACCTGAGTCAGGGACACAGCATAACACTGGGCTTCAAAGTCTGGGGTGTAAAACCTGACCAGAAACGCTGTGAGTCCTTTGTTCCTTCTTATAAGTTTTGTGACCTTGAGGAACTTAATTAATCTTTCTAGGTCTCCATTTCTCATATGTAAATGAGGATAATAATAGTACCTATCCTCCATGATATTTTCAGAATTAATAAAAATTATGTATCTAAAGCACCTAGCCGAAACCTGTTTGGCTCAGTGGATAGAGCGTCGGCCTGCGGACTCAATTCCGGTCAAGGGCATGTACCTTGGTTACAGGTACATCCCCAGTGGGGGGTGTGCAGGAGGCACCTGATAGATGTTTCTCTCTCATCGATGTTTCTAACTCTCTATCCCTCTTCCTCTATGTAAAAAAATCAATAAAATATATTTAATAAATAAATAAATAAAATAAAGCACCTAGCACAGTATACCTAATAATTGTTCATTATTATAATATATTTTTTTATTTCTGACACTAATATATCTGTGTGAAACATGGATCAGAGTAAATTATGAATAAAAAAAGAAAGAACTAAGTAAATATCAAAGGTCAAAACTTTATAAGGCCTATAAATATTTGAACACTATTTATAAACTTTATTGAAAATTATCTGGGAAATACCCGCCTTTAATCCAAGTTGATTATGCCTATATGCCCCTCTTTTTATGTCTATAAATATTATCAGCAGTCATCATAATAGAGAGAAATTCCGATACTAACAATGCATTTTAATCCATCACACTCTTCTACCTGCCTCCAAAAGGTGGTCATATATATATATATATATATATATATATATATATATATGCATTTTTTTTAAATGGTGTTAGCATTAACACCCTAATTCATCAGTTCCTAGTTTTCCATCACACCTGCACACTGGAATTATCCCCTGGAGCACCAAAGATTAATCAAACAAAAGCAACAAATATTTATTATTTAATAAATTAATACATTGCTAGGTGTTCATGTTATGAGGAAATCACGTAGAAAGAAAGAAAAGAAAGGACTGACACAATAGCCCACTGTCAAAAATCCAACAGCACAAGGTTACCTGTGTCCCTAGAATTATGAGAAGGGATCAGTTAGTTTCCCAGGCAGGACCAATGGAAACATGGGGGTATCTAATTGAGATTGCCAGTCAACAATTCCACTCATTTTCCTTATTTCCTCTATTCAGAACAGTGTTGGGAGAGTATTGAGGGACAGCAGTGGATAAGAGTAATTTTTAGAACCTTTAAATGTCAGAAGAGTTAATACTGTTGTATAAAAGATATGAACTCTCCTTTACTCTCTCTAAAAAAAAAAAAAGAAAAAAAATCAATGGAAAAAATACCCTGGATGAAGATTAACAACAACAAAAGACAAAAATTAAAGATATGGCCCAGCCAGCATGGCTCAGTGGTTGAGCGTCAACCTATGAACCAGGAGGTCATGGTTGGCTCCCAGTCAGGGCACTTGCCTGAGTTGTGGGCTTGTTCCCCAGTGTGTGTTGTGCAGGAGGTAGCTGGTCAATGATTCTGTCATCATTGATGTTTATATCTCTCTCTTCCTCTCTGAAATCAATAAAAAAATAAAATAAAATAATTAAAGATATAAACCCTGGGAAATATTTTCCTGGCTGGAGTTGCCATATCCTACTAACCAGGGAGATCTGTCAGAACGTAGAGTGTCTCTGAGAGTGAAGACAAAACACTCAATTCAGAATATGTACGCCAGATTGTTTCTGAATGAAAGCATGGTTCTTAAAGTCCAATGCAAACTGGCATTTATTGATGAGCAAGTTCTTGTACAGTATAATAACCAAATCCTACTCTACTGACTGTAAAAATGCTGGCACTTCCCATAAACTCGCTGTGAAATAGCAGAATAAAGCTAGACTGATCTCTACTCGGGTTCCTAGCACAGAGCTCCTCTAACCCTTGTTATTTCCTAAGTAATAACAGCACTCAGAGCATCTTTTGTTCTAACACTTTGTCTTTGGTTACTGACACGGAGCTCCTAAATCCCTTGGAATTTCCTGGGTGACAACAGTGTCTTTTGTTAGAATGAGGCAACTCTTATGCATGAGTGGGCTCCTGAGTGGCTCCCAAATAGGATTGGTCACCACAATGACTAAGCCATGATTAGAAGCTTGGAACTTTCAGCACGCCCATCTCCAAGCTCCAGGAAGGTGTGAGGAGTTGGAGATTGAGTTAATGACTCATCATATCTATGTGATGAAGCCTCCATAAAAATTCCCCAAGTACAAAAGTATAGGGTTCAGAGAGCTTCTGGGTTGGTGAATGTATCTACATAACAAGAGGGGGGCATACCCCAGCTCCATGGGGAACAGAAGCTCCTGCACTTAAAATCCTTGTATATCTCACCCTATGTATTGTTTCATCTGGCTGTTCATTCATATTCTTACTATCGTATCTAATAAAGAGGGAATATGCTAATTGACCCTCACACTGTCACAAAGATGGCGGCACCCACAGCCATTAAGGAGGGAATATGCTAATTGACTGCCGTGCCCTCAAATATGGTGGTGCCCACAGCCACAAGATGGCAGCGCTCAGTCCCCTCAGCCCTTCTAGGGCACCTACTCCCCCAGTCCCCTCAGCTCCCCAGCCGCCCAGAGCCACCCGAGGTGCAGGCAAGCCTTCAGATGGTGGCTGCCCAGCCACCCAGGGCTGCCTGAGGCTTAGGTAACCAAGACTGGCCGAGGCTTGCACTGCCAGCAGTGGCAGCAGCAGAGGTGTGATGGGGCATTGCCCTCACCTAATCACTAGGTCACTTCCTGCCCCTGAGGGCTCCTGGACTGTGAGAAGAGGCAGGCCGGGCTGAGGGACCCCCCTCTCCAGTGCATGATTTTCATACACTGGGCCTCTAGTATTCTTTATAATTGTAAATAAATGTTTCCCTAAATTCTGTGAGGTATTCTAGCAAATTATTGAGTCCAAAGAGCAGGTCTTAGAAACCACAAGTTATAAGTGATCAGTCACAAGTACAGGTGACAACCTAATATTTGCAATTGGTGACAAGTGAAGGCAGTCTTCTGAAACTGAGCCCTTAACTTGTGGGACCTGGTGCTTAATACAGGTAGATGGTCTCAGAATTGTAGGACACCCTGCTGATGTCTCAGAGAATTGCTTAGTATGGGAAAAACCCACATGTCTGGCGTGAGAAGTTATTTGTGTGTGTGAGTAAAGAGGAAACACAGAATTGTTTTCCCATTCACTCACTTTGCCTCAGTTTTCCCATACATAAAAGAAGAAGAAGAATGCCTACTTCACAGATATTTTTTTTTTGGGTGGGGGGAGAATTAATTGAGTTAACATTTGTACATTAATAGAGTAGTTAATAACTTTTGATCATTGTTATTATTATTGCCTAATGCACTTATCTTTGTTTATATATAAGCAGCAATTTCCTTTTTTCCCTTTTTTTGAAAGAAAAAATTTAATTTAATTTCCTAAGCATGTATAATATGTTTAAGATTCAGGATCAGGTACAGAATGGTAGTTTCCTTCCCTTCTTAAATATGATAATTTTATACCCCTACTGCCATTGTTGTGATGAGAAGGCCTTTCTGCAGTTTCTAAGCAGACAGCTTCCCACCATGCCACCTCCATATCACCAATTTTATATCAGATCACATGTTATCTATGGACTAATCAAAAGTTGATGTTAAATAAAATAATTGATATTTTTATATCAATTGATATAAATTTATGTCAATAAATTTATTTATGACACTAAATAAAATCTTTGATAAAAATAATTGTTTTTTTGTTTTACTGAAAAAAATAGTTAGAAACAGCCTTCATTTGGAGACTAGCATATATTTTTTATAAACCATGACTCATATTCATTTCATTATATAGACAGAAGCTGAGGCCCAGAGAGGTCAATTCACTTGCCTGAGGACATAGGCCCTTAGTGAGGGGGCTAGGAGTAGGATCTGATATTGTGTAGTGCTTGTGCAAACCTGCAAAACAACTTTACATTTTCCCAGTGTTTGTAGTTGCACTGCAGCCACACTGGACTTTTTAAATACCTATTTACTCAGCTGTCTATTCTAACTCTTCCAACCTGGGAGTAGCACTACTTAGTGTGCCATACCAATTAGGAGTTAGAAATATCCTCCAGTGCATTTTAGTTCTAGATGGCCCCAGAGTGGCATAAAAGAGTTAATGTGCTCTTCTAATTACTACTTATGTTACCAAAAAGCACTCCTTAAAAAAATAGGAAAGAAGTCACGGAAAACTACCTAACATTGAAACAAGTCTACATGCTCCCATAAAGTCTTTGAAATAATCTTTTTTTACAGCATCATTCAATAATTAATACATAAAATGGTAATGCTGACTCAGTTACAAATATTCAATTATATTCCATGTACTCCATTTAATAAAGAAAACAATCCATTTTAGGGGGAAAAGGTCTACAGAAGAGATGGTTTTTAAGTTTGATATTTAGAGTTTAATAACGTAGCCAACTTCCTATGAAACAATTTTATTCAGTTGCTTAACAAGTGTCTCAAACTCAACATGTCTAAAATAAACTCAACATCCACCCTTAAATCATCTCCTCCTACATTCTCTTCACTTTCAGGAAAATGAATCAACTAATGCCCTGTAAGAAACTCGAGACTTGTCCTTGACACTTCTATCTCCTACACACATCAGAGTCAGTCAACTATCTAGCTCTCTTGCTCCCAAATCTCAAAAACCTGTTCATTTTACCCACTTCTTTCATACCTAACTGCCACTACTCTGCTCCAAGCAGGCATCACTTCCTGAACAGAATTCATGGAATACTGCCACAGCTTCCAACTCAGCCTCCTGAAGAAATTAGTCCTCCTCCAATTCACTGTCCTAAGTAAATCCATAGTGATCTTTCCATAACACAAATGTGATCATATCTGCTCTGCCTTTTAAACCCATTAAGTGGCTTCCCAATTTTTAAATCCTTTCATTGGCTCTTATTCATTCATTTAATCTATATGATGTAATAAACACATCAAACCCAACACAAAACAAATCTGGAACCCTAGAAATGACCCACATTCAGCCAAAATGTTCACCCCTATCCCATGCTCCTGCCTCCCCTGACAGGAGTCAATGTCCTAAATCCCATATTAATAATTAGCCTCGCTTGTTTTATGTAAAATCTCATTGCATCTGGATATGTCCCTAAAATGTATATTTGCAAATTTTAGTTGATTTTACCTTTCAAACTGTATCATGCTATATATCATCTTTCAGAGACCTAACTTTTATACTTAACTCACTATTGTATTATCAAGATTTACTCATATTGGTGCGAATCACTGCAGTTCCTTCATTTTGACTACTGTATACTAATTCCTTATATTGAGATACCACTGTTCATCAACTTTTCCATTGATGGGAATATGGGTTATTTTTAGCCTTTCATGTTATGAGCAGTAGTACTACAAAATATTTGTGTTTGTGGAACAAATTATCTTGAGTATATGACTACAAGCAATGGGTCATACACAAATGTTCAGATTTCAAAGATAATGCCAAGCTGCTAACTAAAGTTATAATAAAAATGTGGAGATGCATCATTTCTAACAATTAGTATTATTAGTCTAATTTTTGCCAAATGAATGTGTATAAATAGATAATTGTAGTCTTGGTCTGTATTTCCCTGATCAAAACTGAAGTTGTATGTTTCTTCACACGTTTTTTTGCTAAATGTGTTCCATTTCCTAAGCAGTATCTATTCACGTCCATTGCCCATTTTTCTCCTATTGGATTATTTGGCTTATTGTATTAATAATAGGAGTTCTTTCTATGCATTTGACAATAATCTCTTAGTTGCATGTTCTTTGAACATCTACAATTAGTAACTTCTCTTTTTTAAGTTATAGTTGAATCAATCAACTTTCTCAATTTTAATACAATCAAATTTATCTATATTTTATTTCTGGTCAAATTTTTGTATAGTGTTTCAGAATTTTTTTCTTTTTTTAAAATATATTTTTATTGATTTCAGAGAGAAAGAGGGAGAGATAGAAACATCAATGATGAAAATCATTGATTGGCTGCCTCCTGCATGCCCCCTACCTGGGATAGAGCCCACACCTAGGCATGTGCCCTTGACAGGAATCAAACCTGGAACCCTTTAGTACACAGGCTAACGCTTTAGCCACTGAGTCAAACCAGCTAGGGCCAGATTTTTTATCTTAATTCAAGATCTAGTAGATGCCTAAATGTTTCTGCTAAAAGTTTTAGTTTTGTTTTGACATTAATACATCCAAAGTTTATACTGGTTTGTGACATGAAGTAGACATTCAATTTCATCTGTTTTCCACATGGATTCCCCTTTTATTTTCAGCTCCACTTTTTGAACAGCGGTTCTCTTCCCCATTGATGTGCAGTGCTTCCTCTGCCATACAATGAATGTTCCAAATATGTGTACTTCTACTTCTATTTTGCTCCACTGGGCAATTTGCCTACCTTTTGTGTCTTTGTGTCCCTTTGTACCAATACTACTGTTTAATCACTCTAATTTTAAGACCTCTATATTTTTCTCCTTAAGAAGTATCCTGGGTATTCAGTAACCTTTAGCATTTCATAAAAATTTTAGCATTTTCTTCTTTAACTAGTTATTTCCCACTTCAATGTTTTCAACCTAAACTTAAATGCCACTTTCTGTGAAATTTTATCTACTACCTTAGATCTATTTTCCTCTACTCAGAGCATCCTTCTTCATCATCTTAATATTCATTATACACATTAAGCTTGTCAAAATTTCTAAATTACATTTTTCAAAGAGAGAGTGACAACGAATGGGAGAAAAATGTGTACTTTGTTATTGACTATAAGCTTCAAGACAGTAGTAGGGACGTCAGTTCCCTTATATCTCCAGGTCTTCCCACAGACACATAGTAGGCACTTAACAAATTATCTTTAAAAGAGTTACTTCCTCCTTTGGGGTCTCATCCAGAATAACTACTCCTCCTCATCCCCTACTCTGGACCCTATTCACCCTGGACAGCAATGACAAGTGGAGCCTTTCAGACCTTTCAGACTCCTTCTCAACATTTAGCAGATATTGATACAAAAATTACAGTGAGTCAATACTCCCCTGAAGGGTTTATGTACATCATCTCATTTAATTCTCAAGGTGACCATGTAAGCAGGTTTTACTGCCTCTCAGTTTCTCATTTTAACTGAGAACAATATCATTTTATTAAGGAATTAGCAAAATGTCACATAACCAGTTCAATGGGGAGGAAGTAAGAACCAGGTTGTTTAACAAAGCCTAGGCTTTAAAAAAAATTTTTTTAAATATTTTTATTGATTTCAGAGAGGAAGAGAGAAGCAGAGATAGAAACATCAATAATGAGAGAGAATCATCAATCGGCTGCCTCCTGCATGCCCCTTACTGAGGATTGAGCCCACAACCTGTGCATGTGCCCTTGACCAGAATCAAACCTGGGACCCTTCAGTCAGCAAGCCAATGTTCTATCCACTAAGCCAAACCAGTAAGGGCAACAAAGCCTAGGCTTTTAACCCTGTGGTAATTTTGTTACATCACCTGTGAGCTCAGATGTCTTTATGCTTTTGCTCAGGATTATTTTTCTTGTTCTTTTCTTTTTTAATTGAAATATAATTGATATATAATATTATGTAAGTTTAAGGTATGCAACATGTTATCTTCATAGGCACTTAAATAATCAAGGATGTGATGAATAAATAAGTGAACATTTCTCAAAAATTAATTCATAGTGTATGCTAATATTAGGTACTTAAAAATTGTCTAAAACGTAATGTTTAGAACTAGAATGGATCTTAGAAACCAACTAATCCCAAACCCTTTATTTTAATACCTAAAGGCCCAGTGCACAAAATTCCTGCAAGAGTAGGCCTTCCTTCCCCTGGCTGCCAGCACCAGCTTCCCTCTGGCGCCCGAGACCCGGGCTTCCCTCACAGCCCTGGCTTTGTCCGGAAGGACGTCCGAAAGGACATCTGGCCTAAATAGCATGTTATGCTTTTATTATTATAGATTATTATAGATAATGACACACAGATCCCCAAAGATCAACTTTTTTCAAGTCAAAAAGGCCTGTTTTAGCATATTTTGAACATGAAAATTTCAGGTAAGTAAACTTTGCACATCATCTGCCTGTAAATAAAATATATTCTAATTACATGGCACAAATTCCTAAATGAAATGACATTCTGAAAAAATAACTAAAAATAGAAAATGTAACTAAAGCCCCCAAAATTCAAGACAAACATAACATACAACTAAACAACTCTTAAACATGAAGAGAATATAGCTTAATTTTACAATTTAAGTACAAGGCCAAATTACTATTTTTGCATTGCATCATTACAGTTCACATTTTTAGATTTAAGACTGAGCATTACGAACTTAAATCAGCAAAACTGTAACTTTTTTGGTAATAGGAGAAAAGGCTATTATAATTTTGCTGAATCAGATCATAACATTTTCTGTGACCAACCTACATGTCTCCTTCATCAAATGACAAAGTGATCATTCCAAACTGATATAATTCATCAAAACACATTTCCACTTTCAGCAGCAACTGAACTGATTCAAACAAAGAAGCAGAGAAGGCTGATTTGTTCTAGGATTTTAACTAAAGACCAGCAAATCAAACCCATGATCATTTATCAAAATCTGATAGACTCATTATGTTCTCCACTTTGAATAGTTATAGTATAAATGTATAAAAGATGCAGTTAAAATACTTAAATGGCTCAGTAAGTTCTGAAGTGCTTTTTCTCAAATCTTTAAATAGTCAAAAATTATAGTGAGAAAGTTAAGCTAATTTTGGAAAGAGGAAGATAATTAGAATTTCTCCAATTGAGCAAGGGTATTATTGCAATCTAAAGCAAACTCAGGATGTCCTAAATATCTTAACAAAAATTAATTTTTTGGAAATGCTCTTCTGTGTTTTCCTAAACCTCATACAACTAGATAATACTTATGAAATTCTGTTTAATAAATAACTTCAAAATTATCTGTAACAATGAAAGCTGATGACATTCATTAAATAAATACAAATATCAAGTAAGACATTTATATTCACTCTTCCTAAAGGTACAAATATTTCAAATAGGACTCAAAGCTCACCTTTTGTCATATTTATGAAGAAAAGTTTGCTAAACAGAATTAATGTAAAGCAGACTTCAAAAAATTTTTTTTGATTCAATGTGAATAAAACTAATTTCAAGCACCCTTAAACACTTTAGAAGCATTCATTTACTAGGAATATTTCAAAAACATCTTTATAGTTCTGTAAGTCAACAAAAAGCAGAGAAAATTAATTTAAATAATTGCAGGAAATGAATGCCTATAATGTCACAATAAATTCCCATTTACACATATCACTATGCTTCTTTGGAATTCACTCTTCTCTAGTCATTGAAACTGGTGCCAAACGAGGTAAATATTGAGTTAAAGTGACTGTCATATACTTGAATTTATCCTTTGCCCTTAATATCTATATATATAAAAGCCTAACCGACCATTACAACCGAACAACTGGAAAAACTGGTTGACCAGTCGCTATGATACGCACTGACCACCAGGAGGCAGATGCTCAATGCAGGAGCTGCCCCCTGGTAGTCATTGCACTCCCACGGTGGGGGGGGGGGCACTGCTCAGCCAGAATCCGGGCTCACAGGTGGCGAGCACAACTGCGGTGGCAGGAGCCTCTCCTGACTCCGCAGCAGTGCCTAGAGGCAGCAGTAGGCACAGTAGGCTGGGATGAGCATGAGCAGTGTGGCACCTGGCCCTGGCTCGGGCTCCTCCCTGGCCGCCTGCAGCTTGACACACTGCTACGTCCCTTGGGGGATGTACAAATGCTAGTTTGGGGATCAGGCCTAAACTGGCAGTGGGACATCCCCCGAGGGGTCCTGGATTGCGAGAGGGTGCAGGCCAGGCTGAGGGACACCCCCACCCCCCACCCCCCCATCCCTGCTTACATTCACAAATCCGTGCAATGGGCCTCTAGTAGGACAATAATCTGATGGCCCACAGGTTGGATCTGGCCACCAAAGTGTATTTTCTTTTAAAAAGTGTTTGTTTTATTATATTTGGATGTCTTTAGGGGTGTGTCATGTGTAGTTCAATTTTGCTACAGTTCCCACTGTCTCACTTTAGTAGGTTTCCTTCTTTATGGTAAATGCTTGGTCTCTAAGGGCTTTTGCTTCTGGAAGCCTACATTTGAAATTCTGTCCAATTTGAATGTTTGCTGAATTATTCTTTTTGTACAGTCCCAGAACATAGAAATTATTAGAATTGGAAGGTGCCTCAGAGGTTACTTCATTCTTCTCATTTCTTTCAACAAGAAACTGAGGCCAAGAAAAGTAGAGTAGCTTTACCACAGTTAAATGTACATTAATAGTTCTGCCAAAGTGTTTCTCTAACTCAATAAGCTGTTTTTTTAAAAAGCCCATTTTGAAGTTTCATGTTTTGTCATGAGTCACCACCATTCCCTATTTCTATAAAAGTACCATTTACTTCATTAAGCACTTACCCCTGAGAGCAGGTAGAAGGGATCTCTCCTTCTTGTCATCACATTTGTTACATTCACTGAAGTACAGGAGTAAGAAGACATCAACCAGAACCCACATCAGCGAAGTGGCAAGGACCACCTTGCAGTAAACAAACCTCCTCATGTCTTTCCTTGATTTCTAGTTAACAAACAGACCGAAGACAGATGCTACTGTGATAATCCAAGTCACAGGGGTGAACTCCAGTATAAAAGGAAAATGCATCCCACTGCATTAAAAAAAGAAAGAAAGAAAAAGGGGAAAAGAAAAATTTATTATCATACAGTTTGTTTTGCATACAGATATAACATGAAATATATGAGTTATTTAAAGTTTTCATGTATATATCAGCACTTGGCTTTCAAATTCAGAATTAAAAGTCCAAACAAATGAAAGTTATAAGCAAGCCAGGTAGCTAAAATTCAAACAGCTAATCCTAGATACGCTATTACTGTGCTGGGCCCTTAACAACTATTCAATTTCATCAAGTTGTATTGTCTTCTCAAATTTCTATCATAACATTCTGTAGAGCACCAGATTGTCAAATAGTGCAGTTCTGAACTGACCTTGCAAAGCACTTGGGGGGGGGGGGGGTGTCCCTCAGCCCGGCTTGCACTCTCTCGCAGTCCAGGAGCCCTCGGGGGATGTCCAACTGAAGGCTTAGGCCCTTAGCATTGGTGCAGAGGTGGGAGAGGCTCCCGCCACCGCCGCTGCACTGGCCAACCGTTAGCCCAGCTCAGGGCTTCTGGCTGAGTGGCATTCCTCCTATGGGAGTGCACTGACCACCAGGGGGCAGCTCCTGCATTGAGTGTCTGCCCCCTGGTGGTCAGTGCACGTCATAGAGACCAGTTGTTCCACCATTTGGTCAATTTGCATATTACCCTTTTATTGTATAAGATAGGCTTGTGTCTACTTACTTCATATTTGTGGAAGCCTTTTTATTTTTTGTTTTGTTTTGTTTTTCATTTAGGAAATAAGAATAACAATGACAAACCTAAAGATTTGCAATAAGAACTAAGTATGATAATGCTTGTAAACCATCTTGCAGATACACTAACATATAGAAAAAAAATTCTCAGAAAGGGCAAATACTTGAAGCCATCAATTATTAAGCCTTAAAAACCCCATCTGGTCTGCATGGAAAGTATCCACAACAAATGTTTATTTTAGAATGGACAGCATACATTCAAAAAATACTACCAGAAGAGAAACAACATATTCATGTAGAGTGATTTAGAATAACCAGAGTAAGAATTATAAAAGTCATAGCAAAGAACTGTGTACAATTATTGAGAGATATTCAACAACAGTGTAGAGTTAATACCATATACATTTGTTCTATTTGTACTGCATAAGATAGTAAGGACCTGGTTGATTGTATCTATATAGTATATTTTCTCATATCATTTGTTACATTTAAAACAATATCAAATGAAGTATAAATTTATTGATGTGAATCAATAACATAGTTTTCACAGACATTTGGGAGGAAGAGCCATTAAATACAAAGGCATTCAGAATATTTCATAAACATTTGTCCCAAAATTAAAACATCAAAGTGAAAAATGCTGAGGCAGAAGCTCTTTAAGTTAAAGGCAACTGCCTTCATATCAAAAGCAACACAAATGCTGTTGCCTCTATTACAAACTAACCAGATTGTAACAAATTCAAAATTTATATAAAGTGACAGTTTAGAAAATTATTATACCAAAAGGTCTACTTTCAATATTTATATAAAATTTACATTTATTCAGCATAGTTTTTTTTTAAAAAAGAAACAAACTGTACAAATTTAAGAAATACGTGATATTTAGAGTTTATTGTCTGCTTGTTATTTTTCTTGAAAAAATCCCATGCTAATTATTTATTTCATTTTTACTTTATTGTTCTGTAAAGATTACAGCTAACCATTGGAACTGAACCTCTAAACCTGATGAGAGAAAGATTCTTCTCTATATATTTCCTATGTGTATGCTTTTCTGAGTATGAATGTGAAACAACTCAAGCCATCAAATTTTCTGTCTTCCTTTGATGGAGGAGGTCCCTTCAATTTATTGTAGTAAAAAAGTCCTAGGAAAAAAGTATATATAAGACTGATGGTTACCAAATGCACATTCCCAGATTTATAAGGAATACCTTAAAATAAAAGATCCTATAATAAAGTTTCTATCTATAATAATAAAAGTGTAATGTGCTAATTGGACCGGATGTCCTTCAGGATGACATTCTGGACGAAGCCAGGGATGCAAGGGAAGCCTGGGTCCTAGGTGCCTGCCGGCGGCTTGGGGGAAGCCCGGGTCCCGGGTGCCAGAGGGAAGCCAGTGCTGGCAGCCAGAAGAAGGAAGACCTACTCCTGCATGAATTTCGTGCATCGGGCCTCTAGTGTATTATATAAAATCCTTTATTATAAACACTAGAGGCCCGATGCACGAAGATTCATGCAAGAATGGGCCTTCCTTCGCCTGGCTGCTGGCACCACCTTTACTCCGGCCCCGAGCTGCTTTCCACCTTCCCACATTGCCCAGAGCAGCTGGGGCAGTGCAGAACACCTGCGTATGCAGTGCGGAACGCCATCTTTCTTGGGTTAATTTGCATGCTCGCTCCTGGTTGGCTGGTGGTTGTCACAAAGGTACAGTCAATTTGCATCTTTCTCTTTTATTGGTGTAGATGGATAAAAGAGACATAAACGACACCATTCTTAGCTATGTCATAAGGTGACATAGAGAGGCTTTAAAAAGAAGGATACGTGATGATGTAAGCAGAGGTTTAAGTGATGTAACCTGAACCAAGAAATGGGGATGGAGTTAGCTGAAAAACAGGAATGGATTCTTCCCTAGGACCTTCTGAAGGAACCAGCCCCATGGGAATCACTTTGAACTTTCAACATGTAGAACTGAGTCCTAGCCAACGAAGATGAATTACACTATATAAATTATACCATCTGCTTCTCTGAATGTTTCCTTCAGGAAACAAGAACTTTTTATGTGATCTCATGGACACAGCAGCTACAAAGAAACCTTGCTCCTTAGAAATTGCAAGAACTGATAACGACTCTGACAGAGCAATTACTGCTACAGGAATGAGTAACCATAGAAACAGCTCCACAGGCCCAAAACCTGACTACTCTCCTCTATCCCCTCTGACACCTCAAAAATATTGTAAAAGGTATTCAACCCAACCTCAACAACAAACATCTATTATGTCCCCTCTGGATTTTCATCGAATGAATCACAACCATGAATATTACTAAATCAACACATCTCCAGAGTGTGCAATCTATCCTTCCAGCCTCCTGTTAGCCCACCCACCTCTTCTGTGGGAACCACATAAGTCAACACTGAGGAAACTAACCATACAGATAACCTCTCTCAACAAGAGAACAGTGATCTCCCAAAAGAATATGATCCTGAGCAATTTGAAGGCCTTTTCCTTGGATGCTCTCCAGCCTGTGAGTGACCTGAAAATCCATTTAATTTCTATGGGAAAAGAGATAAACATGAAGGACAAGATGAAATCACATTGACAAATAGTCCATTGGCTCTCAAGTAGTCTCCAATAGAAAATAACTCAGAACCTTTGGTAAAGAAAATTAAACTCACAGTGGTCAGTAGAATAATTTTTCACAAAAAAGAACAACCAAAACAAAACTATACCATTGTTGGGACAAGAATAAGTAGGAGTGAATCCCAGAATG
The DNA here is from genome assembly GCA_026230045.1 of Corynorhinus townsendii. NCBI lineage: Eukaryota > Metazoa > Chordata > Mammalia > Chiroptera > Vespertilionidae > Corynorhinus > Corynorhinus townsendii. The sequence goes on from JAPDVU010000005.1 coordinate 62,058,672, forward strand.
GAGACTAATGGATTATGAAAATGGGGGATTTGTGGAGAGAGCCTGAACCCTGGGGAGAATGGCATTGCCAAAATCATTGATTGACATGCATTTATCAAAAATGTGTCTAAATCAGATACTGATCTCATTGCCTATCCTTCAAATGAGAAAACATCAAGAGTTAACTAGAGTGATTCTTCAACTGCTGAATACAATTCTAAAGGGAATTCCAAAAGATCACCACCATTCACTTCAGAATGGGAAGAAACTGACAAAATAATGAGTTTGATTGATGTTAGAATTAACAGTAAACTTGAAGAAATAAATGGTGAGACCACAAATGTGGCATCCTGTTTCTTACTGAGGTTTTTTGACCCAACTCCTACAAGCTTCTGCTATTTCTCTGTGATATCCTCAGGAATTTGCCCTACATCCCACTTATGTGGCATTTCCTTCTGTGCTTCATTTCCTTGTGAAGTTCTTTCTTAAGTAACTTTTGTAATCCTTGCCAATTTTTCCTCTTTGCAAATATAACATATTGTGCTATTGCTGCTGCACTTTGGGAAGTGTTTTGCTTGGACCAGTCAGAAGGAACATTTTTGACCAAATCAACATTTGACACTATGACAGTCAGTTATAAAAGTTCATGTTCAAAATCACCAATAAGGTACATACTCAAGAGAGATTAATTTATACAAGGGAGCCTACATTTTTATTATGTTACTAGGGGCCCAGTGCACGAAATCCTTGCACTGGGGAGGGGTCCCTCAGCACAGCCTGCCCCCTCTCACATACTGGGAGCCCTCAAGGTGTGTCCTACTGATGGCTTAGACCTGCTCCCCATTGGGAGCGGACCTAAGCCGCAGTCTGGCCTCCCCTTGGGGGAGGTGACCAGGCTGATCAGGGGAAGGTGCCAGCCCCAACATCCCGCTGCTGCAGCCACTGCAGGTCACCACAACCACCAAGGTATTTTCATCAACAAGGACTCTAGTCCCTTCACCATGAAAAAATAACAACTTTCTTTAGGCATTTTCAAGATGTGTCTTTCTTAGGATATGACATTTCTTTCTTTATTTTTCTTTTTATCCTCACCTGAGGATATGTTTCCATTGATTTTTCCCCTTCCCTCTGATCCCAGGCTCAGCCCGTACCCAAGCCTAAAGCCTTCGCCTGAGACTTTAGGCTTGGGCAGGACCACCCCCCGCCCCCTGCGCACCTATGATTGCCAACTCAGGCCGTCCAGGCTTTAGGCTTGGGCAGGGGACCCCACCCCTCCCATTGCCAGCTCGGCCCCTTCCCAAGCCTAAAGCCTCTACCCGGGGCTTTAGGCTTGGGCATGGACTCCCTCCCACCCCTCCAATAGCAGGCTTGGGCAGGGACCCCTTCGATCACAGGCTCAGCCCCTTCCCAGGACCCAGGTATGTATGCAAGTTAACCGCCATCTTTGTTGGGTTAATTTGGATTGGCTCACTCTGATTGGCTGTGCGAGTAGCGGAGTTACAATCAATTTACATGTTTCTCTATTATTACATAAGACTAGAAGCCTGGTGCATAAAATTCATACAGTCAGCGGGGAGGAGGTTCCTCAGCCCAGCCTGCACCCTCTCACAGTCCAGGAGCCCTCAGGGGATGTCCAACAGTCGGACATCCTTAACGCAGCCACAGAGGCAGGAGAGGCTCCCGCCACCACCACTGCACTCGCCAGCCATGAGCCCAGCTTCTGGCTGAGTGTCACTTCCCCTGTGGGAGCACAATGACCACCAGTGGGCAGCTCCAGAATTGAGTGTCTTACCCTGGTGATTAGTGCATGTCATAGCAACCGGACATTCCACCGTTTGGTCGTTTTGCATATTAGCCCTTTATTATATAATAGTGGAGCTCTATAACTTGTCAAACTAAATACTCTATCTATGAGGAACATATAATCAATAAAATCAGTAAAGTTTTAAATATTGGCAAGAACATGATCTCACCATTTATTATGTTGACTTAGCCAACTGAGAATTCAGTAATATACTAATACATAGTAAAAATATTTAAATAAAACTCATCAATTAAAGCATTTAGGGAACAAAGTCTGACAGCACTTCATTTCATGCCACTTTTTTCTTAAAAGATCAAAAATAGAATGTTTTCAACATTTCCTCTATAGTTTTACCAGCATGACTTAAGAAAAAAACTTTTAATTAAGGAAAATTTGAAATGTACACAAAAATAAAGAAGATAATGTTATAAACACTTATATACTTATCACCTAGCTTCAAAACCTGCCAACATATGACCAATATATTTTACTCTATAACAATAATTAATTTCCTATATAAACCCAGGATTGTTTGGAAGAAAATCACAAACATTACATCATATCATCTGTGAATATTTTGTGTAAAACTGTAAAAGATACAGAATTAGATCTGAAAAACCAAGATGGCAGCATAAGTAAGCACCTAAACTGCTGCATTGCACAACAATTTCAAAACTACAACTAAAAGACAGAACAGACACCATCCAGAACCACAGGAAAGCTGGATGAGTGGAAATTCTACAACTAGAAGGAAAGAGAAAAGCTCATGGAGAATTGGAGGAACAGCAAAGGGTTGAGGCACGGCAAAGGGATTTTGTGCACGCAGAGAGGAAGGGCAGCTGAGAGCCTGGCTGACTTTTTCTGGCGGGAGGGGAAAGGAAGCCCCTGATTGCACTGAACCCCAGTTCCGGGCGAAACCCCATGGACCCAGGCTCATACAGGGGGAGTCTGGACTGTCAGGTAGAGAGAAAGGCACTCAGAGACTCAGAGACCAGGGGAGACCCGGGGGAGCCCCAACGGGCAGGGGTCTGGAGGCACGCGCAAAGGCTGCAGAGGTTGCCACAGGCTTTCCCTAGCAGAAGGGAGTCGGAAGCTCCTGACTGCACTGAACCCCAGTTCCAGGCGAGCCCCTGGGGACCCACGCTCTTGAGGGGGGAATCTGGACTCTCAGGTGGAGGTTCAGGAGCCAGGGAAGGCAGAGGTCTGGAGGCACGCACGTGAATGTGCACAAAGACTGCAGAGGTTGCCACAGGCTTTCCCTAGCAGAAGGGAGTCAGAAGCTCCTTACTGCACTGAGCTCCAGTTCTGACTGCACTGAACCCCAGTAACAGACAGTCCCTGGGGACCCATGCTCTGGCGGGGGGGAAATCTGGACTCTCGGGCAGAGGCTCGGGAGCCGGGGAAGGCAGAGGTCTGGAGGGGCGCACACGTGCGCACACAAGGACAGGGCTGACGGGAAGCCAAGAATGTCTGCTCCGCCCTGAGACTCCACCCCATCCAAGCTGAGCACAGAGGCTTTTGCAATTTGGCAAGTCTAATCCTAAAAGGCTGTCTCCAGCACCGAACTTCTCCCAGCGTAGACACAGATGATCCTCATAGCCAACTGACCTGGAGGTCAATTACTTCCAGTGATACCAACAACAATCCAGACTCAACTACAACAAGGCTGTACACACAGTCCACAAAGGGGTGCACCAAGAGTGTCCACCTCGGGTGAACTGGGGAGGCCGACCCACTGGGCCATATAGGAAACCTAGCACACAAAGCTACCCTACCAACTCAGGGAAGCAGTGAAAATGCGGCAACAAAGAAACAGATCACAAATGAAAGAAATGGAGGAAAACAAATAACTGGATATAGAATTCAAAACCATGGTTACAAGGCTTTTCAAGGATATCCTAGAAAAGGCCGATAAATATAATGAGACCCTTGAAGATATGAAAAAGGACCAACTAGAAATTAAACATACACTGACTGAAATAAAAACTATTATACAGAGACCCAACAACAGACTAGAGGAATGCAAGAATCAAGTCAAATAATTGAAATACAAAGAAGCAAAAAACACTCAACCAAAAAAGCAAAAAAAAATCCAAAAAGTTGAAGATAGTGTAAGAAGCCTCTGGGACAACTTCAAGCGTATCAACATCAGAATTATGGGAGTGCCAGAAGAAGAGAGAGAGCAAAATATTGAAAACCTATTTGAAGAAATAATGACTGAAAACTTCCCCCATCTGGTGAAAGAGATAGACTTACAAGTCCAAGAAGCGCACAGAACCCCAAACAAAAGGAATCCAAAGAGGACCACACCAAGACACATCATAATTAAAATGCCAAGAGCAAAAGACAAAGAGACAATATTAAAAGTAGCAAGAGAAAAACACTTAAGTACCTACAAGGGAGCACCCATAGGATTGTCAGCTGATTTCTCAACAGAAACTATGCAGGCCAGAAGGGAGTGGCAAGAAATATTCAAAGTGATGAATAGCAAGAACCTACAATCAAGATTACTCTACCCAGCAAAGCTATCATTCAGAATTGAAGGGCAGATAAAGAGCTTCACAGGTAAGAAAAAGGTAAAGGAGTTCATCACCACCAAACCAGTATTATATAACATGCTGAAAGATATTCTTTAAGAAGAGGAAGAAGAAAAAAGTAAAGATAAAAATTATGAACAACAAATACATATCTATCAACAAGTGAACCTAAAAATCAAGTGAATTAAAAACCTGAGGAACAGAATAAACTGGTGAATATAATAGAATCAGGGGCATAGAAAGGGAGTGGACTGATAATTTTCAGGGGGAAAAGGGTATGGGGGGGGTGCAGGAAGAGACTGGACAAAAATCATACACCTATGGATGAAGACAGTGGGGGGGGAGGTAAGGGCAGAAGGTGGGGTGGGAACTGGATGGAGGGGAGCTATGGGGGGAAAAAGGAGAAACAACTGTAATAATCTGAATAAAGATTTATTAAAATAAATAAATAAATAAATAAATAAATAAATGATACAAAATTAAGAATATAACCAAAATACCACTACCACACCTAAAGAAAAATCAAACAGTAATTTTTTTTTTCATTTTATTTTATTACTTTTTTGTATTCAATTTATTGGGGTAACATTAGTCATTAATATCATAAAGGTTTACAGTGTACATTTCTATGATACATGATCTGTATATTGCATTGGGTGCCCACCACTCAAAGTCAAATCAAACAGTTATTTTTTAATGTCATTCAAGATCCACTTGGTTTTTAACTGTGAATTCAATTATCTCATAATTTAATTTATAACGTTTAGTTGGTTTGAATCAGGTTTCTGTTAAGTATATTATGGTTGGTTGATAGGTCTCTTAAGACTCTTTTAATATATAAGTTCACATTCCATTTCTTTTTATGTTGTTCCTTTAAATTTATTTGTTGATGAAGTCATGCCAAATGTTTTAAAACCTTATTTTATGGGCTCAATAATTTGTTATTTAAAACTTGGCTTCTCTCAAAATATGAAAATCTATTTTAAAAATAATTACATCCCTCTATAAAGTAAAGGCAGTACCATTACAGTAAAATAAAATAAACAAAAACAGCCGAACCCAAAAAAAAAAAAAAAAAAGTAAAAGGATGACTTCAAATAGGCATTTTGACTCTCTGTTTTTCATTTTCTCTATTTATAATACTTGTCTCCCAGTGCATGAATTCATGCACATTGAAAGGAAATTAATTAGAAAAAATATTTTAATATCGCTTCACTCTTTCTCTATAATACAAGTCTCAACCAAATTCATGATCGACAATGATAGATCAAAACATGCGTGCAATTGGTGCCAGCAAGAGCTTCATATGCATCGTGCATGTGTGAGTCAACTTAGCCTTTTATATATATAAACTTGCTTAATTAGACCTGCTTTCTGAGTTAGCTAAACATTTTCCAGCCCAGTGAAGCAGCCAAACTTCTCTTTCAGGTAATTGTCAGAAACACAGCAGTAAATATCAACAGGAAGCAGATTATTACTGTAGATCATGCAGGGAGAACAAAGAGTAAAATATTTAACTGCAGCAGTGTTTGACTATATTCTGTGCAATGAAAAAAACTGAAGTCATTTTCAAGTTCTATCATTTCTTACTTTTCAGTAGGGTCAAGTTTCTAAACTTTCTAAATCTTCGTTGTCTTGCTAATGAGAAAACAGGATTCTCCTATCTACTTACTTTAGGACATCTGCGGGGATCAAATGAAATGAGGCATGAGAAAATGCTTCACAGACATTTGGTTACAGTGTAAAATGTTTGCACCTGGCTATAAAGCAAGCCAGGTTCCAGGGCTGAAAAAACTCCAAGGAGACTAGTCGCTAGGGAGAGGAAGCCAAGCGTTGCTACATGGCGTCATTACCCAGTGCCCATAGCCACCGTTTCCTGCCTGGGCTAGGCTGGGCTGTGGGCCACATTTTGGCCCAATGTGGTCCTGGCAGTGTCGGCTACAATAGGGTGGGGTGTTGCTCCCGGGTGGTAGCGGGGCCTGTGTCCCACTTGGTAGAAGCTGAGTGTTGGTGTGTCAGCGCCAGATCCGTGGTGCTGTTTATTTTTAAATGGTCAGTGCATGTCACAGCACCTCCTGCATTGAGCATCTGCCCCCTGGTAGTCAGTGCACATCATGGCTATCAGTTGGATGGATGGCACTTAGCCTTTTAAATATATGGATATATTCTATCCTATCCATTTCACAAAATATTGTGCTTTAAGCAGAATAGAGAATGTGGACATTTTTAAAAGAAAGGAAGAATATTATTATAATAGAAAAATCTGAAGTCACTTAATATTAAATATTAAAATGTCTAAGGTAACTCATTTCCTAAAAGCCTAACAGTAGAAGTTATTGAGAATTTAATTTTAACTTTCACTATAATAAAAAGCGAAAATCACATCTTATTACCATTTCAAGAATTATTCAATTTATTCTAATTCCATAACCTGCTAGAACTATACATCAAGACATTAATATGAGAAAAGTCTAACATTAGTATTTTATGGGATAAAGGTTAGTTGCTGTTTAAATTTTTATTTATGAAATTGTCTTTTCTTATATATTGAAAGGTTTTAATTCTGCCTGTACCTTGAAAATACTCTACATGCTATCATTCACAAAGATCTTATCTACTGGCACTGGTAAAATAGTAATCTTGTATATTCTGTTCCAGTACCCTTCACATGAAAACAGAACTGGTTGGGCAGAAGGATGGTACAATATACACAGTAACACTCCCCGACATAAGCACAGTTGGTGGCCCAGGTTTATTTAAGAGAATCAGCATCTGTATTATGTTTTTCATTCAGCAAGCCCCTACTTATTTGCAAACACTGTTCTGTCTCACAAACCAAGTCCAAGTCCTGCAATATCCCAGGCTTGCCAAGCCCATGTGGAGCATGACCAACTTTGCATAAAAACTACTGGCTCTTCTATCCAAAATCACAACCCTTTTTCTAATTGTTTCCAAATCTTCTTAGCAGAGTTACTTCCCTTTAAAAATATTTCTCTAGGTAGAAAAAATTCAAGAGTTAGAAAACTATCAAGTACCATCTTCCCAATCAGATTGCCTTTCTGGTTGGATCTCAATACCAGATTTCAAGCTGTACTACAAATCCACTGTTCTCAGAATCGGCTGGTACTGGCACAAGAATAGACATATAGACCAATGGAATAGAATACAGACTCCAGATATCAACCCAAACCACTATGCTCAATTAATATTTGACAAAGGAGGCATGAACATACAATGGAGTCAAGACAGTCTCTTCAATAAATGGTGTTGGGAAAATTGGATAGATACATGCAAAAAAATGAAACTAGACCACCAACTTACACCATACACAAAAATAAACTCAAAATGGACACAGGACTTAAACATAAGATGGGAAACCATAAAAATACTAGAGGAATCCACAAGCAGAGAAATCTCTGACATATGACGAAGCAATTTCTTCACCGATACTGCTCCTAGGACAATGGAAGCTAAAGAGAAAATAAACAAATGGGACTACATCAAAATAAAAAGCTTTTGCACAGCAAAAGAAACCATCAACAAAACAACAAGAAAGCCCACTGTACGGGAGAACATATTTGCAAATGTTATCACTGAGAAAGTTTTAATATCCAACATCTACAGGGAACTTATACAACTTAATAAAAGGAAGATAAATGATCCAATAAAAAAATGGGCAACGGACCTAAATAGAATTTTTTCGAAAGACAGAAAGAAGGCCAAAAGACATATGAAAACATGCTCAAAGTCACTAATTATCCAAGAGATGCAAATCAAAGCGACAATGAGGTACCACCTCACACCTGTGAGAATGGCAACCATCAAGAAATCAACAAACGACAAGTGCTGGTGAGGATGCAGAGAAAAAGGAACCCTCTTGCACTGCTGGTGGGAATGCAGACTGGTGCAGCCACTGTGGAGAACACTATGGAGTTTCCTCAAAAAACTCAAAATGGAACTCCCATTTGACCCAGTAATCCCACTTCTAGGAATATATCCCAAGAAACTAGAAATACCAATCAGAAAGGATATATGCACCCCTATGTTCATAGCAGCACAATTCACCATAGTTAAGATTTGGAAACAGCCTAAATGCCCATCAGCAAATGAGTGGATTAGAAAACTATAGTACATCTACACAATGCAGTACTATGCTGCTATAAAAAAGAAGGAATTCTTACCATTTGCAGCAGCATGGATGGACCTGGAGAGCATTATGTTAAGTGAAATAAGCCAGGCAATGAACGAAAAATACCACATGATCTCACTCATTTATGGAAAATAAAGAACATTATAACCTGATGAATAAAAAGATAGATACAGTGGCAGTAAAGCACCGAAGAGACTGTCAAGTTACAGCGGGAAGGCTGGGGAGTGTTGGGGAGGGGGGGAAAGAGATCAACCAAAGGACTTGTATGCATGCACATAAGCACACCAATGGACACAGGACACTGAGGGGGTGGGATGATGGCATGTGATAGGGGAGGTTGGGGGAAGGGCAATGGGGGGAAAAAAGGAGATATATGTACTAATATATGTAATACTTTAAACAATAAAAAAATATTTTTTAAAAAACCACATAAACATTCAGAATCCCTGCCTTCAGCTTTAGGATCCTGTAGGGGAGATAGTCAAGAGCATTGGAGAAGGGATAAGAAAGGAGGTAAGTCCAATTAGGAGTGATTTTAGATGTAGAACTCTTATGAACACATAGTTATATGTCATTATTAATATTGAGAAAATACAGCAACAAATAAAATTATCAGTCATAGAGAGATTGAAAGAAGAGAGAAATTTTACAGAGAATGTTTATAAGGCAGATGCCATTTATCAAGACAGTTTGTTACAGATAGGTCTTTTTAGTCACACTTGGATATAGGAACACCTATTCTATGAACATGCTATGAATGTCAAAACCTGAAATGCAAGTTAATGAGACTTTACAAGCAAAAAAATTATCATTAAAACATAATGAAATTATGTCTTCATAAAGAGAGCTTGTAAAAAGGAATATATGACCCTCAAAAATAAAATTTTTCTACATGCAATCTAAAAACTGTTCATTATTTATTTGTCTTAGGTACTTAATGTTTGCTCAGTATTCCTCTAATAATATAACATACCAGTGGCTTAAACTTGTCTATTATTGGTTACCAAGAGGGGAAAATAGAAAACCGAAATGTTCAACTGGATATAAAACCTAGAGATTTAAAACAGTTCCCAAAAGACATCTACCGGCAAGCTGGCCATCTTCTGCCATAAATCACATGGTTAAAAAGAAAACAAATGTTTCCACTGAGACATCCAACCATTAGAAAATCTTAACCTCAGCTTCCTAGCTGGGCTTAAGGCTTCTGAATTCTTTATGACAAAAGATATAAAGAATGAATTACAAGTGTTACTTTTTCTAAATGTGTAGAATTATATGGCTATTTCTTTTCTAGATTTTCTTTCCAAAACAGGAGTGGTTATGTGGAGAAAATAATGAAGAATAATATTAAATTATCTTGTGAAATTATATCAGAGTCACTCTGCTCCAGCTGGTAATTAGTGGGAGATGAAAAGAACGTGAAGGGGAGTTGAACAAAAGCCCAGAACTCTACGGTACAAGAGCATCCCAGCAGCATAAAGGAGAAGGTGCAGAAGGGGCGAGGCCACAGAAAATTATAGACGCAAAATGAATTAGTGTTCCTTTCTGAAATTTTATCACAAAATTGAGCAGATGTAAATCAGATTTTGTTTGCATGCATGATTATTTTAATTTACTGATGTTTTGCCATATTTGATACATGTGAGAAACATATACATTTCTTAAAACTAATTTTGAAAACATTAGCAAGTGAAATATTCAAATTCTTCTACTTCAAAAAAAATTTCAAGTTAAAAACATCGTATTAAAGCTACCATATATTTACTTAGTAGTCTGATTTGCAGCTTCAGTTGTTTTTTTCCCCCACAACCTTCCTGGTGAAGTTATTAATTATAAATTAAGTGCCTTAAAAGACAGGCAATTAGAGGGAAGATATAAATAAAGAATTAAAAATCAGAATGTTGAATAATTAGTCCCCAATTAACAGTTATATATAATTATTATATCCCCAAAGAATTATAATTCCTATTCTTATTAGCAAAGCACCTTGTCTTATGAAATTGCTAAAGATTGTAACTTGTTAATCAATATAAAGCAATACAATATAATGGATTGTACACTGAGTGTACTGCGTTCAGAGATCATAATAATCTGGCCACTCAGTGTATATCCTATATAATAAAAGGCTAATATGCAAATTGTCCCCTCGACCAGGAGTTTGACCAGCAGCAGGCCTGCCAACCGCCCATGTCCCCTCCCCCTGGCCAGGCTGGCCGGACCCCACCGTTGCACGAATTCACGCACCGGGCCTCTAATATATATTGAGTGGCCAGATTATTATGCATTCAAAGATCATAATAATCTGGCCACTCAGTTATAATCTAACTAGAGGCCCAATGCATGAAATTTGTGTACTCGGGGCGGGGGGGGGAGGTCCCTCAGCCCAGCCTGCGCCCTATCACAGTCCTGGAGGCCTCAGGGGATGTCCAACTGCCTCAGAGGTGAGAGAGGCTCCCGCCACCGCTGCTGCGCTTGCCAGCTGTGAGCCCAGCTTCTGGCTGAGCCACACTCCTGAGTTGAGCAGAATCGGGCCAAAACCTGAGAGGTCCCGCATTGCGAGAGGGCTCATTCCAGGCTGAGGGACCACACCGGTACATGATCGGGGCTGGAGAGAGATGTGGAAAGTTGGTCAGCTGGAGAGGGACAGCAGGTGGGCTATAGGGTGTGTCCAGCCCATCTCGCTCAATTTCAATTGGCTGGATCCCAGCAGCAAGCTACTCTACTGGTCAGAGTGTCTGCCCCCTGGTGGTCAGTGCATGTCTCAGTGAGCAGTTGAGCATCCTTAGCATATCATTAGCATATTATGCTTTGATTGGTTGAATGGATGACCAGACGACTGGACACTTAGCATATTAGGCTTTTATTATCTAGGATAATAGAAAAGAGAGATACTGGAAAGAAAGGAAATTTGCCAAAATACATGAGAAAGGGAAAGATATCATGCCTCTTTACAAGATTTAAAAGTTGAGCAAAGACTACTATTTTATGTACAAGCACATGAAAAGGCAACCCAAAATGAAGGCAACATTTTCCCTAGCAAAAGGGAAAAACTTCTGATGAATTTAATTGGGGATTTAATTTAATTGTTGTAACTAAAGACCTGTAAATTAAAATTAAACACTACCTTTGAAAAATTATACTTTAGCAAAGCTGGGATAAATGTGTCTTTTTTCATTTTGTAGGAAGAAATGTAAATTAGTAAAAACATTTTTTGGAAAGAAATGTGGTTTATTAAAAATAAATATTCTTTTGGTGTTGAGTTTTATAAGTTCTTTGTAAATTTTGGATATTAACCCTTTATCACATGTATCAGCAAACAGGTTCTCACAAGTGTCTTTTCATTTTGTTGATGATTTTCTTTACTGTGCAAAAACTTTTTAGTTTGATGTAGTCCCATTTGTTTATTTTTTCTTTTTTCTTCCCTTGCCCAAGGAGCTATATCAGAAAAAAATATTGCTATGAGAAATGTCCAAGATTTTACTGCCTTGTTTTCTTCTATTATTATGGTTTCAAGTCTAGCACTTGAGTCTTTAATCCATTTTTAGTTTATTCTTGTGGACAGTGGAAGGTGATATAATTTCATTTTTTGCTCATATCTATGCAATTTTCCCAATACCACTTATTCAATAGACCAGTGGTTGGCAAACCGCGGCTCACGAGCCACATGCGGCTCTTTGGCCCCTTGAGTGTGGCTCTTCCACAAAATACCACGTACCCTAATTAAGTTAATAACAATGTACCTACCTATATAGTTTAAGTTTAAAAAATTTGGCTCTCAAAAGAAATTTCAATCATTGTACAGTTGATAATTGGCTCTGTTGACTAATGAGTTTGCCGACCACTGGAATGGACTATCCTCAGCCCGATGTATGTTTTGCCTCCTTTGTCAAATGTTAATTGACTATAAAGGTGTGTACTCTCTATTCTGTTCCATTTATTTATATGTGTGTTTTTATGTAAGTACCAATTAAAAATGGGCAAAGGACCTGAATAAACACTTCTCCAAAGAGGACCTAGTGATGGCTAACAGACATATGAAAAGATGCTCAATGTCACTAATTATCAGAGAAATGCAAATTAAAACAACAATGAGATATCACTTACCACTTGTCAGAATGGCTTTCATCAATAAATCAACAAACATATTGGTGAGGATGTGGAGAAAAGGGAACCCTTGTGTACTGTTGGTGGGAATGCAGATTGGTACAGCCACTGTGGAAAGCAGTATGAAGTTACCTCAAAATCTAAAAAATGGATCTGCCTTATGATCCAGCAATTCCACCTCCGGGAATTTATTCAAAACACTAGTTTTGAAAGAATCTATGCACCCCTATGTTCACAGCAGTGCTATTTACAATAGCTAATATTTGGAAGTGGCCCAAGTGTCCATTAGTAGATAAATGGAAAAAACAGCTCTGGTACATTTACACAGTGGAATAGTACTCTGCCATAATAAGGAAAAGTTCACCCTTCGTGATAGCATGGATAGACCTGGAAAACATTATGCTAAGTGAATTAACCCAGTCAGAGAAAGACAAGAACCATAATATGACTTCACTCATATGTGAAATATAATGAACCAAACTGGTCTGACATGCAAAAAAGTCAGTATTATAGTTAGAGAGCAGGCACACATCTCTGGTGGGGAGTGTTGGGAGCTGTGGAGGGAATGAGCAAAAAAAAAAGAAAAAAACAGAAAAAACTCATGAATACGGACAACAGTATGGTGATTGTAGGGGCAAGAGAGGTGGGTGGAGGAACATATGGGGAATAAATGGTGATGGGCGAAAAATAAAGAAAAGAAATGGCTAAAAAAATTAAATAAATATGCTTTTGGAAACACTTTATTTTTTTTAATAAATCTTTATTGTTCAGATTATTACAATTGTTCCTCTTTTCCTCTCATAGCTCCCCTCTACCCGGTTCCCACCCGACCCTCTGGCCTTACCCCCCTTCCCCCGCCCACTGTTCTCATCCATAGGTGTACAATTTTTGTCCAGTCTCTTCCTGCACCCCCAGCACCCCTTTCCCCTGAAGAATTGTCAGTCCACTCCCTTTCTATGCCCCTGATTCCATTATATTCACCAGTTTATTCTGTTCATCAGATTTTTCATTCACTTGATTTTTAGATTCACTTGTTGATAGATATGTATTTGTTGTTCATAATTTTTATCTTTACTTTTTTCTTCTTCCTCTTCTTAAAGAATATCTTTCAGCATTTCATATAATACTGGTTTGGTGGTGATGAACTCCTTTAGCTCTTATCTGTGAGGCTCTTTATCTGCCCTTCAATTCTGAATGATAGCTTTGCTGGGTAGACTAATCTTGGTTGTAGGTTCTTGTTATTCATCACTTTGAATATTTCTTGCCACTCCCTTCTGGCCTGCATAGTTTCTGTTGAGAAATAAGCTGACATTTATATGGGTGTTCCCTTGTAGGTACTTAAGTGTTTTTCTCTTGCTGCTTTTAATATTCTCTCTTTATCTTTTGCTCTTGGCATTTTAATTATGATATGACTTGGTGTGGTCCTCTTTGGATTCCTTTTGTTTGGGGTTCTGTGCGATTCCTGGACTTGTAAGTCTATTTCTTTCACCAGGTGGGGAAGTTTTCAGTCATTATTTCTTCAAATAGGTTTTCAGTATCTTGCTCTCTCTCTTCTTCTGGCACCCCAATAATTCGGATGTTGGTACGCTTGAAGTTGTCCCAGAGGCTCCTTACACCTCTTCATATTTTTGGATTCTTTTTTCTTTTTGCTTTTCTGGTTGGGTGTTTTTTGCTTCTTTGTATTTCAAATCTTTTACTTGATTCTTGCGATCCTCTAATCTGCTGTTGGATCTCTATATATTATTTTTTATTTCAGTCAGTGTACCTTAATTTCTAGTTGGTCCTTTTTCATATCCTCAAGGGTCTCGCTAAATTTATCAGCCTTTTCTAGAAAATGCTTGAAAAACCTTATGACCGTGGTTTTGAACTCTATATGCAGTCGTTTGCTTTCCTCCATTTCTTTCATTTGTGACCTGTTTCTTTGTTTCCACATTTTGGCTGCTTCCCTGAGTTGATAGAGTGGCTTTGTATGCTAGGTATTCTATAGGGCCCAGTGGCTCATCCTTCCCAGTTACCCTTGGTGGACACTCTTGTGTGCACAGTCTTGTTGTAGTTAAGCCTTGATTGTTGTTGGTATCACTGGGAGGATTTGACCAATTGACTGTGAAATTAGATGTGTCTACGCTCGGAGAACTTTTGTGCTGGAGACACCCTTATGAGACAAGACTTGCCTCTGTGCTCAGCTTGGATGGGGCGGAGTCTCAGGGCAGAGCAGACAGCATTGGTTTCCTGTCAGCCTTGCCCTAAGGGTTTCATTGTCCCTTGGTAATCGCTGCAAGCACCTCTGAAAGAAAGCCGCCCTCGAGTTTCACCCACTGCCAGACAGTCCAGTTTCTCCTCGAATGAGTCTGGGTCCCCAGAGTCTCACCCAGAACTGGAGTACAGAGCTGTCGGGAGCTTTTGTCTCCCTCCTGATTGAGAAAGCCAGCCGCGGACTCAGTTGCCAGCCCTCTCCAAGCGCACGCCTCTGTACCTCTGCCTCCTGCAGCTCCTCTGAGTCTCAGTGTGCTTTTTTCTTTCCTTCTAGTTGTAGAATTTCCACTCAGCCAACCTTCCTGTGGTTCTGGATGATGTCTGTTTTGTCTTTTAGTTGTAGTTTTGAAATTGTTGTGTGAGCCAGCAGTTTAGGTGTTTACCTATGCTGCTATCTTGGTTTCTCCCCTGGAACTACTTTCTTAAATATAATCATATACTTTCAAATACTAATTTTGCCTACTGCAAAATTCTCATTTGAAACCCCCATATTAGAGAAAAGTCTGTGCATGGCAATGTTACAATAGCATCATTAATTAAAAATAGTTCAATATAGATACATAGCTAACTTATAGTATGTTATACAACTGTTGGAAACATCAAATTTTTTATTAGCATAAGAAAAGTTTATGTTATAATATGAAATTGAACAAATCAAGATATTCACTTTCACTATGGTAACAACTATATATTTTTTTGTTACTCATAAAAAAGCACTGAAAAATTGGTGGAAATGTGTGAATTTTATTTTTGCACTTCTCTTACTATTTTTGTTAATTTCTAAATTATTCAGAAATATTATACATTATCTGAATGATGATAAAATATGTGATTTATTTTGGAGTAGATAAGAAAACCACCAAAAATAATGATAAAGAATAAAATTCTGAGTTATGTGATATTTGTGCATATGCATATGTGAATATATGGGCACATACACAGTTATAATGAAATATAACAAATACAGAGTAACAGACCCAAAGGTCTGTAAAAAGTTATTCAGAAAACAGAATAAATAAGAAAGAAAAGAAGTGTAGAACCTTTTAAAATAAAGTATAATGTAAGTGTTCTGTTTCCAACTTTCTCTTTTTGAAGTCACTAATATTATAAAGTATATGTGGCTTTGGAAAAAAAAACATTTGCCCCATGTGTAAAATTCTACTAAAGCTTTCAAAAAAGTGGCTAACTTTCCAAACTTGGAGTCTCACCCAAGATTCAGGAACTGTCTTTTTCTGGTAGCATTTGTGGCCTTTCTTCTGAATAAATACTCTCTTAAATCATCAGGACCAGTATTTAAAAGATCACTGAAGTTGGGAAAGAATACTAATTTCTAATCATTCTCACTATTGCACCTTATATTTCATCAAACCCAACTAACTTTATAGAAAAGAAACAACACAAATTTTAAATTCCAGTTATCTAAGGATATTTTAACATATTGAAGTCATACCTACTTGAACTCCCAAATATTATTCTCTCCTATATAATTTAGATTAAAAGCTCATGCTAATTAAAATACCTGAAAACTGCCCTGACCAGTTTGGCTCAGTGGATAGAGCATTGGACTGCAGACTGAGGGGTCCCAGGTTTGATTCCAGTCAGGGGCATGTGCCTTGGTTGCAGATATATCCCCAGTAGGAGGTGTGCAGGAGAGGAGGCAGCTGATCGATGCTTCTAACTATCCCTCTCCCTTCCTCTCTGTAAAAAAAAAAAAAAAAAAAAAAAAAAAAAAAAAAATCAATAAAATATATTAAAATACCTGAAAACTACAGTGCTTGTTGCCATGGAAAAATATGGTCTCCTATCAATAGTATTTTGTAATTTGAAAACAATCATTGGTGAGATAATAACAAATATGTTTAGATTCAATAACTGAGGTACCATGAGCAAAAAACCTCTCTGTTAAAAACAAGCACCCTAGTATTTGGTTTTATTCAGAAACATACACACACACAAATGATGTAGTATACAGCTAATATAATCTATCCTATTATATTTTGTTTGTTGTTGTTGTTATTAATCCTCACCAGAGGGTATTTTTTGAATTGATTTTTAGAGAGAGTTGGAGGGAGGGAGGGAGAGGAGGAGGTAGACATGGGGAATGAGAGAGAAAGAGAGAGAGAGAAACATTGAGGTGAGAGAGACACATCAATTGGTTGCCTCCTGCACGCATGACCAGGGCAAATGATCAAACCTGCAACCCAGACACATGCAGTTGGCCCTTGACCAGGAATTGAACCTGCAACCCTTAGGTATGGGAGCAAATGCTCTAAACACTGAGCAACATAGGCCAGGGCTCCTATTGTCTGTTTTTAAACATCTAATCTATAAATACTATTTTGAAAGTCCTTAATTAATATTTTAATGGAATAAAAATATTATGTCTCTGAGTCACCAAAAGATGTGCATTTATCACTTTATGTCAGTCATTGCCAATTTAATCATTTTTCTAGAAAAATTCTTTCAGTTTATTCAACAAAATTAGCTATGGGGAATATGGTAGAGGGATGAAGGACTTTGGAGGGAGGCATGGAAAGAAGCTATTAAGAAGCTATTATTAACCTACTCAAATTTACTCAATTGTTAGATGTCCTTTCTAGAGATAAGTTCTTTATAGTTTACATCACAGCAGTGAGAAGCCATGAGTTATCCTATTTAATAAAGAGGGAATATACTAATTGACCATCATGCCCTCACAAAGATGGCAGCAACCACAGCCAATAAGGAGGGAATATGCTAATTGACTGCCATGCCCTTAAAGATGGCAGCGCCCACAGACACAAGATGGCAGCGCCCAGTCTCCTCAGCCCCACTGGGCGGCAGGTGCGTGGCACAGCAGGGCCCACCCCCAGGCAGGTCCAGCCACTCCGCACACCTGCCTCCAGAGTCCTCCAGCCCCCTCAGTCCCCCAGCTGCCCAGGGCCATCCCAAGGCACAAGAAGCTGCCAATGGCAGCTGTCCAGCCACCCAGGGCCGCCCAAGGCTCAGGTGACCAGGGCCAGCTGAGGTTTGTGCTGCCGGCAGTGGCAGGAGCAGAAGTATGATGGGAGTATCGCCTTCCCCTGGTCGCCGAGTCACCTCTGGCTCCTAAGGCCTCCCAGACTGTGAGAGGGGGCAGGCCGGGCTGATGGACCCCCCTTCCAATGCATGAATTTTCATGCACCAGGCCTCTAGTTAATATTTTTCTTTTTTTATAAATATATTTTTATTGATTTCAGAGAGGAAGGGAGAGGGAGAAAGAGACAGAAACACCAGTGATGAGAATCATTGATCAGCTGCCTCCTGCACACCCCCTACTGGGGATCGAGCCAGCAACCCAGGCATACGCCCCTGACCGAAATCAAACCCGCAACCCCTCAGTCCGCAGGTGGACGCTCTATCCACTGAGCCAAGCCAGCTTGGGCAATAGATACTTTTTCTTATTAGAGTTTATTGTTTAGTCAAGGTTCGAAATCTAAAACAAACAGCTCATACATTTTTTCACAGCTTTTATAGTTTCATGGTGAAAACAGCAGAAATATAAAGTTTCACCATCAATAACATCTGTTTAATCCAAGGAAAAGCTCCACTATTTATGTGGCTGAATGGTTATAATATTTTCTTTTGATTTTGATAAGAATAGTAAATACATTCTAACCACTGATTGACATCAGAACCAATCAGCAGGTGTGCTCCACTCCAAAATCTCTTATCTATTATTTTCTGTGGAATGAAACAGTGTTCAAACTGAGAAAGAAAATGCTGGTATGATTACTCTCCTGCAAAAAACTATAATCAGTATAAAAATCCTCATATTTCTCACATCCATCCAGCTCCACAGCAATCAACATTTTATTTTTATTTTTGCTTCACATTTTTGGCAAAGATCTGTACAAAGACAGCCATCTGAATTAATGATGCATGGGATTTTTTCTTTATACCATTTTTGATTCCTGATTATTTCCACTCCTCTACTTTTTTTAAATTATATTTCTCTTTGATCATATTTAAATCATGTTTCCCTTCATCATATTTCTTTTATTCCTTTTTATTCATCAATTTTCTCTCCATATTCTCCGCTTTTTCTAATTACAAAAATCACCTAACCTGAATTTTTCCTTTTAATTTGCAATTGGCTCTGCACAACATATTTATTAGTTGGTTTTCCATTTGTCAATTATTTTTTCCATTGCTTTCCCAACTTTCCTGTATTCTCATCTCATATTGATTGGCCATTCCAATATTTGTCCATTTCCATTTACCATTTTACAGAAGTTCCTTTTTTCTTATCCAAAGCTTGAGTATATATTCTAAGTTCTTTCTTCATTTCAACCCAAACCAAAATGATAATTGATAATACCTAAGAAAGTTTGTTCTTGTAGTCATTTGCCAGTACTGACACACTGAAGACTTTAAATAATAGCAAAAAAAAAGCATCAGAACAATGAACAATTATATCAAAGAGCAGAGAAATAGAAAACATTGTGTGTATTTTCCTAAAAATTCAGCAATATATAGCATGGTTAAGAGTATTAGAGTTTGATTCAAGTTCCACCTCCACCACCTTTTCATTTAGAAATAACAGAAAGATTAAATGTTCAGCTAACGCCAGTTGTTCCCATGTTTATAAAATGGTAATAGGAACGTTACCTACATATAGGGTCATTTTACTGGCTTCTGTGGGATATACAGGTGGAGCTTCCCAGAAGTCAGGTGAGTGTAGGAATGGAATTTCAGGATATGTAAAGAAGAGGGAGTCAGCAAACCAATGTTAATTAAAGCAACGGGACTAGTGAAATGCCTTTAGTGTGACTGTGTGAAAAAAAGAAGAGGTTACCACAAAGAACTCATAAAGTACCAATCTGCAAGGCAGGTAATCCCACAAGTGAGTTGAATAAGGCATATTGGGGTGGGGGAGAAAAAAAGTAGAGTGCAATGTTAGAGATCCCAGTAGAAATAATATTTTTTAAATTAAGGGTGTGATCCATAGTACAAAATTGTGCTAAGAAATCCAAGAAGTTTATTCAATTATAATCCCAGGACTAACTTTAGTGACCTTAGAAAGAACATTTTCAGACAAGCAGAAAAAGCAAGAAGCATCAGTGTGTTGAAGTGTGAATGGAGGATGCATATTTGAGACACAGAATATAGACAATTCTAAGAAACTGCTGGGAGTAGAGATCAGTGCTACTGTGTAGCTGAAAATAGACTTCGAATAAAGGGAGGATTTATGCACAGATATATTTTTTTGTTTTATTTTGTTTAGTATTCTTAGGAGAAAGATACTTGGGCATGTTTAATGCCAATGGGAAGAAATCAAGAGGGAGAAGGCTGAAGATATAGAAGAGAAAGAATATATTCATTTGAGCTAGGACTCTTAAAAAGGAAAAATGAATAGTAGTAAATTAGTAGTAACCTCCTCTGTTCCTATCTTGCAGATGCTAATTTCTCTGTGTGTTATCTGTTAAAAAGGATGAAAGGAAAATAAAAAGGAAGAAAGGTTAGAGCATAAGACAGTAGAAAAGTTGTCATACAATAATGTGGAGAATAGAAGATCCCTCTCTAGAAAAATACATAAAAGTTGTATCCTTACATAAGATGACTCCAGTGAGGCTGCCCTCCCAAATTCTCACCCTGTTTGCTTGGTGTCTATCAATGCCTCTAATGCCGGCCGAGTAGGACCTATGCATGTGTCCCTCCCCATTTCTTTTTACCAAGCAAATGGTTAACTCCAGATAGCAGATATTTTATTCTGCACTTTACAACAAAGTATGTCCATTTAAAAATCAGAGTATCGAACCTTGGAAGATGGCTGCCGACAGGAAGGCAGACTGCAAGATAGTGTGTGAGTGAGAAAACAAAGGGAGAGTGTGTGGTCTCACAGGGAGAGTTTGTTGGTGAGTTGAGGGACAGCTATACTCCAGGAGACTGTGGGGGGGGCTGTCGGGTGGGGCTCCCCTGACCGGGCAGCCCCCACTACTGCTGTGTTGCCTCCCGGAGCAACCAGCTCAGACACAGAGACCGTGCCATGTTGAAGGAAAAGTGGATGTTATCGGGAGCCTGAAAAGCCCAGGGAATCTACAACTACGGCACCCACTGAACAGCTGTGAACCTGAGAACACCGTTTCCCAAGTGACACAAGCACACAGATTCAGAGGAGCTCTACACTCCACCATGGAAAGATCAGATTTCGCCTGGGAGAAGGTGAGGTCTGTGGTCCCAGCAGCAGAGAGAAACATGCGCACTGCGGGGGCTGGAGACCTGAGGAAGTCTGCGCCTAGAAAAATCTGTGGCTGTTGGGGCTGGCATGATCCGTGAATGTGGAAGGGGGTCCGCAGAGCTACTAACAGAAGAGAACTCTAAAAAAGAACCCATTTTGATCTGGGCGCAAAAGGACAGCCTAAAAATTTTAAAATTTTCCCCCTGGCTGCACCCAAGGGGAAAAAAACACTGCACAGACTTGCACACAGCCCCACGGTTTGCACACTTGACTCTGGCTCTTTTTTTTTTTTTTCCTCTTTAAATCCTTGCTTCTGATTACTAAGCCCAATACATAGAATCACACCCAATTGGGGACACTCTAAGAGACTGCAAGGAAAATATATTTTTCTGGAACCTGGGGATCAAGGTGGGGAATAACCATCAAAGAACCAGCTCTGGGGCAACCCACTCCTGAAACTGGTATTAAGTACCACAGGGAAAACAATATCTAAACACTAGTTAGAGAGGACCTATAGACCTGGAGGTCAATCCAGAAACACTGCCACCCAGGGGTTGAATCACAAATTGAATCTTGTGTAAACACAAATAAATTGCTGGCTGAAAAATCAGGACTGGTGCCGAAACCGGTTTGGCTCAGTGGATAGACCGTCAGCCGCAGACTGAAGGGTCCTGGGTTCGATTCTGGTCAAGGGCATGTACCTTAGTTGCGGGCACATCCCCAGTAGGGGGTGTGCAGGAGGCAGCTGATCGATGTTTCTCTCTCATTGATGTTTCTATCTCTCTATCACTCTTCCTTCCTCTCTGTAAAAAAAAATCAATAAAAATATATTTTAAAAAATCAGCACTGGTTTACAACACTGAGGAGCAGTGGAACGCAGGGAATGTCAATACTGTCCTGACTAGGAAACAGGCGTGTCAAACAGAAGAGTAGAGGAAGTAAATGACCTTCACTACTGCACATTTTTATTTTTTCTTCATCTTTTACTTAAGAAACTATTTTTTTCTTTTTTCCTCACTTGATTTTACCTTTTTAAGTATTACATTTTTATTTTCAATCAGTATTATTACTACTACTATTGTACCTTTTTTTAAAAAAAGTGTCATTTTATTTTCTGTTTATTTTACTTTAGGATTAATGTTCTACATTCTATTTTCATCTTTCTTTTAGCATCATTTTACTCTATCTAAACTTTACCTTTATACCATCACTCTCTTCCTAACTTTTCCCCTTTTGTTGTCCAGTTTCTCTAACCCTATTCCTGCTTTAGATTTTCCCTATTCCTTCTTTTTACCTGGTTAAAATTTCACACTACTAATATATCTAATTTCCAATTCCCTGCTCCAAGTCCATAAACACCTCTCTTTTCTCTTTCTTCACTATCCAAAAAATTTTTTTCTCTCTGTCCTTTTATTGTTGTTTACTTTATTGTTAATTATTATTGTTGTTTACTTTATTGTATCCATTTTTTATGCTTGTTTGTGAGATTGTTTCACTTTTTCTTTTTGTTTGTTTTTTTTGTTTTGTTTTGTTTTTGTTTGTTGCTTCTGTTTTCCCTCACTTCACTTGATATTAGTTGTTGTTTGTAATTTGCATTCATCTCCAGGTACTTCTTGCTGGCATATGTTGGGATTAGTGGCTGTTTTATTGGAGTTTTCTCCCCATATATATACTTTTTCCCCTCATCTTCCTTATTCTATCTCTTTCCTCTCTTTTTTTTTCCTTTTCCCAATTTCATTTTTGCACTCCTTTCTTTTTTTTCTCTTCTTCTTTCTCTCCTATCCTCTAATTTGCCTTTGTCTGGTGGTCACCTTTATTTGGGGTTATTAATATCGTGAATACATTTGTGTTCAGTGCCTTGTGCATTGTGCCTTGTTGTGTTGTACTTTGTGCCTTTAAATCAATGCAAATGATAAAGAATTACATAACCAGACACATGGATAAGAGAGAACAAGGGGAGACAAAGAAACTGCCTGCATATGAATGAAAAGCAGATATCACCAGAAAAGGAAGTAAACAAAATGGATGCAAGCAACCTGTCAGAGGAAGAATCAAGAGAAATGATCACAGGTGGATGAAAAGAATGGAAGACAAATTCAACAATATGTGTAAGAACCAAGAGGAAATGAAGAAGAACCAAGAAGAAATGAAAAATGATATTGCTGCAGTAAATAACAATAGAAAGCATAAAGAGTAGACTAGAAGAAGAAGAGGAACACATCAGTGAGCTAGAAGACAAGGTAGGAAAAAATACCCAAGTACAGTAGCTTCTAGAAGTAAAATTAAAATGCAGGAGGAGAGCCTATGGCTGTGGTCAACAAACTGCAGCTCGCAAGCCACATGCAGCTCTGTGGCCCCTTGAGTATGGCTCTTCCACAAAATACCATGGGCTGGGACAGTCTATTTTGAAGAAGTGGAGTTTAGAAGTTTAAGTTTAAAAAATTTGGCTCTCAAAAGAAATTTCAATCATTGTACTGTTGATATGTGGCTCTATTGACTAATGACTTTGGCCTAAGGGAACTTTGGGACAACATGAAACAAAACAACATCCGCATAATAGGGGTGTCAGAAGGAGAGGAAACTGAGCAAGGAATAGAAAACCTATTTCAAGAAATAATAACAGAAAACTTCCCTGATATAGGGAAGAAAAAACCCACACAAATCCAAGAAGCTCACAGAGTCCAAGCAAAATGAACCCCAAAAGACCAACGCTGAGGAACAGTACAATTAAATTGGCAAACACCAACGACAAAGAAAGAATCTTAAAAGCGGCTGGAGAGAAACAGAAAGTTACCTACAAAGGATCCCTCATGAGACTAGCGACTGGTTTCTCAACAGAAACGCATCAGGCCAGAAGGGAATGGAATGGAATATACAAAGTCATGCAAAGGAAGGGTCTGAATCCAAGAATACTGTACCCAGCTAGGCTATCAATCAAAATTGAGGGTGAAATCAGCAACTTCACAGACAAAAAAGGACTAAGGGGATTTATTACCACCAAACCAGCAATGCAAGAAATGCTAAAGTGTCTGCTGTAAAAAAAAGAAATAGGAAGCGAAGGAGGAACACAGGGGTAAAGAATAAAAATGGCAACAAATAAGTACCTATCAATAATAACTTTAAACGTAAATGAATTAAATGCCCCAATCAAAAGACACAGAGTAATGGATCGGATAAGAAAACATGACCCATATATCTGATGTCTACAAGAAACCCACCTCAGAAAAAAAGATGCACACAGACTGAGGGTGAAGGGATAGAAAAGGGTTTTTCAGGCAAATAGAAATGAAAAAAAAAAAAAAGCAGGGGTAGCAATACTTATATCTAACAAATTAGATCTCAAAGTGAAGGACATAAAAAGAGATAAGGAAGGCCACTTCATAATACTCAAGGGAGCAATTCAACAAAAAGAAATAACTCTAGTAAACATATATGCACTCAATACAGGAGCACCCAAATACATAAAAAAAAAAAAACCTCCTGGAAAATATCAAGGGAGAGATTAACAGCAATACAATCATAGTAGGAGACTTTAATATCCCACTATCACCATTGGACAAATACTCGGAAAAAAAAAATCAGCAAAGAAACATCAATCCTAAATGAATCACTAGACCAGATGGAATTAATTGACATCTTCAGAACATTTCACCCCAAAGCCACAGAATATACATTCTTCTCAATTGTACATGGCTCATTTTCAAAGATAGACCATAGGTTGGGACATAGGCAAAGTCTCTTCAAATTCAAGAAGATAGAAATCATATCAGGCATCTTCTCAGACGACAGTGGCATAAAACTGGAAATCAACTACAATAAAAACAATCCAAAAAAATCAAACACCTGGAGACTAAATAGCATGCTATTAAACGATGACTGGGTTACCAGAGAGATCAAAGAAGAAATAAAAAGCATCATGGCAACAAACGACAATGAAAACACAACAATCCAAAATCTATGGGACACAGCGAAAGCAGTCTTGAGAGGGAATTTCATAGCTCTACAAGCCTACTGTAAAAAACAAGAAACAATGGTAATAAATTACCTAACCCTACAACTCAAAGAGTTAGAAAGAGAGCAACAAGAAAAGCCCAGTGTAAGCAGAAGGAAGGAAATAATAAAGATCAGAGTGGAGATAAGTGACATAGAGACAAAAAAAAAAAAAATAGAAAAGATCAACAAAACCAAGAGGACAAACAAGATTGATGAACCTTTAGCCAGGCTCACCAAGAAGCAAAGAGATAGGACCCAAATAAACAAAATCAGAAATGAAAGAGGAGGGAGAAATAACAACAGACCCCACCAAAATACAAAAGATTGTTGAAAAATACTATGAACAACTCTATTCCAACAAACTGGACAACCTGGAGGAAATGGACATATTCCTAGAAAAATACAAACTTCCAAAACTCAATAAGGAAGAATCTAAACATCTCAACAGGCCAATGACTATGTAAGAACTTGAAGCAGTCATCAAAAAGCTTCCAGCAAACAAATGCCCAGGGCCAGACAGCTTCACAGGGGAGATTTACCAAACATTCAAAGAAGAACTAAAACCTATCCTCCTGAGACTATTCCAAAATATTCAAGAGGAAGGAACACTTCCAAGCTCCTTCTATGAAGCCAGCTTCACCCTAATACCAAAACCAGATAAAGACAACACAATGAAAGAGAATTACAGGTCAATATCCTTCATGAACATAGATGCCAAAATCCTCAACAAAATTCTAACATATCGGATCCAGAAGTACATCAGAAAGATCATATACCATGACCAACTAGGAATTATCCCAGGGATGCGAGGATGGTACAATATCCACAAATCAATAAATGTGATACATCACATAAACAAATTGAGAGATAAAAATCACATAATCATATCAATTGATGCAGAAATTGATGGTAGGCACGTGGCTTCACCTGGGCTGCAGCCTCAAGTGCTGGCTGCCCGGACCGTGGAATAACTGGCTTCTCCGTCCATCTGCCCACCATCCCCTGCGGCTGCAGCCAGCCTGGGCACCTATGGCTGACCAGAGGGAGGGAAGCCAGATCCCAGGTGCCTCTGGTCGGTTGGAAGAGGGAATCCTGGGTTCCAGATGTGGGGCCAAGGCAGAGATGGTTAGGGGCAATCAAGCCAGCAGGTGAGCAGTTAGGGACAATCAGGCTGGCAGGCAGAAGTTAGGGGCAATCAGTCAGGCAGGCGAGCAGTTAGGAGCCAGCAGTTCTGGATTGTGAGAGGGATGCTGGTTATCCCCTGAGGGGTCCCAGATTGGATACCCTTCCTCACTCCCTCCCCGCCCCGTGCACAAATTTCGTGCACCAAGCCACTGGTATTATATAATTAAAATCTTAACAAGCTCAGAGTTAAATGGTTTGAATATGCTAAAAATGATTTGTAACATCCATCCTCATCTCCTAAAAAATTAATAATGATGCATCTTGCCAAACCTTTGCACTTATACCTGTAGATACAATAACGAAGGAAAATACAGTGAAGGAAGAAGAAACCCAAAGAACTTTGCTCTAAGCTAGCTGCATGTTACTATTAAAAAAATTACTGTTTGTGGCCATGACAAACATGGATAAATGCTCAACTGACACTCTTTTTCTCTCTCTCTCTCTCCCTCCTCACACCTTCTTTCTGTTGGACCCTACTGTTTCTAAGATACCTTCTTAGACTTAGTTTGACTCTGCTGCACAACTGGGTGTCTCTGACACTAACTGAGGTTGCCTGGCAACATGACCTGGAGAGAGCTCACCACCATGTGTGGAGGCTCTATTTTTTGGTTCACAGGTGGGAGACTTGGGCAGAATTTCATGAGATTTCCACATTGCAATTGTTTCATTTCAGTGAGTGTGTGAGGAAGTTTATCACTTGCAATATTATTATTACACATCATTGCACTATTGTTTAGATGCTTTTTTGTATAATTATTAATACCTTCAGAAATTTTTTAAATATTGGAATTGCCATTCAAAATACTTCATACCTTTAAGAGGCTCATTAATATAAATCCAAAGTAAAAATATATTGAAAACCAAAAGGTTATTGATGGGGAAGAGATGCAGGTGGAACTTCTTGGGATTTGGAAGTGTTTTATTGGTTGATTTGAGTAATAGTAACACAAGTATATAACTATGTAAATATCCGTCAGTCTGTGTACCTATTATTAGTACACCTTTCACACTTTAACTTAAATATGGCATACTTCAAGAGTTTCAAAGCTGGTAACAAGATGAGTAAATGTATCTATACTAATAAAAGGGTAATATGCTAATTATACCAATAGACTGGACGTCCTTCAGACAAAGCTGCAGCGGCTGCGAGGGCCGAGGAGGGCAGGCAGCCGCAGCGGCTAGCAGTGTGATGGGGGCAGCATCTTCCTCTGATCAGCCTGGTCACCTCCCACAGAGGGAGCGGGCCTAAGCCATTTGTAGGACATCCCCTGAGGGCTCTCGGACTGTGAGAGGGGGCAGGCTGGCGGAGGGATCCCCTTCCAGTGCACAAATTTTGTGCACTGGGCCTCTAGTATAGACATAAAGAAACAGAGGGTAGATGTCAGATTGGGGACAAAATTAATCTCTAGGCTTTTATCACAGAACAGAGTATCTTCTCTCAGACTGAGCACTGCTGTTGCATCTAATTAGTTTAACAACAGGAACTATCTTGCCATATGTCAACCATGCTTTTACTATTAACATGCTATTTACAGAAAAGGAGCCTTAACTGTCAACTCAAATGGGCAGACTGAAGAGAGCAGGCAGCACTAACAGTCACACCCTGCAAATGATTTGCTGTTTCAGCCTCACTGGATCACAAACGGAATGCCTGGAAGATCACATCTGGAAATTTACCTCAAGGAAACGCTTCACATACAAAGTTGGAGACATGCCTGCTGATCTGGCCTCTGTGGAGTGCACTAAATAACCCCCTCCTCGCCATGGTTTCCCATGTCAGATGCATAGGTTGGACAAATCTAACCTAAACTTTAAAACAGAGATCCTTAAAAGCTTGATTTCATTTCATTATATTTGTAAAATGTCATCATACAATCTCCATACCAGAGACCAAGGGCATTTACTGTGCTTTACTCACAGAACCTTCCAAAGAGCTTAGAATTGAACTTGTCTTGTTTTTTAAAGTACTTTTACATTGTTCTTATTTCATTTGATCCTCATCATGGCTTTGATATACTTCCCACTTTATAAATTCTCAAGCTCAGAGAATTTGAATGACTTGTTCAAAGTGACACACTCTGTCTAAGCCACCCATCTTCACAACCAGTTTGAAGCCAGTTTTCTAACATACAATACCATGTTGTTCAATTAATATCTATTGTTTTGTTTCAGAACTAGCAAAACTTCTCAACAAAGCCAGTTCCTATAAAAATTCAACTGTGATTTTCATAAGTAAGTGTCACCTTATTTGCTGGTGTTTAGGATTAGAGGAAATGATATGCACAGGAGAATCTGTCTAAGGCAAATAAAAATGCACAGAATCATGTTGCTTTAAAGCTATCAAATAGGTGGCAAAGCTATCGAAATAGCTGACAAAACAGGTCCAGAGGGTTATAGTGACTTTCACATGTTTCATACCTTCTAATGGCAGAATTCAAATGAAATTCATTCTATCTACTTCTTGCTTTGACATTATATAAGTGCTACTATATAAACCTAAATATTGTGCAATATTTCAGTATAGTTGAAAATACTAAAATAATATACTTAAAGGGCAGAAATTGAGATTCAGTTCCATCTAAAAGATAAAGCTTTACCCAAGAGAATCAAGGTAAATTGTCTTTCTAGCCTATCAATCAGTACTAGACATGAATAGACTCTGTCCCCTCAAATAACTCAAATTTTGTTAATATAAGGGGGGTAAAATAAAAGAAACCACCAAATGTACCTTTCCTCTGGGATAGACCTTCTGCATATATTATAATATTCAACCCTCACTGAAATACTTCTAGATAGTTATTACTATGCCCTTTCACAGCTGAGAAAGTAGACACAGTTAGGATAAGACCTTGCTCAAGGTCACAACACTAGTAATCTACAGAGCTGAGATCAGAACACAGCTCTGTTTAATAATAGAACCTGTCTATTTTAACTCGTACCATCTTGCCTCAGAGATCAAATTACTTCATCCTCATCCTCACAAGAACATATTCAGAGCAGTTGTGTGTGCTGCCAAAACACTACATGTAACAGCTTTCTTTGCAACAAAACGTAATGGTTAGGTAGAAAATATTGGGTGAGGTTTACAGGCAACGAGGGGAATAAATTAGCTGGTAGCATGCCCCTTTGTCACTGTATTTTTTTCTTCATTTTTGTTGCATAGAACCAAATATGATGCCTAGGCTCCAGTAGTCACTTAAGCCATTGGGAAAACCTTGAGGAAGAAATCTTATAGCTAAGCTGGTGGAAAAACTACATGAGGTGACTAGATTCTCTAATAACAATGGTACTCCAATTCCACTGAGTTGCAATTCCTCACAAAACTATAATAGCAACAACTCATATTTGTGTAAAAAGGTTATTAAAAGAAGCTCTGGTAAATGCGTACTAGGTCATTTAAGGAGAAAAAAAGAACTCATCTTGCTTTAGTAAGATAAAAACAGGTAAAATTTTAAAAAACCAACTATAGTTAAAATATATATGAAAAAAATTGCAGTTTTTCTTCCATTTAGATAGTAGAAAACCACAACAGAATATTGCTCTTATCCTAACCATGAGAAAAGGACAGATAATCTGCAAAATAACTTTTTTTTAATATATTTCATTGATTTTTTACAGAGAGGAAGAGAGAGGGGCAGGGAATTAGAAACATCAATGAGAGAGAGACATCGATCAGCTGCCTCCTACACACCCCACACTGGGGATGTGCCCACAACCCAGGAATTGAACCCAGGTCCCTTCAGTCCGCAGGCCGACGCTCTATCCACTGAGCCAAACCGGCTAGGGCCTACAAAATAACTTTTGTTGAGCCTATAGAGAGCTGGGGTTGCAAGGCCAAGAGATTAATTAACTAAACTTCAAAAGGTAACAGCCACATTGAGGAGAGACAGGACATGAACCACTTATTTCACTTTTGCCAGAAACATGAGAAAAATAGGTGCACATTATAAAACTGGGTGAGAAGAAAACAGGTAAAATTTAAAAAAAAACAAAAAAACGAAACAAAACTTCAAGGCCAGAATGAACACTATATACACCTTGTGATCCCCCAGACACAATGAGACATGCACTCATTCATAAGCTCTTTTTTTCATCTACTGGCCACTCAGAAGAAAGACTGAAGCCAGGACAGAACACCAAAGAGAGCACTTCAGTGTGCAAAGGCACAACATTCTATCTGACTCCCCAGACTCTCTCTAACACAAAGGAAAATTTTGTCTTTTAGAACCCAAAAAACCTCATACTCCCAGCGCCCTGGAAAAGATCCATAGTTTCTGTGAAAGAGGTAGAAGCAAAAGTTATCTGGCCCTGCTGGAGGGGCAGGTAACTCTCCTGAGCCCAGAATGTGACACTAATACAAAGCAGACATCACTAGGAGAAGAACAGGACACTCCCACCAAAGAACCCTGTGGAGTCAAGGAGGCATTTTGGCTGGTCGCCATAGGAAGGAGTAGGCATGGTTAAAGAGCCACACGCCTAAAGCCCAGGTGCACAGCACAGGACTGGAGCCAAGGAACCTAGAGTCCTCTTACCCCAGTGGTCGGCAAACTGCAGCTCGTGAGCCACATGTGGTTTGCCTCTCTGTTAATGAGTTTGCCGACCACTGCCTTAGGGAAAAAGACTTAAAAAACTTATTTCAATACTTATTTCAATAATGTACTAATGTCTTTAACCTGAAGTCAAAACTTCTGGGTAAGGGTAATACCCCAACAGGAACACTGCACCAAATAATAAGCAACAGCAACTCTGCCATTGGGGGAAATACAACAGTGTGACAGGAGGCTTCCTCTGTTGTGCAAGTGTGTGGAAAATGCTAAACGGGGAGGGTAGAGAATAAACACAGAGAATCCTCTGACATTCCAGGTCCCACCCGAAACACAAGGAAGTAACACCTCTGCTGCTGGAATTTGAAATCTGAAAAAAAAAAAAAAAATCAATCCATTTAAATAATGAAATTAACAAAGTAAAAAAGAAAGAAAAACTAGTGTATAATCTCAGCAGACACAGAAGAAGCTCCTGATAACATTTAAATACAAATTATGATGAAAAATCCCAGCAAAATCAAAAATAAAAATAAATTTCTAAGTCTATTATATGTTATTGCCAAATACAATTACAGTAAAATCATTCTTAATGGGAAAATGGTGAAAGTATTCCCTTCGATTTGAAAATAAGAATTTCCACTCTTCCCACTTTCATTCAACATTGTGCTGGAATTCTAGCCAATTGAATAAGACATGAAAAAGAAATAAAAGTATAAAGTTTGAAAAATACTAAATAAAATTATCTTTGATCATAGACAACATAGTTTTTTATGTAAAACACCCAAAAGAATCTACTAAGACAATATTGCAATTAATGATTTTACAATCTGTTTTATGCAAGGTCAATATAAAAAATTACATTTAAACTGCATAAAACTTGTAGGGACAAATCAACCACAATGTACAAGACCTCTATGCAGAAAACCATAAAATATGATTGAGAGAAATTAAAAACACCTAAATATATGAATATACACGGCATTGACATATAAATTAAGACTCAATATTGTAATTATGCAATACTTTACTGAACAATAAACTGAATTCAATCTCAACTGAAACCACAACTTTTTTGTAAAACCTGACAAAGTAATTCTAAAATTCATATAAAATAAGGCAAAGTCAAAATGCCTTAAATAAAAACATGGTGGCAGAACTTTTTTTCATGATATCACGAATAATAAAAAAGCAACCATAACTAAAATGTGTTACAAGTAGTAAGAATAGACTAATAGATGAATTAAAAAGAATAGTTGGTCCCCAAAATACAGACATATATTGACATTTGGTTTATTATAAAAATGGCATTTAAAAACAGTAGTTTCCGGACAATTTTGTAACAACTGGATATCCATTAGCAAGGAAAATAGAACTTGACTTCTACCTTAAACTATTCACATAAATCAATTGTTAGTGGAATTACCTAAATGTAAAGTGGCAGAAAAATAATTAAAATTAAAATTAGAAACTCTTCTTATCAGAAACTACATTAAGAAACTGAAGAAGCAAGGCATAGGGGGTAAAAGGTATTTGCAACACTTAATTGAAAGGGGTTCTTAATCCAAATATAACTAACATCTGCATATTAACAATTTAAAAATCAACACAATAGAAAAATAGCCAAGACAAACAGGAAACTTACAGACAATAACATCCATATGGCAATTAAACCACATTAATTCATGAGTGAAATGTAAACTATACTTTCATGAGAATTAATAAAATTAAAAGGACTGATTATTTCAAGTACTGGTAAGGATGAAACAATGGGAACTCTCATACACTACCAATTGGAGTTGATATAACTACTTTGGAAAACTGGCATTATCTACTAAAAATTGAAGAGTTACATAGAACATAACTGAGCAATTTCATTGTTAAACATATAACAGAAATGCATGTACAGGAGCAGCAAGAAACATTTAAGAGAATGTTTATAGCAGCATTAGTTATAATTGCCCAGAATCAGAAACAGCCTAAGTGTCTTTCAACAACACAATGAATAAAACTCTAGTATCCTCAGTATAGAATAAAAGGGCAATATGCAAATCGACTGAACGGTGTAATGACCAGTCACTATGATGTGCACTGACCACCAGGCGACAGACACTCAATGCAGGAGCTGCCCCCAGCTCGCAGGCCCCGATCACCGATCTGGGCCTACCAGCTATCCTCTCAGTCCCTTCCCCCGGGCTGCAGACTCTGATAGCCCAATGACAAACAGGGAACCAGGGGTGGGGAGAGGGGCTGGCTGCCGGCAGCTGGGGAAGATGGCCCTGATCGCAGGCCAGGCCTAGGGATGGTACCTGTGCTGGATTTTGTGCACCAGGCCTCAAGTTTTATATAATGGAATACTACATAGCAATTAAAATTAATAAACTGCACAAACACATTAATGAAACTTAGAATATATGTTCAGGGTAGAAAACCAGACACAAAGGAAAGCACATTATAGGATTATTATGTACATAAGTTCAAAAATAAAGCTAAAACAAAATTTTGTATTTAGGGATGCATGATAACATGATAAAACTAAAAAAAAAGCAAGGAAGTGCTTACTAGAAAAGTCACAAAGGTGTTATCTGGTAGGGAAATGATGGAAGAGGAGTAATGTTTGGGAGGCAGAAAAAGCAGGTTTTCTGGAATGCAGCAAGTATTCTATTCCTTGATTTCTTTGCTTGTAAAAATCATTGTTTTGTGCCTTGAATACGTAAAAATTCACAATAAAAAGGCTTAAAAGGCAAAAATTCTGTAATTAAATATTATGATAGATGAGATAAAGTACAATGAACATAACTAACATCTATTGAGAATTTACTGTGTTTCAGAAGCCACTTTAAGTGCTTTATCTCATTTAACCTTTACAATGTTCAGGAAGCTTAGTGCTGCTATTATAATTTTTCAAAGATAAGAGACTGAGGCACAGAGAGCTTACATAATTTTCATAAAGTCACACAACTAAGTGGCCTCATCTGGGATCTGGACCATGCCTTAGTATACTTCTGGAGCCCACACTCTTGAGCTGCACATTATGTTGCTTTCTCCAATGCAGAAAAAGACAAATATTCTTTATGCTGTGTGCTGGTATTTTCCCCTTGTCAATGTTATTGTTTAGCATGATAGGTAAACTAAGTCTAAAATAATTGGTCTTTCATGGACCCAAGATAGTAAATCTTTAATTTAGCACTCTAAACTTCTTTTGTTTTAAACTCTACTAAGGAAAGAAGACAAATCATATTAAGATGACATATTTACTAGTCTAATTTACAGTTGAGCAATATCATAAATTACTCTGCTCCTGTTCCCAAGCATTGAAGTGAAGGTATACAAGTCATTCATCACTAACCATAAGGGGTATTTCTTCCTAAAGGTCAAATTTTTCTCCCCACCCAAAGACTTAACTTAAAGAAGGGATACACTCTTGGGGGGGGGGGGGGGCACGGGGAACCTGTTTCTCTGTCTATTGGTAAGATCATTTTCTGGTTCAATCAAGTTGGAAATCTGTTATTATTATTATTATTTTTAGAAAAATGGTGTACAGTGGTTAACTGCAGCGATACAGAGCTTGGCTGACTGGATTAAAGTATCAACCCTTCCATTTCCCAGTTATTTGACCTAGGACAATCTACTTAGCTAAAGGCTGCCTCAGTTTCCTCTTGTGCAAATGTAGGTAACATTAGCATCTACCTCTCAGAATTGTTTAAAAGTTAAATTAAATAATAAATATAATTTAAAATAGAATTTAGTACATAGTAAATGCCACTCAAGTGTTAATTATTATTAGTATTCCTAAACCCTATTTTTTCTAATTCTCACCTGCATCTATTGCTTCCTCTCCATTCCCACTGCTATGACCCCATGTCTTACCTCATCCATTCATTACTATATTGCTCATTTTTCTTAAAATTATTTTTCTGTTTATAAGTCTTCCAGCTGGAATCCATCATGAAAACAACTTCTGTCTAGTAGTCAAAGAAGAAACTTTTTGTTCACACTATTGGCCTTTGCAAAATACTCTTTGGTTTTTTTTAACTGCCTACCAATTAAATTTAAATTCAAATTTCATATTCTGATTATCAGTATTTCATACAACCTAGCTCCAGTCTTATTTTCCAGTGTTACCTGGTTTTAGTCCAACATAAGAAACTCATTTTGTTACCAAGCTAACTAATTTACCCTTCATGGAATGTAAAGTATGGCTCTTTACCTCTGAACCTGGGGATGCCATTTCCTTGACTTCTCTGTTCACATTTCCACCTGCATCAAGATCTCGTGCAAATGCAACCTCCATGATGAAATCTTGAACCAATGGGATTGAGAATTACATAACCTTTCTTAAATCTCCTCTAATGCTTTATTTTTCACCTATATTAAACCTTTTCAAATTATTTGTAATATCTTTATTAATTTGACTCTTTAGACTACTCACATAATACCATCCTATCTAATAAAAGAGTAATATGCAAATTGACCATATCTCCACTACCCCACAAGCCATGCCCACCAGTCAATCAGGAGCAAATATGCAAATTAACCCAACCAAGATGGCTGTGGCCACGGAGCTAGCAGGAGGCTTGGGTTTCCCTGGTAATGGAGGAAGACAAGCTTTCCACACACCCTTTCAGCCTAGGCCTCCACTCAAGGCTACAAAGTTTCAATTATAGAAGATAAATAAATCCCAGATACCAGGGCCTCCACTTGGGTCGCTGGAGGGTGTGGTCAGCCTGCAAAGCACCACAGGCCTCTCGCCCAGGCTGACCCATGCCCCAAGGGAACTCCCACCCTGATCCGGGACACCCTTCAGGGCAAACCAGTTGGTCCCCACTCATGCACCAGGCCTCTATCTTATCATAATATGCAAATTGACCATCACTCCAACACACAAGATAGCTGCCCCCATGAGGTCAAAGATGACTGCCCCCATGTGGACACAAGATGGCCTCCACAAAATGGCCATCAGGGGAGGGAACAGTCCTGCAAGGGAGGGCAGTTGGGCGCGATCAAGCATGCAGGGGAGGGCAGTTAGGGGTGACCAGGCCAGCAGAGGAGGGAAGTTGGGGGCAACCGGGCCTGCATAGAAGGGCAGTTGTGGGGGACCCAGGCCTGCAGGGGAGGGCAGTTAAGGGTGACCAAGCCTCAGGGGAGGGCAGTTAGGGGCAAACAGGCTGGCAGGGGAGCAGTTAGGCATCAATCAGGCTGGCAGGGGAGTGGTTAGGGGGCGATCAGGCTGGCAGGCAGAAGCGGTTAGGGGCAATCAGGAAGGCAGGCAAGCGAGCAGTTGGGAGCCAGGAGTCCTGGATTGTGAGAGGGATGTCTGACTGCCCGTTTAGGCCAGATCATACTGGGATCCGGCCTAAACGGGCAGTCGGACATCCCTAGAGGGGTCCCAGATTGGAGAGGGTGCAGGCTGGGCTGAGGGACATCCTCCCACACACCCCCCCCCCCGTGCACAAATTTCGTGCACTGGGCCTCTAGTAATATAATAATACATCATTCACCTTATTTATGCTTGGGCGTATTTTATTTCCTCAAATTGAAGTAGAATTTTCTTGAGAGTCAGTTTTGTCTTTCCCTTCCACTTGTTCTCATACTTATTAACAAGGTGCCTCTCTTATTATAGGAGCATGCAATAAATATTTATTGAATTAAATGAAATAGAATTACTAAATGTAACCACCAGCTTTGTCTTTCAGAGACCAAATCTTGAAATGGAAAGCAAAAGGATTCTGGAAGTCTTTTAGTCTTAAAATAAAGAGCAGTTAGTGTGAGAATGCAAAAGACTTGACCCCTTCATTTTTAGAGCAAAAATATTTTACAGTAAGTGTGAAAATATCCCTCAGGTAAAATGTTGCTGATGCTTTGTTTCAAGCAGTGGTGGGTAAAGAGACTGGGATCAATGGATGACTGAACTGGAAGAAAATGAAGATCACCACAGACTTGCAAAGGAAAAGCAGCAGTGTGGACAAAGTGTGTTTTGGATGTCCCTGAACGCTGATACACCTGAGGATGGAAAATAGGGACAGGAAGGAATCCGTCTAGGTGAACTCTACATTCCAAACTTCTCTGTAATACATAAAGTGGCTGACGGACTGCAAGAAAAGGGTGTGGTCAGTCACTAAAAATTCTGAAAAGTAAGAGTAATAAAAGCATAAGATATGGTCCCAAACCTTGGGGAAGGAGCTTTTTTATTTTTTAAATTTTCTTTACTCAAACAGAATTTTTCAAGGCAATTAGGCTCCTATCAACACTTAATATAAGGCAATCATCATATTGAAAATAAATCATAATCTATTTATTTATTAAATAATTCATATGCCTGATCTGAGGTTTAGGAGCAGTGTTTTATGCAAATAAAAGGAAGTCAGATCAGCCACAAAAATTTAATATTTAACAGCCAGGTGAAGAGGATAAGAAAAGAAGGGTTAGCCCTGGTTGGTGAGGCTCAGTTGGTTGACCATTGTCCCATGCACCAAAACGTCTAAGGCTCTATCTATCCCAGGAGGCACTTGCAGGAGGCGGCCGATCAATGTTTCCCTCCCACATAGATGTTTATCTCTCCCTCTCCCTTCCTTTCTCTCTAAAAAGTCAATAAAAACATATTTTTAATTTAAAAAAAAGAAAAGAAGCTTTAGAATTAGATAGATCTCAAGCTTCATTTCCATGAATGATAGATTTAAACTTTCTAGGCTACATTTTCCTCCTATGAAAAATGGAGATAATAATACTAGTATACCTACTTCATGGTATTATTGCTTAGATGAAATGAGATTTTGAATATAAAATATATGCTACACTTATGCCGCAATTAAATGCTTAATATAAAATTATTATAAAATGCTTAATAAAATTATTTTCTTCTCCACATTCCTCAATTTCCGTAAATCTATAATAATAAAAGGGTAATATGCTAATTAGACTGGAAGACCTGGACAAGCCATAGTGGTGGGGGCTGAGTGGCGGTAGGCACCAAGCCCCTTGCACAAATTTCGTGCATTGTGCCTCTAGTTGTTTCATAAAACGCTGTGTGAAATCATTCCCCCAAATTATTTGACAATCATTTCATTATTTTCTTTACTTTGTATTTATGTTTGTCTTGTCTTCTTCTTTAAAAAAAAAAAAAACATTTTGGATTCCCTAAGCACCTAACAACTGCCCCTGTTTTTCCTAAAAAGTATATAAACACTTTCAACCTAGGCATATGGTCAACACCCAGTAAGATAAATATGTATGCTAATTTTATACACTGTTTACAGGGTGGGGCAAAGTAAGTTTACAGCTGTGAGTACTCAAAATATAGTTTATTCTTGTCTTATTATTTATTAATCATTGCATTTATTTCCATACAAACATCTGTAAACCCACTTTTGCCCCACCCTATATATACCTGATGTTTGACAAAATGGTGTGTTTCATTAGTAATGATTGAAAGAAGTAAAGATGTCTACTAAAAAGCACCTTGCACTGTTTATAAAAAAGACTGAAGTTTACTTTCTATTTGAGCATGTCAATCAGCAGTGGTCACTGAATACCTTTGCTGTGTACTTTATATGACATGATTCTGAAGCTATGATGCTTATTAACAAACACAGTTGAATTAATATACCTAAAAATATCAATTCCAACATAATAACCACTAACATTTATTGAGCATTTACTCTATACCTGGAACTGTGCTATATTTTACATGCATTATCTCACTTGCCACAAATGAGGTAGTTCCCAATCTTATATCCATTTTTTTAAAAAAATTAAGTAATTTATTCAAAGGCACATAGCTCATAAGTAATAAATCCAGGATTTAAAGCCAGGTGGTCTGATTCCAGAAATCTTAATCCACTGTACTATGCTGTCTTTTTTTAAAGTAGTTGTATTTGGAGACAACGAGTAAGCATAATGCTGCCAGCATTGATTCTACCTTTTTTGAGAATAATATTTTAAAATTCTCCTCCAGATAATCCCACTTCATCAAACAAGAAATTTGAGCAAATGGTGGCCAAGAATTATTTTATGTTCCATTCCAGCTCTAAAATAATAAAATGGTAGCATTTAATTGTGTACTTGTATTTACTGAATGAAAGAAGACTCCTGAAGAACTTTAAAACTCTAATTCTAAAGACTTTTTATCCTACATAATAAAAGCCTAATATGCTAAGTGTCTGGTCGTCCATTCAACCAATCAAAGAGTAATATACTAATGATATTCTAAGGCCACTCAACCACTCGCTATGCTGTGCAAATAAAAGGAAGTCAGATCAGCCACAAAAATTCAATATTTAACAGCCAGGTTAAGAGGATAAGAAAAGAAGGACCACCAAGAGGCAGACTGTTGACCGGTTGACCAGTCGCTATGATGTGCACTGACCACCAGGGGGCAGATGCTCCAACCAGTAGGTTAGCTTGCTGCTGGGGTCTGGCCAATCGGGACTGAGTGAGATGGTTCCCTCCCCAGCTGGCCAACTTCCCACACCCCTCCCCTGCCCCAATCGTGCACCAGTGGGGTCCCTCATCCTGGCCTGCGCCCTCTTGCAATCCTGGCTGAGGGACCCCCGACCCTCAAGTACACAAATATCATGCACCGGGCCTCTAGTAAAAGAGTAATTTAGGCGAACTATATAATCTTTCTTTAAGGAAGTTACATTTCACTTATTTCCTACTAGTTCAAAGCAATTCAAGTAAGGATTGGAAAGCATAATTTGAAAGTAATGTCATGATAGATAAACAGAAAGAAAAAAAAACCTGCAACATTATCAGTATAATGCTTAAGCAATATAAAAACCCCAAAAAATAATCAGGATATGTTTGTACTCTTAAAAACATCCAGGCTCTTAAATAAAAGTTATTTAACTTTTTCTGCTACTGCTGAAGGCATATTTTTTGAAAAGTCTTAAATTCAATGCCCAGATTCAACACTTTGAATAGATATTGAGCAAGGCATTAAAACTTCTTGAGTCTCAGTTTTCTTATTTAAAAAATAGAAAAAAAAATAATAAAATATTTGGGTAAGAATTAAAGGTGCAACATGTAAATTGCCTGATATGGAGCAAATTGGAATACTAGCAAATCCTAATACTCAGCAAATCTTAATACTTAATTCAATACTACTTTTTAAAACTTCCTTATTAATACTGGCTAAAATAACACAAAATAACACTAATTTTTTCTTCACTCTTTTCAATGTACAATTCAGAGGAAAGCAATCTTAAATATGTGTAAAACATTATTGTGTGCATTATGTACATAGAACAATGGTAAAATTCAGCCATTAGAAATCTTAAAGTTATACAACTTAATTCCAACTAGCCAACAGCTCAAGTTTTTATCTTTTATATAGTTTTTCTCAATATTCACAAATATCAAGAACTGTAAATAGAAATGTGTTCTTTTATGACAGTCTGCCAAATTCATTCAGCATGACTGCAATATAGTGAAAAAATAGAAATACATATTACTTACTGTATGTGGCGCTTGGCAATTTCAAAATGATTTGCAAACAGTCATCCTCAAAATACTCCTACAAAATGAATCTGTGAAAAGAAAAACAAAAGAGTAAGCAACTTGCCAAGGACATAGAAATACCAATCCAGACCAACACACACGAGACACTACATGCTTAACATACTGAAATAAAATTTTGTGAAATATAGATTATACCTCTTACAAAACATAATGGGCTGATGAATAGAAATATTCCCAACTGTTCTAAACACCAGTCAAGGAGGACACTCTTAGGTAAGAGTCAAGAGTTTGCACACAGACTTCAGAATCATATATAAGAAGCACAATTCCCGCAGAACAACATAAAGCAATTCAAAATCATGAGATGTCTGTAGGTAAATGTAATTTGAGATTTGAGGTGGTTATTAAAATAATTCAAGTTTTTAAAATGCATCTTTGTCTAACATATTAAGATCTCTGATGGAGAGGTTTGCTTGATTTACCCAGAGAATTGCACCAATTCACTTTGTAATTGCATGTCAATTTTAATTGAAGACCACACACTGAGAAAAATGTAGGAATGCCACTTGCATGCCTTACAAAAGTACATAAACATCCATTATTTTTTTAAAGAAAGTCAATGTAATTATAAGGAGAAAGTTATTTAATAAAATTTTATTAATTAATTTGTGTGTTTTTTTAAAGGAGGGATGTTGGGAAGAGCACATTAATTTCAAATCTCACTATATTTCACCATAAATAGGATTTTATGTTGTAGGGTATACTGTTCTATAAAAGAATAGTTCAAAAGAAACAAAATAATATACAACCTAATAATATTTAAAATAACCCATTAAGATACGACGTGTTTTTTCGGATAGATCAAACACACTATGGACAAAACAAATAAAATTCTTCTAAGCAGCAAGCACCTTTACAGTAACATTAGTTCTCAGCAACCAACAGAATTTCTGCCCAGAGAGATCTGCTTCTTTACAGTACTAAGTAGAAACACCAGTTTATCACTACAGATGGTGTGCTTTTGTGTTCACTAAAACCAGATGTAATCAGCTCACCAAACAGAATACACATTGAGTTGGATGTCTAATTTATCTTCCTGGAGTATGTAAAAAGCACAGGATGGCAAAGAATGAATGATTTGCCCTGACTGGTTTGGCTCAGTGGATAGAGCATCAGTCTGCGGACTCAAGGGTCCCAGGTTTGATTCCAGTCAAGGGCATGTACCTTGGTTGCGGGCACAACCCCAGTAGGAGGTGTGCAGGAGGCAGCTGATCGATGTTTCTAACTATCCCTCTCTCTTCCTCTCTGTAAAACATCAATAAAATATATTTAAAAAAAAGAATGAATGATTTTACTATTGATTCACACAAAGCCTCTCAAACAAGAGAAAATTATAGACATAATTAGCAAATTTATATTTAAATGTCAAAGATAAATCAAGAGTCCAGCTAGTGTGGCTGAGTTAGTTGATCATCAGTCCATACACCAAGAGCTTTCTGGTTCAATTCCTGGACAGAGCACATGCCTGGGTTGTGAGCTCAATCCCAGTAGGGGGCATGCAGGAGACAGCCAATAGATGGTTCTCACTGATGTTTCTATTTCTCTTTCCCTCTCCCTTCCTCTCTCTATAAAATCAATAAAAACATATTTTCAAAGGAAGTAAATCAAGAAATTCATAAGAAACTATGTCTTTTTAAATTTTCATTTTTGAAGTTTAAAATTAAAGCTTAATAAAAAAGCAAATTCATCTCCTATCTAATAAAAAGGGAATGTGCTAATTGACTGTCACACCCTCACAAAGATGGAAGCGCCCACAGCCACAAGATGGAAGTTCCCAGTCCCCTCAGCCCCGCTGGGGTGCCTGCCTCTGAAGTCCCCCAGTACCCTCAGCCTTCCAGCCACCCAGGGCCAGCCTGAGGCTCAGGTAACCAGGGCCGGCCGAGGCTTGCGCTGCTGGCAGTGGCAGCAGTAGAGATGTGATGGGGGCATTGCCTTCCCCTGATTGCTGGATCGCCTCCCACCCCTGAGGGCTCCTGGAATGTGAGAGGGGGCAGACTGGGCTGAGGGACCGTACCTCCAGTGCATGAATTTTCATGCACCGGGCCTCTAGTTCATATATAATTTCAATAGACTTATAAAGCAACTATTAGCAGATCTGTATGTTTCTTTATACTTTAGCATATTCATTCTTGTAGGCAAGAGAACTAAAGTTAACACTACTTAGGTGACTTCCCCAATTTGACACACCGGGTAAGAGGTGATCCTAGGTGCAGAATCAGTTTTTCTGACTCAATTACTTCTCATTACAACACCTCTTAGTCCTCCATTGCATGCAGAGTAGAGGTTGCAAAGTGGAAGTAATAACCAAATCTGGCTTATTGACATGGTTTGTTTATTCCACATCATGGATTCAAAAGTATTTTTAAAATATTCAAAAGTGGAATATTTTTCATAAGAATCCTCATTTTTAGCTTTTTGAAAGAGCAAAGATTTTGTTAGGCTGAGCCTCCAGAGAGCATAGAAATGGTTGTCTCTATTGGATGAGACATACTTTCTGCCCTCAGCTATTTCCTACTTTTGCAAGCTGTCTTCCATTCTTCCATTTTCAAACATCAGTGTTTTGTTCCTGATAGCTGCATACCAACTACAATCGGACCTCTTTACTATGAAACTGGAGGAAGGATTATCCTCAATTAGGCTCAAAAGCTCATTTCATTAGTTGAAGCAACTGCTTAAAACTACATTTCACTGGTTTTTATACTCAGGTGCTATTGATTAGTTAGTTACCTTATTTTAATCTATATACATTTTTTAAATTTCATGGGTTTGAATGACCATTTGTCTAAATATACATTTGATCATTTTTAAAGCTAACAGAGAAATTTACAAACACAATTGATTGGTACAAATCAAGGAAATTATCTCCAGTAATGATTTTACCATGCACACATCTTTCAGAGACTTCCAAGATAGACAAATATGCCATTTGATAAAAAATAATACAGAGAAAAAAATCTTCAATTTAACTAAATAAACTGAATTAACACTGACCACAAAAGGTAAGGCTATTCAATCCACACTTTCAGATTACATCATGGCATGTTTTAAATAACTTGAAATAGCAATATGTTTGATAAAAACTCTCAGCAAAGTGGGAATAGAAGGATCATACCTCAACATAATAAAAGCCATATAAGACAAAGCCACATCCAACACCATACTCAATGGGCAAAAACTAAAACCATTTCCCCTAAGAACAGGAACAAGACAGGGATGCC
Source organism: Corynorhinus townsendii (assembly GCA_026230045.1). Classification (NCBI taxonomy): domain Eukaryota; kingdom Metazoa; phylum Chordata; class Mammalia; order Chiroptera; family Vespertilionidae; genus Corynorhinus; species Corynorhinus townsendii. Next base: position 62,102,154 of record JAPDVU010000005.1, read on the forward strand.
CACTCTCACCACTCTTGTTCTGCAAGTATTAGCCGCTGCAATTAGACAAGAAGAAGAAATAAAAGGCATCCAAATTGGAAAAGAAGTAAAGCTGTCTTTATTTACAAATGACATGATATTGTACATAAAAAACCCGAAAGATTCCATCAAAAAACTATTAGACTTAATAAATGAATTCGGCAATGTAGCAGGGTACAAAATTAACGCCAAGAAATCTATGGCATTTCTATACACCAATAATGAACTTACAGAAAGAGAGACTAAAAAAGCAATCCCATTTACCATCACACCAAAAAAATTTAGATACCTAGGAATAAACTTAACTAAGGAGGTAAAAGACCTATACGCAGAAAACTACAGGACACTGAAAAAAGAGATAGAGGAAGATGTAAACAGATGGAAGAACATACCATGCTCATGGACTGGTAGAATCAACATTATTAAAATGTCCATACTACCCAAAGCAATCTAGAGATTCAATGCACTCCTCCTTAAAATACCAACAGCATATTTCACAGACCTAGAAAGAACTCTCCAAAAATTTATCTGGAATAAAAAAAGACCCCGAATAACTACAGCAATCCTGATAAAGAAGAACAAAGTAGGTGGGATCTCAATACCAGATTTCAAGCTGTATTACAAAGCCACTGTTCTCAAAACAGCCTGGTACTGGCACAAGAACAGACATATAGACCAATGGAATAGAAGAGAGAACCCAGATATCGACCCAAACCACTATGCTCAATTAATATTTGACAAAGTAGGCATGACCATACAATGGAGTCAAGACAGTCTCTTCAATAAATGGTGTTGGAAAAATTGGACAGATACATGCAAAAAAATGAAACTAGATCACCAACTTACACCATACACAAAAATAAACTCAATAAATAAAGGACTTAAACTTAAGATGGGAAACCATAAAAATACTAGAGGAATCCACAGGCAGAGAAATCTCAGACATATGCCGAAGCAATTTCTTCACCGATACTGCTCCTAGGGCAATGGAAGCTAAAAAGAAAATAAACAAATGGGACTATATCAACATAAAAAGCTTTTTCACAGCAAAAAAAACCATCAACAAAACAACAAGAAAGCCCACTGTACGGGAGAACATATTTGCAAATGTTATCACTGATAAAGGTTTAATCTCCAACATCTACAGGGAACTTATACAACTTAATAAAAGGAAGATAAATGATCCAATAAAAAAATGGGCAACGGACCTAAATAGAATTTTTTCGAAAGAAGATAGAAGGAAGGCCAAGAGACATATGAAAACATGCTCAAAGTCACTAATTATCTGAGAGATGCAAATCAAAGCGACAATGAGGTACCATCTCACACCTGTCAGAATGGCAATCATTAACAAATCAACAAAAGACAAGTGCTGGCAAGGATGCAGAGAAAAAGAAACCCTCCTGCACTGCTAGTGGGAATGCAGACTGGTGCAGCCACTGTGGAGAACACTATGGAGTTTCCTCAGAAAACTCAAAATGGAACTCCCATTTGACCCAGTAATCCCACTTCTAGGAATATATCCCAAGAAACTAGAAACACCAATCAGAAAGGATATATGCACCCCTATGTTCATAGCAGAACAATTCACCATAGCTAAGGTCTAGAAACAGCCTAAGTGCCCATATGCAGATGAGTGGATTAGAAAACTATGGTACATCTACACAGTGCAATACTACACTGCTATAAAAAAGGAATTCTTACCATTTGCAGCAGCATGGATGGACCTGGAGAGCATTATGTTAAGTGAAATAAGCCAGGCAATGAAAGAAAAATACCACATGATCTCACTTATTTATGGAAAATAAAGAACATTATAACCTGATGAACAAAAAGATAGATACAGAGACAGTAAAGCACTGAACAGACTGTCAAATTACAGCGGGAAGGTTGCGGAGTGTTGTGGAGATGGGGAAAGAGATCAACCAAAGGTCTTGTATGCATGCATATAAGCACACCAAGGGACACAAGACACTGAGGGCATGCGATAGGGGGTAAGGGAGGCTGGGGAAAGGTCAATGGGGAAAAAAAAGAAGATATATGTTCTACTACACTAATACTTTAAACAATAAAAAAATTTTTTAAAAATAACAATATATTTTGTAGAATGCTTTAAAAATATGGAGCTAGAGTTCTGGGTAGCATTAATAGCAGCTACCTAAGTCTGAAACATTTCACAAATTGAGCAAAATATATAGTCAAAAAATCAAAATAAACAAACAAATACACCCACACAAATCCTAGATCTTTAACATAACTGGATGTTGGAGAATAATAAAATTGTTAAATTACTTGTAAACAGAACATTAAACAGTAATTTCCAACAGAGATATCTTTTAAGCTCCACTATATGTATTGCAGAGATCTAAGGGGTCCAGAAAATCTATGAGGAGGAGGAAAACAAATGTTCTAATACCAACACAAAACTTACTCTCAGAAAGCCCACTGAAACTATTAAAATACTGAAAAACTATCTTGGCATAACAGACATGGGAAGGAGACATAAAAATATGGAATTCAAGGTGGCAACATTTTCTCTGGCATTTAAAAATGATGGGGATATGTCCAAAGGACATAGGCTGTAACTTCAAAAGCTCTCAGCAGTGAAATCTTGGACAATTAGGAAATCAAAGTAATTAATAACCATAAAGAATTAAAATCCATTACAGACAATAAAATATAAATGAAAAATAAAGTGTATAAGGAAAGGAAAATTCTTCTTTTGCATAGCATGCCACTTACAATATAGATGTGCTAGTAAGAGTTAGAACATCACCATTAGGCAAACATTATAGTTAACTTGATTCGGTCAAGAAAACACCTATGAATCAGCACTTGTGGGTGAAAGCATGATCAACAAGATATTTCCATAGTCTTAAAGTGTCTTCCCACAAATCACTTACTAATTACAAAAAGAAAAGTAGAAGCATTCAATGGAGAAACTTGGCAGAGACCATTTTCACTAAATGACCAAAGATAAGATCATCAACAATAGGACAAATATACATGATGTGCCTTCAAGCATGCTACTCCTGAGAAGGACAAATCATCACTTCCATGGTCTATCTGCCAAAAATGCATAACCTCAATTAATCATCAGAAAATACCAGGCAAACCCAAGTTGAGGAATGTCTAATTATTATCTGGCCGGAACCTAATGAGGAAAACCTGAAAATACGTGGCATGACCTCTTCAAATTCAAAGTCATTAAAAACTGAGGAACTGTTCCAAGTTAAAGGAAGTTTAAAAGAAAGACAACCAAATCCATGTGTGATCCTAGATGCACTTTGAGTTACATAACAATATTCTTGTTAATTAATAATAAATGTCTTATTTTTCCATAATTATACTGTGGTTATACAGGACAATATCCTTATTCTTAGAAAATACACACAAGAGCACTTCAATTCAAGAAGCATGATCTCTGCACCTTATTCACTGTTTCATGTACTCACAACTACAATAATTGCAAACTTTCTATATGTTTGAAACCATATCCAAATTTAAAATTAAAGAATAAAGGTAGAAGTTAATAAATGCTAACTTTCATTGAGATATCTTGGGATCACAGGAAAATTGTCAAACATAAATCAGTGAAGGGTTTTTAAATCAAGAAAAAAAATTAGAAATCATAATCATTGCCCAATGTTGTTGGACAACTAAGGATAAGAAACAAGAAATTCAGAAATATATTTTTTTCGGTATTTTACATATTATATACTTCTATATTTTAATTCATTCACATCGGATGACTTTTGTTGTGTTGTCTGTTTTCATTATTTATTTGACAACCTAAGGAAAAAGAGGTCAGTGCCCCCAGCTAAGTAGTCGGGTATTGCACATTTTAAAAATTCTTGTGGCACACCAGTTGAAAGCCACTGCCTTAAGATAAATTACCCAGAAGGGGAATTACTAGATGAAATAGCATGAGGCTATTAAGACGTTGCAAACTATATTTTCTTAGTACAGATGGACACAACTTCATATTTTAACAATCCCACAATCAGGTTCTATTTTACAGTCACTGCAGCCAATAGCAGTTGTGACATTAAAAAATATTTGGCGCCTATCTATGCCCCATTTTGGGCCTGGGTCTTCATATTGTCATGTCTTAAATTGAGTGTTACACATTCTTGTATTACACATGTTGAGTTTAATTACCTTTTTTAATATCTTCAAAGAGATTATCCAACAATTTAAAATTGGAATAAATAATTGTCTATATGGAAATAGAGCAGCTTTACTAAAGTAATTTTTTATTTTTGGAGGAATTAACACAATTCCTTTTTTCTTTTTTCTTTTTACAAAGCAACAGCCAAGTACTTTGCAAAACCTAAAGATTAAAGATTAAAAATACCTACAAACAGATGAACCTGTATTAGTCTTAAAACTGAGAACATACAAAGGATTGATTATTCCATGATGAGTAATGTAAGTGAGGCAGGAAACACTATAGATCCCCCTGAATAATCCAAGCAGCTATACCAGGTCTCTTCTCTAATTTGTAGCAACAAGGTGTCAGAATGCCTAGATATTACCATATTTTTGCACTACATATATGATTTACATTCCATTACACTAGATATTACCTTTTTCTTTTTAAGTGTCATTTTAACCAATGGTTCTCATCGATCTTCAACTTACTTCAGCCACTTTTCTTGCTTCCTATATTCACTTGGAATTCTTATAAATTCTGACAGTGTTAGCAACTTTCCTACTCTATAGATTGCATGTTTTGTATTCTTAAATTCTGGATATGAATACAAATATCATTCAGTATAAGCACCCAATAAACCCTTCTGATGTTTTACGTGGTCTGTCCTGGCAGGTTACTGACTCAATGACAAATAACAAGCTATGCCCTCCTTTACACAAAATTACATTTTCTTTACTGGTTGATGAGAACATTGTGTGAGACAAAAACTAAACCTTACTGAAGTGAAGATATATGAACTCTTATTTTAAATTTTATTTTTAAGTTATAGTTTACAGTCAATTTTTTTTGTGTTAGTTTCAGGTGTACAGCATAGTGAAGATATATGAACTCTTTTGCTTCCCCTCATATTTAAGCCCTGTCATTGTGTCAGAGAACAAAATTAGATTAACTCTCAGTGATTTACTTCTCTCAAAGTCATGCTTGTTACCCTCATTTGTTCTGATCTTTGAAGTATATGAAAACCAATTGCCTTTTTGATTTATATCTGTTTTTTTTTTCTATATCAAAGCAAAATTATTAACATATAACTTCTAAAGTCGTCACTAGTATGCCCTCCTCTCCCATTTTCATTTGGACTTCAAAAACCATAACCTAATTTTCTATAGCAAATATGACTTCATCATAATCTTATGATAATTTTCAGTTGTGAAAGGTATGACAAATCAGAATCTCCAGAATACTTTACATAATTTAAAAGTAATCCTCTTGAAATTTACTAGACAACTCTTATCAGTATATAATTCCATATTGAATCGACTCCAGGATTAAATGCCTAGGTAATGCCTTGGCCAAGACCTAGGACACTCTCACCCCTTCATTTCTGGCAGTATGTGAACACTCACAGTGTCTACAACGTGGTGTTCCCTAACTGGAAACTGTTTCATCATCCCTTTTATATATCCATCCAGTTGAAGAGAAGTGGGGACCTGTTTCCTAACTCAAGTGGGTTCTCAGTCAGGCCTTTGTCCTCCCCTGCCCCTTTTTTCTCATTGAATATTTATGGCTGGCAAATTGTTTCACTCACATCCACCAATCTCTCTACATAAAGAGATGTGAATGCTTTCTCCTTCAACTTTGTGGTGATTAGCTTCATTTTAGATAACACTAATATTTTTATTTTTTATCTTTATTGTACAGATTATTACAGTTGTTCCTCTTTTTTTCCCTCCATAGCTCCCCTCCACCCAGTTCCCACCCCACCCCACCCGACCCCACCCCACCCCACCCCATGCCCTTACCCACCCCCCACTGTTCTCATCCATTGCTGTATGATTTTTGTCCAGTCTCTTCCCGAACCCCCCACACCCCTTGTCCCCCGAGGACTGTCAGTCCACTCCCTTTCTATGCCCATGATTCTATTATATTCACCAGTTTATTCTGTTCATCATATTTTTTATTCACTTGATTTTTAGATTCACTTGTTGATAGATATGTATTTGTTGTTCATAATTCTTATCTTTACCTTTTTCTTCTTCTTCCTCTTCTTAAAGAATACCTTTCAACATTTCATATAATACTGGTTTGGTGGTGATGAACTTCTTTAGCTTTTTCTTATCTGTGAAGCTCTTTATCTGACCTACAATTCTGAATGAAAGCTTTGCTGCATAGAGTAATCTTGGTTGCAGGTTGTTGCTATTCATCACTTTGAATATTTCTTACCTCTCCCGTCTAGCCTGCATAGTTTCTGTTGACAAATCAGCTGACAGTAGTATGGGTGCTCCCTTGTAGGTAACTAACTGTTTTTCTCTTGCTGCTTTTAATATTCTCTCTTTGTCTTTTGCTCTTGGCATTTTAATTATGATGTGTCTTGGTGTGGTCCTCTGTGGATTCCTTTTGCTTGGGGTTCTGTGTGCTTCCTGGACTTGTAAGTCTATTTCTTTCACCAGGTGGGGGAAGTTTTTGGTCAATATTTCCTCAAATAGGTTTTCAATATCTTGCTCTCTCTCTTCTTCTGGTACCCCCATAATTTGGATGTTGGTACGCTTGAAGTTGTCCCAGAGGCTCTTTACAATATCTTCATATTTTTGGATTCTTTTTTCCTTTTGCTTTTCTGGTTGGGTGTTTTTTGCTTCTTCGTATTTCAAATCTTTGACTTGATTCTTGTGATCTTCTAGTCTGCTGTTGGATCTCTGTATGTTATTTTTATTTCAGTCAGTTTATGCTTAATTTATAGTTGGTCCTTTTTCATATCCTTGAGGATCTCACTAAATTTATTGGCCTTTTCTAGGAAATTCTTGAAAAACCTTATAACCATGGTTTTGAACTCTACATCCAGTAGTTTGCTTTCCTCCATTTCTTTCATTTGTGACCTATTTCTTTGTCTCAACATTTTGGCTGCTTCCCTGAGTTGTTTGAGTGGCTTTGTGTGCTAGGTGTCCTATAGGGCCCAGTGGCTCAGCCTCCCCAGTTACCTGGGGTGGACACTCTTGCTGCACCCCTTTGTGGGCTGAGTGCACAGTCTTGTTGTAGTTAAGCCTTCATTGTTATTGGTACCACTGGGAGGATTTGACCTCCAGGCCAAGTGGCTGTGAGGATCAGCTGTGTCTACGCTGGGAGAACTTCTGTGCTGGAGACACCCTTATGAGGCAAGACTGCTTCAGTGGGGCTTTGGTGCTAAGTCTGCCCCCTGAGTGTGTCCCTTGTGGATCTGAGGAGTTGTATTCTGGATGGTCCCACTCTGACCCCTGGGTACACTGGCTCTTGGATCTCCAAGGAGGTGCTAATTTAGCCTCTGCCTGAGGCCACTCAGCAGGAGCTACGGAGAAATCTGCAGATTTCTCTTCTTTGTTTGGGTTTTGGAGATGCCCAGATGAGGCCCAGCTGTGAAGCAATGCAAGCTGCTGTGGGGCCTTGGGCCTTCTTTTGGATGTTCTGGGTCTCTCTGACTCAGCTGCAGGTTGATAGGTAAGTCTAGATTTCAAAGGACCAGGCCATTCATATGCATAAGCCTCTGTGCACAGCTGGGGTGGGGCGGAGTTTCAGGGCAGAGCAAATGGCAATGGCTTCCCATCAGCCCTGCCCTAATAGGCCCCTGGGTCTCAGTGTCCCGAGGTAATCGCTGCTTCCTCTGAGAGAAAGCTGCCCTCATGTTCCGCCCACTGCCAGACAGTCCAGTTTCTCCCTATATGAGTCTGGGTCCCCAGAGTCTTGCCCAGAACTGGAGTTCAGAGCATTTGGGAGCTTGTGTCTCCCTCCGGCTTGAAAAATGCCAGCCACGTACTCAGTTGCCAGCCCTCTCCATGTGCACCTCGCCTCCGTACCTCTGCCTTCCGCACCTCCTCTGAGTCTCAGTGTGCTTTTCTCTTTCCTTCTAGTTGTAGAATTTCCACTCAGCCAGTCTTCCTGTGGTTCTGGATGATGTTCGTTTTGTCTTTTAGTTGTAGTTTTTAAGTTGTTGTGCGAGGCAACAAGTTCAGGTGTTTACCTATGCCGCCATCTTGGTTTCTCCTCTAATATTTTTATTTTTATTGATTTCAGAAAGAGGGAGAGAGAAAGAGAGATAGAAACATCAATGATTTGAGAAAGTCATTGATCAGCTGCCTCCTGCACGCCCCCTACTGGGGATCAAGCCCACAACCCGGCAATGTGCCCTGACTGGGAATCAAACCATGGCCTCCTGGTTCATGGGTCACTGCTCAACCACTGAGCCACCCTAGCTGGGCAACACTAATATCCATTTATACCCACCATATTCCAGAAAAAGATACCAGAAGTGTCACAAAGATTCATTCAATAGAGCATCAGGAACTTCATAAGTCTTTATCCTATAGACTCAATATTTAATATTTTTTCAAGACATTTATTGAATGACTGACCATATTGTAGACTTTGTTAGATCTTAGGGGGATGATAAAAAAATGTGATGCCAGTTCGATCCCAGGTTTCGATACCAAATTAAAAAAAAATGAGATGCCTCCATTGTGAAATAGCTTACAGTTTAAAATGCGAGACAGATGAGGATACAACTAACTATGGTGATAACATGGTATAAGGTAGCAACCTCAATAGGAACAAAGTGCTAAGGAAACAGAAAAAAAAAATAGAACAATTCTGCCTTAGAGATTTGGAGGAAATATTTAAAAAGCATTGCCACTTGAGCTGACTTGAAATGAGGAGATAGGTAATTGAAAGCTGAAAAGCAGTGTGAGCAAGAAACAGAGTCATGGACATTCATGCCATATTCAGAGAAGTAACTGAATCCTGAAAATACTACATTGGATGGGACCAAAAGATGAGATATGAGACTGAGAAGGTCATTTGGGGTAGATTTCTATGAAGCATCTTCAATGACATAGTAAACAATTCAAAATTTAAACTGAAGAGTTTTCAAGGGTTTTTACAACGAGGAGTTGCATTCTCAGAACTCTGGAGAGACCCTCTATTGGCAATGTGGAGTATGTAAGGAACTACACAACGGGAGCTAGCTTCATTTTAGAGAGAAATGTGAGTGCTGGGTTTAGACTAGGCGAAACCATGACTGAGGGCAGGTGAGGTGACAGGGCAACCCCTCAAAATCCTTTTCAATCTTAAACTCTATGACTTATGTCCCTTGTGAAGCAAAGGAGTTCCAGACTAATTCTCAGAAATGACAGAGGTGGCAGGATTCTTGAATTACTTCAGTGAAAATCATAAAGACATTGCTATTTCAAACACCCACTGAGTTTGACAACAAGTATATAAAGTGCACAATATTTGACCAGCAGACAATGGAATTTAAGAGGGAAAAAAATCACAAAGAAGACATTAATATAGCACAGTGGAAAGACATATTCAGTTATCCTCCTGGGAAAGCCAGATAGAAATTTGACTGACCTAAATCTTTTGGCCTGCATCATTTTCCAAAGAAACATCAACTGCTTTGGAAGTCCCAGGGGACCTATCAGTACATGCGCAATCTAATTAAATGCAGGTAGTAAGGACTTAATCATGTAGAGCATTTCGCTAGGTACAGCACAAAAAGAACTGTGTTAAACTGCCTTTTTGGTTTCATAATGTACAAAAAACAAATACATGTGGATATGCATCTATAATTTAGGAAGATAGATGAAAGGATTCATTAAACTACAGCAACGGGCAAATATCCTATCTAATAAAAAAGTAGTATGCAAATTGACTATCACTCCAAGACACAAGATGGCTGCCCCCAAGTGGTCAAAGATGGATGCCCCCATGTGGAAAAAAGATGGCCGCCACAAGATGGCCTGCAGGGGAGGGCAGTTGTGGGAGACCAGGCCAGCAAAGGAGGGCAGTTGGGGGGCACCCAGGCCTGCAGGGGAGGGCAGCTGTGGGCGTTCAGCAAGCAGGAAGGGCAGTTAGGGGTGACCGGGCCAACAGAGGAGGGCAGTTGGGCGAGACCAGGTCAGTAAGGGGAGGGCAGTTGCAGGGGGACCAGGGCTGCAGGGGAGGGCAGTTGGGGGAGGGGGGACAGGCCTGCAAGGAAGAGGAGTTGGGGGGGACCAGGCCTGCTGGGGAGAACAGTTGGGGGAACCAGGCCTGCAGGGGAGGGCAGTTAGGGGTGACCAGGCCAGAAGAGGAGGGCAGTTAGGGGTGACCAGGTCTGCAAGGGAGAAATTAGGCATCGATCAGGCTGGCAGGGGAGTGGTTAGGAGTGATTGGGCTGGCAGGCAGAAGCGGTTAGGAGCAATCAGGCAGAGGCAGGCGACCAGCTGGGAGCCAGCAGTCCCGGATTGTGAGAGGGATGTCCGACTGCCCGTTTAAATGGGCGGTCAGACACCCTTCAATGGGTCCCAGATTGGAGAGGGTGCAGGCTGGGCTGAGGGACACCCCCCTCCATGCACGAAATTTGTGCACTGAGCCTCTAGTATATATATATTTACATGGAACGCTTCGTGAACATTAATAAATAGGACTATTCCCTGATTAGTTCCATTTCAAGGGGAAACACGACTGAAGGTCAGATAATAAATGCTAGTGACTAGATCTCACTCCTGAGGCTTGTTGGAAGAGAAAAGGAAAACTGCCTTATTCAGTTTTAACAGCCCTGGAAGCCAAGGTCAGTGAAGCAGTCCAAGGCCTAACATGCCACAGGACTGCAAGTGCTTGAAGGGAAGAGAGACAGGCCAACCATGGCACAGCATCAGTCTGGGGATAAAAGCTCCTTTTCTTTCCTTCCTTCCTTCCTTCCTTCCTTCCTTCCTTCCTTCCTTCCTTCCTTCCTTCCTTCCTTCCTTCCTTTATTTTGGTGTTGGTGTTAGGCCACTCCAATAAGCACATTTGGCCTTGAAGAGAGAGATCTACATATGGGAGTCAGCAAAAAGGTAAAATTCATGAAATTTCTAATCAATAGAAGATGTGAACCTGGGTTGAGAAAGTTAGCAGGTGAAGAAGTTAGAAACTGGGGTGCAATGTGAATTTTGCCCCAAAGATTAATACAGGGTGTGCAACATCAGAATTCTTAAGTCTTCTGAATGACTTGTTTGATGGAAATCAGCCAAGCATACCATCAGATCAGAATTCTAGACACTAAAGAACCGCACTGTCTTTGAAGCCCCTGCACAGTGAATGAACAAATGAGACACACATTTTCCTATAAAATTCAGTCATGAATAGCACAGTATGAACACCCTTATTTAAAAGAAACAGACAGCAGCACGAGTAAAAATTCTACAAGATAACAATCTGTAGTAATGCACTCATGATTCATGAACCTATAATATTGTTCATAGAGAAAATAATGATGTTTATATTTGTTTATGGTACACAAAGCCCTTTCTTGATAAAAAAAAGTGTGGCTCTATTTTGTAAAAGTAAATAGCTCTATTTTGCAGATGTTTTTCATTTCTGAATGAGAAATAATCCTCAGAAACAGGAATGAGAAAATCATCTCTTTAATATGATGTATGATTTAAATAATATGACAATTCAAGAAGACTGAGATCTGAAAACCGAGCAAGCAAGTAGAAATGCAAGGCACACAGAAAAGAGGATTTGCCTAGTGGATCCCCAGGGCTTTAGAATTGCAAAATCACTCAGTAATTGGAGGAGGTGAACATGAATCCATTCCTGAAAACCATTTGTTAGTATGTGCCTTTTAATGAAAGTTTGGAAGTGCCTGATCTTGCAATTACATAGTGCCCTAAAGTAAACAGATCCCAAAACCACTGGCCAGATTTATTAATTAATTATGTGCTGGCTGCTTATGCAGGAATCATTTCATGCACCAATAACTTATTAAAATATGGCAATATTTTATTGGACCACAAGTTTATATATTAAGTTATTATGAGATGTAGCCATATGGCCAATTAAAAGTGCATGGGGCCCTGACTGGTTTGGCTCAGTGGATAGAGCGTCAGCCTGCAGACTGAAGGGTCCTAGGTTCAATTCCGGTCAAGGGCATGTACCTTGGTTGCGGGCACATCCCCAGTAGGGGGTGTGCAGAAGGCAGCTGATCGATGTTTCTCTCTCATCGATGTTTCTAACTCTCTATCCCTCTCCCTTCTTCTCTGTAAAAAATCAATAAAATATATTTAAAAAATAAAAATTAAAAAAAAAATAAATTAAAAAAATAAAAGTGCATGGGTATTTAGAGAATTATAAAATGCAGATGCACATGATACAACTTTATTAAAATCACATAAAAATGTTTCCATGGCAAATACTACATACATATATGATTGGAAAAAATAGACGGACAGAAAATAATATTATTATTTTTTATACCATTTTTTATTGTTTTAAGTATTACAAATAGTAGTACATATGTCTCCTTTTTTTCCCCCATTGATCTCCCCCCGACCTCCCCTACCCTCCAGTACATGCCTTCACCTGCCCGCCCTCCCCCCCGCCCCAGTGTCTTATATCCATTGGTTGTGCTTATATGCATGCGTACAAGTCCTTCGGTTGGTCTCTTACAGCCCCCCTCGCCCAACCTCCCCTGTCTTCCCAATGTAGTTTGACAGTCTGTTCAATGCTTCTTTGCCTCTGTATCTTTTTCCCACCATTTCTTTCCTTTAAAAAGTTTTGCCTTTGCAGACTAGAAATAAACATATAATAACAAAACAAGACAAAACAAAAAAATGTTTGAGTACATGTAGGTGTTTTAGGGTGTGTTTGTGTGGAGAGGAATGACAAGGGTGAAGGTTTTTAAGGTTGTCTAAATACTCAAACTACTAAATTAAACCTGACAAAAAAGTTACACTGAAAATAAGATTTTAGACAGAGAAGTTAAAATGTGTTGAAACAAAATTTAATTTGGTCTAACAAAAGGTCAAAACAAACTTTATAGTTAACAAAGCAACTTAACGTTAGCTATGAATCTGAATTACCTATCTATAATAATAAAATAGTAATATGCTAATTAGATCAGATGTCTTCCAGACATCATTCCAGACATCCTTCCTGACCAAGCTGGGGCTGGAGGGAAGCCAGCCAGGGTCCCAGTTGCCAGAGGGTAGCTGGTGCCGGCAGCCGGGGGAAGGAAGGCCTACTCTTGCCCGATTTTTCAGGCATCAGGCCTCTAGTATATATATATAAAAGCCTAAGCAATTGGCCAACCAGCCGACCATTCAACCAGTAGCTATGACCACCAGGGGCAGATGCTCAGTGCAGGAATGGAAACCACAGGCATGGAAACATGGAACAGACCGATGAATCTCAGAAGGAAGGAGGGAGGGGGGAGGGCAGAAAGAGATTAACCAAAGATCTTATATGCATACTAGAGGCCCAGTGCACAGATTTGTGCACCGGTAGGGTCCCTCAGCCTGACCTGCACCCTCTCACAATCCAGGATCCCTCAGGGATGTCAGAGAGCTAGTTTTGTCCCAATCCCTGCAGGCCAAGCCAAGGGACCCACCAGTGCACCAATCCATTCACCAGGCCTCTAGTCATAAAATAAGATCAGTAACTTATATTTAGCTTGAGGGTGTCCAAGCACCAGACCGTAAAGGTCTACATTAAAAATACCCAAGTAACTTACACAAATGAAAACTCAACTTTCAGTACAAGTCCTTTGGGAAACACACACACACACACACACACACACACACACAACATCAGCCCTGCCCTGTGACAGAAAAAAAAGTATATAAGATATCCCAAAAAAATGTATACATATACATTTTTTGATAGCTCAATTGATGTATCTTTCTTTTCAGATTTAATCCATTGGAATTAATAATTATTCAGAGTGTGTATACCTTTGATTTAGTTTTAGTCAAAAATACATTGCAAATTCAATAATATTGTTAAATCTTTCTGTATCTTGGTTTCAGATTTATAATGATAGTGCATATATTTTGTGAGTTACTAACTTATAAAGAATTTGTTAAATAAAATGAAAGCTGTTCACAAAGTAAGTTTATCAGGTTAATTATCAGTGGACCATCCTACTATAAAATAATTATATGTGGTATAATATTTGGGCAGATAGGTCCAACAATACAAGAAAACCAATCAATCGTCTGTCTGTAACTTATCATAACCATGGTTGAAAATGGTTAACCTTATGTATGGCTCACAAACAAAGCAAAAATTATTACTGGATTTTAAATATTTCTCAGGTAGAAATTCTTTAAAAGGTTGTTAAAGCTTTTCTTTTAGTAACACTCCAGATATATTAAGTGGCACACAACTTCAGAATGAGTCAAGAGGAATACTAGGCAAATGAAAGCTGGAGACCCAACATTATTATAGACAACATTAGAAAATTGTTTGAATCACTCTAGTAAAAGTAGTAAGAGGTTATGGGAAAATGATTTTTTTTCTGGTGTAAATCATTTACATTTAATGTGATATTTACTATGGTTGGATTTATTTTTTAGAGGGGGAAGGATTTTTAAACACAGATAAAACACATATATTATTTAATAACCTATATAACCACTTCTTATGTAATAATATCTCACAAAGCATACGTTAGTCCTTTACCATTTTAAAAAAATAACTTCTATATTACTAAACATGTTTTTGGAGTTGAGGAAATTGTGGGTTAACTAAACAATTAATCTTGGTACAGTTCAGCAGTCTGGAAATAATTCAGAAATAAATCAAAAACAGCATGACGCATCATTAGATTCCCACCAGCAATTTATTAATTAATGTATAATTATCATCTGTACAAATTATTGTGAAGGAACTGACAAACTGTCAATGTTCAATACAACATATTTTCCTCAGTGATAAGAAAAGACAATTGGAATACAAATATTTCTAAATGAGAAATCAAGTACAATTTGTTATTTTACATTATGTATTCATATAAATAAAATTTTTAAGAAAACACACAGAAAATCTCCAGGTAAACATTTTTAAAGACAACTAGACATCACACCCTAAACATAAAGTCTGTGTCTCTAAACAAAATAATAATAATAATAATGATGTTTTATCTTTTTCATTCAGATAGTGAGGCTAAGATGACAATGTATTTTAAACTTTTTACTATTTTTCTTATTCACACACACACTAAAGCACCCATCTTTCAATTTCTCTATGGGTCAGCCAAGAAAAAATAATATGGACTACACTGATCAAAAAATTAAGGTGAAAATGGTAATGACTGCATTTAACCAAGAACTCCCCTAAAAAAAATCAGCAGTGATGTTGGAATTTTCCAAATGACATTATAGGGAATGAAGAAGCTTATCACCCTTTTTCCAAGCTAGATCACCTTCTGCAAAATGGCATTGCAGTGTTAAGAATTATGTACAATTTGTACAAGATCATGATATAATACTTACCATGATATATGTCCTTCTCTTCCACACATTTACCTTTTCTCCTCTCTTATGTAACATTCTATATATTTCACTGATACGGTTCTTTGGTGTTTCTATTTTGCTTGGCTTCAACCCTCTCTTTGATTCCTATTTACTTACTGTCTTCCGGGACCTGACTTTGTAGTTACCCCTTACAGTAACTCTTCCAGGTCTGAGATTTCTATTTTGAACATAGGTTAAGCAGGCCAGATTTACTAGGTACCCGTCAAACTAAACGCCAGCAGAGGACCCTGGAAAAGGAGATGCACTAATAATAGCTAAGCTCTGTTAAGCACTTGCTAAGTGCCAAGCACAGTGATCAGTATATTACATGTATTGTCATCTCAACCCTCATGACAAGCCATTAAAGTAGTTACAATTATTAGGGGGATGAAAATAAGTATCTAGCTCCTAGTATTATGAAAATTTAATGAGCTAATATTATGTAAAGCACTTAAAGAGACCCTCGTGCCCAATTAGAGAACTGAGTTGTATTAGTGTTAGCTAATATTATTACTACTCCCATTTTAAAGATGAGGTAACTGAATTCCATAGAGGCTATGTAACTGCTTTGTCATTCTGCTAGTAACTGGATGAGTTGAAAGGTTTGAACTGCATTCATGCCAGCACCACTGTCTTAAATTTGTGTCTTTAACACAACTATGCTCCATTGCCTCCTCTAAACTTATATTAGGATCAAGGGGTAGTTCATACACTAAAGGTTCTAATAAATTGCCAAGAACTTCACCTTAAAAGCAAATTTCAAACCAGGTGAGATAACAGGACAAAACAGCTCCCACTGCCATGGAGTCACCATCCAAGAGCCAGATCACTCAGAAAATGATAAAAGGAGGTAACCCAAGAGATTGTAATCACAACCTGTCAACAGAGACCAGATAGTCACAGCTTTAAAGAATGCCTTAAGGTTAATTTTTTTTCTCATTTCAGAATCATCTATCATTCCATATCATAAAAGATTTTAACTAGATAACTAGATTTTAACATATCAATTAAAAGGAATTTTCTTTCTCAATTTTCCACAAAAGTGTTATGTTGTACACATCCCAAGCTATGGGGGGGGGGGGGGGGGACTGGGAAAGGTTCTTAGTCCCCTCTTTCTCTCTCTCTCTCTCTCTCTCTCTCTCTCTCTCTCTCTCTCTCTCTCTCTCTCTCTCTCTCTCTCCTACACATGCTAAAGCATACACATAGACACACACACACACACACACACACACACACACACATACACAAACACCACAAAATTCTTCAAACCACCAGCAAGTTAGTAATTTCTTGGGGGACCCATCTGTGTTCTCACATTCATTGGGAATAGCTAGCATTTTTAAAGCAACTCCTTCTGATTAGCTACAAAATTAAGTGCTAGCCCAAACAACAAGAAGCAGAGAGAACTTCAAAAGCAGCTGCCAATCTAAGATGACAATATCCTCACATCTGCCTAATGTTGAAATGGCCATACTTCATCTATCAATTCTTCTGTGAATCTGCAGACACATCAGGTAATCACAGTAACTGGTATAATTTAACAACACAGAGGACTATAAAATTCACCATCTCTATCTGAAAACCACTAAAAAAGGGTTTTTAAAATTGTTTAGTGTTTAAAATTTATTTTTTAGTATGTTCAGAAAATAAGAGGTAAAAATGGAGATAGGATCTTTTAAAGAATTGTTTGTTAATGCTTTTAAAAATGTTAAAAGAAAAATAAGGCCTTGAATAATTTAAAAATTCTATCAAAACAACCTTTTTGGGAAGTGATTATTACAGATTATAAAACTAAAGATGCATGATTCTGAGTTGAGTGGTCAATTCAATTATACTTAAGATCAAGAGATAAACTAAAAGGAGAACAGTACACTGTTAAAAAAGCAATTAACACCTTCACTCAAATAAAGAGATTTCACTCATATGTAGTGAAAACAATCAACAACAAATGAACAAACATACAAAACAGAAACAAACTTATAGAGAACAAACTGATGGTTCCTACATGGAAGGGGAGTGTGAAGAGGGTGGAAAAAGTGAGCTTAAGAAGTAAAATGTCAACTTATGAAATAAGAAATGTAGA
Source organism: Corynorhinus townsendii (assembly GCA_026230045.1). NCBI lineage: Eukaryota > Metazoa > Chordata > Mammalia > Chiroptera > Vespertilionidae > Corynorhinus > Corynorhinus townsendii. Next base: position 62,119,693 of record JAPDVU010000005.1, read on the forward strand.
TCTAATATAGAGTATAGGGAATATAGTCAACAATATTGTAGTAAGTATTTATAGTATCAGATGGTGTCAGAATTATCACGGTGATCATTTCATCCTATCTAATAAAAGAGTAATATGCAAATTGACTATCACTCCAAGACACAAGCTGGCCGCCCCCATGTGGACACAAGATGGCCACCAAAAGAAGGTCTGCAGGGGAAGGCAGTTGTGGGCAGTTAGGGGTGACCAGGCCAGCAGAGGAGGGCAGTTGGGGGGGGACCCAAGCTGCAAGGGAGGACAGTTGGGGGGACCCAGGCCTGCAAGGGAGGGCAGTTGGGGAGACCAGGTTGGCAGAGGAGGGCAGTTAGGGGTGACCAGGCCAGAAAAGGAGAGCAGTTGGGAGAGACCAGGCCAGCAGGGAAGGACAGTTGGGGGAGACCCAGGCCTGCAGAGGAGGACAGTTGGGGGGGGGACCCAGGCCTGCAGGGGAGGGCAGTTGGGGGGAGCAGACCTGTAGGGGAGGGCAGCTGGGAAGGACCCGGCCTGCAGGGGAGGATACCAAGTCTGCAGGGGAGGACAGTTAGGGGCCACCAGACTGGCAGGGAAGTGCAGTTAGGGGTGACCAGGCTGGCAGGGGAGGACAGTTAAGGGCAATTGAGCCGGCCGGGGAGCAGTTAGCCGTTGATCAGGCTGGCAGGGGAGTGGTTAGGGGGTGATCAGGCTGGCAGGCAGAAGCAGTTAGGGGCAATCAGGCAGAGGCTGGCGAGTGGTTGGGAGCCAGCAGTCCTGGATTGTGAGAGAAATGTCCGACCGCCTGTTTAGGCCCGAACCCTAAACAGGCGGTCGGACATCCTTCGCGGGGTCCCAGATTGGATAGGATGCAGGCTGGGCTGAGGACACCCACCCCCATGCATGAATTTCGTGCACTGGGCCTCTAGTAAGGTATATAAATATCTATCTTATCAGTGTGTTGTACATTTGCAACTAATATTGTATGTCAACAACATTTATAAATAAGAAAAGACTCAGTCTTGAGTGTTATCATACCTAGAAAAGTTACAGTTCATTTCATTTTCAAAGAAATTAATAGTACTATCTCCATAAAATAAACACTAGAATATAGAGTGATACTGGCTATTTTTTATACCAGTTGCTTCATTTTAAAGATGAGGAAACTGAGAACCGGGAAACTTAAAGGACATACTACAGAATGTATTGATGGCTTTGTGAAGACTTGAATCCAATTCTATTCCTCTTAGCCCCATGATCTTTAAAACTCTGTAGGCCATGACTGCTACTGTGTTTAGTAACAAAAGTTCCAAGTATTTATGTTTCTTTATATACTGCAGTCCCTTCCCCCAACCCAAACCAGTTCCTTTCAACAGAGAGCATCACCTTTGTTTATTAGCTCTGCAACAGAAATTTAATTCAAATGGCCCTATGTACCAGGGTGATTCAGCAGAGAGTGATTGGAATCTGTGGAACTCTGAAGAATATATACCCATGTGAAAGCAATCACATTTTTTAAAAATCAAATTAAATTATACTTTGACCAAACAAATGGACCCAAAGTATTTTAGACATTATCTAAGTTACCTCACTTACCACACTCCCCACTTCTGTACCCGTCCTCTTAATAACTTACTCATCTATCTTTTGAACTTTAAGGAATATATGGCCACTGTTATTTCTTGTATAAACTATAGACACTATCCCTTAACCATTCTGTAACATGCTAATTTTCCAATTTCTATCCTTTTTTCCATACCTAACTTCCAACTTCTACCATCTGTATGTTTACTATGAAAATATTGCCATTGTTGAAAATATTTGCATTCTGTTCTATAGTCATCATCTTCCACATTTTTATCTAAAGATTGATACTAAAAGTGGAAAATCAGTAAGTACCATTTATAGTTAATTAATGTAAGAAATTATTTTTTCACGGCCAACTAAAGTTCTATGATCACTTTCCTTCTAGCATAGTCCTTTGTTTTTCCTGGAGTTTTTAATTTTTTGCACTATTTTACTTTGTCTTTTAAAATATTTTCTTGCACATTAAATGTATAATGTCCCCACTTTATTCCAATGCTTTCCACCAGCCAGATCCCTCCATTTTCTTTTTTTACACTAATCCTATAGCATATTGAAATAATATGAATTGTCTTCTAGGACTATTTCATAGTTATCATGCCATGTCTTTTTTTTAAATATACTTTTATTGATTCTAAAGGATGGGAGAGTAAGAGGGAGATAGAAACATCAATGATGACAATCATTGATCATCTGCCTCCTGCATGCCCCATAGTGGAGATCAAGGCCAAACCCTGGGCATGTGTCCTGACAGGGAATCGAATCATGACCTCCTGGTTCACAGGTCGACACTCAACCACTGAGCCATGCTGGCTGGGTCATGTCTTTATCTTAATTATACTTTGCTGGGGGTCAAGCTCAAGTAAATTTGTAAGAAAGGTTATATCTGAGGAAAATATATTTATTCTTCATAGGTCTGAAAATGTCTTTATTCTACCTTTGCACTAAATATTTTGAGTGAATATAAAACTCTGAGTTGCAAATCATCTTCCTTCAGAAATCTGAGAATTATTCTATTAATTCTTTAAAACTTGTCCTAAGTCCTAGCTGGTTTGGCTCAATGGATAGAGCGTCGGCCTGTGGACTGAAGGGTCCCAGGTTCGATTCTGGCCAAGGGCACATGCCTGGGTTGCGGGCTCGATCCCCAGTAGGGGGTGTGCAGGAGGCAGCCAATCAATGATTCTCTCTCATCATTGATGTTTCTATCTCTCCCTCTCCCTTCCTCTCTAAAATCAATAAAATATAGTTAAAATAAAAAATAAAACTTGTTCTAACTATGTTTTTTTCTTACAGAGCTCCAATTAGCAGGAAGTCACACTTCAGGGAAGTTCATAGTGACTCATCTTTTCTATCTTTCTGTTTATTTGCACTATTGAAATATTTTCTCTATTTAAAAATGTAAATTTTCCCTTAAACTACTAATTTGAAAAACTTTAATTGCAAATTAAAAATTCTTGCTTACTTATTCATTTGCATATTATGCTCTTATGTTATGAAGTCAATGTTTTCTTGAATCTCTTTAAGATTCTAATTTTTTGTTCTCTTTTGTGATTTTTTAATGATCTGTTCCCTACAAGGTCATTTTTTAATTATTGGTTTTCATTTATCTTGAACTCTCTTTTTCTTGCTGCAGACTTTTATTAAAAATATCTTCTCAAATTATTTTTTGAATGTCTGGTGGTCCTTGGCTGCTGTTTTATATTTAAGAATGAAAGACTAGACAATGCTATATATTGAAGAATGAAATACTAGAAAATGCTGAGCCCTCTGTACTTGAGTGGGTCTCAAATATTTGAAGACATTGCTTTAGGGTTAGCAGGAACTGTGATCATTAGGCTTAATGACCTAAGTGCAAAAAAAAAAAAGGGGGGGGACTTTATTCTATGGTTCTAAGATTCATACCTAGCTGCCCTTATTGTCCCTCAGCAATCCTGGTAATTTCATTAGTGTGTGTTAAGAGAGACTGTCTGGAAGGATGATAAGAATAAACTTGCATAGATGTTTACATAGAAGCAGAACTGGAATAGAAGGCTGGCTATTCCAGCTGTACATGTTGATTAAATATTTTGTTTCAGCCGCAGACTCTCACTTCTGACTTCTATTTTTATTGGCATTATTGAGCCTCAAGTCTTTGTTAATGGCAACGTGGCTTCCCCTGAACTTCAGGCCACTCTCCTACATCTTAGTTTCCTCAGCCTGACTTCACTCCATACAATTTGTAACAGCTTGATAACTTTTTGATCCCTTCATTTAATGCTTAAGTTTATGAGTACTCAGGAGGGAATTTAGATAGAGCTATGTCTCAGTCCTTATTCTTAAAATGGATACTCGTCTGCTTCAAAGCAATTCCACTGACCTAGAGAAGCTATCTTAAAACACCTAAAATGAAGAAAACCCAAGAATGAATAAAGTTATTACAGCATTGCATATTACCGTAGTCATGAGAACAACAATGCTGTTCACACTGATTCAAATGAGGCTCTCTATTGAAATAAAAGCAAACTTTACATCTGCACATATCTTAAGGAACATGGATAAAAGTAGTACTATTGATTTCTGTTTCTGAAATGCTTTATAGTCTATCCTTTTTGTGGGGAATGAGACAACTGATTAACATTCTTAAAAGAAAAAGATTTATTGAAGTTCAAAGTTATTTAATGAGATAGCTGCAAATATATTTGTGGAGGTTATTTTCCTTACAAAAGGACTGGAAGTGATGCATACATGTTATCCCACTTAAATTAGAATTTTATATAGATAATAAGAATGTGTGCATTGTAGAAGCAAAACGGGCCCATTGTTGTCTGCTCCAGCAAATGAAGTGCCTCATAACTGGCAATTCAATGTGTTAATTCAGCTGCACCATCCAATTACCTACGATTCATCTCAACTTAGTGCATAACAATAAAACTCTTTAAAAATCTGTGACAAAATATCGGCTTTAGGTTTACGGAATAGGGAAAATACTGTCCTGAAGTCAGAGAATGGGAGCCACAGAAAATAAATTACAAAAATTGCTCATCTCAATCCAGCAATAATAGTACCACAATGAATTTCTGACATGAAGTCAATAGTCTAGAGTTACTAATGAAACACATATGGGATGTTCTATAAGGAAAATCTGACCAAGGAGTGTGAGAACTGCCTGGCAACTGAAACTGGCAGCCCCTCAAATAAACAGCATTCCCTTGGAGCCAAGGACCTGCCAACTGCCAGCTGACCACAGGGCTCAAGCACACAATTCTAAAAGTAGACAAAGGTAATGAGATGCGAATTTAGCATCCCCAGCCTCCTGTTAAATGACCCAGATGCAAGAGCTAGAGCATCTGCCTCTTACCTATTCAGAGACTAAATGATGAAATAAACAAAAGCTCTTTTCTATTTACTTTTTTTTTACAAAATCAAGACAACTCATAGTCTAGTCTTGGTACATGAGGATTTATTAAGCACAGAAAATAGACCATTTAGAGAGTACCATGAAGACAGAAGAAAGGAAGGGAGGAGCAAGGAGAAAGATATGGGAGGGGAAAAAAAGAGTATTAGGAAATTATGTACCCAGTGTTTATTTGTGAAGAAAATATAGAGGTACACTGAAAATCCAAAGGCTAGTTGCTAATATTTTTCCAGACAAATGATATATAATCCCATTTGAGACTAAACTATCAAGAGAATCATAGAAATGTAAGCCTTGAGGATTCAGAAAAAGAGGCAGAATTTGCTGTGAGAAAAAGAGAAAGGACTGTCCTGTTTTGAAACTAGGTTAGTCAGTAATCCAAAGAACTCTCAGTTGATTATAGAATCTGAAAACCAAATTATTTTTAAGTGCAGATTGGTCAAAACACACACAAACAAGAAAACAAAACAACAACAACAAAAAAAAACAGACAGGTGGACTGACTTATTACCAGGAGTATTAATAAAAATAATTCACATAATCTAGTTAATTATCAGTCAGACTAAAATTATTTTCAGTTTTAAAAGAAACTAAATAAAAGTCTAATTAAAACACTGTCTTAGTGCATTACACACAAATATTAAATAACAGGAAGCTGCTGAAAATCAACCAAAGGTCAGGAGTAAGGAGAAAATGTACCTAATCAAAGATGGATACATCACTTCCTTAGATTACCAGTGACTACAAATTAGCATAGATATCCCATCCTATAAAAAGCTTACAAAAACATATTTGAAAAAAAACAAAAGTCCCTAGGATTTCCCCAATCCTTTTAGACATATGAATATTTCTTAATGTGATGTAAAGAATTTATCAACAACGTTACAAAAAATGAGGCATTTTTTATTAGGTTAGTTACAGATGTAGATTTTCGTTATGGATTAACGTCTATATTTTGAAATCTGATTTAGTTATGGATTTAATTTGTTTCTTCCTGTTTGCAACACTATGGATTTGGTTTGCTTTCTTTGGGGCAGGGCAGGGTCTGCATGTAAGTAGAGACAACCATCTACATGAAGAACACCACTGATTTATTTTTCCATGTTTACTGTTCCTTTCATATTAACTTTCTTTCTTAATTTGGTGCCATAGCTTCTAAAAAGGAAACATTTTTGCTTTCCACTCCAGAAGTCTGAGTTGGTCAGGTTTTCTTCACTTCCAAAGGCAAAACTTACTCAAACAGAAACAAGACCCAGAAATTGAAATTCCCTTTTGTCAATAATTTCATCAAAAGAGCATAGACCCTGCCTTGACACTTTTCAGATTACTTGGGACAACTTACTCATTAACCTTCCTGCATCTCAATTTCCTCATCTCTAAAGTGGAGGTACTAATAAAACCTACTTTTGGAAGTAGTTATGATTAAATTATCTGTAAAGCACTTTTTAATTGAATTTATTGGGATGACATTGGTTAATAAAATTATGTAGGTTTTAGGTACATAATTCTATAATACCTCAACTATATACTGTATTGTAGTATGTGTTTACCACACCAAGTCTCCTTCCATCACCATTTATCCCCCTTTACCCTCTTTTGTTTTTTAGTTTATATTCTTTATTGTTTAAACTATTACATGAGTCTCCTTTTCCCCCCATTGACCTCTCCCCAGCCGCTCCCACCCGCAGGCACACGCCCTCACCCCATCTGTGTCCATTGGTTATGCTCATATGCATGCACACAAGTCCTTTCATTGATCTTTTACCCCCTTACCCGCCCCCACCCCACCCCATCCCACCCGCCCCAACACCTCCCATCCACCACCCACCACCCCCCCGCCTTCCCTCATAGGTTGGACAGTCTGTTCGATGTTTCTCTGTCTCTGGATCTATTTTTGTTCATCAGTTTATGTTGTTCATTATATTCCAGGAATGAGTGAGATCATGTGATATTTATCTTTCTCTGACTGGCTTATTTCGCTTAGCACCATGGTCGGCAAACTGCGGCTCGCGAGCCACATGCAGCTCTTTGGCCCTTTGAGTGTGGCTCTTCCACAAAATAGCATAGCCTGGGTGAGTCTATTTTGAAGAAGTGGCATTAGGAGAAGTTTAAGTTTAAAAAATTTGGCTCTCAAAAGAAATTTCAATCATTGTACTGTTGATATTTGCTTCTGTTGACTAATGAGTTTGTCGACCACTGGCTTAGCATAATGTTCTCCAGTTCCATTCATGCTGTTGCAAATGGTAAGAATTCCTTCTTTTTTATAGCAGCGTAGTATTCTGTTGTGTAGATGTACCACAATTTTCTAATCCACTCATCTGCTGATGGGCACTTAGGCTGTTTCCAAATCTTAGCTATTGTAAATTGTGCTGCTATGAACATAGGGATGCATATATCCTTTCTGATTTGTGTGTCTGTTTTCTTGGGATATATTCCTAGAAGTGGGATTACTGGGTCAAATGGAAATTCCATTTTTAATTTTTTGAGGAAACCAATGGAACAGAACAGAGAACGCAGAAACTGACCGAAGCCATTATGCTCAATTAATATTTGACAAAGGAGGCAAGAGCATACAATGGAGTCAAGACAGTCTCTTCAATAAATGATGTTGGGAAAATTGGACAGATACATGCAAAAAAAAAAAAATGAAACTAGACCACCAACTTACACCATACACAAAAATAAACTCAAAATGGATAAAGGACTTAAACGTGAGATGAGTAACCATAAAAACCTTAGAAGAAGCCATAGGCAGCAAAATAGCAGACATATGTCATAGCAATTATCTTTACCAATACAGCTCCTAGGACAATGGAAACTAAGGAGAAAATAAACAAATGGGACTACATCAAAATAAAAAGCTTTTGCACAGCAAAAGAAACCATCAACGAAACAAAAGAAAGCCCACTGCATGGGAGAACGTATTTGCCAATATTATCTCCGATAAGAGTTTAACCTCCAAAATTTATAGGGAACTAATACCACTTGACAAAAGGAAGATAAACAACCCAATAAAAAAAATGGGCAAAAGACCTAAATAGACACTTTTCGAAAGAGGACATACAGAAGGCCAAGAGACATATGAAAACATGCTCAAAGTCACTAATCATCTGAGAGATGCAAATCATAAATGACAATGAGGTACCATCTCAGCTGTCAGAATGGCTTCTCATCAACAAATCAACAAACAAGTGCTGGTGAGGATGTGGAGAAAAAGGAACCCTCCTGCACTGCTGGTGGGAATGCAGACTGGTGCAGCCACTGTGGAGAACAGTATGGAGTTTCCTTTACCCTCTTTTACTGAAAAGCACATTAAATGGCATTCAGAACATAGTAATTTGTTTAAAATATTAATAAATGAATCTGAAACTTATATACTAGAAGTAGATCAGTTGCTTGGGAAATGTTTATAAAGATATATTCTGTGGACCCACCATAGGCGAATGAGAATCTGTATCAATAGGACCTGACAACCCATATTCAGACAAACAAAAACCAAAAACTTCTTTAGGTAATTTCAGTTTGCCAACTCGTTTGTCAGCAGTGACACAACAAAGTCTTAGGTCAGTTAGCTGGATCTCACACACCCTACCATCATTCTTTTCCTCTTCAATGGCCACAGGATTCACTATCCAAAGCAACTTGGGATTTAATAGCAGCAGTCAGTTTTATAAAAGCAGTTAGTAGTTTAGCTTTGGGATTTTCTTTCTTATCTAAAGCAAAACTGCTTTGTCCTCACCAAGGGAAAGACAGAAACCTGATCCCTAAAGGTTGAGACCGCTGGTTAGGGGAGGATAGAAGAGGAAGTTGAGACATGCACCTTGTGTTTTTGCCCAGCACTCATTCCTCATCCCAGGACACAGACTGGCGCTCTTAGTGACAGTGATTTGTGCTTAACTACCAGGAAGGAACAAGTCACCTCCAATCCTCTTAACCTTTCAACAAACATTGAAGCAGTCAACTGAAGCTAGAGCAATTGCTAGCATTTTTCCTAGGTCCAAATGCATTGCCCTGAATTGCAGCTAGAGAGAGAATGGAATAGCTTTAGGGTCTATGTCTCATTAAGTCATGAATATGACGCCCATGCTCTCCTGTGCCTGGTGGCTGACTTGGGTCCATGCGGTAGGCAGTATATTATATAGTAGGTTAGGCTAACAAGGATTACAATCACAGTTTACAGAATGTAGTGAAATTAATTACCAATAATGCAATGAATTTTTCATCTGTATTTGTTAAATTAGAAAAGTAAGTGCAGTGTAGGAAAATGCACAGGATGCTTAATTTATTTTAAGAACTATATTTTGAGATTCAGTTATATCATCTTAGTTGGTGTTAAAATGCCTACTCTCTTTTATAAAATGATGGTGACATAAGTAGACTTTGTAAATCATTCTCACTGTACAACAGAAAATGTTCACATGGAGGTTGGCACTCATTTTTTTATTAAATGTATTAGTCAGCAAATATGTCAGACTGAGAACTATTAGAGCACTGACTTCGGAGACAGAAAGCACTGATGTGATCCCTGGCCCTACTACATATTGCCTGGGCATTTCTGAGCAAGTGAGTCATCATTTATACACTCAGGATAGTAACACTATGTACTATTCATATGGTTTTGAGGATAAAATGATAAAATGTGGTAAATCCTGTCAGGGGTTTATTTAACCACAAAACAATTACAAAGTTAAGTATTCAATAAATTTTAATCATTTTATCAATTTATAACTAAATTAACCATATTAACTACCTCATAAATAAATTAAAATGGCTATACCTTATGTATATTTGTTTCCAAGTATTTTGTCCCACTTTTCGTTCATTAGACTAATGGCAGTATTGCATAGGGGTCTTGATAGTCATATAAATCTCATCCTCTCCATCTAAAACTATTATAGAATAAAAAACTCGAGAGGAAATTAAGTCAGTTATTATGCTTCTGTTATTATGCTTCTGGTCTACAGGAAGATAATCCTCCCCATATGTCAAAGTCCATTTTGTTAACAAAAAAAGAGGTGCTGGGCTTAGAGTATCAAGCCAATTAATATTAGACAAGAGACTAAGTTGACATTTACTACTATCTCTGAGGTATAATTTGGATGATTTTGAATATGTAGGCTGTGCTTTAAATTCTCTTTCTGTTTACCGTGGTTACTAAGCTCATGTATTATGTTCACCAAAGTGCCAAACAGCAGTTTAATCACACTCTTCCCTATAATGATCTACAAGAGCTTAAATAAGACTTATGTAACAATTTAATGTAATTTAATGCATCAAACAGATTCCCAATTAATCCCACATCATGTTAAAACCCTGATATGATATATTGTATTCCCATATAACTTAACAGTAAGTAGTGCTAAAAAATACAAAAGTCTCAATGTTTAATATAGAAAGTCTGTTTAATGTTCTCACATAAAAAATATGATCACAAATATGTTCATATCAATGATGGAAAATTCACTACTTTCCCTATATCCTTCTCCAAGTTATGTTAGGAGGATTAACAATTAATATGGAACAACTTTTAAAAACTGATATTTTGCATCTTGTTTTAGTTCTATTATACAGGTTGGATGATTATAGTAGGATAAACATTAAGAAACTGATAGTTCATGAGGACTATACTACTAATTATGTAGACATCTGGGTGAAGTTGGGCCCTTAGAAAAAAGATATATCTCCCTAATTTAACTTAGATTTTAAACGTTAGACCCAGCCAGCTTTTAATAATCTGAAATAGTAACTTCTAAAAAATTAAGAATTTCAGCTTAAATAAATAGATTTCAAGATATACTAAGAAAATAAAATTGGGAAACTGATAGCTAAAAATGAATTTTAGCTAATGCCTTTACAAGGGACATTAGAACATACATTAATCACACAAATGGCTTTAGCCACCTTTAATTATGTCTTGATAATCAAGCTGAAATCTATTAAATATTTTATCATAAATATTTCTTCCCACATTGAATATACACATGGGACTAAATCTGAATCAACGAGAAATTAGTATGAAATGAATAAGGTCTGATTTATATTTTGTTCCCAAAGATAATTTCTTATAATGCTCCAAGTGAATGACCAACTAAAACTAAATTAATGTGTGTATTCATTTTCATAATTTATTTGAATTCTCTAAGTATTAAATTTAACAATGGAAAGCTAGACTCTTAAATAACATGTACACTCATAATTAAATGGCAAAAGTCTAATCTGTTAAAATGATAAATGGTTTATCAAAGCAGAGTGTCAGAGCTATAAATGTGATTTATGTGTTCAAACATATACTTATAATGTATATAAGTATAAGTGGGGGGAGCAGTGATGTTAAGAAATGTCTTCTAATAAATAGTCAGAGTCAATCTGAGCGTATATACTTAATTATTGATTTGATATTTCACATGTATTTATTCTGATGACAAGAGTAGAAGGAAGGATTTAGAACAAGAGCCCAGTTCAATTTTTTAATAAGTAGACCACTAGTTAATATGGTCACTCAGACTTCAAAGTAGTGATCCTGTTAGATCTTATTAATTTAAGATGTCTTCATATTCCTACTGCTGACAGTGACACAAACCCAAGAAGGTGCTGTATTAAAATTCAGTCAAAATTGGTTTATTGCATAAGGTGCCACTTGAGAGTATGTCTAAGAAGTCAAATTAGTAAAAGAATAGAACTACAAAAGCGTTCATTTTCTTAAAGCACAACGAATACCTGTCACATACATGTAATAGTGTTATTTATTTCACAGGTTAGGGCTGTATTAATACTTTACTCTAAGTCATTTCCCTTACTTTTCTTGTTATTCAGAAATACCAATATTCTCTTTTGCCCAACCAGAAAGAATAAAAATACTAATTTGCTAGTTTTCTCACCCTCTTCCTAAAATGACCAAGTTTTTAAAAGCTGCACAATCTCTATTACATAGTAATGTTCCTGTTACAACTACCACTTCTAAAACTCAAGTTGGCAAAATGGAAACATTTTATTCCACTCTGACGGAACTGTATAACCTCAAATTAATGCGCATTAAATTAAAAAGTTAAATGTACCTCAATATTCTTAGTAGTAAAAAATCAGAACATATCTCAACCAATATCAGAATTTCATCTTTATGTATTTGCTATTTTTAAATACAAAAAAAATGGGAAGAGCATCAGGTGATGTGTAAGTAATATTTTAAAGCAACATTGCCTTGAGCATGATTTTGAACAATACTCATGGCAAATCCCCAACTGTTTTAAGAAAGAACTATCAAATCATCAGAAAAGCGATAATGAAGCCCACAGATTCCTACTAGATCATGTATCAGGAGGCATTACATTTCCAAGTATTTTGGCAAATTCTTATATACATGTAGTGTCACACTTCTCATATATATTCAAAGCAGTCAGGAAACCTATAAATTAAGATAAGTGATTCAGTGTGCAGATCAATTTATAGCCCCCAAATACTTTAATCTGATACATCTATTCTTTAAAAGAGAACTTTTCACTTGTTAAAAAAACACACAAAAGCATACACCCACAAATGATGTCACGTCCTCGTTTACTTTCAGGTAGGAAGGTTGAATAATGCCCTCGCCAGAGCCTCTATGTTCTGCAATGACTGTTAAAGAACATCAGCCAACAAGACTTGCAGAGAGGGCAAATTCAAGCAGTGCCTAAGCTAAAAAGGCGCAGAGGACTCTTGTTTCAACATCACTTCTAGTGGTCCTCTATTCCCATTCATGAAAGACGAAATGAAACATAAAAGGGGGGGGGGGGGGGGAAGCAAAATGCAACTTCTTATACATAGGCTCATAAGCATAGCTGGTGACTTCAAAGCCTATAATTAGCTGCATGCCAATCAGTCAACAAGTTTTTATTAAACATTTACTAGTTTTCCCACATTGAACTAGGGTGTGCATATCTGAGTCACACCCAGTCCCATTCTGGACTCTGAGATCCAGAATTAATTAATGCACACCTGCAGTGGTGTACTTCCTTTGGAAAAGCTTCCTTTTCTTCCTCCCCAAACCTGATCTGAGACACAGTGCCTTGTAAGCCCTGGAATGGGATGAGTATCACAGAAATGGTAAATTAAAAGCATTTTTTAAACAAACAAGAGCAGGTGAGGAAATTCTCAATGGAGTTGAAGGAGAGCAGGAGCATAGGAAAAAGGTGTGAAGTCCTGGTTTGTGGTAAACTGTGGAGAAATGCACTTTTTATGTAAAGTCAGCCTGCACCTATGAAAATTCTCCAAATCTACCCATCTCTGAAGTCACTGGAACAAGGTTTCAATATTAAAGTTCTAGTTCTGCAGGAGAGGGGGGAGTTTGTAGAGATCAGTGAAAAGGAAAGATTAGTAATGCAATGCAAAAAAAGTCCAAGATGAGGAAGATTCAAAGTCAGTCACCAACAGATTGACCTTACTTTTCAATATTCTAGAGCCAGCAGGTTTCTTTAACACTAGAGGGCATGTGTGCAAACACACACACACACACACACACACACACACACACACACACACACACACACACGGGGTAGCAACCTTGAGCAAAGGCAGCCTTCATATAAAGCCAAAGATTTGAGGGCTCCAAGGAAACACGAAATTTCAAGGAGCAGCCAAGTGTCTTTAGTAAATTCTCTGGGCTGTGTTTCTGCGAGGAGTGACCGCGATCTCTCCCAAGAAAACCGTTCAAGGATCCAGTACTATGGCAGTTTAAAGCAGGCAGTCCCCCCTCGCACCCCGACCCCTACCCCAGTGCTCCTTTCCTCCTCTAGTAACAGCTTTGCCTCCCGAAATCTCCCACCCATTCGAGACTAGTTTACACTAGACCTCTAAGCTTCTGAGTTTGTCTGCCGACTGCTTGTAAAGGCTGGAGATGTAGACTCTCCCCCTAGAAATTCAATTGATCCTAGCCAAGGAACCGAGTAAAGGGAGGGGCGCCCGCAGCTTTCGCTCTCCAAACCAGCAACCTCCGTGCGCTCAGTGGGCAGTAGCGCGAAACCCTTGAGCCCTGGGAGGGGAGGCTGTTCCTTGCGCCCTATGTTCAGCCCAGCCCCTCGACTTCACAGCTCAATCAAGGGCAGGTTGCTTCCATCCCCCCAATCCCCTCTAGCTCCCAGCAGGGAGGTCTCTGTACCTGAAGGTGCCCAGAAGGTGGATCAGGGTGAGTTCCCCTGGCCAAGGCGCCTCGGGATCTGGGAGCTGATGTTCGGGAGTACGAGGCAGGGCAGATGAGAAAGGCTGATAGAGATAGGCATCGAAAGGCAGAAAATACGGCAACACGGAGAGACAAGCTGAAGAGACAGAATAACAGGCACACAGAGACATCCCAAGAAAGGCAGGAAGGTGAATGAATGCAAGAGAAACAAGGAGACCCAGAGGGTTGCGGGAGCCAGAGAGAGAAAGAAACTGAGTCAGAGACAGAGAGAGAATGAAAGGCGGAGGGGCACTCAAAGAGACAGGCAAAGGGAGGCAGGAAAAGAGGAAGACAAGCGTCGAGGAAGACTCCCAGATCCACAACGTCCTGGACAGCGGGCGGGGTAAAAGCACCGCGCTCCGCTGCCCCCGGTCTCCCGCAGCTGGTGGGAGAAAGTTACCGGGTGGAAAGTCTGAACCGCCCCTCCGCAGAGTGTCAGCAAGACGCGGAAGGTGGCCTGCGCCCCCAGCTCTGCGGGTAGCTGAGAAAGCGCAGAGGAAAAGGCGGACAGCGGCACAAAGTTCAGCGCCTCGCGCCTCCCGGTCCACCCCCCGTACCTGCAGCGGCGGGAGACCGTGATCAGAGAGCTGGGAAAGCCGCCTCGCCCGGTCTGCCCGCGCCCCTGCCCCGGGACCGGCCCGGAGCGCTGGGCGCCGCTCCCTGACACTGGCTGCAGGACTTTGCGGAGCCCACCCGGTCACTCTGGCCGCTCAGAGGGGACTCGCCCCAGACAATTACAAGGAAGAGAGGGGGAGCAAGAGAGTCAGAGACCTGCGGTTGTAGCCCAGGATCCCGCGAAGAGGGAACGGCGGTCCACGCACGGAATTCAGCTTCCGACCCAGCCGGGCAGGCGCCGGCCACCTGCGCCGAGTGCCGGGCGCGCCGAGCCTGCGCTCACCTGGAACCCACGCCGGTCCCCGAGTGCCGCGCGCAGCCCCGTTCCCGCCGCTGCCTCTCTTCACGCTTCCCCGCGAGGAGAGCGAGCTGGCTCCGGTCTCGGCCAGCCCCAGAAAGGTGCCCTCATAGCGCGGCGGCGGGCGAGAGGACTCCGTGAGCACTGCGAGAGCAGGCGCGGAGGCCGAGGGGGCGCAGGGAACCGAGCGAGGGCTCCTAGCACATTGTCACCTCAGCAGAGCCGCCACAAACGCCGCCTGGCCACTTGGCGCCCGCCCCCCTCCCACCCCAGCCCGCTCGTTCAGAGCCCCTCCTCCTCGCGCGGTCCCTCCCCCTCCCGTAGACCCAGGCAGGCGGCCTCTCACAGGGCTAGTATCATTTACGTAACCAGCACCCCCAGCCCTCCTCCTCCTTCCCCGCTCCTGCTCCTCCCCGGGCTGGGGCGGTGCGCGCGGAGCTCGCTCCTGCTGTTCCGGAGCCGCGGCTTCAGCGACGTGCACAAGTCCCGCGATACTTGGCAAGCACAGCCACCCAGAGCAACCCTGGGGTCCGTTCCTCTCCCCGGCGAGCGCCCCGCGACCCTGGCTGCCCAGGGGCCCCACTGTGCAAAAGCCGGCTTGCACCCTCAAGCCCCTTGCACCAGCGAGCCTCCTGCGAGGATGTTAAGGCGTCCGGGACTGCCCCCTGGGGAAGCTTGGGCTACCGCACACCAGTCGTTGGCTCTGTGGTGGAGAGATGCTGTGAGGAACTTGAGTTCTGGGCGCTCTCAAGCAGAAAGGACGGAACACAGTTTGGCCTCTTATCCCTTACACTTCATCCACCCTGCCGGATCCTAGTGTTCTGGTTGGTAAGAGAGCTGGGAAAGCAAAACGCTTCCTTATGCTCTTAATTTTTTTAGGAAGAGGCAAAGAATGGATCTTTGAATTTCTTTTTGCCTGGAGAATATGGTCTTAATATACTTAGGCACCCCGAAGTACCTGTAGGCTTGCATTTCAAAAGGAATGTTAATGGACAGTCATTTCTAAGTAAGGTTAACTTGTAGTGTAGAAAGACCATGGTTCTAAATGAGTTAACATATAAATAAAAGATTTAGAACAGTGCCTGGCATAAAGCACATACTTAAGATTCCCTTAGTATTAGCATCTGAAGACTTGGGACCTATCCCCCTCTGCCATGTGGAAGGGACTCTTCTAGGAAATTGGGATTGCTGAATTCAAGTCCCTGCCTCATCATTTATTCATTGGTGACTTAGTTAGTTTTGACCCTTGGCTTTCTTCATTCTCAGTTTCCCTGTTTGTAAGAGGGAGTCCAGTAAGGGTGTTTTCCCTCTCTCACAGTGTCACTTCACCCATCTTAGCTTCCCCTTATTTAGTTTATTTGGCAAAACTGGGGGGTCATATAATAACTTCAAAAAGAAGTTATATATAACTTCAAAAAGAAGTTATAATAACTTCAAAAAGAGCCACATTGTACAAACATATTATTAATTATAATATAGTGTCAGTGGGATTATTGATACTCATAAAAGACAATTTCTAGAGATGTTATCCTTATATATCTCATGAATCGATTATCATCTAAATAGGTATGATCTGTATTTAATGTTTCAGCCTACATTGTCCATCCTGCCACCCTGTCCCACTGTCAAGTATGGACCACCCACCTACCAGAGGTGCTTCTCTGAATGTGTGAGGACACGGAGTGCCACCTATAACACCAGGGACAGACACTATGATTTCTCCCTATTGCTCCCTCTTGTGAGTTATACAGTCCAGTCATCAGGCTACTCACCTCTGTGTGGCAAATTGAGAGAAGCTAAGGACCAGCAGGTAAAAGATTTGGATTCTAATGTTGGCACAGCCATTTAGTAGACATGTATACTTTGAAGAATATAATACCCCATCCTTACGTTCTTCATCTCAAAAAAAAATAACAATACCATTTTGCAATCTTTGTAGTAATATTTAACTAAGGCAAGAATCCATAAATCTAGTCAGTAACAGCTGTGGGTGAAACAAGACAAAGTAGCTCCCTGAGAATTATTAGATTTTACTTTATAACACACTATTCCAATACTCAGTGGCTTAAAACAATAAAATAAGGCTATAATTTCTCAAGATTCTATGGATTGTCTGGATGATTTTCTGCTCTGGCTGGCTCAGTTTGGGCTGGATGATCTAGGATGGCCTCACTCACTTATCTACTGGTTGGCAAGCTAATTGGGGGTAAGGCTCAACTGGGATGGCTCATCTTTGTTCAACATGGACTGTCATCCTTCCTATTAACCTTGTTTTCTTGAGTAGTGGTAGTTGCAGAATTCCAAAAAGCAACAATAGAGTTTGAGCTACATTTAGAGTGCTTTTCAAGGTTCCATGGACATACATTTGTCAATATTCCATTAGCCCAAGCAAGTTATGTGGCCAAGCCCAGATTCAAAAGTGGAATGAAATACTCCATGTCTTGAAGGGAGAAACTGAAAAATCAAATTGCACACACAAATGGGAACTACTTGAGACCAATTTTATAATCTACTGTTGGGGAGCACATGAGACTTGGTTGGGACGTTTATAAGGAGGACATTTCAAGAAAAGGGAAGTGTGCTGATGTTGCCGAAGACCAAAGAAAACCAAGGATGCTTCAAAGAAGAGGAGGGACACTGTTTAATACGCCGGCAGACTCAGGGAACAGCCTTCCAAATCTGAGTGAAGAAACATGCATGGGCTTTCCTTTATATCTCCCTGTGGTCTTTGTCCTGCAAATATGGATTATGCTTCTGGTCCTGGCCTTGCAAAAAGGCCCCCAGGTGTTGGGGGTCTCCAGGTCATATCTGGTAGTCTGGCCTGGCACCAGTGTTAATAACCCTCCCTCCGGGGCAGTGCACTGTTCACAGTAACAGGTTCTGCAAGACCAGTATCTGGGAAGGAGGTAGTGACTTAATTATAGGTTATCAAGAATGTACACTGAGCCCTAACCAGTTTGGCTCAATGGATAGAGCGTTGGCCTGCAGGCGCAAGAGTCCCAGATTCGATTCTGGCCAAGGGCATGTATCTTGGTTGTGGGCACATACCCAGTGGGGAGTGTGCAGGAGGCAGCTAATCGATGTTTCTCTCTCATCGATGTTTCTAACTCTCTATCCCTCCCCATTCCTCTCTATAAAAAAAATCAATAAAAGAAAAAAAAAGAATGTACACTGAGTTTGCTGGCATGGATTCAGATCACTATCCCCCAAATATCAGGGATACATTGGAATTAGCCCTTTTAAGCCTTCTCACTGAAGCTGACCTGCCCTATTTATCAGAATTCTGATTTAGGGGAGCACTGAAGGCAGCACCCCTAATTATTCCTTGACATTTCCAAACAAGTCTATGCTCAAGCAGACTCCCCGGGTGTTTACTGGAATCCTTATGCTTAATCTTTGGGTGGCCTTGCTTAAAGGACACCGCAAATACATGTCCTCCCAAGATTACTTACACTACTGATTGTATCTAAAAGATAAATTTTATCTCAAATTGCTGTTACAATAAAAGCCTGGTTCCTTTAGCCAGGCAGTCCCTTAGCCCTCTATTTCACAGAAATCCTGTGTCAGAGTAATCATTCATCCGTCACTCAGGGTCTGCTGGTCAGCCCTGGCAATCTACTATAGGTTTTTCTTAATTACAAGAAAATTAAAAATTCCTTGCAGTGGATAAATCAGATAAATATTATCTTAACCAAAATGATCAAGGTTAAAATTACCAATAATGGAACCAGGTGACTAAAAAATACACTAAGAAGTACACAATAAAATTTATTTAGTATTTCACACCAAGAAATATGTATAATAGACTGTAATTATGAGGAAGCAAAAGACATTTAAATTGAAGGAAATGCCACAAAATATCTTCTCTGTACTTTTCAAAAATATCACCCTGATGAAAGTCAAAGAAAGGCTGAATAACTGTTCCAAACCAAAGGAAAGTAAAGAGATATAATTGCTAAATGCAATGTATACTCAAGAATTGGATACTGGGCTAGAAAAAAATAAATATATCTATAATGATAAAAGCATAATATGCTAATTAGACCAAATGACCTTCCAGATGAAGCCACTGTGGTGGGGGCCGAGCCCCTTGCACCAATTTTGTGCATCGGGCCTCTAGTCTATAAATGACATTATTAGGATAATAGGTAAATTATGAATGAAGTCTATGTAATATCTACATATAGCTCTTTTATTTATATTAAATTACAATTAGTTTTATATCACTATTAAATATCCTAATTTTGATAAATTTTGATTACTCTAATAAAATATTTGTGAGTAAAAAGCACATAGTGGCTTTGATTTACTCACAATGGTTTAGAAATAACTCCAGAGAGAATGATGAAGGGAATGTGAAAAATTTTTTAATACTTGATAAGTTTTGGTGAATGGTATATGGAAATTTATTATAGCAATTTTGCCACACTTTTTTCCTTTGAATTTATATTTTTAAATGAGAGGAGAAGCAATGTTTGCTTATCTCACAAGAAGATTAAATGCAATAATTTATGTGGATGAGTATTGAAATTAATCAAGATTTATACTGTACTTTTTTCAAATAGAAAGCTAGGAATTTATCTTTAATTAGTGAGAAGTTATTAAAGTATTTGTTTAGATAAATGGAATGATCAACATTGAAAGATTAATTGGCTATGAAGCATAGAGCAACTTTGATGGAGAATAGACTAAAGACAGGAATATAAGTTTAACAGTTACAATTGACCTGGTTAATGAAGGCCCCAACCAAAATGGAGAAAAATGAGTAATATATCCAGATAGATAGATAGATATTGCTGAAACTAGAATATCTAGTTATGGCAAATTATTAGCAATAAAGGAGAAGGAAAGGGTGTTATATAATTTTGAGAGGTTTAATATTAGATGAATATTAGAGTGGAGATACTATTATTAAGAGAAACAGAAAGCACAAACTTTATTTTCTAAAATAAAAATCTAATAATATATCTTTCTAATTATAATAGCTCAGTGGATTCTCATTGCTTTTAGTAAATAGTCTAAAATCCCAAATAAACCTTATGAGAATCTTTATAACCTGGACCCTGCTTACCTCCTTAATACCTACAATGAGCTAAGCATAGAACTGAACACAAATAAAAATAAAGACAGCCTCATGGAACTTAGAATTTAGTCCTTCATCCAGTAAATATGTATTGAGTGCTTACAACCTTCACTGGGAATATGAGCAAAAAGACAAAGACTCTGCTTTCCTGAATGCTGCATTTCGGTGTGGTGAGTACTAAACAAATAAGTACTTATATCAGGTGGTAATAAATTCTCAGAAGAAAATTGAAACCAGCTAAGAGCTGAGCTTTCCAATTAGTGGGCTATAAAATGGTTGCAGATATCCCTTGATATACTCATCACCTCACCCATCAGGAGTACTAAGTAGAGAAACCTCAAATTGTCAGAGTCCAAAGTAACATAGTCAGTATTCATACAAAGCTTGTTC
The DNA here is from genome assembly GCA_026230045.1 of Corynorhinus townsendii. NCBI lineage: Eukaryota > Metazoa > Chordata > Mammalia > Chiroptera > Vespertilionidae > Corynorhinus > Corynorhinus townsendii. The sequence goes on from JAPDVU010000005.1 coordinate 62,140,235, forward strand.
AGGGCTCTTTGGAGAATGACCTGAGCAAGTAGGGTCTGAGAATATGTCTCATTCTTCCTGAAGCTGTCATAAAATAAGAAGGTGTCTAATTCTGGACATCTACTTCAGCATTCACCTATAGGCCTCTGACAAGGGCTCATGAAATGATCTGAGGATTTTTTTTTTCAGGCCACAAGGAACAATGCATGAAGTTCAAAGTACAGTCCATTATAGATGGGGGAGCAAAGATTTTGGGCAGGATGTTCTAGTGATCATAGCCCTCGTAGATGACCCAAAGCACTAGCAACATAAATATAAGGTAATTCTGTTCCATATGCTGCTTCTTTTCTATTTCTGTGTTAGCCATGTCAGCTGCAGATTGGCTGTTCTAACAAAGCTTGGGCATTCTTCATATGCAAGGTTTATAATTATTTCAAATTTTTTGGTAAAATTTTTGAACAGTTTTCAAATCCATTTATATCCACAAAAATTCAAAATTACAACTATTATTAAAAAATAGTGGGGCTGATAATTTTACATACCATTTCAACTGATATAAATATTTGACCCTAAAAATAAAGGTTTGAATTTTTCCCCTACTTGTGCAAACATATTTTCTCAGCCTTGATGATAATAGACTATTATGTCATCATTTAAAATGTCATGATCAGCCCTGACTGGTTTGGTTCAGTGGATAGAGCATCGGCCTGCAGACTGAAGGGTCCCGGGTTCGATTCCGGTCAAGGGCATATACGTTGGTTGCGGGCACATCCCCAGTGGGAGGTGTGCAGGAGGCAGCTGATTGATGTTTCTCTCTCATGGATGTTTCTAACTCTCTATCCCTCTCTCTTCCTCTCTGTAAAAAATCAATAAAATATATTTTTTTTAAAATGTCATGATCAGCAAATATTATAGCTATTTCAAGTATAAAATCTGTTATTAAATGTTGAGATCATAGCAACAAGATCTCACTGAATATTTTTAAAAAGATTTCATTTGGAGGTCTTATACAATCCAGTAGGTTATATATTTTTAATATATAGTTTTATAATAATTTAATAATTTGAATAAAATATAATTAATCTTTAACCAAGCTCCATATTAATACACTCATCTTTGCTCTACTTTATCTCATAATCCATACAGACCTGTAGCCTTCTTAGTGCCTAACACAGTTGCAAATTTACATTTTTCCACATTTGTGTGATTGATGTCTGTTTTCTCCAATATACAGTAGGATACACTAGAGTAAAGTATACTTTTATAAGGTGGCAATGGGAGTGGAGGGAGTTTCACTCCAAGCACAGTGCCTTTTGTACAGTAAACTTTTGTTGAATGAATAAATTATTCAACTCTCCATTAATCAATAGCTAAGGCTCTCCTGTAAACCTTTCTGTTTTTTTATAATTCCTTTTCTAACTAGACTTTTCCTGTCCCTGTTTTGAATTCCTGGTCAAGCAATAAACATTAGTGTGAAACAATTAGAGAGAAAAAAGGTTCAGACCACAATGATATTTCAGCACCATGGAGAGCAACAAGTGAGTTTCCCAACCAGCTAAGTGGACAGGCTAACCTGACTATGCTATTTTTTAGCACACATTGACAGGGATAAGCAAGTGGAAAGACATGTGTAAAAGACTATGTTATTATTCAGAATTAATAAAAAGAGATAAGTAAATAGATTGAAAGCAGGACATTGTGAAAAGGCATTGGTGTTCACTTAAGGGAATGTGGTATTGCTATCACTTAACCTTTCTGCAAATGTGAAGTAAAATGTCAAGTGCCATTAGAGTTCAAAGCATGAAACAATTTACATATACACAACCTCAAGACATTTTCACTTGTATATACCATATAGACATATCTTAGAAGGTTAATCCCTGGAAATCAGGGACTATGTCACTGCTTCCCAGGCCTGAATACAATGTCTAAAACATAATCAGTAGTCATTTATTTATCAAATACATGTACTAAATTACATATATATAAATCATCCTGTCAATAATATTTCACTTCTTTATTAAAGCTCAAGAATAATTTATTATAATGGCAAAACTATATACACACCTAAGAATAATAATTTATTTTTAAAATGTGAGTATTTATGCTTATAAAAATAAACTACAAAGCAGGTAAACTTTACTATTTTTCATATTTAAGACTATACGTATAATATCACCTTCTTTTAATGGAAAATTTTCCAGTATGTTTTAATTAGTTGTTTAAATATAGGGTGTCCCAAAAATGTATACACACTTTGAATAATTATAATAATTCCAATGGGTTACATCTGAAAAGAAAGAAACATCAATTGAGCTATCAGCTGTTAAAGTCTGTATACATTTTTATGGAACACCCTTATTTACTCATAACTACAGTAAACTAAATGTAACAACCACAAAATTTTTTAGTCAACAAATAACTACCATAATGATCTACTCCATTGATGTAAAAATGTAAAAGTTATTGTCTTCTAGAGTTAGATTAAGTCAGATACAAGGAACAAAGAAACATACCAAAACCACTATTTTTAAATTGTAACATTTAAAAAGGTTTCTAGAATCATATTAGATATTTTTCTTTAGTCCCGTTTTTTCCCTCAACTATCCTATTCAAATAAAACTTTTTATGTTGCTACACAATGTAAAAAATAAAATTTATATGTACTGAACAAGAAAATTTTAAGTAGGAAAACATAAATTAGTCAAGGTTTAGCAGAAAACAAGAAATAGAAAGCATTAAGTGGAGAGTCACAAATTTTGGTTCTGGACCAAATACCTGGTTAGAGTCCAGATTAAAAAAAAAAGAGAGAGAATCTGTTTCACTTTAAATCCATTTGTGTTGCCAAATTGATGTAAATAGGCAATTGTCTCAACATTAAATGACAAAAGAATGACTATCATTTAGCAGGACAAGGTGACTACAATTATGGCTATGAGGAACTTATGAAGCAAGTAAATAAAGAAATATATTTCACTTTATTTTGAAACATCAAAAGCTCATATTATACTACAGATTAAATATTTTAAAAGAATCTATTATTAGGATTTTTCATTCATTAGCCTGAAATGCATAACCATACATTGCCGGAAATGCATAATAATTATATTATGATATATACAAAAGAAATATATATCATATATACATACCACACATGTAGTTTTGATAAGTATAAATCATTTATAAATGGATACTAATAACAAATGTAGAAGTAAATCTTGGCAGATAGTTAAAAACAAGGAAAATGATGGACCATTTAAACAATAGGCCCCAGGCTTTTAAACTTAGTAGAATTAAAGAGGACATGTAAGAGTAGAATAGGTAGTGATGTTTTGGAACAGTCATTAGTATTATATAAAATCAATCAAGTTTGCAAGCCCCAAAGAGCATAATGGTAGACCCAACAAGAATTCCATAAACATAGGAATTGATGTTTCATAATTTATATTCTAGGATATTAGCAACTACTCATATTTATAAAGAAAAGAGAATTTAAAACATTTACATGTATCCTTGTCCCAGGATTATTAAAAACAATTCTCTTTCCAGACTTTCAGTTATTATCAATTTGACTGACATCTTTGCTCTGGTTCTCTGAAAAAGAGGAGCATTGTGTGTGTGTGTGTGTGTGTGTGTGTGTGTGTGTGTGTGTGTGTGTGTATCTATGAGTTGTAGTATAATTTATTTTCAGGAAGGGAATACCCAGAGTTATCAGTCTTGTGTATAGTTGTTATAAGATACTTGGTTGTGAAAAATTCACTTTTATAGTTACTGCTCATTAAACACACAATGAAACTATGCCATGTGACACATAGGTGTCATACTCAGTTCAAGGACATTCAATAATCAATAATAAAAATTTTTTAAATTTAATTTAATTTTTAAAACTGAAAATAATATTTTTCTTCTCACAAATCTACAAACTCTGTAAGCTGCCAGCAGTTAGATTTCTAATAGTGATATAAAGCTCAAACTAATGGCCTAAATAAAAGCAAACTAATGGCTCAAAATAAAAGCAAAAGTATCACTTTTGAAAAGTTGATTCTAGTATAATTAACTTTGCTGCACTTTTCTTTCTTTTTCATCAGAGAAAGAAAAGTGCAGCAAAGTTAATTATACTAGAATCAACTTTTCAAAAGTGATACTTTTGCTTTTATTTTCATCACAAACATACCATAGAAATTAGTAAATTTTTAAAAATCACACTCATATTCTCTCATTGACCAACATAAAATTGTATGTGTGTTTTCATCCACATGTCTTCTTCTTTCTCTGGCTCGGGGGCCACAAACCGTTTGTAGACTTTGAAGCAAAATAGACATGGACTAAATGTCCAGTTCTATCACACAGCAGCTATGTGAACTCAGACATGTGCCCCCTGAGAAGTAGTCACTTTGTTGGTAAAATAAGGGTACGCTATGGTCCATAATACATGTTTTTAGAACTAAATGATGCATTATGTATACCGGACTCACACTATGTACTCAATAAATGTGTGTGTATCTGTGAGTTGTGGTATAATTTATTTCTAATATTCCTAGTATTTCGAATGCTATGTGTCAGTTTTCATATATAATCAGGGTTTACAGTGAATTCAGAAAGATTGCATGCTTCTTGCTATGGGGACAATTTATGAGAAGCAATTAAGGTGATAAATGCGATTTGGGTACAAATTAGAAATTCTCTAACTGCTTTTCTTCCTCCTCAAATCTCTAGAAATAATAGCTTGAACAGTGAATTAGAATAAACATTTGACTTAAACACTAACCCTATCATTTACATATGTGTACATGATGCATCATACACACAACTGTACATGAGCACACATGCACACATGCTCCCCCTATAAAATGTAAGTTCCATGTGCTTTGTCTGTGTTGAGCATTTAATTATCCAATTAGATAAAACTGAGTGCCTGCCATCTAATAAGGGCCCAATTTATAGCATGAATCATAATAGAGTCTTATATTCTTCTCTTTTCAATAACTACTTCAAACTAAAAGAAAACTGGCTTTTTATCATATAGTCTCTTCATGATCAGTCTTTTTAATGCCTCCTAATTAGACAATGAATGCTGCTCTCAGTGAAGACCAGCTTGTCCACAACTCCCTGCTGACCCTTCCATAAGCTTTGCTTATTCAGAGAAGAACATGATAGACTTCAACCAATTTAGTACCAAATAAATAATCAAGTAACTCTATTCTATATTCCTGGTTTGGCCTGAAGTTTCCTTAGCTAACTCTGGCAAGAACAGAGTTATCCTAAATTGCCAAAGATGTGAAAAATGCAGGAAGCTCTTAAGAAGGAACAGGAATAGAAGCATGATCTGTGTGCCAGGACACAGAGTACTGATATGAGTTACAATAATAATTCCAACATTTCAAATTCAGAACTTTTCTTTACAAAGCATTATGGAAGATAACTTTCATTTTAGCACAATATTTTGCCTTTTGTAACCCAACTTCCAGAGTTTCAGAAGAAGTATAAAATCCCTGAATGAATTCATGTATTCACAATTTACTTAGCCATTACTGAGAGGTGAATTATCTAGGACTCATTTTCCCCACTCTTTTTATCTGCCTTTTGACTATTGAGTTTTTTGTTATCAGTGCTAATAAAAAGAAGAACCAGTTTTATACACGTGAATTATGAACTTTACCTGTGATACACCATCCTATAGAACTCTTAGAATTCTAAGCCAATTATTCTGACTATTAATTCTGAATAGTATTACAGCATTTACTTCAAGGCTTTGAAAATTCTCTCATTAGAAAGTACAGAAGTGAAGATTTATAGATTTAAAAAATATGTACTCTTTAAATAGAAATTTAGATGCATATTTTAATAACATTTAGAGAGTGTTCTCCCATTTGCATTTTATAGACACTATCTGTGGTTCAGAGCCAATCTGTGTTTTTGCTCTCTTTTTTTTCTCTCCTAATGTTAAGTAAACACTGGGAAATGTTTTATTCATCCATTTCTTTTGTCAGTTCTTAACCTCTCATATTTTGAGATAAATATCAAAGAAAAATATTGTCAAAAATAGTTCCCTGGGGCTAAAAAAAATACTAGTCAGTTTCCAATTTGTTCTTCTCTAAGGTTTATATTTCTCAAATAACTTGTCGTATTTCAAGACATAGTACAGCAAAGGGAAAGCCAATTCCAACGAGCATGGAATAAGAAAGGAGAGACATCAAGCCAGAGCTGTGGAGACTCATCTGTTAATGAAAAAGAGACCTAGCAGCAAAGAGCCGTCAGGAGGATTAGAAACAGTATTCCAGTGACATAATAATTCTAGTGAAAATTCTGTGGACATGGATTTTGTACATGCGAATCTTCACATGTTAAAAAAAATTGATGCAATATTAGAAAATAAGGATTTTTCTTAATAAGAAATCTTAGTATCTGGTTATCTTTAAGCTTAGAATATGTAGAAAAATTAAACCTACTTTGCTAAATGCAAGATGGAGCTACTTTGCTGGACCAAACAGCTATTATTTCTCACATGGGTTTTTATGATAACCTCCTTTTTCCATCTCTTCTTTCCTTGAATCTTTTCTCAAGGAGGCAGCTGAATTGATCCTGTTAAACCCAAGTTATATCACATTACTATTCTGCTCAAAACTCTGCACACCTCCACATCTCACTCAGAGGAAAAATCAAGGTTCATGTGGTGGCCTATCTTCTGATCCTTTTCCACTCTGCCCCAGTCACACTGGCCTCATTATTATTTCTCAAGTAGTGCAGGCCTTATTGTCCCTCAGGGCCTTGGCATTTCCCACCCCTTTGCCTATAATGACTTTACCACAGACTGTTACATCTTGCTCTCTCACTTCATTCAAATTTTAACTTAAATGTCATGTTCACAGTGAAAACTACCCACCTAATTTAATAGTATACCACTGACACTCCTATCTCCCTCCCCTAGTTCTCTTTCCTCTATGGTTATCACCACAAATAGATTTTACTTCTATATCAGGGATCTTTGAATATTTTATTTCTTGCTTATTCTCTGCTTTAAAAATGATATCTGACACATGGCTCTTACTCCATAAATTGCTTTGAATGAGTAAGTGATGGAATATGTTTATTTTCCCCACATTGTTAGTAAGGAAACTAAAAGTTAACATTATATAATTTCTTCCAGATCACATAACTAAAAAGAAAAAGCTTATATTCAGCCTTGGCAGTATGATACCAGGGTTCAATATTTTAATCATCAGGTTGCAAATATATAAAGAAGAGTTATATGATTTTCAAGAAAAAACATTTCTGTGTGAAGTTACAGAATATTACTAAGTGAGTAAATATGCAAACTCTATATTTTTTTTACTAGAGGCCCAATGCATGAAATTCGTGCAAGGGGCTCAGCCCTCACAGCCAGCTTCATCAGGAAGGTCGTCTGGAAGGTCATCCGGACAGTTGTTCTGCTCTTCAGTCTAATTAGCATATTAGCTTTTTATTATATGATATCACCTGTCTGACCTTTGTAAAAACAAAAGATTATGACCCTTGATCTAAATGGTGAAAATGGAGAAGAAATCAATGCTTTTTTCAGTGCTTTGGACCTATTGCTTCTCTCAGAGCTGACTACTTAGCTCTCCTCCACTTTCTCTGGATTTGGGCTAATCAATACTCTAGATATTTGTTTGAAATTACAATGACTTCTATTTTTCCTCCTTTATATATGAACTAGTGGCCCGGTGAATGGATTCATGCATGCTGAAAGGAAAATAATTAGAAGAAATATTTTAATTTCTCTGTAATGGAAGTGTCAGAGCTGCCACTGGTCACCATCTGCGGGGTGATTGGTGGGGTGATGGGGCTCCCACTTGCTCCCACCTTGGCCTGGCACCACCCACTCACTTGTTGCACCATCCTGCTGTGGTCCCATTCTCATCAGGGCTCATCGGGGCCAGCAGCACCTCTATTGCTGCCTGCTGCCAGTGCTGCATCACCAATTGCCGTGTTCTGCATCGCCCCCTGGTGGTCAGCACACATCATAGCAAGTGGTCGAACTTCAGTAGAACTCCTGGGTGAGGGGACAATTTGCATATTAGGCTTTTATTATATAGGATTATATATATATTTCTAAAATATATTTTATTGATTTTTTACAGAGAGGAAGGGAGAGGGATAGAAAGTCAGAAACATTGATGAGAGAGAAACATCAGTCAGCTGCCTCCTGCACACCTCCCACTGGAGATGTGCCCGCAACCTAGGTACATGCCCTTGACCGGAATCAAACCCGGGACCCTTCAGTCCACAGGCCGACGCTCTATCCACTGAGCCAAACCGGTCAGGGCTAGGATCATATTTTTGAAGTATAACATAAATAATAACATAGAGAAAAGTTCACAAAACACCTAGAAGCGTTAAAAAAAAACACAACTTTTTTATTGAGTTCTAAGAGTTCTCAATAATTTTTGTGTTTAATAAGGAACTGTTTGACATTGAAATTGGGACTCAAAAGAACTGTTGGCCCAGAAAGAAACTCACTACAGACTGATTCATTTGCCTCCCAGCTTAACCATTATTGCTTGTCTCATTTTCAGTTCTTATAAGGTTATTTCTAGTATCACATGATCTCACTCATCTAGGGGAAATAATGAACAACATAAACTGATGAACAAAAACAGACCCAGAGACAGGGAAGCATCGATCAGACTGTCAAACCTCAGGGAAGATAGGGGAGGGTGGGGATAAGGGGGAGAGACCAACCAAAGGACTTGTATGCATGCATATAAGCCTAACCAGTGGTCACGGACAACAGGGGGGTGCGGGCATGCGTGGGGAGGGGTTCAGGAGGGGAATGGGGGGATGAGCACAAATATGTGATACCTTAATCAATAAAGAAATTAAAAATAAAATAAAATAAAAAATAAATAATAATTTTTATGTCTTTCCCTTTGACCCAGGGTATCTAATGTACTGTGCAGTAAAGTAGGGGTGACTAGGGAAGGTACTTGCCTCTCAGTCTAACCTAGAACAAAGATAATTGGCTAGAGGGGGTGGAGCCACTGCAAGTGCACAAAATCTCAGAAGGCTAAAATCCGCATGTAGACAAAGGAATTCTCTCTCTCTCTTGTTCCTCTGGCTTTGCTCCTGCGTCCTTGCACTCGCCCATGTTCCTTCCATAGCCATATGGCCGTAGGAGCCGCATGGCCCTTCACCATGTGGATCCCACACGCAATGGACTACAGCTGGGAACACAAGCTAAGCTAGTCTGATACTGGGCTATGGACTGGACTGAGCAAATATGGGGTGGAAACTCTGGACACAGGCTTTAATCCTAGCTCTGCTGAAGATGAAGTGGAACTTTTTCCTTGGCAGGATGGAGGGAGATGGGACCTTAGAAACTAAGGAGTTTAATTCCATGCACAAAAATATCACTCATTCTCCCATGTAGTCTCAGAAAATTATTTTTCTTGCGACGTCACAAGAACCCCATTCCCACCTGCAACAGGTGGGGACACAGAGAGCTCCCCATTGAAAACACTACGTCATAAAGATATTCTCATAATTTCTAGAAACATTAATGACTTATTTTTGAAATTTGAATTAATTTTTATGTATGGTATAGGTCAAGATTAACTCCACCTGATATTCAATCAATTCAACATTATTTATTGTGAAAACAATCTATTTCTTATTTTAAAGTCGTGTAAGATTACTCCAATATGAGGGTTATCTGGTGGATTGTTTGATTTTATAATTTTTCCTTTGATGTTTTTTGTCATTTGTCCATTTGGCATTCTTGACTTTTTATGTCTTATTATGTTTCAGCCCTTGTGTATATAAAAAAAAATGAGAAGGAACTGAGGTTCTATCTGATGTAATTTCTCTTCAGAAACAAACACAAAAACATGTTTTTGGTTATGGCGGGCAGTTTGAGTAGGAAAAGAAGACCAATTCAGTTTGGGACTAAACTTTCTTGAAGTTGTTTTGGTCCTTTGTGAGAGCTGATGTATTTCCAGTTCACCCTTGCTCTTAGGTTGTAACACTTTCAGATTCCTAAATGTATATTTTTAATATTACCCAAGACCTCTGCTCTTTGATACTCCCTGATCTCCCTATTTGTCTCGTCTTCTTGAGACTGTCTAAATCTGTTCAGTTTCTTATTCATTAAGTGCCTCTTTTTGTTCAACTTTTTGGCCTCTCAGCTCTACATGAATGAATGTGCATTTTTTTTTCCTTTGGCAAATAATGTTAAAAAGAAAAGAGATAAAGACTGTCCAGCTTATCTTGATTTACTTCTCTTCTCCCACATCTTGGCTATGTTGCTAGTTCTCTGATGTTGTGGGCCAGATTTTGTTTTTCCCCATCTTTTCTAGTTCTCAGTGGAAAAGTTGTTCCACAAGAAACTATTTTACCATTCTTGGAAATTAAATCCCCACACCCACAGTACTTTCTTTTGTACAAGAAAGCACATCCCCTAAGATTTCAGTACTTGCCTCGTTTGTCTTCTTTTGGATCAACAAGCTTAAGTCCTTAGCTGGAAATATGTCAACAGTGAAAATCAGAAAGGTAAACAGCATCTTTTGTGTACTTTGTTGTGAGTATTGACTTGAACTTTCTAGATCTCAGAAATACATTTTTATAGGCAGACAATTTACTAAACAAGGACCTCATTATAATTCTGTACTTACAGATGTTCTGCTTTAAACATAAAATGTAACCATAACACAGATGCTTGTGTGATTTTTCTCAAAAGAAAGGAACATGCAATATAGTAAAAATTATCAGAGAAAGTAGAAGAAGAATATAAACACTAATGTTGTGTGTTTCAGGAAGGGCCTCAGCTTTGAGAGGAGATGGATGTGTGCTCAAATCCTGGCTTTATCACTTACTACCTCTTGACCTAGGATTTAATATTTTACTCCTTAGTTTGCTTTTCTATTAGATTGGTTTCTAGTATTTATGTAATATGATGTTTGTATAAGTTTAAATGAAACAACATATATAAAATTTCTAACTCAAAATATGCTTGACTCAAAGTGCTAAATCAATATTAATTATTCATTCATAGTGAAACGTGGAGTTTGGGGTACAGACTTCTTTGTCTGGGTTCTTATCTGATGAAGTTGCAGAATAAATTCGTGGACTAAAAGGCTTCTTTAATAAAAATGTAGTTTATTGGAAGCATATACAAACTTCATCTGGACAGAGGTGTTCCCAGAGGGGGCCCCCAAGGAAGGGTCCCCAAATGGGAAAAGCCTGTTCTCTCTCTCTCTCTCTCTCTATCATTGGAAAAAAATCAAAATCCAAAAAAATCTGCAATCTAAAAATCTAAAATCTGAAATCTGTCTCATGTCCTTCTGTCTCTGGTTTATATATGCTATAATCCTTTGTCTGATCCTGACCCTTTCTAATTGGACCATCCTTAATTTAGGCCCCCCTTGCTTTCCTCATTGGTCACTCTGCTACATAGTATCAGTTTCAAAGCTCAAAGCCCATGTGGTACCCCCTCTTTCTCTCTCCTTATTTTGCAACATTCCTCTATCCTCTGTGAAAATATGTTTCCTTCTTCCTGATATCCTGTGACTTTTCTTTATCCTCTGTGAATGTATGTCTTCCTCCCCTCTTATCCTGTGGCATTTCTCTAGCCTCTGTAAGATAAGCATTTGGGTGTCTTCAAGCACCCAACTATTCATTTCTCTCCCATAGACCCTCTCATATCTCCTAAGACTCCCTGTCCTATCTCTAAAATTCCTTTCAATAATTTTAAGAATGTATCATGCTAAGCAAAAGTATCTAAAAATAAATTAGAATTATGCTGAAAATCTAGGTTTTAAAATTATAAAAGAATAGATTAAATTGAATATATTTTTAAGGTGGTGAAAAATTTTACATATAAAACAAAATGTATTAGCGAAGAGAAATGAATTGAAATTCAAAAGAATTCCTTTATAGAAAGAAAAATATTAAACAGCTAAAGTTCTTACTATGGAGTCTTTGTATTTAAAAGTTAGATTACTGCCAAGAGTAAGTAATAAGGTCATAAAACCATATACAAATAAGGAGCAATTAAAAATAAACATTTAAATAATTATACGACTTTAAATAATATTCCGTTAAGTTGTGTAAAACCTTGCATATTTAGGGACAACTGATTCTGAAGTTGTTTTCAGAGAATCATGACAATTTAGAATTGTGTTGGATTTTATTTAAAAGATGAGAATGATCCAATTTAGAAAAGTTAAGTAACTTTCCAAGGTAACCCAGAGAAAAAGGGCAGAAAATACCAGATCAAATCTATGCTGAATTCTTTTGATTTACTTCTTCAGTTTTACTCTCCATTCTGTATCCTATTCTGTGATCTGAAAGGCTTCTGATTGTCTTGTCCAATAGACAACACTATCAGGAGATTAGTAGAAAGCAAGAGAGTGAGGTCAAGTTATACATTCTCCCAACTGTCTCCCTCTAGGGTGACTATGGGCTGACTTTATTTCTTGCTTTATTTCTTCCAGTTAGTCCTCACCACATAGCTGTTGTGACAAGTCTCAGGGTACTGCACTGTCCCTTGGGGTGAACCTCAGCTCTGTCCTTTATTAAGCATTCCTTAAATCACCCAATTGTACGCACCATCTTTTTTTCTGCTTCGACTCTGATGCACACAGAAACCATAGCTTTAACTGAGAGCTCAAAATTTTGTGTTTCATTAGCCAATATCTTCTCCCTCTAAATATGGTGATCAAATTGTTGCTTCCTGGAAAGTTATTGGTTACACAGATTACATAAAATGAGTTGATTCCCAAGGATGTTCATTAGGCCAATCACTCTTGCAAAACAGTGTATCCAAAACAGTTCAGTGAAATGCTATTGCCAATTGATTTATATTACATTATTTATTAGTTAGTATACTTATTTTTATATTTGTAATCAAAGTTCTTCAATGCATTGGGGGGAAATAACACAGAAAAATGCATAAATAAACAAGTAGTAGTTACCATGTGCCAAACATACTAATTGCCAATAGAGTAAATAATTATAGTTATCTGCCAGAAGTACATTACCCACATCTCTTATCCACCACTTAAAAAATTGTTATTGATTGATTGATTTTAGAGAGAGAGACAAAAGAGAGAGAGAGAGAGAGAGAAACATTGATTTGTCTTCCTCTTATTTATTTATTCACTGGTTGATTCTTTATGTGCCCTGTCTGGAGATTGAACCCAAAAGCTTGGTGTAGGCTGTTTCCAAATCTTAGCTATAATAAATTGTGCCTAAGTGCCCATCAGCAGATGAGTGGATTAAAAAACTGTGGTACATCTACACAATGGAATACTTACACTGCTGTAAAAAAGAAGGAATTCTTACCATTTGCAATAGCATGGATGGAACTGGAGAGCATTATGCTAAGTGAAATAAGCCAGTCAGAGAAAGATAAATATCACATGATCTCACTCATTTGTGGAATATAATGAACAACATAAACTGTTAAACAAAAACAGATCCAGAGACAGAGAAGCATCAATCAGACAATCAAACCTCAGAGGGAAGGTAGGGGAGGGTGGGGGTAAGGGGTAGAGATCAACCAAAGGACTTGTATAAATGCATATAAGCCTAACCAATGGACACAGACACCAGGGAAGTGAGGGCATGAATAGGGGGGGAGGGGGGCATTAGGGGGGATAAGGACACATATGTAATACCTTAATCAATAAAGAAAAAATAATAAAATAAATAAATAAATAAATAAATAAATAAATAAGCTTGGTGTATTGGGATGACACTCGAACCAACTGAGTTACCCGACCAGGGCTCTTATCCACCACTTTTTAAAAAAATATATTTTATTGATTTTTTTAGAAGAATGGGGAGAGAAAGAGAGAGAGAGAGAAACATCAATGATGAGAGAGAATCATTGATTGGCTGCCTTCTGCATGCCCCCTACTGGGGATTGAGCCTGCAACCCAGGCACGTGTCTTTGGCCAGAATCGAACCTGGGACCCTTCAGTCGGCAGGCCAACGCTCTATCCATTGAGCAAACCAGCCAGGGCCATCCACCACTTTTTGAAAGAAATATATTACATCAGGTTCTTCCCACTACTTAGTCTTCCTCTGGTGGCAAACTTAGCTGTTTATAGAATCAGTCTTTCATGATTGTGGCAATACATTCACCAGCTTTAAAATAGTGTTCTATTTACTCCCTGTTTGACATTGTGAGTCTTTTAGTTTATTATACACAATCACTCTGTCCATCTAATATAGGCCCTGTATCTAATATTATCAATGATAAAAATAATAAAAATGTTAGAGCAAAACAGTTCAGGAAAGGTTCAGCATCCAATGAGACCGCAAAGTATGAGTAGTTAGATACATGGATTTTAAGTTCAGAAATATTGTGAAATGGTTTAGGTAAGTCATAATTAATACTTTCTCCTTGTCTTATCACATCAATAATTTCTTCACGTGTTATGTGATAGCTGTTCATCTTCTTTAGATATCCTTAGATAATTTGCCAACTGGAAATAAAAGTCTAGGTCTTTACAATTATTTTATCTTCACACAGAATCAGTGAGAAATATCAATCAATATTGCTTTATTTTATTCAGCACATTAAAGTAAATTCAATGCTCTTGCTAAACTCACTTTTCCAAAAAGTGGCATGGCTAAAATAGGCCTGTGTTACTTAGTGCAGATTAATCTGATATTCAATCTTGGAATGGCCTAATTGCTTTAAGACATGGAAGAGCAGCTTCATCCATCAACTCTTAAGAGTTAATTTGTTGGTGTCCATGAATCCAAATATGTTTAAAAATGTATATTTAAAATATTTTAATGCAACATGAAATTATAGCACTAAAATAATAATGTAACACATGTGATAGGTAGATAAATTTCACTCTATCTTTTATATTGTAAAACATAGACTTATTGTATTTTAGCAAATGATTTATGTATTTTGAAAGCAAGGTTCAAACGTAAGAATTTCAACTTAAAGAAATTATGACATTTTAAAATTAAAAAAAAAAAACCCTCAAGATTCTGGTTTATCCCTGGCTGGTTTGGCTCAATGGATAGAGCATCAGCCTGTGGACTGAAGGGTCCCAGGTTCAATTCCGGTCAAGGGCACATGCCTGGGTTGCAGGCTTGATCCCCATTGGGGGACGTGCAGGAGGCGGCCTATCAATGATTCTCTCTCATCATTGATGTTTCTATCTCTCTTTCCCTCTCCCTTCCTTTCTGAAATCAATAAAAATTAAAAAAAAAAAAAGATTCCAGTTTACCAGAAACTACAATATTTAAAATATTTGTTTAGCATGTAACTAAAACTCTTTTCACTAAATTATTTTTACAGAACTACATTCTATCTTCAAATTATTTTCTAATTACTGAAAATATCACTTGCTCCAAAAATTGCATCAGAGCCTTTGAATGACAGGCAACAACCTTATAATCTTAAAATAACTAACAAAAAAGTATATCATCATATGATGAACAATTCTTAGATTTTAGAATTGCATAATTTTGCATGTGAGTTTTCTTGGAGCCCCACAAGTAAGATTAAACACCATGGCTCTGTATTACAACCAGATATACTCAATAATACTATGTGCTTAGTTCAGATTCTTCTCATTACGAAGAAATCCAGTCAGGTTAGCACAGAGTAAGAAGACTTGATTGTAAACTTAATGTAGTAAAGGTCTAGAACTAGAATGAAAAGCATCATGTAAAGAGGCAACTCCAGGGAGCAGATTCTCTTCCCTCCCCTCTCATAGGTTATATTACCTTTTCTTTTTCTTTTTTTTAGTTTCTGGAAGCTTTTTTGCATATCTTTTCTACTCATCTCTCAATTGACTTACTGCCAATTGACTTACTCTGATTACTCATGCTTTAAGGTAGTTCCGATATTTAATTTGAAGATGTGTTTATTCAGTTTGAAAAGCAAATATTTACTGGGGTGGACTCTGTTGTAGGTATAGGTGACTTCATTTTGCCATGGCCCCAACTCTGTCTCATTTTCTGTCAGTCTCTCCCCTTTATTTTGGCTTTTACACAAGCCTATTATATATGCCTCTCTGTACTTCCAAATTTAAGTTCTCTAAAAAGAAAATCAGTCTCTACTACAGAAGTTGTAAAATGTGGCACAAGGGTCATTTTAACTTGTCAGACCTGTTTTGTTTTAAGCTCATACACTGTGTAAGGATTTAAAAAAATTAACTCCTGCCTGCCCCATGTTGCTCAGTGGTTGAGCGTCGACCCATGAACCAAGAGGTCACTGGTTTGATTCCCGTCAGGGCATGTGCACAAGTTGTGGGCTCAATACCTAGTAGGTGGTGTGCAGAAGGCAGCTAACCAATGATGTTTCTATCCCTCTCCCTTCTTCTCTAAAATAAATTTAAAAAACATATTTAAAAAATCAATTAACTCCCAAAACTTAAAAATTAGGAAACTTTTACACTTCTAACCAAAAATAAATAAATAAACATATAAAAATTAAAAAACAAAATCCTAATTTTTGTGACCTCTTGGAAAAAAAATAGAAATTCTGGCAACACTGGGAGTCTTTTTTTTTTCCACAGAAAAAATTACTTGGAACTGATGAACTATATAGCCCCCCTAGACAGAGCCTGTGCTGTCCAGGTTGCCACCACTCCCAATCGTGTTCCACACTAAGCTGAGGTTCTTTTGTCTGTGGGCACTGGCTTATTTTAAAGGAGAGCCTCTAAGCAGCAGAAAGTGAAGGACCTGTTACATCGGCCTCCTGCAGCCTCTCATGGTACCTGAGAGACCTGCTCGCTTTCCAGGGGCACCCTTGGTCTGTCTCAGCACATAAGTCCATCATAGCACAGTGGCCAGCCCCGACTGGGCTTCCCTGGCATAAAGCACTATTTCCTGATCCTGCACGTGAGGGCGACATTAGGACAGAAGATGACTTAAGACTTTTTCAACTTTATGATGGTGCGAAAGTGATAAGCATTCAGTAGAAATCATATATCAAATTCTGAATTTTGATCTTTGCTGGGGCTAGTGATATGCAATATGACACTTTCTCACTCTCTCATGATGATTTTTCCAACTGTAGGTTAGTAATGTAAGTGTCCTGATAAGAGGGAAAATAGGGGGGCAACTTTGGGGGCTTATAGCCTAGTTCAGTATCTAGTTAAACAGTAATCTTACTTCCCCATGCTAACTGACCTGGGCGGAGCTGCAAAGCCCACTCCGAGGGGCCCACCACAAGAAGATATATATATCTCCAAACCTCCCCACATGGGCAGTTCAGGCTTTGGATCAAGTGCCCTGGATTAGCAGTGCTGCGTAATAAAGGTTTTACTTTCCTGATTCCTTTGGGTGCTGGCTGTCGCTTTTACTGGGTCATTTGCCACAACACGGACCACATAGATGGTAGGTTAAGTTAAGCTCTGATGTTTGGTAGGTTAGGTGTATTAAATGCATTTTTTAACTTCTGATATTTTCAAGTTATGATGGGTTTGTCAAGACATAACCTCATTGTAAGTTGAGAAGCATCAGTATAGCTGCTTAAGAAGATACAGGTGATGCAATTTCTCTTACAAGAGGGTGAGGAGAGGCAGTCAATATATGAATCTATTTGATTTAGAGTGATGAAAACAAGCTTTAATAGCTACATAAAAGAGAAACATGCAAATTAACCATCACTCTGCTACACCAAGCCACACCCACCAGCTAAGCAGGAACGAGTATTCAAATTAACCCAGTCAAGATGGCATCGGCCACAGAGCTGGAGCAAGCAGGAGGCTTGGGTTGCCCTGGCAATGGAGGAAGCCAAGCTTCCTGCCCGCCCTGGCTGGCCCTGGCCTCTGCTCAAGGAGGCGCTGAAAATAGAAAAAGAAAAAAGGAGGGGCTGGGACCTTGGGTCACTGGGGGGTGATCAGGCCAGGATGGGATGGCAGGGGCCGTTGGGGGTAAGCAGATCAGCAGGGGGGCCAGTTGGGGGTGAGCAGGCCGTCAGTAGGAGTCAGTTGGAAGTGATCAGGACAGCGGGGGGGGGGGGGGAGTTGGGGGTGACCAGGCCAGTGGGGAGGGAAGATAGGGGCAAGCAGGCCAGCAGGGGGGGCATTTGGGGGTGATCATGCTGGGGGGGTGGCATTTGGGGGCGAGCAGGCTGGCAGGCAGAGTGGTTAGGGGCAATCAGGCAGGCAGGCAGGCAGGTGAGCAGCTGGAGCCAGCAGTTCCAGATTGTGAGATGGATGTCTGACTGCCGGTTTAGGCCCGATCCCTGTAAACCGGCAGTAGGACATCCTTTGAGGGGTCCCAGATTGGAGAGGGTGCAGGCTGGGCTGAGGAACACCCCCACCCCCCCACCCCCGTGCACAAATTTTGTGCACCAGGCCACTAGTATTTACATAAAAAGCAATTCCATCAGAAGAGTCAACTTTTACCAGTAATGTGGCTCAGCTACTACAAAAACCCTTTTAGGATAATAATACCTCTGAAGCCTGAAGGGTGCATCTGTCCATCAGTACACTCCGAAGATCACATGAAATGGAGAGCTTGGTGGTACTGAACCCCTGAGGCCTCACCTATATTTTGAGAGCTGCCAAAACAGAACTCCCCAAACATGTTTCTCCATGGAATGTTGATTTTACAGTCTCTGCGTCTAATCCTTTAAAGCAAGGTCGGCAAAGTGCAACCCCTGGGCCAAATCCTGCCTCCCTGCCACCTGTTTCTGTGAAGAAAGTCTTGTTGCAGCACAGCCTTGCCTGTTTGTTTACTATGGTCTCTGGCTGCTTTCACACCACAAAGCCAGAGCTGAGTAACTGTGAAGAGACTCTGGCCCACAGAACGTGAAATATTTACTCTCTGACACGTCACAGAAAAAGTGTGCTTATCCCTGTTCTAAAGACATAGCTGGATGCCCTAAATATATTACAAAGTAGCCCTTCTAATGCGGGTTATCCCTCTACCAATCTAAATTCTGTTTCAGGGTAATTTAATTCCCTCATTTGACCTTGGCTGAAATGGACTACAACAGGATTTCATCAATAGCATATATTCACACTGAAATCTGTTAGCAAACGATCAACTGTGTCTTTCTTTTCTTAAAATCCGTATTGTTGAAAGTATTACATTGACTCCCTCTAGGCTTTCACCCAGCCTCCTGCCCCAGGCTTTCACCACACTGTTGTCTGTGTCCATGCATTTATGCACACAACTTCTTTGATTGATCTCTTCCCACCCACCCACCCCCACCTTCCCTCTGAGGTTCAACAGTCTATTTTGATTGTGTCTTTCTGTAACTAAAACCCACATTTTATTTTTGCTAATCATATTCTCTAGATAAGTATTTGAATCAAAGTAAAGATCTTTCACAAATACTCACCTAATTCTTTGAACTTAAATCCCATAAAAACTTTAGTATGACGCTGCTGAAGCAGAAGCTCCACCAACCGCAAATTTTTGAGGCCCGGTTGGAAGAAAGAGAACATGCAATGGACGAATGGAAAGAGCTAATTTTCAAAAAAGTAATGGATTGGGAAGAAAGAAGCAAGAAGGGTGTCTTGAAAGACCAGCCTTCAGCGCAGGTGCAACAGTAAGTAGCAATGCCACCTCTTCTCAGTCATCATTTATCAATGACATTTCATCCATGCCCGCCACACAGAAGCTAGCCTCAGACACAGACAGCAGCCCTGATACCTCCCGGGACCCTTTGAAGGTTGTCAATGATGTTAGAAATAGCAAGCTTATCCTCAGTGAGGAACTCTTGTCTCCATGGGCCTGCAATGCCTGGGAGTTGATGGAACTATAGAAAAAGTCCATGGTTTGTGCGTAAGAAACAGGATGCCCTGCCCCAGCTCAGTCCTAATAGCACTGTCTTCCTAGATTATAAAGTGAAACAGGTTACTACTGAAGAAAAAAGTGCAAGCCACTTTTTTAGAGATTTTGTTCAAGGTCATTTCAGGTGAGCCATTAGAAGGGATGAATATTTTTTAGGTTGTATGGTAATAGTAGTGGAAATTTCTCATCCTCAGTAACTGTTGAGACTTATATGCATGTGACCAGAAATGCTTGCTTGGACTTGCCATCTAGCACTTTGGAAATCAATATTGAAATGCCAAATGGTCTTCCAGGTAATGCTGCTTAAGAATTATCTCTTGCCCTAAGCGGTTTGGCTCAGTGGATAGAGCGTCGGCCTGCGGACTGAAGGGTCCCAGGTTTGATTCCTGTCAAGGGCATGTACCTTGGTTGGGGGCCCATTCCCAGTGGGGGGGGTGCAGGAGGCAGCTGATGTTTCTCTCTCATAGATGTTTCTAACTCTCTATCCCTCTTCCTTCCTCTCTGTAAAAAAAAAATCAATAATATATATATATATATATATATATATATATATATATATGAATTATCTCTTAATCCTCTTAAGTACTTTGGTGTTTATCCAGGAAAAATAAATTTATGTGGCCACCATCATATTATCATCTCAACTTCTATCTTTTGTATTTCAGAAAGAATATAGTTAAATGGATTTAATAAATAAAAAATAGAACTTAAAAAACTCCATATATTTTTAAACTTGTTTTGATCATGGCAAAATTCATTTATCAAGACTCTCATACAAAGTGCATTTTTTTTTATACCTTCATGGATAACACCACTGATAACATTTGTAATTCACTATAAATAGTATTTCTTTTAGAAGTAATTGATATTTTCAGTAATGCCTGTTTTGATATTTCCCATCTTTACTAGTCTCCATGCCTTCCTTGTTTTCCTAGTGACTATGTATTATGATACAGACATTCACCTAGATAGTAGATTGTGTTAGCACTGAGGGAACAGGAGGTTCAACGTATGCTAGCATTGGCTTTTAACATACACAGTCTGTTAGAAACATCCTCAATAATTATTCCCCCCAAATATATAATCCTTTTCTTTCAGTAACTTCAGAAAAATGGTTACTTAAAATGAAAATGGAAATAAGATGTTTTTCTTTATTTCAGCAATAACCAGCTAGGAAGTATACTGGAAAGTTACCCCCTGCATATAAACAGCAAAGTATAAAATATCTCATAATTACCTGGAAAGGAATAATGTGAACATAGAAATATAACTAACTTTTTTAAATACTTAAAACAATAAATATAGATGTGATGATTAATTGTATGTTAACTGGGTCATGGGAAGACAGTTGGTAAAACATTCTGGATGTTTGGGGGAGGGTATTTTAGAATAAGATTAGCATTAAAAAACCCTTTATTGTTGAAAGTATTACATATGTTCCCTTTTTTTCCCCATTGACCCCCTCCAGCCCACCCTTGCTCCTTACCCCTTGCCCAGAATAAGATTAACATTTAAATACACTGAATAGAGCAGATGGCATTCCCTACTGTGGGTGGGCCTCATCTAATCAGTTGAAGGGATAAGCAGAACAAAAAGGCTGATGTTCCCTGAGTAAGAGAAAATTCTTCTGAACCGATTGACTTGAAGGGAAACATTGACTCTTCTGGGTCGCAAGCCTGCCAGCCTTCAGCTCCTGGGTATTCAACTTGCCAATTCACTCTGCAGAGCTTGGGACTTCCTAATTATGCATAATCATATAGAATTACACAGTTATTGCTTCTCCTTCTCTAGAGAACCCTGACTAATACAGAGAACTAATATGTTCCAGTTATTAGTCAGAGTCCAGTCAGGAAAAAAAGTCAACCCAATTACACCAGAGAGGTACAAAGCTCTTAGGTGACTGAAAAGGTAGAAATAAACAACAATAAAACACCCACACAAACTTCACAGAACCACAGAGATAGCCAATTTCAGTAGCAGTTACCACCCCTAGGACTGAGGAAACAAAGGGAAGAAATAGATTTATTAATACTTTGATGTTTTAGGAGAAGGTTTCACAAAGTTGAAACTCAGACCTTTGAGGAAGGGGCACTGGTAGTTGGTGCTGGGGTCTCTGGCGGGAGGGGGGGGGGCTTGGTGAGGCTGAATTTATGAGGGTTGGGAAATCTAAAAACTGGATACAATTGTTGTTACAATGAATTGCTGCTTCTAGGAGAAGAAATGTTGCTAGGGGAATGGCCTACATGAAGCCACAGGAAGCAGAAAGAAGGAGCAAGTTCCTTGCCTCTTCCAGCTTTGCAGCCTTCCTCTAGCACCCCCTAGTGGCAGAGCATGGCATAAAGCACTAGCAAAGAAGAAATGTGGCTTGCAGAGCTCTATTTCACAAAGCAGGGTGTACAAGAGTGGGGTTGGGACTGAGAGACAATAGCATAGTAAATATACAGCAGATATCCATTTTTCTCAAGTACGTTTATAGACATAAATGGATGGTTGGTAGAATGACTGTAATTTAAAATATTTTAAAGGTCAAGTGTAATTTTTAAAAAGATAGGCAAAGGCTCAACATATATAAGTGATTTTAGCATCATGAACTTAAAAAAGAATAATACTCTGAATCATAACAGGTATGTAGTGTAAATTAATTAACTAAAAGTTGTTGAGAAATACTGTTATATCTTCAAAATTATAATGATTAATCAATACATGATATTAGAAATAAATTTGAGATATCCTTATCTTATACATCACACTTAAAACCAAATTCATTTTCAGTTTAACTAAAATTCAAGTATATATGATAATACTAAGAAAATAATGGTGACTATATAGTTGATGTCAGGTATAGAAAGAATGTAGAAGCATTCAAAGAAAGGAAAACATGAAAGGAAGAGTTGCACTGACTACATATAATGTGTGACCTCTAGAAACAAAGTCATTACATGCAAAAATGAAAGGGATAATGATCCTAGAGACAATTTTGAAAATGTGTACAAAACAAGAGATACACTTCTTTCATCCCCTCAAATTTATAAATACATAATAAATACAAACAATTCTCCCTAGAACAGTGGTCGGCAAACTGCGGCTCGCGAGCCACATGCAGCTCTTTAGCCCCTTGAGTATGGCTCTTCCACAAAATACCATGGCCTGGGTGAGTCTATTTTGAAGAAGTGGTGTTAGAAGAAGTGTAAGTTTAAAAAATTTGGCTCTCAAAAGAAATTTCAATCGTTGTACTGTTGATATTTGGCTCTGTTGACTAATGAGTTTGCCGACCACTGCCCTAGAAGAATGAGCAAGATAGCTGAAATATCTGAATAACAAAAAAGAAGAAATAAATGTGGCAAAATATATTAAAAGTTAATTCTCCTTAGTAACTAGAGATATGCATATAAAATTTAAAAATTATGTATTTTGTATTAAATTGGCCAAGGCAATGCCTAATAGTGGCAATAATAAAAGTGTTTTCACATTTGCATGTAATAATAAATTGGTACAACCTGCTTAGAATACAAGATAGCAATAGTGCCATACAATCTTAAATAACTTGCCCATTTCTAGGAATCTAACATAAGGAAATGAAGAGAAGTATAATGAAAGTCTTGGTAATGGTTTATGCAATGTAATTTTCCATTATAATAATAGAAAACGTCAAGCCATAAGAAAATTAGAGTATAGCCATGTGATGAAATATTATGAATATTATGTAGAGATTGAAGAATGTCTTCTGTAGATAAATAGTTTGAAACTCAGAAAACTTTCAAGACATGCAAGGTTAAAAATTAAATCAAAATACAAAATAATGATTTTGTATTCTTGATAATATACAAAAAATTAATTACCATAGTCTGAGAATGACAAAATGATAAGTGATTGTTTTAGTTATTAAAATATTTTGAAAACCATTTACAAAATCAGACTACTAAAGCATATGTGTGTTGTTTTTTTAATCTAAGACTGTTTAAGGGAAATTTATTCAGAACTTGAGCACTATTTTCAGAGCCAGTAGATTTCCTCATTAGTCCCCAAAAGAAAATTTAGAGAGAATTGTGGGGATTTCTGCAATAACAAAATAAAAAGATCCAGTCTTCTAAATGTCAACTGTTTGTTCTTTAAAATTCAATAGAGTATAAGCATGTTTTCTAGCAAGTAGCATTTGCAAATTTCAACTATGAAATTCTATTTTCTAGGTTAAGTAATACGTTAATGCCATTCATATTTTTATTGTTACAAACTTAATTTATTCTCTTCTTCCCTGAGCTCCACATTCCCACATTTAACTGTCTGCCTAGGATCTAACCTTAGAAGTTAGAGTTCACCAGTGAACATGGGCATAAAAAATAAATTTTTATTCCCTCTGATCTGTCCTAGCTCCTCAGCACCTTCCATCAGCAGCTTCTTCCTCCTCATTTTCTCAAGGACACATCTAATTATTCATGCCAAAATTTGATGTTTTTCTCTAACTACAGTTCTATACTTAATCCATCCAGTCCTAACCTGATTAAATGCTTCTACCTGGGTCTAAATAGAAGACTATTGAAATAGTCTTCTATCTTATTTCCTTTCTTACACTATTGCTCATCCTCCCAATTGCCCATTAGTCACAAAATAGCTACAGTGGCTATTAAAAATATTAATTAGATGATCATTCTCTGGCTTAAGAATCTCCAAATGTTTCTTTCTTAATGGGGAATGAAGTACACAGAATTTATATGACAGTTGATTCTAAGGAACACCAATAGGAGACTGGGGACAAAAGATATAAAAAGGGGAAAAGCCATAAATGGTGCATTACCAAGAACGTTGCCACTAGGAGCAATTCAGATTATTGGCAAAATTCAGTTTCTTGTGGTTTTAGGACTGCAATTCCCTGTAAAGTTCTTGCTGGGTATCATCTGGGTGCCACATTCAGTTCCTTAAGTGTGTTTCCATTCCTTGCCAAATGGCTTCTTCAAGCCAGCAACAGTACATCAAATCATTCTGGACTTGTCATCAGTCAGAGAAAATTGTCTGCTTGCTTTTAAGGGCTCATGTGATTAAATACATCCAGATAACCACCCTATCTTAAGAACAAGTGTGTGTATGTGTGTATGTACATACACACATACACACACTAGGGGCTGGGAATCTTGGGGGCCCATCTTAGAATTCTACCCTATCATACCATCCCAATGTTCTATCAGTCTACTAGCTTCTCCATAATATTATTCAAATAAGGCAGGAGCCATGGATTCCATGGCCATAGGCCCATTTCACACCTCCTTTAAAAAAAAAGTGAGTTCCTTGGTCTAAGGCAGTGGTCGGCAAACTGCAGCTCGCAAGCCACATGTGACTCTTTGGCCCCTTGAGTGTGGCTCTTCCACAAAATACCACGGCCTGGGCGAGTCTATTTTGAAGAAGTGGCGTTAGAAGAAGTTTAAGTTTAAAAAAAATTTGGCTCTCAAAAGAAATTTCAATCGTTGTACTGTTGATATTTGGCTCCGTTGACTAATGAGTTTGCCGACCACTGGTCTAAGGCTATTTTATGCTGAATCACATCTTGACAAATCAAGATCAATTGATTTCAAAATATTCCTTGAATAATGGTGCTAGCTATGCTGCTGTTGGCATGAAATGTAAACCCATACTCCTAATATGTATCCATCTAAATAATGGTGAATTGATGCCCCTCCGTAGGTGGAAGAGGTCTGGTGTAATCAACTTGTTCCAAGTTGCTTATTAATCTCTTGGAAGAATGGTACCTCAGAACTTTTCCCTAAGGCTGGTTAGATGTTGAGCAACAATAGCAGCTATATGCCTTAGATCCATGCATATTCTTCATCCTTGCTCCAAGGGCCTCTCCATTTGGGGATCATTGTGCAAGCAACGGGTGGTTCAAGGCAGAAGCTGGTTGATCTCTATATGACCCCCCCCCCCCCATTCACAGATTATTCATTGTGATAGATATTCCTGGTAGTCATTAATGTAAGACAAAAAGGTCCATACTGCCAGAAGCCAGTTCCAGCACGTCATAATTGCAAGAGTTTCATCAAAAGGTTGATGGAACTTGGGGACTCAAGAGCTGACTCACATATGTTATTGCCTGTTGGGAATGGCTAAAAGCATTTCCCCGAACGTGAAAAGGATGCATAACATCATTGCTTGCTGCCAGACAGCTCAGGGCATCTTAATCTACATGTTATTGCCTCCTGCTGGCCAAACACCTGCAGCTGTAGGCAATTCCCCAGTCTGACAATGGATTCTGTACCTAACCCTACCCTTTGATGTGTATATCTCCACCTTGCCTTAGGACAAATTGTGTTAATAAAAAGCAAGGGGTCCTGAGACTAGGAAAATTTAGTTCCTTTAGCTAAGTCTTCTCTGACTCCCCAATATGCTTTTCAAAATTATGTTTCATCTCTGGACTCTTAATTTATGCACAGCACCTTCTCCAGGTTCCTGAACCCTTCTTGATGCCGAATCAATGGACCATACACTTTTGTGTTCATTTCCATAGGTCCATCCAGATGCTCCTTTCTCAGACCTCATTGCTCTGGATCTTCCAGGTCCCTGCCCAATCAACCAAACTATTTGTCACTGATTAGAAATCTGTGTTCATCCTTAATTTCAACCACTTCTCTCTCCCTTCTAAATTGATGACTAGATAAGTTCTGCTCAAAGTTCTCCCAAATGCAAGGATTTCTCCCTTGCCACTGTCTTTCAGGACCATCACTATATAGAATTGTAGTGTATCAGTTATCCATTTGAAACTTTTACCATTTTAACAAGCCAATCCATCTTCTTTAAAAACAGCTTTTTTGAGATATAAAGCATGCACCATACAACTGACCATTTAAAGTATTAAATACAATGGCTTTTAGTGTATTCACAAAATTGTGCTTCATCATTACAATCCATTTTGGAACATGTTCATTACCTCAAAAATAAAGCACTTACCAATTATACCCCAAATCTTCCATCTCTCCCAACTCTGAGCAATCACTAACCTGCTTTCTATCTCTACAGATTTGCCTACTCTGCACATTTTATATAAACAGAATCACACAATTTGTGGTCCTTAGTAACTGACTTCTTTCACTAAGCATAATGTTTTCAAGATTTATCCATATTTTAGTATGTGTCAGTGTTCAATTTCTTTTTATGATAAAATAACATTCTATTCATGGATATAACACATGTTTTTCTCTGTTCATCAATTGATGACATTTGGGTTGTTTTCAGATTTTTGTCTACTATAAATAATGTGATGAACTTCCATGTGTAAATTTTTGTGAAAGACAATCAACCTTTGAACCTGGTCAGACTTTTCTCTATCAGATGATCCTACTAAGCACCACATGAAAACCTCTATGTAATTACACTTAAGGAGAGATATTGGTGTAACATGTCATGGAGTTTTGAGACATTGACTTAGAACTGATCCCAAATGTTGCACTTCTCTTATATGGCAGATAATGGTTGTTTCTGACAGTCCTTTTAACTTGGTGGAGGACAATAACTAGCTATGAAAACTCCAGTTGCATAGACATTTGATGTTCTGTCAGCTGGCACTCAGTCTACCAGAGCTCAATACCATGGCAGGAGAGAAATCTGCATAATATATGACTTTGCTCCAGAACCCAAAGACTCTGCTTTGCAAATCTCCTGTTAAGTGTTGCCTGAGACTCAAATGTTGCCATTATTTACCACAGATTCTTCTAGAACTCTGGAATTTGCCAGCTCTTGTAGAATAAGCAGCAATACTGCTTGCACTGCAATATGAACTTGCCACAAAATTGTTTTTCACCGTAGATCCTACTCAAAACTGGCAGCCTTCTAAATAGCCTGATAAATGGTTCAGAGAAATATTTTTAAGTGGGATACCAGCAGTGTCTGCTGGTTTTCATTATATTTAAAACTAGAATCTGAACAATATGTGCCATGGCACTCAGATGACTCCATACTTTCCCTTCTTCACTGATTTCTCCTACCTCAGCTGCTACCACTCACTACAATTTTCAGATTGCTACTAGAACAAGCAAAATTTGATCCACCCTCATGCCTTTGTACATTCTATGCCTCTGACCTGAATGCTCTGCCCACACATCTCCTTGGATTGGCTCCTTCTCAGGAGTCTAGTCTGCTCAAACACCAGCACCACAGATTCTGACAGATAGCCCTTCCTGACTGCCTAACAGAAGTCCTTCCCTGCCATCCACTCCCCCTTGCTTTGAATTCCTTTTCATTCTATTCTGTTTCATTTCTTTATGAAACTTACATCTAAAATTATAACACAGACTTTTCCATTTACTTAATTTCCCCCCATAAGAATGTCAACTTCACAGAAGCACTGAACTTGCCTGTGTGGCTCACTGGTATATGCCTTCCATTTAGGACACTTGCTAAAGGAGTGAATGAAGTAAATGGAGGCATTGTCATAAATAATCATTTTATAGAAAGAAAAAACTGACATTTTAACTAACTAAATAAATGTATCCTAGGGCACATGATTAAAAACTTGAGTGGTTATTAGAATAAAGAATCTCAGGTGTGCAGACTTTTCTTAATACAAAAGAATAAACCTTCAGCACATTTTAATGGAAGACAAACAATAATAGGAGTTGAGACCTGTAACAAAATCTAAAATCAGGATTTTATGACAAGTAACCATTTTTTTTGCCAAAAATAAAAAAAAGAATGGAAACATTCTTATATGAAGACATGCAGAGTTAATAGTTTACTTAACAACCATGTCTGCAATGCAAACTACTTCAGAATAGTAGTTTACAGCTATGACCTAAAAATATTCAAGATTTGTATAGTTAAAGATTAGTGAATATGAAAGAATAAATCTTAGAGGTATTGAAAGTTATTACTTTCTCATTTAAACATTTTACTTGAAATATATATATATATATATATATATATATATATATATATATATATATATATATATATTAGAGCCCCGGTGCATGAAATTCTTGCACGGGAGAGGGATTCCCCTCAGCCCAGCATTCACCCTCTCCAATCTAGGACCCCTCAGGGGATGTCCATCTGCCTTTTTAGGTAGTCGGACATCCCTCTCACAATCCTGGACTGCTGGCTCCTAATTGCTCACCTGCCTGCCTGCCTAGTCACCACTAACTGCTCCCGGCTGCTGGCCTCATTGCTCCCAACTGCCCTCCCCTGCCGGCCTGGTCACCCCTTACTGCACCCCTCGCCGCCAGCCTGA
This sequence comes from Corynorhinus townsendii, assembly GCA_026230045.1. NCBI lineage: Eukaryota > Metazoa > Chordata > Mammalia > Chiroptera > Vespertilionidae > Corynorhinus > Corynorhinus townsendii. The sequence goes on from JAPDVU010000005.1 coordinate 62,169,186, forward strand.
TCACCCTCAATTGCCCCCCTCTGCTGGCCTGGTCACTCCTAACTGCCCACTTGCCAGCCTAGTCGCCCGTCAATGCACCCCCTGCCAGCCTAATTACCCCTAACTGCTCCCCTGCCAGCCTAGTCGCCCCTCACTGCCCCCCTGCCAATATAATCACCCCTCCCTGCCCCCTCTGCTGGCTTGGATGCCCCAACTACACCCCCCCCCCACTGGCCTGGTCACCCCAAACTGCCCCCGCTCCACTGGCCTGGTCCCCTCTTACTGCCCCCCCTGCTGGCCTGGTTGACCCGAACTGTCCCCCTCTGCCGGCCTGGTGGCCCCTAACTGCCCCCCTCACTGCTGGCCTGGTTGCTCCCAACTGCCCCCCTTCTGGCCTGGTCACCCCCCAACTGCCCCCCACACCAGCCTGGTCACCCCTCACAACCCCACCGCCCCCCGCTAGCTTGGTCACCCCATGCAGCCTGCTGTTTAGTCGTTTGGTTGTCCCCCACTAACCCCCTGCCATCCTGGTCATCCCACATAGCCTGCATGTTCAGTCATTTGGTCATCCCTCACTAATCCTCCTGCCAGCCTGGTTTCCCCAACAGCCTGCTTGTTCAATCATTTGGTCGTCCCTCATTAACCCCCTGCCAAGCCATCTTGTGAGGGTGTGATGGTCAATTTGCATATTACCACTTTATTATATAGGATATATCCTAATTTGATTATTGGGCTCTACTCAAATGGGGTGAGATGACTGTACATTCCCAATAGTTTCCCTAAGTGCCCCCAGACACTTGACCTAAGTTTATACATAACAGGTTTATATACAACCAGATGGATGTATTAACTCTAGGATAAGGGGGAAATGACAAGAGAAAATGTGAGCAAAACCTAAGAATTTTATTTGTTCAGAAGCTCAGTATAAGAGAACAGTGTCACTAGATTAATAGTGCCCAGGACTATGGCGTAGATGACACTATCTATTTTGCACTGTGCAGACTCTCCAATCAAACTGTGTTTCTATTAAGTGCTATCTCAGCCAAATGGAGTCCATATGTAAGTGAATTGTCAGGCTAGTGAAGGGGTTAGAAACAATGATAGAAGAGAGGAGTCTTTAGCCAAGAACAAGCTTGGCGGGAGCATGTTAGCTCTCTTTAGTACTTAAATGCTCTAGAGAGAGAGCGAGAGTGAAAGAGAGAGAGAGAGCTGAAAACAATTAAAAATATTCACAGGGATTTGGGTTGTACCTTACCCTGTGGAGTATCTTTCTACCTCAGACAGTGAAAAGAATGAACAAAATATATATCAGAAGAATAGAAATTTAGTTGGGTCATTTAATAGTGTAATGGTAGATATACATGATACTTATTTGTTCAAACTTATTGAATGTCCAACATCAAGACTGAACTATAATGTAAACTATGGACTTTGAGTCCAAATATAAATATGTGTCAATGCAGGTTCACTAATTATGACAAATGTATGACATTCTAGTGGGGGGTATTGATAATAGAGGAGACTATGCATGAGTGAGGAAGTGGCAGGACCATATGGGAAATCTCTGTACCTTCCATGCAATTCTTCTATTAATCTAAAGCTTCACTAGAGAATAAAGTCTACTAGCACGTTTTAAAAATTCAATTGGTCCAGAATTAGGGATCAAGATTAGAGTTCATATGCCTGATAAATGTTTTGGAAACTGGGTAGAGAGACCATAGGAATAAAAATAATGAGGAACATTGATTGGCAGAGGGTAAGGGAGAAGAGGTGGTGCTGGCTGATTTTATTGCATTCCAAATGTGGTAGAGAGTGTCTGCAATGACATCTCCTGTCCTACAACCTGTGGCAATGAGGCATTGTGGCTGCTCTAATCAGGAAGTGAAGTCTGTTCTGGTCTCTCCCACTCCAACCCTTGAACCTAGATTCCTTGTAACTTGTTTTAATAAATTAAATGTGGAAAAAGTGATGACCTGCCTCTTCTGGACCTAAACTTGAAGATGCCTGGCAGATTCTGTCTTCACAACTATGCTGCAAGCAGTTATAAGTTATCCTGGTGTGGGGACACACCAGAGTGTCAGGTAGGAAGCTTCTTGAATTGTCAGGCCCAGTCCTGCTGCCAATGAATGCAACTTAGTGAATGACCCCATTGCCAATAGGCAGATTAGAACAATAGCCCTGCTAACTCTTGCCCAAATTTATCACTTTCAGAATTATGATAAATAACATTATTTGTGAAATGCTATTAAATTGTAGGATTATTTGCTCTATATCAATGAATACCTGAAATACTAGGTGTTTATGATCCGCATGGATTGTATCACATTGAGATTTCTAGCCACTGCTGATATTCAATCTATCCTACACTGTGGGAAAGCATGGGACTTGGTTGGAATGTCTGTAAGGAGGAATCTCCAAAAGGCTGGGGGTCTCTAGGCAGACCTTGCCAAAGGTGGTAGCCCCTTCCTTGACTTTTCCAAACATGTTCGAGTCCCCGGGTGCTTTATTGGAATCTCTGTTTAGTCTTTAGACCCGACTTGTAGAAGCATGTGCTTTCACAAGGATGCTTACCCTGCTGATAGTATCTAATAGTTAATTTTAGTTCAAGCTGTTGTTACAATAAAAGCCAAAAGAGGCAGGCAAACAGGGCTGTTTGGTCACTATAGCCAAGCAGTCCCTTAGCCCTCTCTTTCACAGAAACATGTATCCGAGTAATCCATTCATCTGTTGCTCAGGGTCTGCTGGTCAGGCCCGGCACTATGCACAGGATAGGTAAGGTTGGACCAGATGGCCTTTGAGGTTCTTCATGATACCCAAATACCATAGGAATTTCCTTCCACATCTTCTGCATTTAGGGGGAAAATGAGATTAAGTATGTTTTCCCTATAACCCATAAGAGGAATGTTATGGACCAACTGCATTCCCTCAAAATTCGTATTTTGAAGCCTTAATCACCAATGAGATGGTGATTAGAGATATGGCATTTGGGAAGTAATTAAGGTTAGATTATCAGCAGTTGCTGACCATTGGTGGACCACTGGTGGTTCGTGAGGTCCGAAAGGTTGGCGACCACTGGATTAAGTCATGAAAGTGGGGCCTTCACCATGGGGTTAATGGCCTCATAAGAAGAGGAAGAGATCTCTCTCAAGATCTCTCTTTCTCACTGTGTGTGTGTGTGTACTCACCAAGGAAAGGACTAGCACCTTGATCTTGGATTTTCCAACATTCAGAACTGTGGAAAATAAACTTCAATCCTTAAAGCCACCTAGCCTGTGGTAATATGTAATCGAAGTCTGAGCAAACTTACATAGGGAAATTGGTCTGGGTAATCTACTTTCTGATTCCAGAATTTACTCAAAGTTTCTTGAACACAAGATTTAGGAATGTTGAGAACACTTATCCAAATGTAGTTTTCTTGATAGCATACAAGCATTTAAAATGTATTAAAAAAATAATACAAATATGTTATATCATAATAAGTTTGTTCTTTCAATATTCAAACTCTTGAATCCCAAGAAATCCTAAAAAGCACTGTTTTACACTTGTTCACTCCTCCCTATCTCCACTTCAGTATTATTATTCCACTCATTTGTAACAGAAAAGTGTGCAGTACTTAGATTATGAATCCCTGAAAAAAAATAGATACAATTTAAAACTCATATACAGATTCTAAGCAAAGCATGATAATGCAATGATGAGCACAACAAGAAATAAGATCTCTGCAAAAATGTGTTAAGAAATGAAGCATATAGATAAAAAGAGAAAAGGTGAAATGAGAGGAGAAACCATTCTGAAATATTTTATATATTTAAAACTATCAGCAATCTCAGTGAATAAGACTAGACAAAAACTGCATGTAAAATGGCTCACATAATTCTGTAAGAATGAAGAAAACCTGAAGGATCTTTTAAAATCAACAGTCCTATAAAATACAACCATTTACACAAGGTAATAAAGGGAACAGTTTGTGTGCATAGGGAAAGCAGTATATACATGTAAAGAGAAATCACCATTGTGCTCCAGATAATATCAGAGTAAGAAAACACAGGGTATCCTTTGTCTCTACTTCAGATTAGCAAAGGAATAGGGGCAATATTAAAGAGAAAGGAATGTGACTTAGCACTGGAGAGGAAAAGGATCTGTAGGGGATGGCCACAGCTCAATATGTCTTTTCTATTGTATTGTGAATGTGAAGTAAGTAAGGTAAGAATTGGATATAAAGAAAACTAAAATTTGTATCATTTTTTATTGTGAATAAGTGGTGTGGAGAAATATTGTTAATTGTAGTAGATGGAATTCTCCTAACTGGTATTTTAACTCTTTTAGTTTCCTTTTTCCTTACTTTGCAAAAATTTTATATTTATTACATTATTACAAAGAATTGAGAAGATTCACCACAAAAAACAAAAATCCAAGAGTGAAGGAAACAAAAATAACTTTTGTTTCTATGATTTTGCCTCTTCAGCATCACATAAATACCAAAATAGATTTTCATTCAAAGTGGCTTTACTTATAACAGTACCAAATTGGATATAACCCGAATTCCCATCTAAAGGAGAATGGGATATTTGTACAATGATGTATATTCATTCAATAAAATACAACATAAAAATGAAAAAGAGTAATCTATTCTAGTTATAAAATACAGCCATTTTTAGGAGCAAACAATACCGCCCAAATAGAGGCATAATACAAAGCATGAATTAATCTTATAGATAGTCAGTGAATGAAAAGACAGACACACAGGTAAATTCATGCTGTCTGCATGATTTCATTTCATAGAAAGTTCAAAAACAGGTAAAAGGAATCCATAGTGATAGCGGTCAGAATGGTTTGATCTTGGGCATGATGGTATGGATAAGATAGGGTACAAAGGAATCTTAGGAAGTGCTAGAAATGTTCTCTATCTTTATCTGGGTGGTGGTTAAAAGGATGTAAACATATGCAAACAATTCTTAGACTGCATAATTAAGAGTAATGCACTTTACATACTCTACTATTGTACATGAATCTCTCAGTCTAAAAAGATAACATGTAGAGTCTCTGTGGCAAATGTGTTAATATTGGAGAACCCTGGTATGAGCACTTCAAAAGAAATACTGTTGTCCCCCAGAGCAGCTGAGCCTGAGAAACAAAAAGAGGCTTGTGTAACTGACAATTAGAAGAACCATTCTGCATATATTAAGACATCGCAGACAAAGAAGACAAATAGTGGTATCAATTACGAGCCTAAATAAAGAGCCACAAGGGTGGATGCTCCAAATTGTAAGCTTTGGCTTGCAATTTATCTACTTCTCATGTGAGCAACTCTATGTTGCAACCTCCAACAATAGTAGTAGCAGAGATTTATTTGTTCAACATGGTAATTCTTCTAAGGAATTCAGAAGGAGAGCTAATATGAAAATATATGTAAAAAGTAATTACCAGGAAAAACCAGAATACAAATAAGACATAGATAAAGGCAATGAAGATAAAGGCAATAAAGACAGATAATTGCTATGATTACACTTTAAATTTGATTCACTGTCTCAGCAGCCAGTGAACAGGGGTAAAGCTAATCAGATTTTAAATTCTCATTGTCAGGAAGAAGACAAATATCAGTCTCCCAAAGGAAATAAAACTTTGTCTGAAATTGAATTTATGTTTAAATCCATATTAAATGATATCCACTGACTAACAATATGGTAGAGTTGAAAGATCACTAAATTGAAATAAAAATAAAACTTAGATTTTTGATTAAGAAATTGCTCTCTAGTTGTGTAATTCTAACCTTTATGAACCTCAGTTTCCCCATATTTAGTATAACAGTAATAGCTAACACAAACATGCTTGCTATATGGTGGGTACTGAATTAATTTAATCCTCACTAAAGCTTTATTCGTAAGTGACTTTATACTCATTTTGCTGACGATTAAGTTAGGACACTGAGAAGTTAAATGACTGGCCCCAAATCAACATGTAGAAAAACAAAGATAATCATTCATTTTTAGCCTACTTCACCAAGTGACTGTGTAAATCACATATAATATTTTGTCAGTCTTTCTGAAAATACAATTTGAAAATTAAAATTGACAAATAACTAGGTTGTAGCTATTTATGAGCAAAGCATTTTACTACACAAATTGGAGTCCACAAAGATGAAAATGGTATTTGTCTTGATTTAATAAAAGGTCAACACTCTTTAAAGCTATGAAATATTATAAAGTATTTGTATATTAATAAGAATAATTGTTTAGAAAAGAAGAAATTATTGATACAAAGGAAAAAGGGGTTACTTGAGAGCCAAAATAATTGAGCAAGCAAGAGGAAATGGGATAGAGTGCCTTGGTGGATGGGTTTATCTTTAATAGGTATAGAGACAAGCATATTATAAAGTGGAGAAAGCATATTATAAAGGAGCAATATTGAATGTTGGTTGTCTCCTAAACTGCGATTTCCTTCTTTGTTCTTTCTAACATAATCCAAATTGAGTTAAAATATGTCTGGGATTGATGGACCCACTAAAATGGACCAGGTCTGGACAATCATATTTCCTTTTTGAAAATAATAGATTTAGGAATGGTTATATGATCCAAATATGCTCAAAGAAATAGAGAAGGAAGTTTATTGAAAAGACTGAGGATCTTTTTTCTCTTTGATTAAAAAGGAGAGACATTCGAAGAGAAACTCTTGCCACCTGTGGATGTGTTAGGACATGATGTTGGAGTTGCACCAGCTATCTTATAATCTTAGAGAAGCCACTCAGAGCTCTTGTGGGATGAGTCATTCCTGAAACCACATATCTCTGATTTTATTTAATGGGATATTAGAAAGCCTCTTTAAAGGCCAACTTTAGTCATGGATTTTGTGCTTGCTGGCAAAAACACCCTAACTGGTTTAATGAGCAATTGAGACATAAAAATGGAGAGTTAACATCTATTTATCTATCTGTCTGTCTATATATATATATATATATATATATATACATATATATATATATATGTATATATATATATATATATATATATATATGAGCCCAATATGCAAATTGTCCCCACGGGAGTTTGACCAGGAGACTGATCGCTCGCTATGACATGCACCGACTGCGCTGGCCCCAGTACGAAGGAAGGCCCTGGCCGGCAGCTGGCAGCCAGGGAAGGGAGGCCCCAGTCAGCAGCTGGAAGGCCCCGATTGGCCCTGATTGCCAGCCAGGCCTACGGACCCTACCTGTACATGAATTTCATGCACTGGGCCTCTAGTTTAGATGATAAAAAGACAAGAATATTGTCTCATGGTGGCTTCTATGTTGTCAGTGAAGCAAAAATAGAACTTAAATGTCTGTTGGTGAAGAAAGTGAGAGGGTATAAAATGAGAGAGGGGAAATACGAAAGTCATCTAGAGGAGTAGGCAAGGAAGTTTACCAGGGCAATATAGAGCTGCTTAGCACTGCTGAATAGCTGGTGAAGATTGGTGACTATATACGTGATGTGCAAAACCATAACTGTGGTACTGTTTTCCTCCAGGAATAGTCATACTTTCAGAGTAAGCAGAATGATGCATTTAATCAGTTTTAGTTTTTGCCAGGCAAGTTTTGAAAGTGCTAGACAGAGAAAGGCAAAGGAGTGAGCGCCTCTGCAAAGGAGTGTCTAAAGTGATTAATCATGGAGGATAGCATGGGTAAAGAGAAAATTGAGAATAAGATAAGGTAGATGACAGTGAAGAATAGTTTAGGTCAAAGGATTGGAGGTTTCACTAGAAACAGAAGAACTGATGGAGAGAAGTAGCAAAGTTGAATTAGAAAGGGCATGTAAGTGGTCAGAGTAAGATGCTTATATGTGTGATTTTTGAGAGGCTAAGTATTGGACACATCAATAACATGGAGGATATAGTCATACAGAATAATGATAAGCATAAAGTTAGAGAAGGAAGGAGCTAGGTACCAAGGTTTTTAATAACCATGAAAAAAAAATCTTGGAATCCTTAGATGACAGCAAGAAAGAGAACTAATAGGTGATCTAGTCTGAAATCAGCACTCGAAAGGACTGAATTTAAAGAAAAGAAAGCAGACAGGGGAAATGACCTGAAAGTGGAATGAGCAATAAGGACAGTCACACCACCTCCAGGCCCTACGGCAGTAGTATGTGGCAGAAAAAAACCGGCACAAATTGAGAATGCTGCAGGAAAAAGTTAGTTAAATGTTAGAAGCTACTAGAGCAGTTTGAGGATAAATGAGATAAAATATAAAACACAGGAAAGCTCTGAGGATTGTAAAACAAAAACACAGTCACATCCCTGTAAGTCACATTTTAAACCTCTACCACAGTACTAAACGTAGCCCTTTAGGCTGTTTGTATTGACTTTTACTTTGCTCCATTCACTCTTCAGTAGGCATTGAAGAGCCAGTGATGAGAAAATTCACTCTTCAGTAGACATTGAAGAGCCAGTGATGAGAAAATTCAACTCTGTGAGGTAACCTTATGAAATGTAAGTGGAGAATTCATTTCAAAATGGTTCCAAGTGAGTAGTTTAACCAGGCAGCCATCAAAATTAACTGGAAAATTTCACTAAAAAAAACCCACCGATATGTAAGCCAATGTTCACATTGAATTTCCATAAATAAAGATCCAAAAATTATGAACTCACAGTTAAAAAAAAATCACAAAATGTATAAGAAGACAAGATACCATAGACAAATGGAAATATTAGATAACAGAATCTCAAGATCTTAAGACTGGATATTGGAATTATCAGACACAGATTTTAAAATAATTATTCATAATATATTTTAAGACATGTAATAAAATATTAAATATATGAGCATAGAACAAGAAACTCTGAGAATAACCAAAATGATTTGTAAAATAGCCTAATAAAGGGACTAAGATAATGTCTGACATATAAAGAACTTCAAAGTTACTGACCCATTTTTTAAACTGGTTGATGGGATCACAAGTCTTCATGTATGTTTAATTTCTAGTTGGTCCTTTTTATATCTTCAAGGGTCTCATTATATTTATTGGCCTTTTCTAGGATATTCTTGAAAAGCCTTAAAACCTTGGTTTTGAATTCTATATCCAGTCGTTTGTTTTTCTCCATTTTTTTCATTTGTGATCTGTTTCTTTGTCGCTGCATTTTCACTGCTTCCCTGAGTTGGTAGGGTAGCTTTGTGTGCTAGGTTTCCTATATGGCCCAGTGGGTCAGCCTCCCCAGTTCACCTGAGGTGGACACTCTTGGTGCACTGTGTGTACAGCCTTTGTGGACTGTGTATACAGCCTTTTTGTAGTTAAGTCTTGATTGTTGTTGGCATCACTGGGAGGAATTGACCTCCAGGCCAGTTGGCTGTGAGGATCAGCTGTGTCTACGCTGGGAGAAGTTGGGTGCTGGAGGCAGCCTTATAGGATTAGTCTTGCCAATTGCAAAAGCCTCTGTGCTCAGCTTGGATGGGGTGGAATCTCAGGGTGGAGCAGACAATCTTGGCTTCCCGTCAGCCCTGCCTGTGCATGCGCCTGCAGATCTCTGCCTTCCCCGGCTACTGAGCCTCCACCTGAGAGTCCAGATTCCCCCCACAAGAGCATGGGTACCCAGGGGCTTGCCTGGAACTGGGGTTCAGTGCAGTCAGAACTGGGGCTCATTGCAGTCAGGAGCTTCCAACTCCCATCTGCTAGGGAAAGTCTGTGGCAACCTCCACAGTCTTTGTGCACACTCACATGTGCCACCAGACCCCTGCCCGCCAGGGCTCCCCCGGGTCTCCCCCGGGTCTCCAAATCTCCGAGTGCCTTTCTCTCTACCTGACAGTCCAGACTCCCCCTGTATGAGCCTGGGTCCATGGGGTTTCACCCGGAACTGGGGTTCAGTGCAGTCAGAACTAGGGTTCAGTGCAGTCGGGGGCTTCCTTCCCCCTCGCGCCAGAGAAAGTCAGCCAGGCTCTCAGCCGCCCTTCCTCTCTGTGCGCACAAAGACCCTTTGCCGTACCTCAACCCTTTGCCGTTCCTCAACCCTTTGCCATTCCTCCAATTCTCCGTGAGTTTTTCTCATTCCTTCTAGTTGTAGAATTTCCACTCAGCCAGCTTTCCTGTGGTTCTGGATGGTGTCTGTTCTGTCTTTTCGTTGTAGTTTTGAAATTGTTGTGCGAGGCAGCAGTTTAGGTGCTTACCTATGCTGCCATCTTGGTTTCTATTGATTGAATTTCTATGAAGCAAATACATAAAAACTTCAATAAGTTTATGCTTATAGTTCTTACTGAATATTTGTATCTATCTATTATCTATCTATCTATGATCTATCCAGCTATCCATCTATCTAGTTTATATGTATGAAGTTAGAAAAATATTTGGGAGGGTATATACTAGTATGTTACAAATGATAACTTATGGTGAGAGAAGGAAAAAGAGGGTGCTAAAGAGTAAGTTCACTTTTTACTTTGTGATAGTACTACATGGATTGAGCATACTTAATAATGATAATGAACACTCTTGTAACCATTACTCCAGTCAAGAACTTTACAAGCCACTTAAGAAGCCTCTATACATTCCTATCCCAATCACTATCCTCTCCCTCCCCACAAAGTATCTAGTATCAACTTTTATGGTAGTCATTGTATGTCTTTATAGTTTTATCACCAAAATGCACATCTCTAGACATTGTAATTTTGCCAGATTTTGTTTAACTTTGGTATATTTTTCAATCCCTTTTCTACAGGTTCCACCTCCATGCTTTTGCTCTTACAATTTATCAGTTTAAGAATCTGAATCATTTGACTGATAGCATTTCACATAGTCTGGAATTTTTGGATTTCATACTCATTTGAAAGATCTATATGTTCTTCTGCCTATTTTCTACATGTATTTTATATGAGCTTATCTTTCTGGTGCGCTATCATTTTCTACAGCTATCATTCTACTCCTTTTTCGTTTATTATAATAAAATGTGTGGGATTTGACATTGTATTTTTCTGTCACTCATTTTTACATGAAATCAGTTACATTATTTTTTCAAAACAATAAAAAATTTAAGCATTTGATTTAAATGCAAAAAAAATAAATTCATTTCTCCTTTCCCCTTTAAACTAGTCACTAGTTTTTTGTTTGTTTGATTATTTGCATATTTTTGAAAACCAAGGAAGAAACATAAAGGATCAACAGATGTAGAGTTTTCCTTATAATTCTTGTCACATCCACCCACACCCCCGTGTTGTCAGAATCTTATTTATAGCTGCTCCTTAATTATATTCATATTATACCTAATTTCTATTCCATTGACATGTCACAAGCCAATCATTCCATTCCTACTACTTATGCCTTTCCATTGGTTTAAGGATACTAAAGAAGCATTTGAAAGATGCAGATGTGTTCACTCCAGCAGTTTGTGGATTAGGGGGATGGATAGTAGGGCAGTAGGTAATTATGTTAGTCCAGGCAGCCTTAACAAAATACTATAGACTGGGTGGCTTACACAACTGAAGTTAATTTCTCACAGTTCTGGAGGCTGGGAATTTCAAAGATTAAGGTGCTCATAACCTACGCTTATTTTATTTTTATATTAAATCTATTGGGTTTACACTAGTTAATAAAATTATATAGGTTTTGAGTGTACATTCCTATGATACATGACCTGTATATTGCATTGTGCTCACCACCCAAAGTCAAATAATATTCTGTCACCATATACTTGACCCTTTCCACCTTTTACTCCCCTTCACCCCCTTTTTCTCTAGTCACCACCATACTGTTTGTGTCTATGAGTTTTTGTTTGTTTATATTTCTTGTTTATTATTTTGTTGCTATCAGTCATATCTGACATATAAGTGAAATGATATGGTTCTTTTTTTTTTAAATATATTTTATTGATTTTTACAGAGAGGAAGGGAGAGGGATAGAGAGTTAGAAACATCGACGAGAGAGAAACATCGATCAGCTGCCTCCTACACAACCATTACTGGGGATGTGCCTGCAACCAAGGTACATGCCCTTGACTGGAATCGAACCTGGGACTCTTGCCCCCGCAGGCCAACGCTCTATCCACTGAGCCATACCAGTTAGGGCGGTTCTTAACTTTTTATGTCTGACTTATTTCCCTTAGCATGATATCTCAAGGTTCATCCATCTTGTCATAAATGGCAGTATTTCATCTTTTTTATTGTATATACCATTCATCTACTGAAGGACACTTTGGCTATTTACATGTGTTGGCCACTGTGAATAATGCTTCAATGTACATAGGGGTACATATATCTTTGCAAATCAATATTTTCAAAAATTTTGGGTAAATACCTAAAAGAGAGGTTGCTGGATCATATGGTAACTCTATTCTTAATTTTGGGGGGAACCTCCAGACTATTTTCTATAGTGGCTGCACCAGTCTACATTCCCACCAGCAGTGAATGAGGGTTTCTTTTTCTCCACAACTGCTCCAACACTTGTTATTACATGTCTTATTGTAGCCATGCTAACAGTTGTGAGGTGGTATCTCATTTAGTGTTGACTTGAATTTCCATAATAGCTAGTGAAGTTTTCATTCTGAAGCTTCTTCTCTTGGTTTGTAGGTGGCCACCAAATCACTGTTTGCTCACATGGCGTCTTCTTTTGTGCATACACACACATACGCACACACACCCTGAAGCGGGGGGGGGGGGGTATTTTGTTTGTATTCCATTCAATAGTTTTAGAAGTATTTTGAGCTTTTGATTTCTGCAGTGCTGTGACTAAATGAAATAGGCCGGCGTAGGAACACGAATTTGTGAAAACTGATTGAACAGAAATGAAAGAATGTTGAAGCCATTTCTCCTCTGTAGGAGGAATACTTTAAATTCACAGGGATACTTCATGAAATTGACATGCATATCCACTGATGTTTTAAGAATTGTCAACCTAGAAAGTAGTTGTAAGAATTAGATGGACATAAACCTAGCCAACTGAAGAGTGGCTGGAGATTATATAGAACTCTCTTTCTGCATTGTAAGGTTTGTGAAGTGATTGAATAGAATGGCATCATTCATCTCCTATAACTAATATTAGGGTGATTAGGAGTAAAACAAACCAAATAAAATATCCTGAAATAAGAGATCAATTTGATTTTCATTAAAATATGTATTCTGGTTAATAAAGAGAAACCACAATAGAAATATTCAGTTTTCTTTTCCATGTTATTGCAGCTTCTGCTTACATCTAGGTTTCCTGAATAAATTCCAGGGTAATAGCACAATTACTCCATTAATAGATGCTAATGTTTGAGAAAGCCTTGAAGACACAGGCTTTACTAACTATTTATCATTTCTAAGAAAACTTAAGGCCATGTGACATTTTTCCAATCGTGGAAACTGTTACCAAAAATATTGTCCACATAATAAATAACATGCCACAGCTGAGTCCTCATCTATACCAATATAAAAGCTGACCAGTTTCCAATGAACTGGCTTGTCATTAACATTCTGCTCGACAGGATGTCAAAATACTTTATCCTCTTGGGGGTTGGTAGTGGGTAGGTCTGAGAAGCAGAAAAGGAAAGACAAAGGAAAACAAAAACATACTTGAAGCCACAATAGAAGAACCATGAAGCAATTGATATTATGCATAAGCAAAAACAATAAATTAGAGGGAAATACACACACGCACGCATGCACACACACACGCACACATGCACAGAGAAGGGAGAGAGAAAATGGAAGAAAAATTAGTTGATAGTGACAGAACAGCTGATCACCTCATCAGTCAATGTAGGCAAGGTTATGCTACAGCAACATACAATCTAAGTTGTCCATGCCTGACAAAAACAAATGTTACTTCTCCCTCACATTGTGTACAACATAAGTCATAAGTCAATGTAGTTTTGTTTCATTCCTTTATTCTAGGATTCAGGCGCTATTGTACATACTACTCTCATGGCATCTATCTTAGGACATGAATTCACATGAAATATACAGGATTAAACAGTAAAACAACAAACTCAAAAATAAACTCAGACTATATAAAATTTACCTATATGGCCTGTTTTATCTCTAATTATGCTATACCAAATATCCTATTCACATTATGACACAGTAAAATTTGTTCAAAATAAAATTTAATTGGAAGCTGAATAATTTAAGTGAATATTAAACTGCCTCGTGTTGTGCCCAGATTTCGTGATCCTCAAAGACCACCAGGGAGCCGAGTCCGATGCAATAGCAAAGAGCCTTTATTAGCCGGCCGGCGACTGCTCTGCCATTCTCCACACAGGGAATCCAGAGAGCAGCCGCCCCTACCCTTTGTGCAGGACCACTCCCAAGCACATTAACCAAATCCTGTTCTTGCAGAGCAAGCAACCCAAGACAAAACAGTTTTTTCCCAAGCAACGTCAGAGTCATGCCATTGACGACCATGTTATTCACAGGGTCATCCTGTTCTTCAGAAAGCTGACAGTGTTCTATGAAAGAAAGCCTACGTACTCGGAAGGGGCCATGAGACCGTATCTCAAGGCCTGGCCTGGTGTCAGCACTGACAACTTGTTCTGGGGCATAGTCCACGGCCTCAGTAGTGCTCAAAAATTCCCACTCTCTAACACTCGCATCAAATATTTTCTATTCATCCAGTGAAAAGTGCAAAGGCGATAGGAGGAAAAGCAGATAAAATCCTGAAGATCAAGAGAACCTAGCTCTGGCTAGTATGAAACAAGTTATGTGTTCATTTAAATCAAGGACAACACAGAACGGGGCTTCTAAAATTTTAAGTGCATACAAATTTACTGGTGGTCTTTATTTCTTAATATATTTTTATTGATTTCAGAGAGGAAGGGAGAGGGAGAGAGAGATAGAACCATTAATGATAAGAAAGAATCATTGATTGGCTACCTCCTGCATGTCCCCTCTCCCCTCGGGATTGAGCACACAACCCAGGCATGTGCCCAGACTGGGGATACAACCATGACCTCCTAGTTCAGTGGTCGGCAAACTCATTAGTCAACAGAGCCAAATATCAACAGTACAATGATTGAAATTTCTTTGGAGAGCCAATTTTTTTAAACTTAAACTTCTTCTAACGCCACTTCTTCAAAATAGACTCGCCCATGCCATGGTATTTTGTGGAAGAACCACACTCAAGGGGCATGTGTCTCACGAGCCGCAGTTACCCGACCACTGTCCTAGTTGACAGGTCAAAGCTCAACCATTGAGCCATGCCAGCCGGGCTCTACTTAGGATCTTTTGAAAATGCAGACACTGACTCAGTAGATCTGGGAAGGGCACGGGATTCTTCATTTCCTACAAGCTTCCTTCCAGGTAATTTTAATCCTGGAGCCCACAAACAGTCAGGTGCTAGGTGATGATAGAACCAATGTCAGAATTATTCTAGAAAGACACAGTAGCCTATAACAAGCACTCTTACTTCACCTTCTTCAACCAGCTTTGGACTAAATATCACTCTATTTCTAATCTCTTTATGGGAATACTTCAATGGACACAAGCCAACAATAGCAGAGATGGGGTCTTAGCAAGGCCACATAGGCTTTTGCACTGCTTGTCTTTGTCATAATTTTATCCTTACTTCATTTCAAAGATTCTTGTCTGAAGGTGTAACTGAATCCTACAGGAGTACTAACCTCTGTTTGCAAGTGGAGGTTTCTAAATCATTTATGATTCACTTCCAATGACAAAAAAAGAATCTAGGAAACACATTCTTCAGGGAAACAAATTAAGCCTCCGATCTCCACCCATGCTGACTGGAGGTGAAACAGAAAGCCGTGTTATAGGACATCTCCTATAGGGATTTTGTGAGAGTAAACATGCTAACCCAATGTGCTTAATACTTAGAATGGTTGGCCTTCTGTAAGCTGTATAAAGTGAATGACATTCTGTCAGTTCAAAGAGTGGTTAAAAAAACACCTTTGGTCAGATGACAACCTAACACTTTTTAATAGACCAAGAGCATCACTGAGCCACTTTTTCTAACCACTTATGGAAACGCAGCTTAGCTCTTTCCAATAGTGACTTATACCTTAATAGCAATGCTTTAGACATTTTCTGTCTCAGACTGAAGCTAGTTACTGGATGCTTTTACTGTGTGTTTAAAAAAACAAAACAAAACACCCTTCTGACTATGGCACATTTAACAGACTTGCTCCATGTTATTCACTTCTCTTTTTTTTAATCTTTATTGTTCAGATTATTACAGTTGTCCCTCTTTATTTCCCCCCATAGCTACCCTCCATCCGGTTCCAACCCCACCCCACCCCATGCCCTTAAACCGCCCCCCCCGCCACTGTCCTCATCCATAGGTGTATGATTTTTGTCAAGTCTCTTCCCGCATCCCCGCACCGCTTTCCCCCTGAGGGACTGTCAGTCCACTCCCTTTCTATGCCCCTGATTCTATTATCTTCACCAGTTCATTCTGCTCATCAGATTTTTTATTCACTTGATTTTTAGATTCCCTTGTTGATAGATATGTATTTGTTGTTCATAATTTTTATCTTTACCTATTTCTTCTTCTTCCTCTTCTTAAAGAATACATTTCAGCATTTCATATAATACTGGTTTGGCAGTGATGAACTCCTTTAGCTTTTTCTTATCTGTGAAGCTCTTTATCTGACCTTCAATTCTGAATGATAACTTTGCTGGGTAGAATAATCTTGGTTGTAGGTTCTTGCTATTCATCACTTTGAATATTTCTTGCCACTCCTGTCTGGCCTGCATAGTTTCTGTTGAGAAATCAGCTGACAGTTGTATGGGTGCTCCCTTGTAAGTAACTAACTGTTTTTTTCTTGCTGCTTTCAATATTCTCTCTTTGTCGTTTGCTCTTGGCATTTTAATTATGATGTGTCTTGGTGTGGTCCTCTTTGGATTCCTTTTGTTTGGGGTTCTGTGCACTTCTTGGACTTGTAAGTCTATTTCTTTCACCAGGTGGGGGAAGTTTTCAGTCATTATTTCTTCAAATAGGTTTTCAGTATTTTGCTCTCTCTCTTCTTCTGGCACCCCCATAATTCGGGTGTTGGTACACTTGAAGTTGTCCCAGAGGCTCCTTACAGTATCTTCATATTTTTGGATTCTTTTTGCTTTTTGCTTTTCCAGTTGGGTGTTTTTTGCTTCTTTGTATTTCAAATCTTTGACTTGATTTTTGCGATCCTCTAGTCTGCTGTTGGATCTCTGTATATTATTTTTATTTCAATCAGTGTATGCTTAATTTATAGTTGGTCTTTTTTCATATCCTCAAGGGTCTCGCTAAATTTATTGGCCTTTTCTAGGTAATTCTTAAAAAACCTTATAACCATGGTTTTGAACTCTATATCCAGTCATTTGCTTTCCTCCATTTCTTTCATTTGTGACCTGTTTTTTTGTCTCCAAATTTTGCCTTCTTCCCTGAGTTGATAGAGTGGATTTGTGTGCTACGTGTCCTATAGGGCCCAGTGGCTCAGCCTCCCCAGTTGCCTGAGGTGGACACTCTTGCTGCACCCCTTTGTGGGCTGTGTGCACAGTCTTGTAGTTAAGCCTTGATTGTTATTGGTATCACTGGGAGGATTTGACCTCCAGGCCAAGTGGCTGTGAGGATCAGCTGTGTCTATGATGGGAGAACTTCTGTGCTGGAGACACCCTTATGAGGCAATA
Source organism: Corynorhinus townsendii (assembly GCA_026230045.1). Classification (NCBI taxonomy): domain Eukaryota; kingdom Metazoa; phylum Chordata; class Mammalia; order Chiroptera; family Vespertilionidae; genus Corynorhinus; species Corynorhinus townsendii. The sequence goes on from JAPDVU010000005.1 coordinate 62,186,713, forward strand.
CTTGCTTCAGTGGGGCTTTGGTGCTCCCTGAATCTCCCCCCTGAATGTGTCCCTTATGGATCTGAGGAGTTGCAATCTGGATGGTCCTACTTTGACCCCTGGATACAATGGCTCTTGGATTTCCAAGGAGGTGCTAATTTAGACTCTGCCTTAGGCCACCCTGCAGGAGCTACAGAGAGATCTGCAGATTCCTCTTCTTTGTTTGGGTTTTGGAGGTGCCCAGATGAGGCCCTGCTCTGAAGCAATGCAAGCTGCTGGGGGGTCTTGGACCTTCTTTTGGATGTTCTGGGTCTCTCTGACTCAGCTGCAGGTTGATAGGTAAGTCTAGATTTCAAAGGACCAGGCCATTCATATGCAAAACCTCTGCATGCAGCTTGGATGTGGCGGAGTCTCAGGGAGGAGCAAACAGCAATGGCTTCCTGTCAGCCCTGCCCTAAGAGGCCCCCAGGTCTCAGTGTCCCACGGTAATCACTGCCAGCACCTCCCAGAGAAAGCCACCCTTGAGTTCCGCCCACTGCCAGACAGTCCAGTTTCTCACCATATGAGTCTGGGTCCCCAGAGTCTATCCTGGAACTGGAGTTCAGAGCATTTGGGAGCTTGTGTCTCCCTCCGGCTTGAAAAAGCCAGCCAAGTACTCAGTTGCCAGCCCTCTCAGTGAGCGTGCGCCTCCATACCTCTGCCTTCTGCACCTCCTCTGAGTCTCAGTGTGCTTTTCTCTTTCCTTCTAGTTGTAGAATTTCCACTCAGCCAGTTTCCCTGTGGTTCTGGATGATGTCCGTTTTGTCTTTTAGTTGTAGTTTTGAATTTGTTGTGCGAGGCGGCAAATTCAGGTGTTTACCTATGCCGCCATCTTGGTGTTTCTCCTCACTTCCCTTTTGTGTCTGGTGATGAAGTAAGCATGAATTGTGGCCAGAGTGCTAGCTTTCATGTTAATGCTAATTAAATGCATTATTATCTCTTAGATAGTACAGATAATATAAAATTAAAGCTTAAAACATTTTTTCCATTTGTCAAAAAAATGGGATTCCAATTAAATCAATGGTAGAAGTAAACCCTTTAATTCATTACTTCAAACATATAGGAGATGATAATTTTTTTCCTTTAATGATTTATTTGCTGAAATTATAAAATGTAATTTTTGTTCATAAGAACTGAGTAACTAAGTAGGCAGAAGAGAAAAGCATGCTGTTAATTTTTTAAAAAAATTTATGATACCAAAGAAAGTATTGGGAGACAACCAGGCCACTTTCACCTTCATGAGATACCACACAAACATTATGAACATATATATCTACATTAGAAAGAGAATATTTTGGAAAAAGTATATTTTGTAGCAATATCTTCTATGCTTGTTTGGGAATATGCATTGAATTTTAAACATTTTTAAAAGTTGGTTTTTACAAGGATCTTTTCTTTACATTTCAATTTACTAAATTCATAATATAACTTTTATTATACTTACGTGTAATCTTTATTTTTTGTAAATAATCATTTGCATGACAATTGGTAATCCAGAGCTTCAAATTAGTTACTCCAAAATGAGCAATTTCTGTGTTATCAGATTGCTGTGGAATATAAACATTGGAGTTTGTTGAGTTATGACATTTGTTTCATAAGTAATACATATTACAGAATAATAGCACAGGTAAACTTTTGTGCATACATGTGTGCGTGCATGCGTGTATGTGTGTGTGTGTGTGTGAAATACACATTGTATTAGAAAGAAAATGCTCTCCATTATACCTCTCTCTTACCCCCTGTCCCACACTAACTGGTCCCATGGTCTCCCAACCTGTGGCATCCCAGAAGCCTAATCATGGGCAAGGAGTCAAGTGGACAAGATTGATGCTATGCACTCTAATGGGTCCCTCCCTGTATTAAATACTTCATTTATATAAACTCCTCATTGGCACAGAAACACTCTCATTACTAAAGTCAGACGTGTGCATGAAAGAAGTTGAAGTTTGCACTGTCTGATCTGGGATAAGAACACTCAACAGAGTGCAAGGAAGCTGACAAAGACAAACAGCTATAATAGTAAAAATGTGAAATAATCATTTCCAATATTGAATATCCATGACTGTCTCTCTTTGAGAAATCAATTATAACCTCAAATTGGGTAAAATCCAAGAGGAAATTATGATAATTTTTGTAGAAGTCTAAAGCAAACTTCAAAAGGATGGCTTTTATAAGATGCTTTTTGCCCACTAAAAGCTAGAGGAAGTGGGACAAAAAGCTGCCTACCTGGATTTATTTTTCTGAATATATCTCTTGTTTTTGGTCCAGGAGGCAATCAGGTAGTTCCTGTGATTATTGGCTGATCTTTGTTAGCTCCAAGATCAGGTAATTCATTTCACTATTTCCTTCACTGAGAATAATCACTTCAGCTTTGATGTCAGTAAATGGGGTATTTTCTATTTTAGTCAAGAAGTGTATTTACAAAATTAGCTAATATGCTGTAATTTTCCGCAAATTGACTAAATTTTCAGCCAATTTTCTAACCAAAGTAAATAATTTAAATAATGCATAAGGATTATTTTGTCTATAAATTATAGTAGTATACATGGATTGTGAATCAATAGCAAGATTGATTCACAATCCATCTAGTGCAACTTAAATGAGTAATGAGATTAGTCATGGGATATAAAGTATAGCATAAGGAATATAGTCAATAGTATTTTAATAATTACATATGGTGTTAGATGGGTAGGAGATTTGTCGGGATAATCACTTAGTAAGCTATATAACAATGTTTAATCATGGGATATACACCTGAAGCTAATATAATAGTTATGTCAACTGTAATTGAAAAATAAAAAATGATTTTGAAAAAGTGTTCATTTCACCACAATTTTGCAAGCATGGAATACTATTATTTATTGATTTTTTTCATATTTGTTGTCTAAATTTGCTTATAAATGAGAACAAAATTTTAAAATACTAAGAGAGAGAGAGAGAGAGAGATGAATACAAACTAACACTATGAGAAAAGGTACAAGTTTTGGCCACTTACCACCACCCTAAAGTAAAAGCCAAACTTGGTCGACCTGTTTAGCCTTTTATTTCTTTATTTTTAATATAACTGTGCTGGATCATTATTTTATCTTTAAGTGAAAGATTTCTATACCAGACATAACATGGCAAATCTTTCCTACCATGTTTATCATTGCTTAAATCTGTCTTATTTCTTCTTCAAAAATTTCTGCAATATTGATTTAATATAAAGTTATCTTAATATGCTTAACAGAGTGTTTTCCAGAAAATAAGCTAACACTCACTGGTTTTAAAAATTTTGAAGATAGTTGTGTTTAGCTGCAGGTTGCTATATTAAATTACTTTTTATGGTGCTAGAGATCTTTCTGAATAGCTAATGATAAACTAATTCTAAAAGAAAAAACATTTGGAAAGGAAAGACACATTAAGGAAATTGTCAGTAAAAATCTTTAAATTAAAATAAAAGGTAGGACACTAAATTATTACCTTATGTGTTAATGTTAACATGTTTAAAATATATTTTTAAATTTATGGTGAAATTTAATTTAAAAGTTTATTAATCTAGATCTTAAGAAAGAGAAATTAAAGTCCTTTTTGGTGGATAATTTTTAATTTCAAGATTTTTAGCACCCTGTCTTTGTTTCTTGGTTTCCATAATGAAATGGAACTCAACTCTTTGATAATAACTATTAAAACAGACACTTTATAATAAAAAGGACTATCCTAGCGGGCTTGGCTCAGCAGATAAAGTGTCAGCTTATGGACTGAAGGGTTCCTGGGTTTGATTCTGTTCAAGGGCATGTACCTCAGTTGCAGGCTCAATCTCAGGCCCTAGCCAGGGCACATGCAGGAGGCAACTAATAGGCAACCAATTGATATGTCTCTCTCACATTGATGTTTCTCTCTGTCTCCCCCTCTCCCTTCTATTCTCTCTCTCTCAAAAAAAAAAAAAAAAAAAGGAAAAATATCCTCTGGTGAGGATTAACAAAATAAAATAAAATAAAATGAACAACTCTTTCACATTCTGAAAATTCAAAGTAAGAAGAAGACCAACTTCCTTAGAAGAGAAAATCTACATTTACTATGGGAAATTATGTCCTGTGACTGCCAAATTTCTGGAGTGTTTAACCATCACTTTAACATGTATTTCTATTTTACTTGAATTGTATATTATGAAGTTACGTGAAATACTGTTGTGATAAAATATAAAGGAATGCTGTCTTTCATTTTACCTGCTAGTTTATATTATTCATCTTTAAATCCAAAGATTTAAATTTTCCTTTGATGCAAAACATGTAAGATGGGAAAGCTATGTACTTGTGTGGTTAAGAACAAAGGAGACTATCAACACCTTTGTCCAACTACTTTGGAAGAGTATTTTCCAAATCAAAGTAGGTGTCAGTTTATCATTTGGGTTCCAGAAGTTAGAAAACAAAAAGAACAGTAGGAGTAGAATAATTTGACTATAGCATTTGAGGAACTGAGAGTTGAGAAACACTCTATTTTATAATTACAGGATTAAGAAGATAAGTTTGAGATTGGTGAATATTGTGCTCCATTTCTGAAAGATGTCCTGGGTTTGGACTGCAGAGAAAAAGTGCAAAACAATTTTATCTGAGAACCATATTAAATACACATACATTTAAAAATATATAGGACCTGTATAAAAATTTAAAAAATATATTAGCTCAGAACACTAAAGTCTAAATAAATGGAGAGATCTACTGTGTTTCTGGTAGGAAGTATCCTATATAATAAAAGGGTAATATGCAAATCTACTGAATAGTGGAACAACCGGTTGCTAATATGTGCACTGACCACCAGGGGGCAGACGCTCAACACAGGAGCTGCCCCTTGGTGGTCATTATGCTCCCACAGGGGGAGTGCCATTCAGCCAGAAGCTCTGAACTGGGCTTACAGTTAGCGAGCGCAGCAGCAGTGACAGGATCCTCTCCCACCTCCACAGCAGCACTAAGGATGTCCGACTGATGGCTTAGGACGTCAGTTGGACATCCCCTGAGGGCTTCTGGACTGCGAGAGGGGGTATGCCAGACTGAAGGACACCCCCTGAGTGCATGAATTTTGTGCACTGGGCATCTAGTGTATATTATAAATATGCCAATTCTGCCCAGATTGATTACACATCTTTTCTGTAGAACTATTTGGCAATACAAATCAAATGCCTTAAGAACATGCTTATCTCCTAGAAATTTCTCTTAAAGACAGAATGTTATACAAACAAGCATTTCTATAAACAGTAAAATCATTTTAATGACCAATAGTAACAGACTTATTACATAAACTAGGACATACAAAGTTTAATACATATAAAAATCATGCCCAGCTTGATAAATTATGCCCAGAAAAATATTTAAAGTTGTAAAATTTATCAGCCTGAATTTTAAGTCATAAAAATAGGTTATAGTATATACTATGAATTATAATCCCAATCTAAATAATTAAAATACTCAATAAAATAATTGCATATAAACATATACATAGAAAAAGAATGAAAAGATAAAGACCAAAATTTTACAGTGATTACCAACAGGTAGTACAATTATAAACAATTTCTATTTTATAAAACATAACTTCCCATGACTTCCAAATATTCTTTCATTAGTTTTCATTATAAATTATGAAATATTTCAAACACAGAAATGTACCAAAAATTAGAGATTGCACAGCACTCACCTTACATTACATTTTTGAGGTATGCAATTAGAAATCTTAGACTGTATATAGGAGGAGTTAATAAGAGATATACAGAGCCAGAAAAGAAAGGTTACCTGGAGAGGAAGACAAACACTTGATAGAGGGTATAAGGCTTGGCCTTGGCCAACTATTAGGAAGAGTGGAAATCCAAGTTGAGATTAAAGTGGATCCTCAAAGCAATAGTAGACACTGAAGTTAACTGATGAAAAAGGGTAATGAGGGTTGTAAAATTTTTTTCTGTTATATATCCTCACCTGGGTGAGAGGGGGCAGAAATCTATTATCAGGAGTTTCTTCTTTTATTCTGTTATAACTTCAAGATTAGATTATCTTCTCTTGATTTCAAGATGCATTTGCAATTACCTCACATTTAGGATTTTATTTCTTCTTCCTTGAATTTCGTGCTGGATCCTCTTTCGCTCTCTCATCCTATTCTATAATATTTTATCCTTGGTATATTGATTTTCTCATCATATATTTTCTACATGAGAAATGTAGAAAACTAATCTATTCTCATAATACAGATTTTTATAACAAAATGCCTTACCCTTGAACTCCAGAGTCCAATATCCATAACCTTTTTGGAAAAATTCACTTTCAGTTTTCTAATTTTGGAAAAATTCACTTTTCAGAAATTTTCTTTCAGTTTTTCACATAAACCAAATATATCCATCAGTTTTCACCACATACTAGATTTCCTTTCCTGATTTATTTATTTCAAGTGCTTCTGTAACCATTTCTCATAGCTCAGTTTGGGGGAGGATCTTCCAAGCTCCTCACCTGTCTGTTGACAGGTCTCAAAAGATCCACAAACAAGCTCACACACATGGTTGTTGGCAGGTGTATTAGTTTGCTAGGGCTGTTTAACAAGCCACAGATTGGTTGGCTTAAACAACATATTTATTTTGCCACAATTCTGGAAGCTAGATGTCCAAGACCAGGGTGTTGTAGGTTGTTTCTTTCTGAGGGTGGTGAGGGAAGGCTCTGTCACAGTTATATCTCCTTGGCTTGTAGATGGCCCACTTCTCCCTGTGTCTTCACATCATCTTCCCTCTGTACATGCCTGTGTCCAAATTTATATATATATATATCAAATATATATATATATCAAATCAAATATATATATATATCAAATCAAATATATATATATATTTGATTTCAGAGAGAAAGGGAGAGGGAGAAAGAGATAGAAACATCAATGATACTGACAGAGACTAAAATGGTGGCAGAGTAGGTGGCTGCTGCACAAATACGCTCCCATAAATAAGCTAGAATTACAACTGAAATACAGAAAGGCTTCCTGAATAATCAACGGAAAATTCACAGGAGAGAACCCTAATACCCAAGGACTGATGGTGGAGATCACATAGAGACTGATAGGAGGGACGGTGGCGCGAAAGGGCTGGCTGGGTGCCCAAAGATAGCAACTAAAGTCCCAGAGAGATATCTTAGCTGGCGGGGGGGGGGGGGGGGGGGGGGGGGGGAAGGGGGGAGGGGGAAGTGGTGCCACTGAGAACTCTGGGATCTAATCCCGAAGCTGGACTCCCCAGCAGAGAGCACCAAATCTGAGGAGGGTACCCATATAACATCTAGCTGTGAAAAGCAGCAGGTTGCTATCTGCCAGGGAGTGGCAGCTGAAAGTTCAGGCACCCTCTAGAAGGGCCAACACATAAAAATTCCCTGTGAAGCCACCCACCCTGTGCTCTGGCAGAGGGAGGGTGAAGTGGACTGGAGCTGTGAGAGCAGAACTCAGGACTGGGGACTCGGGGGATGGGCTCAGAAGGCAGACAACCCTAAATTTCCTGGGCTGAGTCATTCCCTCATGCAGTAGAGGACATCTTTCCCACATACTCATTTGTGTTACCTGGGGGGAAGACAGTCGACACACCCAATTGGAAAACACCTTGCCCTGAGGCTACTTAAGGGATTAAAAGTAACAATGAGCCTCCAGGGAGAAGCAATTGCCCCACCCTGATGCAAAAAACAACAACTCTTGCCACACAGGAGGATGATTGCCAGGTGTTATTCAAGTCAGAATCCTATTAGTCTGGAGACAGAGGCAGTTTCTGGAGGCTTTGAGTCTTTGCCTTAGTCAGAAACAGCCTTGAACACTGTCCTGCACTAGAGATTTAGAGGTACAGAGGATCTACCTAAAACATAGTCACAAACCCAAACAGACAACCAAAATGAGGAGACAAAGAAACAAACCCCAAATGAAAGGATTAGAGAATTCTCCTGAAGCAGAGATAAATGAAGCAGAGATAAGAAATTTATCTGAAACAGAGTTCAGAGTAATGATGGTAAAACTGCTCAACAATATGAAAAAAGATATAGTAACTATGAAAAAAGAACAGTCTGAGATAAAGAATGACATAACACAAATAAAGAACACATTGGAAGGAATACACAGCAGATTAGGGGAAGCTGAGGATCAATTCAGTGAATCAGAGACAGAGTTGAAATGTCAATGATGAGAGAGAATCATTGATTGGCTGCCTCCTGCACACCCCACACTGGGGATCGAGCCCCCAACCTGGGCATGTTCCCTGACTGGGAATTGAACTGTGACCTCCTGGTTCACAGGTTGATGCTCAACTACTGAGCATGCTGGCCAGGTAAATTTCCTCTTCTTATAAGGACTCTATTCATAGTAGATCAGAGTCTACTCTAATGACCTAATTTAAACTTGATTACCTCTGGAAAGACCCTGTCTCTATATTTGGTCACATTCTGAAGTGCTGGGGGGTAGTAAGACTCTAAAATATGAATTCTGGGGTCACACAATTCAGCCCATACAGCAGGCTTCAGATCTCCTGACTATTGACCACAGATATCAGTTCCTCATTGTGTGGGCCTGTCCATAGGACAGCTCACAACATGACATGTGGCTTCCCTCAGAGTTAGCAAGATAAAAGGTTGAGACAGAATAAACAAAATAGTAGCCAGAGTCTTTGTAACCTAATCTTGGAAGTTGCACAAGTGTGTAGGGTATTTTTTCTTTCTTTTGTAAAATTTTCTATTTTAAAATTTGAAGGCAGTTTTTCTAGGGAAACAAAGCACTTCATTTTGAGCATTGTTTCTGAGATTGGTGAAAATCAAAAGTACTTAGCTTCTTATGTTGGCTAATCCAAAGCCTCCTTTCAAATAGTGGGTAGTTTTCCTAGCCACAGAGAGGGAATCCATGCTCTACTTATTCTTGCCTGTCAGGCTCACCAAAGCTTCATCATCCAGTGCATGCTGTACATGTCAACTAGAAAGAAAATGAATCAATTCTTTACAGATATGTTCATTCTAATTCAGTGGCACCAAGAAGTCTGTGAGTGCATTTTCTTATAACAATACGAGATGGCAGGGTGAGAATGAGGAAAATGAGGCAATAGAAAGTCACACCACACTCCTGAATATGCTCAGTGACAAAGCTAATGCAACAACTTTATAGTTTCTGACACTATGATTGTTTTCAATTCAATATGTCACACCCTAAAGTGGAAAAATGTAATATTAAGACTATGGAGGATTCTACAGCAAAAGGCTTCAGTTTCCTGGAAGTAAATGAACAAAAATTCTCAGTCCCTTTGCACATGATCCTTTCTCTCCCAGGAATGCTCATACCACTGCCACTTCACTTAGCTAATACCCAATTGTCTTGAAGTCCCAGTTACATGATTGTCCCTTGGAAACATTCACCTGACCATTCCATATGTTTATGAAAAATTATCATAAGTTTCATCATCCTGTATTATTATCTCATGTTTAGTTAACCATCTTCTCTAATAAACTAAGCTCTCAGAGGCAGGAATCGTGACTATCTTAGCCATCACTGTATCACTGGCACCTAATTCAGTGCCCGGCATCTCACAGGGCCTCAAACTACTGCCACAAATGAGTAGGCAATATTTTTGCTGCTCTGAAATTTGGGTGCAAAGTAGACTATGGTTTTGGGTATATCATTAAAAAAGAAAAATTCCCCCAAAAGTACATTAATGGTGTGCTCCATAGTTCCCCACGTGGAAGTGTTTCTCTTATCAGTATCTGTAAGGTATCATGTAGTGGTTGGTGTTAAGACTTGACTCTGTAAGCATCAAAAAGATATTGTATGTAGACAGAGTAAGGGGTTCTTTTATACATAGAAGAGTCTGTTAGTAAAGCAAAGATTTATACTAAACCCTAAGGACCAGATATATGATTAAAATTGGGATCACAGAACCAAGAGTTTGAAGTTGGGTAAGATTTGTAGCAATATGAGGTTAAGCATCAGCGAGGACTGCCCAGTGTGACTGCAGTGAACATCTCCAAGCGATCAATAGCCCATTCTGATAGTTAAATGACTTTGGGGGTTTGGGAAGTAGGTAAAAGTGAGGTTTAAGAAGAATTACATTAAGGTCAAATGTGCAGAAAGATAGCTTCAAATGTGTAAATCTTAAGAGTCTGTCCAAAAGAAGATTATGTTACTAAGGAGTGCATGATTTAAGATAGGAGCTCTACAGAACCATTATATAATGGATCATCGGCATGGAAGAGAAAAAAATGCCACCTACTTCATGACACTGTATTCTGCTAGTCAGACTGAGATAGGAGGGCAATTCACCAGAGCTATCATTGACTCTGATAGTATCTTGTTGAATCATGCATGGTGTCAGAAGAACAGAAAAGTTTCTTGAAAAATAAATATATTATATCCACTCCATATGTTAAATGAGATGGAAATGAAGCTGAACAGTGAACAAATAGTAAACAGTTCTTGATTTATTCAGAGACTACAGGGGCTGACATAAAGGAAAAATGCTGAAAATCTTGTGCTACATTGGGATATTATATTTATATCTAAGAAAAATCGGAACTAGTTTAGCTATGGTAATCCAGATGCTTTATGAAAACGGTGGTCTCTAGTATCACTCATGAGAAATGATACCTTTGATCGTGAGTCTGGAAATACACAGATCAGCTATGCCTTCCAGATTATTTTTATAATATAAAAATGGAACATGGCAATGCATTTGAGACTAACATTGAAATCCCTGCTCATAAGGATGTACTGAAATAATAAATGTACCATTTTAAAAACCTTTCTTGTATACCATGTAGTTGAACTTAAAAGATACTTCATTTGAATTGCATTGTACATTCAATTTTATTGAAGTTTTAAAATCTAAGTATTAATAACATAGTATGTGCAGTATAAGAATTAAATGCCAACAGTGCATTTTAAAAAGAAGCACCTGAGAATCAGAATTGCCTTTGAAGTAATTGCCTGTATCAAAACCATAACTTAAAAATTGTGTTAGTGGCACTGGCTCAGTTTTTAATAGAAAGACAACATTTTCTAATACTTTGGCTATTAATTAGCATCCCTTCACAGACTCAGAAGAGTAGTCAATCTTTCAATGAATAGCATAAATAAACTTGCGGTCTTCACCTCTATGCATATAACTCTTTACAGAGAAAATGAGGAAAAATTCAGTGCCCATCTCTGAAGTCAATTCATTTGTTGAGTACTTTGCACTAGGCACTGGATGAAGAACTCACAAACTTTGTCCTTCGTAAAACACGAACTGGGCTGCACTCATATTTTTAAACTTATAAGTCATACTGAAATTCTACAATAACATGTAAGTTATTCATAAATTTTTGTTTTAAAAATGCAAACACCTTTAGCCTGGCTGGTGTGGCTCAGTGGTTGAGCATTGACCTATGAACCAGGAGGTCACAGTTCAATTCCCAGTCAGGGCATATACCCAGGTTGTGGGCTTAATCCCCAGTGTGGGTTATGCAGGAGGCAGCCCATCAATGATTCTCTCTCATTATTGATGTTTCTATCTCTCTACCCTCTCCCTTCTTCTCTGAAAGCAATAAAAATATGTATTTAAAAATAAATAAAATAAAATGCAAACACCTTTAGAAGGATGATTCGTAAATGTTTACCAATTACCAAGGTTTTAGTATACATCTGATAGTTTTAGCTAACAGTAATTCCATGTAGGTATTATGCATGTATTTCCTATAGGTGCCTGGGCAAGTCCAGGTCAGAATGAGGGCAGGGAGAAACTACAAAATGGCTTATGTTAAAAGAGTCTAAAAAAGTGAAAATAAAGGTTGAAAACCATAAGTTAATTTCAGTGCTATCCTAAGTGAAGGCAGGGCTTCCCATGAGATTGTACTGAATGTTCTACTGTTTAAAAATTTATACCTTAAACTGCATAAAAGAAAAGAGGTCGAAATTTATTTCAATTTCAATTTTTAAATAACACTTTATTAGGTTTTAATACAAAAACATATAAAATGAATATTCAGTAATGTCTGGACCCAGAAAAATCCCTTTTGGTGGGAAAAAGAAGAATGGACTCATGTTAAAAATGTTTGAATAGGTTATAAAAACACAAAATTAAAGCCTGACCCCTTTCATCCTAGCTCTCGATATTTTTCAGCAAAATTAAATATTGTTACCAATTTTTATATCTTTCAAAAAACTGTTATATGGCAACATTTAACTTCATCTGCATGTCCTTCTCCATCTCTATCCTCATTGATATTTATATTTATTCAATCATAGATATATAAATAAATATATTCTTTGTGTTTCTATAAAAGGTATCATATTGCATAAATATAATGCTTTATTTTTATCTTAGTAACTATGGAAAGCTTTCCAATTCAGTACATACCTCATTTTCTAATAGTTGGGTCTCACCAATTTTTTTCACCTTTATTGAGGTATAATTGACCTATAAAATTTTAAGTTATTTTAACTGTACAACTTAAGCAACTTTAAAATTTGGCAACTCTGCTATGGAAAAATTAATATCTTTTGCTTTATGCTTTTCTTAAGTTATAAGTGAATCAAATGTTTTTTATATGCGTTTTGAAAATTTAAATTTTTTATAAACAATTTGTTCATTTTTAAATCATTTATTTAAATAATTAATGTGAGTAGAGAAGGTTCTTTAGATTACTAAAAGCAAATGAACTTGTATCTAAATCAGTTTTGTTCTGTGCTACATTTTTACATGCTAGTATATCTTACTGATTTATGAGAAGACAGAAGGGAGAGAAGGAAAATGGAGAAACTGGATGCACAGGAAGTATGATAAAGACAAGAATGAAAGAAACAAAAACAACTAAAGAAGGAAAGAAAACAGTGATAAAGGAGGAAATAGAAAACCATGACAAAAATTCTTATTGCTTCATTTTCCTACAGACCCACAGTTGGGGAAAAAAAGGAGATTCAGTATAAAGGAAAACATTTCTCATTTTTTTATCTATTGTGAATTCAACATGTTTACCAAATTTAAAAAATAGCTATTATTTTCTCTTTGCTTAGACTAGGATTAACAGTGAGTCTAATTTATTGCCTGGATGCTCCTGGAAATTATGGCATCCCTTTTGTTTTTTCTTCTGATATTAAGAATGTTCTTAAACAGTCTCTCTGTTCTGGTTTTAGATGTAATTCAAAATAATGGTTCTGTTTTAGACATACACCAAGGATTTAGCTTGCTACTGTATAATCAAGTGGTAAGGTATTGTAGTTTTCGTTCACCAACTCAGAGAAGAAAACATAACTTTATTTTTCTGTAACATTGGTTAATTTTGCTATGAGCTCTCACTCTAACTGGTTTAAGGATTCATAATCAAGCCATTTTTAGAGTTCCTACTCTTGACCATTTACTCACATCTAAATTCCTGAGATTTCAGGTAGAGAGGTGGGCTAAATAGTATAAAACTAGTGTGGGCAAAACTGGCCTATTCAGTATCCATTTTCACTGGCATCCAGTTAAACTCAGTCCAGAAAGTACATGCTGAGTGGTGCCAGTTAGGACCTTAAGTCATGTTGGGATCCATTCTTTTTCTGTCCTATGCTTCCACCCTTCTCAAGTGTAAAGAAATAGGTCAGGACTGACTATTCTACACTACTCCCCGGCCACCCTGAAGCACACCAGAGTAGACCTGCTGATCCTGGGCATTGCCAGGGAGGAGGAATTCTGAGTATCTATCTCAAGCCAATGCAGCCTTGAAGTATCATGCAACTATTTCAGGACTTGCCTTAGCATATAAACTCGGTAAATAAATTGAGCCACTCAGCTTAGTATTTTAGCTCTTCTCTCCAACCCCACTCTGCCTACAATAGGGTAGGAATAGATGTATAATTTGGGGCAGGGAAACTTTGCCAAGATTTGTCATAGTACTTTAAACGTATTGATTACAGCCAAACTGCTTCTTATTTTCCCAAGCATGGACTTCTTATTTCCTCTTCCTTTTTTGGTGCTAGCTCTTCAGTGAAGCATAGTGCACAATGCTTAGCAGATTACATGTGAAAGTGGAAAGTGGTCATGAATCAAAAGTAAGTATGGGGGAAACACAGGGACTATTCATCACAACATTACATTGGCAATGCTATTGGTAACAAGTTCCCAAGAGATCGTATGAATAAAATGTTCAAGTGATTTTCAAAGTTTTAACTTTTTAAATCAATTACTATTGCTATTAGAGGTTTTATAACCACACCCTTTATACTGGATTACCTAGGTATCTTGACCTCATCTTTTATTACCCTCTAGATGATTTATTAGATGATTATATTAGGTCTCTTTGGAAAGTGTACTAGTTTATAATTCCCACAATGACCTCTTTGAAATGCACAGTATCCTAGTCCTCTCCGCTCCTTTCTCCTGCCACAAACAGGTAACACTCAAAAGTACTGCAAAGTGTCTGGTACACTGAACAGAGGTAACAGGGTAGCATCTTATCCATTCCTTTAATGTTAGCTTATTTCCTCCCCAAGCATCCATAATTCCTTGCAGTGTTTAATTTCAATTTGAAACAATCTTGATTGTCAAGAAACTCCATACACAAGCCACCAACATTCAGATGTACTTATTATAACCTCTCTTTCCAGTGGCTTTGCAGTTATTACAAAATGCCAGTCAGCCTAGTTAAAAAAGGAAAGAAAACAACTTCCACAAGTAAATTTGGTTCACCCAGAAGGGGCCTTAATAGAAGACAGGAAATGAAGAAACCACTTTTCACCATGGGTACTCCATTTTCATTGAGGAAAACTTGATTCAGACATGTTGACAGGCTAAAAGCAGCCTTGGCCGGGGCTGAGGAAAAACTTAGTGCCTTAGTAATCAAAGTGGAGAACTTCTAAAATAAGAAGTCTAGGAAACGTTTCATCTAGGGAAGACTCAAAGCCTGGCTGCACTAGGGTTGAAGCAATTACTGAAATGTCAGGGCTGCACAGCAAAGAGAAGCTACAAAGATTCTTTATGGAGAGTGACAGGCTCTTTTTTTTTTTTTTTTTTTTTTTTTTACATTCACTTTACAAATGTTTTCAGTAAATGTGTGCTTTAGAGGTACTTAGTCAGAAATCTTTGGGATGGGTAGCAGCAGGAATGAAAGACATAAGCAATTGAGAAATTGAAAGAAGCTTCTCTTGGATGTTAATGCTTTGCTGAAATTGACATTTTAGAGCTACAAAAAAAATCACTTAATAGATACAGTGAAAACACCAAGGATGTTTTGTCCTTGAAGAAAGCTAACAGGATGCTATGGAAGGGATAAATGGAGAAAACCCAAAGCCTTGGTGTTCTTTGGCCTTATTGAACACATTTCAAAATAAATGTTTAGACCTTCTCAAAACTGAGTGAGAGGACGAATGCCAGTCTTAGGTGTTTTCAGAGAATGTACACAACTAGCTGTGATAAATAATTTCTGTCCTATTGCACCTTTATTTATAAATTTCTGGATACAAACTTCAAAAGTATTTTATTCTCAGCCATATTCTTAGATTAAAGTGCACTTCAAAATAGTAGGTTGCATAATTTGTTTGATTTCAACAATAATATTCATACTTATGTCAAAATTTTGTGTTGTATAAAAGAGTGCTTGAACAGGCAGAATAGATTTTCCTCATATGAGCAATGGTATCTGTATTAAATGTTTCTTCTCTTATTTCCCATTCATTGATTTGTATTTTCAATTAGGAGGCCACCTCCTCATTTGAAGGATGATTGCATAATTCATTATAAACTAATTTCTAATGAATAATCCTAGGTTTTACTAAAGGTACAGTGGGTTTTAAAGGAAAAAAAAACTCAAACAAATCTTAGAGAAGTATACTTAATATGAATGATTTCTGGTAATTGTACAAGACTTAGTCATTAAGTATTACTCAGTGCATTGTGTTATGTTTGAGGAAGGCAATAGAAAGATAAGGTGATACTTGGTCTTAGGAAGATAAGTGAACAACTTCAGAGTATTTTAAGGCAACTTAAAATTAAATGTAAGTAGTATTATACAAGCTGGATACGTGAAGAAAAAATGTTAGATTTAAGGTCCTTAACCTTACTTGGGAATTATATATTTTGGTCCAGGATAAGTTCATGTGTGGGAAAAGAATGAAGAAAGTTTACAGGAAAAAGATAAGTTATTGTTAGTAAGTTTCTGTGATCAGATGAATCCTTTCCATTTAATAATTTGGAATTTTGCCCTGAATAGAAATCTGAAAAGTGAGTAGAATATATCAGCATATAAATAAGAGTATGGGTTACCATGCAACTTCCTTATTAATGTTGACAATAAACTAAACAACTAAATTTAAAAATTTCCACAATAAAAACATCAATACTTATTTAATAATATTATGTCTGTGTCAATATTGGACTTGGTTCTTTCTCTATCAATATACTGTAACCAAATTAATGTCCCAAATAAATTTTAAAAGTAAAAGAATCATGATCTATTTTTATAACTCTGAATGACATTTTAGTAACACATTAGGTGTTCTAAAGAGCACAGAAAGTTCTTCCTCATTGTCTCTATTTCTGCCCATCCTCCTCTATACTAATATATAAAAAACCAGGGTCCGTAACATCCAAAACAACCGAAGGCTCAACCAACTGGAAGTCAGTGCTGGGTTGCCATGGCGACCCAGCATGACTGCCCACTGCTGCAGGTGCCGCGACCCAGCACTGACTGCCAAGGGGGCTGTGGATCAGGCCCAAAGAGAAGCCTGGAGAGAGAAGCAGGGTCTGATCCATAATCTCCATGGCAGCTGTTGATTGGCCCTTGCCTCTCTCTTTCTCTCCGGGACTGGCCAGCAGCTGTGCCTCTCTTTCTCTCGGGCCTCCGCTGGGGCTGCTGATCAGCCCCATCTTTCTGATCAGGCCTGTTGATAGGCCCGGAGATGCTGACTGGCATAGAAACTGACCAATCAGAACCAAATCTGGGTGAATTGCAAGAAGCCAATGGCTGCTTACGAGGTGGAGTTTTTGACGCTGACTGGCATAGAAATCGACCAATCAGAACCTAATCTGGTTGAACTATGAAGGCAGAACCTAAGGTGGGGGCTGAAGAGGGGTTTTAAGGGCAACAGCGTTTGGTGTAAGGTGTAAGAAAGTGGTTCAATTTTTTAATGACCAGTTTGGCAGTATAGTGCATATGGCTGGCTATCAGTTCAGATAGAGGGATTATGTGTTTTTGTCTGCCAAGAGCATCTCCCCCTGATGAAAAAGGCTTTCCCCCCATTTAAGCAATCCTATCCTATATAATCTATCTATATTACTAAAAGTGTAATATGCTAATTAGACCAGGTCAACCGGCCATCTTCCAGACATCCAACTTCTTTCCAGACAAAGCCATGGTGGTGGGGGCCAAGGCAGAGGCCATTAGGGGTGATCAGGCCAGCAGGGAGGGCAGTTGGGAGCAAGATCAGGCCAGCAGGAGAGGGCAATTGGGTGCGAGATCAGGCCTGCAGAGGAGGGCAGTTGAGGGCAAGATCAGGCTGGTAGGGGAGGGAAGTTGGGGGCGAGATCAGGCCAGCAGGAGAGGGCAGTTGGGGGAGAGATCAGGCCAGCAGAGAAGGGCAGGTAGGGGCGAGATCAGGCCAGCAGGGGAGAGTAGTTGGGGGTAAGATCAGGCCAGCCAGGGAGGGCAGTTAGGGTCGATCAGGCAGTCAGGCAGGTGAGCGGTTAGGAGCCAGCAGTCCCAGATTGTGGTAGGACATCCCCCAAGGGGTCACCGATTGGAGAAGCTGCAGGCTTGGCTAAGGGCCCCCCCCCATCCACTTGTGCACAAATTTTGTGCACCAGGCCACTAATTTACTTATAAAAAAGAAATGTCATTACTTCTTAGTTGACCCATTACATAAATACTCCTCTTTTAAAAATATTTTGGGTTAATTAATTCTCCTTCTGTAAAAATAGAATGAGTCATATATTTTTTTTTTACTTTCAGAGAATATGCTTGAACATTTGCAGAATTTGATCAGAAGTGCAGGACTGAACGTTATTTTTGTTCATTTTAACATGAATAAGTTTACCAAAAGAAGAAGGAGAAGGAGGAGGAGAAAGAGGAGAAGATGAAGAATGAAAAGGGGGGAGGGGAGGAGAAGAAGAATGAGGAGGCAGGGAGGTGAGAAGGGACAAGAAAGGTGAGGAGAGGGGGGGAGAAGAAGAAAGCAGAGAGGGAGGAGGGATGGTTGGGGATTGGAGGAGGCAGAGGAGGAAGAACAGGAGGAAGGGAGAGAGGGATCATGGAAGTGTAAGTATGGAATTTTGCCTTGATCATTGATTTGCCTGGTGGAATAAACTCTGCATTCACATGAAAGGCACTTAAAGCTCCCTTTATATAAGACATAGTCAAATTGATATCTTACATTCTATATTTTTGAATAAGTGCAATGGCATCTTCTATTAAAAATATTTTTTCTAACTATGAAATTAATTTACACATAGAGAAAATTTGGAAAAAGAGAAAGGGGGAAAATATATCACCTCTAAGTCCACTATCCAGTGATATTCAGTAATAAGTTTTATCGTTATATTTCAAAAATTTTTCTTGATTATTTTCAAGGTTACATTTATTATAAATTATTTATAGATATTTATAATTTATTTGATTTACTATGATTATCTTCTCAATCATTAAAATTATATACATAATTTAAAGATTGTAAATATATATTAGTCTATGAAACAGTAGAAATCAGTATGTATTTCAACAACTTTTCTGCAAAGGTTTATTAAAAATTAAATTCTACCTACAAGCAATAAATAGGTGTGAATTTATTGCTTGTAGGTAGAAGCAATGGCATAACCTCAAGAATACTGAGTGCCTTTCTTTTCTTGACAAGCAAATGAAAGAAAAGTTGAAGAAAATCCTTTCTTCCTGACAACTAAAATTATTTCAATAAAGGGACCTTATTTCTGTACCACATAAAGCTTAATAAAATACACTTAATAAAAAATAACGGGTTATATTATTCAAAACAGTTAGCAAATGACTGATTTGATATCCAATAATGTAATAAGAACAGGTTTGATTGTGACAGGTGTGTTTAAATGGGTGAAAGTTACAAGGGCTAGGTGAGAAAAATATGTACTTAAAAAAATGACAGAAGATAGAAACTAGCATAAATCTATTATCAAAACTTGACAAAATATTATCACTCCCAAAATGACACAAATATCCCTATGACTATGAATGTAAAATATTTAGCAAAATCTTAACATATCAAAGCCAGAAATATAATTTTAAGCAATTTGTAATATTTTAAAAGTAATCATGAGATTAACAGAAGTAAACTGTATGTACTATATATTTGGATATTTATGTGTTAAATAATATAACAATATAATTAATATGGTCACAATATGTAAACAAATCTGCTTGAATATAAGAAGAAATTGAAATAAAATATAATTGTTATATTAGACTTTGATACATTTTTCTAAGTTTGTAAAAACAGAGTAGACAGTAAATAAGAAAATCTGGACATCATAAGAAATATAGTAAATCTTTAGATAGTTATTAATTTTATACAATGGAAACAAAATGCACTTTATTTTCACACTCACAAGGGGAATGTGCAAAAAACTGATACTGTAATATGTAGGCCGCCAAAAAATAAAAAGACCCAATACATCCTAACAAATACATAGAAAACACAATGAAAAAACAACATATTTGAACAAAGATATAAAGAGTAGAAAAACTAAAAAGATATAAAGAGTAGAAAAACTCCTCAAATAACCATGAAAAATATGAAAACATTTTCCTAAAAGTCTTTTGGTTCCTGACTTTCCTGATTCTTTAAAATTCTTCCCATCTTCTCTCCCTGTCTCCCTTCCCTCCTGCCTGCCCTCCTTCCTCTCTTCCTGCATAAGTAAATCCATAAACTATTAAGAGTGCATGCCTGGGAGGGAGGCCTGGCCTGGTGTGGAGTGCTGGAGCATGACAGGACCAAGATGATGTCTTTGGCAATACTGTAGACAGCACAGCATGGAAAGCTAGATCCCATGGAGGGCTTTCCCACTGAGAAGGTGATGCCAATGGAGATGGCCAAAAGGAGAGCCCAGGAAAGGATGCCATAGGTTGTGGAATGAAGAGGGATTCACAAATGCTTATTAATTTCAAATGTAAAAAGAATTTTACAATGGAGAAATGTTGGCCATCACCAACTTAAATCAAATAATCAAAGTTAGCATCGTCAGTAATGGAACATATCAAAATTATTACTACCTATTAGGAAGTAATAAAATGATCATAGCAGCACCTCTGTAATATTCCTGCCAAAAAATGTGTGGCCTAAATCTTATCATAGGATAGGAAAACATCAGACAAAGCAGGTTGAGGGACATTCTGAAAAATTTGTTGCCCTGTGATCTTAAAAATGTTTCCAATGAGGAACTGGGAAATTCTTCTAGAACAAAGGAGTCTAAAGGCATATGGCAACAGAATGTAGCACCTGACCCTGGATTGGGTCTGTTAAAACAATTGGTGAGGAGTAAGTGGAGTCTGTGAAATGCATGGTAGTGAGATCTACATCATCACAGTGATTGTGAAAGCAAATTCAGTGCCTGTCCTCATCAAGATAGCCTACTGGCATTATTATAATGTTTTTAAAAAACTACATTTAGAATTTTTTCCAGTGACATCAACTTTACCTATTTTTAAATTGCAAGCTCTTAAAAAGTTGGCTTATTTTGTGTGTCACTCAGAATATTCTACATTGGTGACAACTTAATGCTTTTGATGCATGAAAATTTAAAGAAAAGGGTCTATTCTCTCTGTAGACCAATAACCTAAAATCATTTTTAAGAAATATTAAGCTCTAGAGGCCAAATTCAAAGTTTTTTTTATTTATTTTTGAAATTCCATTAAGCATGAATTTCTCTCAGAAATAAAAGCATGTAGAGAGAGCATGGCTATGAATATTAACTAAATTCTCTGAAAAGAAAAAGTCAGGAACACAGTTCCAAACAGGACATAGAACATGCTGAAAACAATCCCTGCAGCTGTGACTCATATTTTATGATTCAGGTAAAAATCCAGTGGTGGTTCTGTTTCTCTACCAAGCAGCCATGGAGCTCCAGGTACCAATGGAGATCCACGGCAAAGTCATGTTGCCAGATACTCAGGGAGATGCAATATGAAAAGACAGACTTAGGACTTGATTGTGGCCCTCTAGTAACTTATCTACAATTCAAGAGCAGGTATTTTCAATTAAAAACAATGCAAACACGTATGAAAAAAACAATAACAGAATAAAACAATAAAAACAAAACACCCACAAACAAACAAAAAAAGAATGCTCCAAAATGTTTAACTCTGACTTAGAGCAAAAAAATATTAGCTCAATCAGAATATAATTTCTGATCTCAAAAGTGAAAGGGTTAAAGAGAATAAAACGGGACAGAGAAGAATTTACTGTGCTTAGCAGATATTTTGCAGAAAGCTTGCAGCCTTGAGCACCGCATAGCCCAGATAACCATTAGCCATCTGACGCTGGGAGGAACCAAGGACTGGTGGACCCTTACGTCAGCAAAACGGCTTGCAGCCAGCAAAAGTTAATAAAAACCTATCTCTCCCGGCTCTCCTCGCTGACTCCATTTGGTCGGACTCAGCCCACCTGTACCCAGGTGCCTGGAATAAAAATCTCTTTTGATACATTATGGCCTCATGTCATAGGTGCTTGACCCCGGCCCACTCCGAACCTTTTAAAAAGTAGCACAGAGTATAATTTATCCAGAGTCACAGGCTAGAGAGATGAATGCTATGCAGATGTAAGCCAAATGGATGCTTTCAAAAAGAAAAGCAGCCCAAGTGCTTGGGCAGGACCCATCCCCTTTTGCAGCCAATCAAAACTCTCCAGTCTTTAGGCTATTAGTACATTTGCATGCACTGACTGTCAGTAGGGTCCTCGGTTTAAGCGAGCTGCTAGTGTAGTGTATGCAAACCTATCCCTGAGCCTTCGTTTATGTCCCTTTAGATTTCACTACAACCTTGTTTGCTTACTGTAAATTCTGGAGACCGGACTTGGCAGAGCTGCGTTTTGATAAGTCACTAAGTCAAAACAGTTACAATTCAGGTGATCATCTTTTGTTTTCCCGCCAGCAGTTATGTTTTGTCTAGTGCAGGCTCTCAGGAGGGGCTCCCACCAGAGAGAAAAGGATAACAGTTGCTTGTGTGAAGGTATGTTAGTTAAAACACATTATGAAACTGAAGAGCATAACCTCTTCCTGGTAAATGGTTTACAGGAGAAGACCTCTAATTACAAAACAAAAATCAAGCACATTTTGTTTGTTTTTTTAGTGCATGTGGAGGCCTACAGAGGCCAGTAAACTAAACTGAGGTACCTGAAACTTGGTTTCCAACATACACAGCTTAAGGCAGTCACAAGATTTAGTGACTCAAACTTATACTTAAGCAATGAAATAGACACTCTGTTCCTGGGCTGTGCCAACTGTCCAAGACAATAAGGACACCCGACTGTTTCCCTGAGAACCAGGAAAGGGAAGACATTGAAGAAATAGAAAGAAATGGCTGTCAGATGGATTCACAATCTGAAAGAGAACACTGTTGAGTAGGGGAGGGGATTAGATGTTTTAAATGAGCAGGCTGCTGGAAAATCCACTGAAGGCCCCAAGTTCATATTCTGTGTTACTCAGAATGATTTCACTTACATTAATTAATGTCTTACTCCACAAGTCCGCCTGCTATGAAATTAACACTTTGTTACTACATGCCTGCAGTGGCTTCCACTTTAGACCACCATGTTATTGCCAATAATCATTTGCTCAATAGCAGCTGTAAATGCCTTCCACAGAGAGAAAGCTGCTTTTAAGACTTAATAACACTCATTCTAAAAGTCTTCACTGAAAAGGGCTGGATTTGCAAGGTTGCTAGAATGAGCCCTGTAAAAGAGAACATAAAACAAGTTTCTCTAAAGTGATGTTACACCCATTATGAAACATGGCAGCATAAATGTGCAAATATGTGTACATGTGGGTAGTGTAGGTGAAAAGGGATAATTAGGAAAAAGAGGAGCGGTATCCAATGGATCTTATCACTGTGGCTTAAGGAAAATCATTCTACAAATATTTATAGAGATGTTTTATTTTTTAGGGAGCTGTATTGGAAGCTGTATATAAGTAAACAAACACAGACATTGCAATCTCCAAGTTTACAGAATGACTTAAAGGGCAGGCTGTTTCCTGTGCAGTTTAACCTATGTCAATGAACACATGAATAATGAAGAGGATAGATAACCTACAACCCAGTAATGTTTGTGTTTTGCTTGGTAGGAAAGCTTTCATCCATAACAGCACATGGCTTAATCAAACACTGGCTTATTTTTCCTTGCATTACAAGTAGTGTTAACATTGCTTCATCTCCTCAAGGATTCAAGGTACCAATACCTTTTCATTTTGCCATTTCCACAAGTCGAATTTCTATCCTTAGGCTCATTGCCTCAAGATTGCCACATGGCTAGTACTACTCCAACCAACACAACACCTTAAAAGGTGTGAAGAAAGGGTAGGAGAGTAGCCAGCCTCTGTTTCTAGATTTTCATTAGGAAGCAAAACATTACAGAAGTCCCCATGCATGAAAAAAAGTGCTCATCTGAATTAGTCATTAGGAAATACAAGGTAACATTACTATGGTACTGTCACAAACCTACCAGATGGGCTAAAATGAAAAATACAGAAAGTAGCCCTGCCCAGGTGGCTCTGTTGTTTGGAGCATCGTACTTTACACCAAAAGGTTGCAATTTTGATTCCCAGTCGGGGAGGCAGCTGATCGATGTTTCTCTCTCACATCGATGTTTCTCTCTTTCTCTCTCTAAACATATCGTTGGGTGAGGATTTTTTTAAAAATACAGAAAGTACCCAGTGTTACGTCATAGAGAAACTAGAACTCTCAAATACTACCGGTACAAGTGGAAATTGTGTAAAGCCACTCCATAAGACACTTTAAAGTATTTATTAAAACTAAACATGTGCTTAAACTATTATCCAGCAACTCCATTCCACTCCAATTCTAAGAGAATACATGTCAAATGTTCATAGCAGTGCTGCTTTTAATCACCCCACCTCAAAAAAGAACTGCCAAATTCCAATCAACAGTAGAATGAATAAGTTTTGTCCTATTCACACAATAGAATAATATACAACCTGTCGCGACCCACAGGTTGAGAACCGCTGCTGTAGAGCCTAAGACCATTGGAAAACACAGATATTTACATTATGATTCATTAACAGTAGCAAAATTACAGTGATGAAGTAGCAACGAAAATAATTTTATGGTTGGGGGGTCACCACAACATGAGGAACTGTATTAAAGGGTTGCGGCATTAGAAAGGTTGAGAACCACTGATTTAGAAGCTCTAATTGCATGACTTCAGGTCAGCATCTGGTACCTCATGAGTTGCTAAACATTCATTTTGAACAGAAAAAGAGCTAATTAATATGCATTCCTTTAACAGGGGTAAAAGAGGGGGAAAGTATGTGAATTAAATGCTGTGATTTAATTATATATATATATATATATATATATATATATATATATATATCTTTAAAATAAATATCTTATGTAGAATTTAGACCTTCACTGTCTATCAACATTTAGGTTGGAGCATCCTTTATCATATTTATTTTGCAGGAATTTCATTAAAGCGTGGCTTGCTAAGCAATATTTCATCACACTCAAATTATGGCTGCATCAGGGAATGGCTAAAAAAATAATAACCTACAGTATTGATTCCCCATGAAAAAAATAAATTTGCAATTAAAAAAAAACTATACAAGTTATGTCTATGGGAGTTATTAGGCACAACATTGACTTGTCATTCCAATCAATCACTTTAATTGCACCTTCCTAGATAGCTCAAGCTATAATTTAGAATAACTAATATATAAAGTCCGTGTACATGGAGATCTGTACTACATTCGTTTATTTTTCCATGTCTATATGTGAGTATGTGTGTTTGTGTTTCCAGTAAAGGACTACAAAAGACAATCTATTATACTGAAATATGTTAAAAATTTCCTCAGAAGTCTTCATTTTAAAATTATTTTGAAAATACAATTTACATTAATGCACAAAAACATTGGCAAAAAATAGAGGCTCTATGTATTTCCTAGTAATATTTTATACTAAAAATTATTATTGAGATTTCCACATACACACAAAAAGATAATACAAAGTATGTTTTATAAGTTACTTCAAAGAGAGAAAAAGACTTTAAACCATTCAACATCATGTGAATACTTTGCAGAGCATAAATTCAAGAAACACCCCTTTTCCATATGATTAAACTGTATGGCACATTAGGAATGCCAATTAAAGTTTCAAATCACAGTGCTGGAACTAACTGCCAGTGGCATCCATCTTCCTCTAAAGTAACATCTGTTAAGTTGGCAGCATGGGACCAGAATTTTGGACACTCTGGGGTAGAATATCATAAGCTTTATGTTTCCCCCCGCAAAAAAAGTCTATTGCACTTTTCTCAACCTACTCCTACATATCCGTTTATTTTTGAAAACTCCCATGGTTTTATATTACTTTCACATTTCAAGGCAGAACAACTTCATTTTAGTCATACTAGAGGCCCAGTGCATGAACTTCATGCATGGTGGAGCGGGGTGTCCCTCAGCCCAGCCTGCACCCTTTCCTATCTGGGACCCCTCGAGGGATGTCTGAATACCTGTTTAGGCCCGATTCCAGTTGGACATCCCTCTCACAATCCAGGACTGCTGGCTCGCAACTGCTTACCTGCCTGCCTTCCTGATTACCCCTAACCACTTCTGCCTGCCAGCCTGATCACCCCCTAACCACTCCCCTGCCAGCCTGTTTTCCCCTAACTGCCCTCCCCTGCAGGCCTGGTCACCCCTGACTGCCCTCCCCTGCAGGCCTGGTCCCCCCAACTGCTCTTCCCTGCAGGCCTGGGTCCCCCCCAACTGCCTGCCCTTTTCTGAAGGCCTGGTCACCCCCAACTGTCCTCCCTTGCAGGCCTGGTCCCTCCCAACTGCCTTCCCCTGCTGGCCATCTTGTGGTGGTCATCTTGTGTCCACATGGGGGCAGGATCTTTGACCACATGGGGGCAGCCATCTTGTGTGTTGGAGTGATGGTCAATCTGCATATTACTCTTTTATTAGATAGGATTAGCTTTTCAGAGAGACTTCAGACCAATACAGAAGCAGATACTTCCTCCTCCTCAATTACATATTTGAGAGGTATCTTTCAGTCAATGTCAATTAAGGCCCCAGAAAAAAAAGGCATTTTGTCATTTGCACACAGAATCTGATGATTTGCAGGGAACTATAGATAAGTCTAGTCTTTTTTCATATGACAGAAATGTAAATATTTGATAGTATCATGATGGTTAATTTTATGTGTCAACTTGACTGGTCTAAGGGATATCCAGATGGCTGGTGAAACATTATTTCTGGGTGTGTCCATGAGGATGTCTCTAAAAGAGACTAGAGATTAGCATTTGAATCAGTAGACAGAATAAAGAAGGTTCCTCTTCACCAAATGTGGGCAAGCATCATCTAATCTGCTGAGGGCCCCAACAAGCAGAGGAAGAGCTCTCTCTCCTGAAGCTGGGTGGTCCATCTTCTCCTGCCCTTGGATATCAGAGTTCCTGGTTCTGGAGCTTTTGGACTCTGAGACTTACATCAGCACTTCCCCTCTCCCACCTCAGTCCCTATTCCTCCTCTCATCCCAGCCCCTTAGTTCTCAGACCTTCAACTAAATGACACCATGGGCTTCCTGGATTTTCCAACTCCCAGAAAGCAGATTTTGGGATTTCTCAGCCTCCATAACCTTTTGAGGCAGTTTTTATCACAAATATTCCTCTCTCTCTCTCTCTCTCTCTTTCTCTTTCTCTCTCTCTCTCTCTCCTATATCTATTCTCTCTCTACTATATCTATATCTATCCACATCCATATCCATATCCATATCCATATCCTATTGGTTCTGTTTCTCTGGAGAAACCTGAATAATATAACACCAAGCCAGAATTTCTATCTGAACTTATCCTGGTCTTCCCTTTTCCAAGCTAAATATTCTCAGCTTCTCTAAGCCATTACTAATTGGTTGGATGCTTGTTATAATCACCCTAATAGTACCAGCACCAAATGTGAAGACAGAAAACTGAGGCCTAGGCTTCCTGCCATGATCATCAGAGATTTGGTGGAATAAAAACAGAGAAGGGGTCCCAGTGGGGGCTAACATGATGTAGTTAATTACAACCAACAGAGAATCCTTCCCAGGAACTTGAGGGTTATCACCCTGGCATTCCTTCCCACATTAACATGGAATCCCACAGTTTAATGAGACATTGGGTGTAAAAACATATGGTTTAGATGCAGGTTTTAAAAGTCCTGTTCAATCGCAGTGCATCGTATTTGTATAGTGCTTTCTGGTTTTCAAAGTGCATTCTAACCTTGTCCCTCATGAGAGGGACAGATTGGCAGATTAGGAGTTATTATTAATAATATACAGGTGAGAAAAATAGGGCTCATGGAGGTAAAGGAACAGCAAATTCTTGTAGCTGGTAAGGAGTAGAAACAAACCCCCCACCCAGGATTTGTTTTTCATGCCCAGTCCTGACTATACTTGGCCACCTCTTCATGTCAGTTAAGAACACACAGTTTGCTGTGGAACCTGCTTTGAAGGGCACCAGGAAGAACCATAGCTGCCAATCCCACCTTCAACTCCAACACAGGGATTTATACTGTGGGGCTTTAAAAGCTTTCTAACTGTTTAAAAATAACTAGGAAAATTAAAACAACAACATAAAGAAGCTTTAACTTCACACCAGAATATCTTTTAGCAGGGAGTCAATTAATAGGAGATATTGAAGAATACATAATACAAATTTCACTATTTTACTTCATGTCCTGGTACTAGCTTTTGATCAGTCTTAGTTCTGTCTTTTTTTAAATTTGTTTTGTTTCGTGTTTGACTCTTAACAACCAGTTTTATTTCTTCAACTCCCATATGATACCCTATTTTTTTTAAAGACCTATTTTTGTCTTGCCTGGAGATAGTAATAATAATGAAACTGCATTTATTTTAAAAATAGTTTCCTCCAATTTATGGATGTCTTCAGTAAGTACAAAAATAAAATAAAATAGTGAGTCTATTGACATGGTTCAGGGGAAAAGAGAAAAGAGCAGTATTCTCAGAATTTCAAGTGATTCCAGAACAACATCAAAGGAGAGAGTTTATAGACTTCTTGTGACTTTGTGTAAAAAATTTACTAAGTTTTTCCCTAACCGGTTTGGCTCAGTGGATAGAGCATCGGCTTGCATTCTGAAGGGTCCCAGGTTCGATTTTGGTCAAGGGCATGTACCTTGATTGCAGGCACATCCCCAGTAGGGGGTGTGCAGGAGGCAGCTGATCTATGTTTTTAACTCTCTATCCCTATCCCTTCCTCTCTGTAAAAAATCAATAATATGTATTTTTAAAATTTTACTAAGTTTTGGGTATTTTTATTTCTTGTCTCTACTAGGCTTGAGTACTTTGTAAGTAAATCTCACTGTCAATAATTGATGACCAAGCTCTAAATGTTGACAAAGTTTTGACTTGATGCTTAAATAAGACTTCTGGCTGTTTAGTTGCTATACAGTTTGTTCAATTCTTACTCAAAGTAAGCCAGTTACCAGTTACCAGACTGCTCTTAGATTAGCTTAACAGTCAATCATTACAAAATCCCTGGTCTTTAAAAATTCAGCATGTTATTGAAATATTAAACATTTGTGCTTCTTCTTTCTTTACTTTTTTCTGCTATGTTCTAGTAACGTTCTACCAGAGCAGGAAGGTTTAAAGTTTGTATAATTTTAATGTAGAAATTTTAAAATTAGCTGAAAGTATTAAAAATGGGCCCACAATTTGTGTTATGTAAGTGTTAATATTGAAATAATTTTTTTGGGGAGGGATGGTGTTCTTTCTCTGTAAAACACCATGTTTGATTTTTTCCCCAGAAAATAAAATCCAAATAATTTAGGAGTCATACCTGATACTGCTTAAAAATGCATAAATCAGTATTTTGGAATAATTTAGAAGTTATTTCTCCTATAGATGCTTAAATCTCTACTCAAAATGCCATAGTAGTAGCAGAAAGTCTGCTTCACTTATTGTCTAAAAGAATATTAAAATGAAATGGAATCCCTGAAGAATGGAAGTGGAACTCACTAATATGCACTTTTATTTCCCATAAGTGACAACATTGCAAGCAATTAGGAACAACAAACAGCCCACAGAAGAGAAAAAAAGAAGACAAAGCAGAATGTTTGTTATTTTGAGTGGTTCACCAGGGAATGCTTTCATGTCCGGGGAATAAACACCGCCACCCCGGCAGAGGAGCTGCATGGCTTTCCAAGTGTGCCAGCAATATTGAACAAAGTTATTAAAACACTCCTTATCCCTTAGTCTCCACTGCTACAGATGAAGTGACAAAGGTGTGGTTCAGAGCATGCCAGGTGAGATGTAGGCAAACATGTTATTTGGAGTCAACAGTTTGATCAGGATTCAGGATTCATCTCAAAAGGCAGAGTCTCTTTGTGAAGAATTTGAAAATATTGCCCTTCTCTTGTATGCTTTCGGTAGGAGGCTTTCCTTTTTGGTTGTTTTTGGAACAGAGAAGCTTGACACTGTTTATTTTTAAGGTCCCTTTCTATAGAGTTAAGAATAATTTTACTATTCACAGTCATGTTTATTTGACATAGCAGTACTTTTCTAGTGTTCAGTAGGATAGTATTCAACATTTAGTACATCATTATAGTGAGCCATCAAAAGTTTCTGGTGGTCATTGTAATGATCCCTAAATTTAGTCATTATATGACCTAGATTTTCAGTAGAGAGCAAGGCCCAATAATGCAACACTTGACTTAAAATTTTTAATCTGAGCTGTGTGCAATACAGGCCATTTCCTACTCATAGAGGTTTAACAAAAGGCATTGTTTCTGAACTTCAAAATTAAATGTCATGACTGGCTGTCTTAGCTGCCCAGGAACTCAATTTCCCATTGAGTGAGCTTTAGAGATCCGTGATTATTCAGTGACACCGAAGCTCCTCCATGCAATTAAGTTCCATCTCATTTTCTGTCTGACTCCCACTCACTGCTTTCCACCACAGGTGAGAAAGTTACCCGTCCAACTGATACTCAACAGACCAAGGGTTTTCTTTGCCTCTCCCCCATCTCTTCTTCATTTTCAAATCGTTATTGTCAATGAAACACTTATCGCTGCCCTCTCAATGATATGATGACAACAAGAATACTCAATATCCTAAAGTCCTCTGTTCAGACAACCATCTGCTGGCCCCTTTCCTTATATGTGTGTAAAATGAAAAAACCTTAGCTTGAGAGTGTGGCCACTTTCAGCTCTGAGAGCCAAGCCATAAATCAGACCAAACAAAGGGGGTTAAAAGAAGGAGCTAAAATGTAAACCAGAAATGACTGTGAATTTGGGATTGAAGGTGCTAATGTAGGGTAAGAAAAGAGCAATGGGTGGATTAAAGATGGGAGCCCCAGGACAGAGTTGGGAAGCACAGGGAGCAAACACTCTGACCCCAGCCTGCTGAAATGCCTTACATCAACTATTTGCTTTTTGGAAAGCTGACAAGTAACACATGCCAAAAACTAGAGATGCAAGTGTAGCTTTAATTTATGTATGTTGTCAAAGTACATTGTGTTTAAAGTACTACAAGGCACCGAGACCTGCTGGGAGAACTGCACGGCTGCGAAGCCATTAGCTTCTACCACTTAAAACTGTTAAAAGGCTGTACACCAGTCACAGCTGAGAGAGCTGCTGATGCACCGTGGAAGGGCACAAGCCAGCCAAAACCCCTGGGAGCTAAGGAGACTGGAGGGCCACAGAACAAACAGCCACTGCCTCCAAGGTGCTGTGTTTCCAAAGACAGTTTGTTCTCAACTTCATTCCCAGATCTAATTATCACCAAAGCCATAAATAGCAATTAACACTTAGTAGGCTCACAAAAAATACCCTTGATTACATACAGATTGGTTAAAATAATAAATTGCACACATCCCAGTGAAATCAACAACTGAGCAGCAAGAGCCTGGCAATTGGAGTTTGAGAGGAAACCAATGTACAATCCTGAGCACTCCTATGCCTTGCAGGCTGACAGTTCACTAAGAGCCATGGTGGAATAGAATGACTTAAGTTGGACAATAATAGAGAAAAATGAACTACTTTAGACATGTCTATCTATATAAAACCCTAATATGCAAATTGACCAAATGGTGGGACAATCAGTCACTATGATGCACACTGACCAACAGGGGGCAGATGCTCAATGTAGGAGCTGCCTCCAGCCCACAGACCTCAACCAGCGATCAGCAAGCAGGTGACGCCAGGCCAAGCAGGTGATGCCAGGCCAAGGTGGGTGCAAGCAGGGGCCCCAATCACCTTGCCGGTTGCCCCACAGATTGGCCCTGATCGCCGGCCAGGCCTAGGGGCCTTACCCATGCATGAATTTTGTGTACCAGGCTTCTAGTATTTTATATTCCTGGATAAACTAAAGAAATAAGGAATGTGAACTTTCTGATTGGCATGTGAAATATTAATTAGCTCTCAATTAACATCTTATGGCAATATTCCTTACCACTGGCATTTGAGAAAAGGTATAATGAGGAACACGTGAAATGAATGAAAAGAAGGAGGTAAGGACTAAATATAAAGTAGTATTGTCCTGTTTGTTTATTGATATCTAGATTTAGACTAACTAGTAGGATGAAATAGACAAGTGTTAGAATCCAGAGTATGGGCACCCATTTTAGCTTTTGCCACTTTCACTTTGCCTTGCTTCATTTAGGCTGGTGGGGATTCTTGGGAAGATTGAATGGATACTCAGACACTTTTAATTTAGCACTTGATCAGTGCCTAGTTTCCTCTTCCTTAATTATAACATTGCAAATTGTCTAAATTAACCAGTTCAGGGTTTCATCAATCAAAAAAAATATTGGTCTATGGTCATAATATATTCATTACATAGTGGAAAATGTGGCTTTTAGAGCCTATAGGTGCATATTAGAATGTGTTCTTCTCAAATATAGCAAAATAATAAGAACATTTTGAAAAGTTTATGATGAAATGGTTGAGTGACAGCAGGACTTCATTCATTATGCAAAAACATTTTATATTCATTAAAATTATATATATATGTGTATATATATATATATATATATATATAAAGTGTTTTGTTTAATTACATATTTGAAAACCTATCTTGAAAACTCTTTGATATAAAACAGGTGGCCCTCCTAAATGAAAACCTACCTTGAAAACTCTATGATATAAAACAGGTGGCCCTCCTAAATGAAAAAATAATGGGGATTTTGGTAATGATAAGTGTGTTCTATCTCAGTAGAAATATCAATTCCAAATGAAAAAGACAACAAATACGTTTACGTCTCTGGATCTCTGGAGGAATGCCCCAAGTTAGCAAATACTCACTATGAGGTAGAATAAAGTTAAGAAATTTGTTCAGGATTATGAAACTGCAGGGATAAATAATGTACCAATGCAAAACTGTTGTCATTGAATGCCTATGTCTTGTCCCTAGGAATTTTCCCCAAGACTTAAGTTTGGGGCCCTAAAAATTGGGAGAGGTTGCTTAGAAGAGAGAGAGCAAGTTACTCAGAACAGTCTTCATGGTTACAGATGAGGCATTCTAAGAGCTTCAGAGATGTTGGCAGCCAGAGAATGGAATTGACAGCAAATAATATAATTTTGAAAAGAAGGAAAGTTAAATATTGAATGTAAATTGTAATTTAAAAAATTAAAATTAAAAATAAGAAAATAAGGAGTGTTGGAGATCTAAGTGGTGCCAGAATAGTTGTCAGGGTGCTGGCAATTTTTAGTATTTGACTTTGCTCCTGTTGGTCAGGGTTGCTGAAGGACACAGCCTCTCTATGGAAGAGCATGGAGCCATAAAAGACAGAGAGTGACCAGTAGAAAAGAACTGACTCCAAGAAATTGGAATGTTACAGATATTGGGATATCAACAAGAGGGGAAAGAACCCAAGAGTCAGGATGCGTACTTCCCACAATGTTTCTGAGTGGATGATGGAGAAGCAATAGCATGGTGATGTCTTCTTAAGATTTATTGGCTCTCAAATCGATCTGTCCATGGAAAATAAATAAGAGTACCATCTATATCATCCTATATAATAAAAGCCTAATATGCTAAGTGTCTGGTTGTCCGGTCGGCCGTTCAACCAATCAAAGTATAATATGCTAATGATATCTTAAGGCCACTCAACCACTTGCTCACTCGCTATGACATGCACTGACCACCAGGGGGCAGACACTCCAACCAGTAGGTTAGCTTGCTGCTGGGGTCTGGCTGATCAGGACTGAGGGAACCCTCCCGTGGTCCCTCCCTGGCTGGCCAACCACCTGCATCCCTCCCTGGCCCTGATGGTGCACCAGTGGGGTCCCTTGGCCTGGCCTCAGCCCTCTCACAATCCAGGCTGAGGGACACCCCCCTCCCTCCACCCCCTGAGTGTATGAATTTCATGCACCAGGCCTCTAGTATTAAATATTAAAATACAGTTTACTTTTTACCTAAAAGATAAAAATATGTGCGAGTGGTACTCATTCTAATTTCAGGAATTATATCATTCTACCAACTAATCTTTAACCTATATATCTCTACAATTTAAATTCCTTATCTACCATAACTCTTGGTTCATGCCATTAACAGAGTGCCTGGAGTGACTCATCTATATGTTGACCTACGTAGTAGCTTTGATACAGTTGGACGAGTTCTCACAACACAGACTGCTTGTGTTGTTAGCCTCACCCATTATTTTACAAGAAGGCTGAAGTGGATCACTGGATTTAACATTTTCCTGTGGGTCAGGCTATGATTACCAGAGCCCGGAACTGACCCCTGATGGACATGAAGCCCTTGTGAGCCACAAAGCTTGGTTGCATTATACCACTGCAATATTGGTGGACCAATATATGTTTTGACCTCTACAGGGCAGGGGACTCTGAGTGGGCTGACTCTTGTGTGTTAGCTTCAATAATTAGATACCAATTATCTGTCACTGATGATTCTTTCCACAACTGATGGTAGAAGAGAAGGCCATCATGAAAGCAGTCTTTGTGCCACTTAAAAAAGACCTTTTCCATTTAGTGAACCTCGAAGTTGCATGTGAATGCACTTAGGAATAATCATGAGATGGGGTGGCAGGCCGCTGTCCTTCCTCATGTCTATAAAACAAGAGGAGCATGTTTTAACACAAATCACCAGGCCAAAAGCCCAAGACTTTTCCATGCCAGGGCAGCCTCTCTATGGAAGAGCATAGAACCATAAAAGACAGAGAGTGACTAGTAGAAAGGAACTGATTCCAAGAAAGTGGAATGTTACAGACATTGGAATATCAACAAGAGGGGAAGGAATTGGACATTATCTTCCAAATTTGCAGTGGTATAATGCAACGAAGCTTTGTGGCTACTAGAGCTTTATGTCCATCTTGGGTCAGCTCTGGGCTCTGCTATATATTTTCTTTACTCAGAAATGCAAGTTAACAGAGGTCTATCCTTTTGTTTATGATTGGTTGCCGTGACAGGGAAATGGGGCAGGGAGAGTTGTGCACGAGCTCTTAAGACTTCATTTTTATGTATATTTTATATGCCAAGGCAAATGTTCATGCCTAACTTCAAGGGGATGGGGATGTCCATCTTGGGTCAGCTCTGGGCTCTGCTATATATTTTCTTTACTCAGAAATGCAAGTTAACAGAGGTCTATGATATATTTTTTTTGTACATGAGAATTTTGTCCCATTATGATGAGTCTCAAGCTTTGATAAGAACTGAGGGGTAGATTTGAGACAGGGTGTAGTAATTTTTGTTCATTGCTGAGGAAGGAGACATGAAAAAAAGATAAATTCATTAAACCTTAGAGTTCTTCTTTGAAGAACTAATAAATTGGTAGTTTCTCTCAAAAAGCAAGCCATAATGCCTAGGAATGTCACATGCAATCCAATAACTGTCATATTGAAATAATATAAACATTGAACTTCCAATTGAAGTATGTTTTTCTACTAGTTAATAAGAATTGGAGGTATAAGAATTGCCAATTATTTTTCTATAGATTTTACGACATTTTACCCCTGAAGTGTCTAAAGAAGAAAAAAATTGCATTGTCATTGTCTAGCACGTCAAAATAATCACATACCGCCAAACAATTTTATTCTTTATTTCCAGTGGCATCAAAAGAACAGATGTTCGGAGTGGTAGTTTCTTTTTACTCAAAATTTCAAAAAGACCACTTTGATTATAGTTTTCTTTCTTCCCAGCATATAGGAGGACTGCATATCCCCATCCCCTTGAAGTTAGGCATAAACATTTGCCTTGGCATATAAAATATACATAAAAATGAAGTCTTAAGAGCTCGTGCACAACTCTCCCTGCCCCATTTCCCTGTCACGGCAACCAATCATAAACAAAAGGGTAGACCTTTGTTAACTTGCATTTCTGAGTAAAGAAAATATATAGCAGAGCCCAGAGCTGACCCAAGATGGACATAAAGCTCTAGTAGCCACAAAGCTTCGTTGCATTATACCACTGCAAATTTGGGTTTATTTGCTATACAAACTGAATTTCTCTTACTTGGTATAATTATTCTTTGAACTTCCTTTTACTCATCTGATAAATTGGTAGCTACTTCACAAGGTGGCAGGAATTACAATGGAGAGATATAAAGGACTGGACATAGTTCTTAGCATGTCATATTGAGCTGCACAATATGTGGTAGCTTTTATTATAATTATCTCCTAGAGAAGATTATAGCATAAGCTATTTCAGGTTACAATGACATCAAGTTCTAACTTGAGGCCAGCTTTTTAGTTAATATTTCCACTAATGTAACCTCATGCTCACGATGAATGTTATAAAGCTACAGATTTAGGCCAAATTATAACAGAAAATTTTATGAATCCATTTCAGAAACCTGTGCTTAGTAATTTTGATAAATGAATCCTTCAAAAATTTGGCTCTAGAAGTGACTGAAAATGGTTGAGAGAGCTGAGTTTAAAGCTTAATAATTGTACAACAAAGTTCCTATGTCAAAGCTCAGAAAAAAAGGAACTTAAAATACTTTTTTAAAGACAAGTCTTTTTACTCAGGTTACAAGTGTTTCTTATTTATTTTTTCAATAAGATCAAATCCAATTTTTGAGATTTTTATCATTAAAGGATACAGATTAAGAATAAAAACAGACTGAAGAATAGTGACCATTTGTAGCATAGAATGACATTCCTTTTGGAAATTTGTACTCTCAGAGACCACTTGATTCTTAAAAGTAATCAAATTCACAAAGGCAATAAGAAATAAAATGTATGAGCTTGTTAATGTAACTGATATTCCATTTACCATAACAACATCACTTAAACAGTTCCCAATGCCTTTGGTAATCATTTTATTGATATTTTGATAAGAGTATTAGAAAACTACACATAGAGTAAATGAACCAAGATTGTTGGGTGGTTGGATGCCTACTATTGTTCAGTAGAGAAAAAGGCACAACAAAGATTGGCCTCCTAGGAGCTATAATCTAATTGAGAAATCAAAATATACTCTCCTTCCCCTCCTGCTCTTCCTCCTCCTTCCCCTCCTCCTCCTCCTTGTCCTTCATTAATCTTCACCCAAGCATATTTTCCCATTGATTTTCAGAGAAAGTGTCCGGGAAGGAGAGAGACAGAGAGAGAGAAACAGCAATGTTAGAGAGACATATTGATTGGTTGCCTCCTGCTTGTGCCTGGTGGGGCTGGGGATCGAGCTGCAACTGGAGTACATGCCCTTGACCAGAATGGAACCTTCTGTCCAGAGGCTGACGCTCTATCCAGTGAGCCAAACTGGCTAGGGCCATTTCTTCTTCTTTGAGGTTAATGTGTATAGTTGAGATGATAATTGTGCTAGGATTCAGAAGAGATAAAGTGCTTTATACCAGTTGTTCTAAAGATGTGGTTCAGGAACCCCTAGGGGTCACTGAGACCTTTTAAGGGCTCCAAAGGTCAAAACATTTTCATAATAATATTAAGATAGTGTTTTCCTTTTTCACATTCATCTGAGTCTATGTGGAATTTCCAGAAGCTACCTGAAGTGTGATGATAAATTTTAAGACTATATGACATGATAGGTTTTGAGTTGCTTGTACATAAAACATTAATTTGATACCTATGTAATCAAATGCATAATTGTTACTGTGCTGTATAGCAGTTTGGAATATATGGCAGTTTTATTTTACACACAATCACACTCACACACACACACACACACACACACACACACTCACACACACAGGAACACACACCGGTGAGTTATCTGGGAAGCCACTTTGAGGTCCCCATGAAGAGTATGGAATTCATGCCCTGTTATTATCCAGGCTTCTTCTTTATTCTATAAGGAACAAATATACACCAATTGTTGTAGGAAGCCCTCTGTCCCTTGGTTTTAACCTCTCTTCTAATGACAATTACTTTATTTCACTTCAAAATAAAAATTGTCTGAAGAGGGCCTTAAGTAGAATATACAAACTGAAAATGTGGAAATATAAGAGAACCAGCACTTCCTCTATGAAAGAGTATGGGGATGGGGTGGGGATGTGAGTGGTGGAGGGAATGGTTTCAACATACTGATTCCATTTAATGTTATCTTTCTCTCTACATCTGTGGATTCCTTCCTCTCCATAATAGTAAAACATTTCTGGCATCTTAATGTCCTTTCATGTAGGCATTGGTATTCAGTTTTCAGTCTATTTAACCAAAACAAAATTATAACAGCCCCCATTTCCTTGAGCTCAAACATTCAAATCCAGAAGTCCTCTGCCATTATATTCAAATCAACAACCTTGGCCTGATCGAAACTTATGTTCCTCCTACTCATAACATTCACAGATTCCATACTCACATATATAACCCAGGTTTTTGCTCATGTATGTGTTCTCTTCTCTTACATGTTTGAATGTGTATTTAGTCACACAGAACATAATGTGATATGACTCTAGTAATGGACTTGGCTAGTGATAATGAGAAGTGGCAGAGGAGGAGCATAAGGACAATTGACTTCCTTCTGAAAGTAGCTATCTCAGGCAAGGCAACACCATAGTGGAGAGGCAAGGCAGGCTCAGATGCACTGGCAAACACATTGAGGTCGTGTGCTATTTCACTGAAAGGTAGAACTTAGGTCACATGACTGCATCCATGTTCAAAGGAAGAAATAGAATTTTGCAAGTATGAATTAAAAATGTATTTCTCCAAATATGGAAGTTGGGTGGCAACTACAAATATGATGAAGATTCTTTTTTTAAAAAATATATTTTATTGATTTTTACAGAGAGGAAGAGAGAGGGACAGAGAGCTAGAAACATTGATGAGAGAGAAACATCGATCAGCTGCCTCCTGCACACCTCCCACTGGGGATGTGCCTGCAACCAAGGTACATGCCCCTGACCGGAATCGAACCTGAGACCCTTGAGTCCGCAGGCCAATGCTCTATCCACTGAGCCAAACCAGTCAGGGCTGATGAAGATTCTTAAAGATTGGTTTGATATCTTCAGTATTATGAGGAATGATGCTTATGATTATAAAGATAAAGCATATGGCTTTTGACTCTGATCAATGGGAATGCTATAGAAATCAAGAAATTTGTTCTTACACCTGACACATGTTAGAATTGATATCATCAAGAAGACAAGAGGTAATAAGTGTTGGTGAGGATGTAGAGAATAGGGAACACTTCTACCCTGCTGGTGGGAATACAAATTGATTCAGCCACTATGGAAGACTAGATGGAGGTTCCTCAAAAAATTAAAAATAGATCTACCACATGATCCAGCATCTCTACTTCTGGGTATTTATTCAAAGGATATGAAAACAAGATATCAAAAAGATATCTTATGTCCATTGCACATTATACAATAGCCAAGATATGGAAACATCCTAAGTGTCCATCAATAGATGAATGAATAAAGACAATGTTACATATACAAGTATACTAGAGGCCCGGTGCACGAAATTTGTGTATGGGGGTGTGTCCCTCAGCTCAGCCTGCACCCTCTCTAATCTGGGACCCCTCGAGGGACGTCTGACTGCCCATTTAGGCCAGTTGGACATGCCTCTCACAATCCAGGATTGCTGGCTCCCAAATGCTCGCCTGCCTGCCTTCCTGATTGCCCCTAACCGCTTCTGCCTGCCAGCCTGTTCACCCCCTAACCACTCCCCTGCCAGCCTGATCGATGCCTAACTGCTTCCCTGCCAGCCTGATTGCCCCTAACCACCCTCCCCTGCAGGCCTGGTCACCCCTAACTGCCCTCCCCTGCAGGCTTGATCGCTCCCAACTGCCCTCCCTTGCAGGCCTGGTCCCTCCCAACTGCCTTCCCCTGCTGGCCATCTTGTGACAGCCATCTGTGTCCACATGGGGGCAGCCATCTTGTGTGTTGGAGTAACGGTCAATTTGCATATTACTCTTTTATTAGATAGGATATATAATAATTATAAAAGTATAATATGCTAATTAGACTGGACAGCTGAACGACCTTCCAGACGACATTCCAGGCGAAGCTGGGGCTGTAAGAGCCAAGGCAGCTGCCGAGGCTGTGAGGGCTGAGGCAAGCCACTGTGGCTGCAAGGGCTGAGACCCTTGCACAAATTTTGAGCATCAGGCCATATATGTAATTAGCATATTACCATATATATATATGGTAATATGCTAATTAGACCGGATGTCATTCTGGATGAAGCCTGGGCCAGAGGGTAGCCTGAGTCCCAGGTACCTGCTGGCAGCTGGAGGGAAGCCCAGGTCCCAGGTGCCAGAGGGAAGCCGGTGTCAGCAGCTAGGGAAAGGAAGGCCTACTCTTGCACAGATTTTATGCATCGGGCTTTTAGTCCTATATAATAAAAGCCTAATATGCAAATTGTCCCCTTTAGCAATCATTTGACCAGGAGTACGACTGCTCACTATGATGTGCGCTGACCACCAGGGGGTGGTGCAGAACATGGTGGACGTTGGTGATGGGGTGCTGGCAGCGGGCAACAATGAAGGCTCTGCTGGCCCTGATGGGCCCTGATGAGAGTGGGACTGTGGTGGGATGGTGGAGCAGGTGAGCAGGCAGTGCCAGGTCAAGGTGGGTGCAAGTAGGGGCCCGATCATCCCGCCAATTGCCCCGCAAATGGCGACCAGGGGCAGGGCCGCCGCCTGGTTCCCAGATGCTGAGGGAGCTGGGCAGGGGGCTCAGGCCCAATCAATTGTCCCACAGGCAGGATGGTGGAGCAGGTGAGGGGATGGCACCAGACCAAGGCAGGGTGCTAGGCAGGGCTGTGGGGCTGCGAAGCTGGGGTTGTGAGCTGGGGCCCGATCTCTGCAGGCCACCTGAGGGACCCCACCCATTCATGAATTCATGCACCAGGCCTCTAGTGTGTGTGTGTGTGTGTATATATAATAGAATATTAATCAGCTATGATAAAGAAGAAAAATCCTGCTGTTTTCCACAACATGGGTGGACCTTGAAGGCATTATGCTAAATAAGATAAGATAGAGAAAGACAAGTACTGTGTAATGTATGATGTCACGTATAGTGGTATCTAAAAAGCCAAATTCATAGAAACAGATAATAGAATGATGATTAACAAAAGCTGGTGGTGGGGAAATGGAGAGATATAGACCAAAGAGTAAAACTTGCAGTTAGAAGATGAAAATTCCTGATATATAAGGCATAGCATACTGATTATAGTCAACAATAGTGCATTGCATACTTTAAAGTTGTTAAGAGACTATATCTTAAATGTTCTTACCACAAAAAAGAAATGATAATTACATAGCATAATAGAGATGTTAGCTCTTGCTACACTGGAAATCATATCACAATATACAAATGCATCAAATCAACAGGTTGTATACCTTAAAGTTAGACAATGTCTTGTCAATTGTATCTCAACAATAAAAACAGTTAAGCACTTACACATTCTAGGTAGCTTGTTCAACGTTAAGTAAAGAGTAAATGCCAGAGAACTTGATTCTACAATCCATCCTATATTCCTCTGTGCTATATTACGACAGAACAAAATTTGAGGCATAAATTATATTCTTAAAGGGAAATGAAAAATAAGGAAAGTAAGAATTATGGGAAAGGGAGCAAAAAGGGGTTAATGGAAATGATTGAGGAGTGGGACTACTTTGCCCATCTCACTTGGTCATTAATGTTAAAATGAAGCCATTTTACAATATTTTAATTATCTAATTTATCTCTAGTTGAAACTTATTCCCACAGTTTAAATTTCAAGAGTTTTGTAGTGAGTTTTGACTTTTACGATTATTCTTCATCATGGTCCTGGAGTTGGAACAGTAACCTTTTGAGATACATTTAAATAAATGATGGTACTAAATGATATAGTCATCAAGAAGCAGCATGTATGATTTGCAAACACTAACTGAAGAGAAAAATACGACAGCTGCTATTTTAAGTAGATTTTTAATGTAAAACAAGAAGAAAAACAGTGCTAAGAAAAAAATCTTACTGTTGTTGTAGTCTACATATGGCTCTCAATTCTTGCCTCCCCTCTACGTCCATATCCTCTGCATGTTACTCTGCAGTTCCTCCCATGAGAAGCAGAGGGTATTTTCCTGACCCCATTGATGGTGGGCTGGCCATGTGACTTGCTTAGACAATGTGATGGTAGCTGTTATTCCAGGATCAAAGGCTTGAAATGTGTTTGTGCAGATGGGCTTATCTTCTTGTGCATCTGCCTTTCCCCTTGAGAATGCCAGCTTTCAGATCCCTATTGGTCCAAGGAGAAAGAGAAAAATGTGGAAGAGACTTGGACCTAACCTATAGTCTAAAGCAAACCCCAACAAACCCAGCCTAGATCAGTTGAACACCACCGACTAACCATAGATGCATGAATGAGAAATAAATGGATATTTTTGTACATTTTGTAGGGGGTTGATATCAGTGGCAATTGCTTCATCACCTTTTAAATAGTGGTACCTCCATCAAAGAACAGAAATTTCTTCATAAATCTCCTGTAAAAGCTGCCATAGGTCTTATCAACAAGCCTAATGACCTAGTTATGGTAGCTAGACGTATAATCTTTATTTTACAGGGAGAAAACAGACACCGAGAAAAGTCAAGTGACTTTTCCAGGACTAGTCAGTGGAGGAGTCACAATTCAAAACCAACTTTTGACTCCCAATTTAGTGCTCTCTTCCAGATCTATCGTTTGTCAATATCTCTGCTAGATAATACGAGGCAAGAAAAAATTTCTGCACCAAGTCAACATTTTCCACTAAATCTACACATACAGCAAAATTTTAGTACAGTCTAATATTCTTGGCTGCTTTAAAGAATGCTGAGGTATGCAATGTTCAGTAGTTGACATGACCATTTCAAAATTAAACTGGTTACTATAAATTAGATTATTGAATTTCCCCCATGATTCTAGCTTTTCTGCTAATGTTTATCATAGGACTTGTGAGTGCATCCAAGAACATGTTTGATGGCAGTCTTCTAGGATCTGTTTATTACATTAAAAAATATATCCTGAATGGATAATGCTCTGTCCTTATGCTGCAATAAATCCCTCATGTTGTAAATCTGTGTGAAAATATTCAGGTTTCTATTAACCTAACTGCAAGACTTCAGCCTACATTTGCTATCTGGTAATAAGTCATTGGTTTAGATGGCATTTATATCCCAGAAAGGAGGTAGCTGCTGTTTAGAAGAAAAATGAAAATATTATTCCTTTCAAAAACAGTTCTCCAAAGTCACGTGCACTCTCAAAAGCCACTTTGCCTATTTCATTATAATTGCAATAAATTCCAAAGCTTTAAGAAGAGAGAGTTTTTGCTTCTGCATTGAAAACTGAGGTGCATTCGTACATTGAGAGGGAAATGCATTATGTTTTCAATGAGAAAATTACACTCATGCCACTCACTGTGCACTGAAAATTAGAATGAAATTAGAGGTAGTTTTGAAAGCATTTAAGGAAAAGTTAATATGATGCTCAACCAAGTGAGTGGCTTATATTTGTTAACTATAATTTTTAAAAACTAAAAAAGAAAAATTCCATTTAACATTCCATTTAACATACATTTTTGTAACTGGACTACAAGATCGCCCTCTATGAATTAAACAGTTGAGTGATATTTGTGTTTTAATGTTTTGTTGATGAGAGAAAAAAGAAAGTTTTGAATACTATAATGCCTTATATGTAAAAGTGAGTCATTTCCTCTGATTCTTATTATATTAACCTTTCTATAAGGTAAGTTTTTAACCAGAATGAACTGCACTGGTGTTTGTAAGATCTAATATGTTATCAACCAAAGGACTTGTATGCATGCATATAAGCCTAACCAATGGACACAGACAACAAGGGGGTGAGGGCATGAGTCGGGGAGGGGGGTGTTGGGAAGGTAATGGGGGGATGAGGACACATATGTAATACCTAAATCAATAAAGAAATTTAAAAAAAGATCTAATATGTTGAAAAATGTAATGAAACATTTTGGAACTAGAAAAATTTAATATTCTTTGTTAATATTTCAAGAAATACATTAAAGTAATTAGAAATTTTCCATCTGAAAGGTCTCTAGAGTTAATGAAAATAATACCTTATTTTAATCTGAAGAAGCTGCTACAAAGTGATTCAGGTGACTTGACTGCTAGTCCCTAGTAGTATAATCCATATCTTCTCCATTGTTTGACATAGTCTCTAACTAAACAGAGTATATAGTTGTGTCTATGAACAATTTTTCTGATAGTTGGACCTAAAGAAAGTGCACTTCTACTTTCAGCTTGGATTGATAAGGATAAACATAAATAAGGAAGGACCAGACAAGTAGGTCAAAGAGGAAACATTTCAAGCACCAACTAATCACCTTATACTTAGGCAAACAGAAATTCTAACTCGAGATATTTATGAACAAACTAAATAAAATGAAAAGCCACTCTTCAAAAGTACTAAGAAAGGCAGGCAGACTGACAGCAAGGAAGGAAAGAAAAAAGAAAAGAAGAAAGAAAAGAAATAAAGAGAAATAAAGGAAGGGAAAGATGAAAAACCTGTACTAGAAGAATATATACCATTATGACACAAGCAAAATGCATGAAAATTAAGTTTATATCCTCTAGGAATGGAAAAGAACCTAAAGAATATGAAATAAGAATAAAAA
The DNA here is from genome assembly GCA_026230045.1 of Corynorhinus townsendii. NCBI lineage: Eukaryota > Metazoa > Chordata > Mammalia > Chiroptera > Vespertilionidae > Corynorhinus > Corynorhinus townsendii. Next base: position 62,230,904 of record JAPDVU010000005.1, read on the forward strand.
GGAAGCAAATTAAAGATGAAACTTATACCATTAAGAAGTAATAATGAGATACAGAAAATAATGGAGTTGGTAACCTGGAAGAAAGGAATTAGGATAATCTTTTTTAAAGACAAAAAGGGCAAAGAATTTGGAAAGCATAAAATGTGCATGGAAAATGGATGGCATGCTTTAACTCACACAATTTTATAGAAACTGTTATTATCGAGATGATTCACATTATTAAAGCTAATAGTCAATTTGCAGGCATCTTGTTACTTGACTATAAGCACTACTAGACTCATCTTCTCACTCTCCCCCTTGGTTGGCTCCCGGGACACCATATTTACCTTGCTATTTCACTGGCCTCTGTTTCTCTGTCTCTTGCTGGTTCCTCTTCATCTCCCCAACCTCTTAAGGGGAAGTGTCCTAAGGCTTAGTCCCTGCTCTTTTACTTTTCCTTGTCTGGGCTCACTCTTCAGTTGAGCCCACCTGGTTTCATGCCTTTACTTACTGTTTAATTTTGATGACTCCAAAATGTACCTCTTTAAGATAGATGTTAGTCCTGCACACCAGTCATATATTAATTTCCTAACTGGAATTTCCATCTCAATGTGCCCAAAATAAAGCTCCTAATGTCCTCCCAAATTGTTTCTGATGACAACCACTCCGTCTAAGTTAATAGCAACTCTATTCTTGCTGTTGTTCAGGCCAAAACCTTGAGGTCATCCCTGATGCATTTCTTTCTCTCATACACCACATTCAATCCATCAATTAATCCTATTGACTAGATCCTCAAATTATATACAGAAGTTCACCACTTCTCACAACTCCCACTGCTACCACCCTGGTCTAAGCCCAATATTGTTATCTTTCATCCGGATTCTGGAAATAAACTCCAAGCTGCTTGTCTCCTTGACAGCTTGACAAATGCAAGTCACTTTTAAAACACAAGTCAGATCATGTTACTCTAGGTTTAAATCTCAACAGTACATTTGTGAGTTATTTAGATTAAAAGCCTAATCCTTATTATTAACTTTGGATCACTTTGTGCTCTGACCCACCATTACTCTGATTTCATCATTCTCAGTCACTCAGGTCCAGCCACACTGGCATCCTCACTGGTTCTTTTTTCTCTCTCTCACTGATTCTGGAATAAGTCATTTCCTGCCTCAAGTTCCCAGTAATTAATTTTGTCCTTGTCTAGAATATGTTCTCCCCACACATATTCACATATCATATTCATAAACATCTAGTTCTTCAATCCTTCCTGAGCACATGGGAAAGGACACCTCCCAGCATCCCAGCAGTTTGTTGGGGCTGCCTGACTGGGTATAGCAAGGAAATGTGAATGACAGTGATGTCCCTTCCAGCCTAAGCCCTACAGGGTGTCCTTTTCTTTCTTTTCTCTTGCTGTGGCAAATATGAAACTATTGTGTTTCTCTAGGGGAGCCACAAGACTGCAGAATTTATAATCAAAGAAGACATAGAAAATCAAGTAAAGCAGAAATCATACTAGGCTTTGTAAGCAGAAATAATTTAATGTAGGGCATTAGGTGCTTACAAAGCCAATGTCAGTGCTAGAGGAGCAACAGACCGAAGAGAGCCCTGTTAGCTTTTAGGTTTTCTGCTGCCACTGTGGTGTTGAGAAAAAAAGAAAATGCTGCTACTGCAGTAGTTAGAATTATGGGACACTACCCCTGAAATCACAGATTCCCTCCAGTCACAGACAGGTTACCTCCAGAGAAAGAAACCCTCACAGTTGCAAGAGCCCACCAATCTGCTATTACTTTTAGAAAATGGTTTCTGATCTCTGTCTTCCTGTCAGTTCTTATGAGCGCTCACCTCCTTGGCAAAGTGTGGCAGAATTCAGATCCTTAGAGACAAGCGAGTCTGAGAAGTATAGTTCCCAAATTTTTAGCCCATCAAAAGAGGGGAAGATCTATAAAGGGGGCAAATGACCAAGAGAAAAAGTAGCACAGTTCCCTACTTTGGCTACTCAGCATCCATTTTCTAACTATATTATCCTTACAAACAAAAAACAGCTGAAACAATGTGCTTCCATCTAACACAAAGCAATTAACTCTTATAAAATAAAACTGTGCTCACTTTCTTTCAAAAAGAACACATCAAGCCCTGTCCTCTGTGTGATGATTATTTCTTCCCATTTACTTATAATCCACATTTAAAAGGCACATCTAAAAAAATACAATTTAAAGTTAACCTATATATTAAACCAATAATAACTTTATTACAATGGCAGGGAGAGAAATCCACAAATATAAATTTCTTCCTTTCTAAAGTGGAAACTGGTCAGGTGGCCTTAATTGATATTTTACCTTCCATCTTCTACCACAGGTTTTGGGCATTCTTACCCTTCATCCATCACTTCAGCTGGCCATGATTCTTATGTAGTAGACTAAAGCACATCTTTATACCTGAAGTATAGGAGACTGGATTGGATCTGCCCATATTTGGTTGCTGTGCAGAAAATAGTTAATTCTTCAGGTGGGAGACTGCTATCCTTAGAAAGGCCTGCTTGCAAAGTTAGTCAGCTGGTGTCTGGGAACTTGGATCATGGGGAGAGATCCCACCACTCCCTGATTACAATGGCTTACTGTACCTAAACTGTTCAAACAGTGTAGTTTGTGTGTAATACCAGCTTTTATTCTGTGAGTCTAGAATCTTGCTACACGTCTAAAAGGTACATAAGTGACAAGCTCCCAATAAAAACTCCGGGCACTAAGTCTCTCCTGAACTTTCCTGGTAGACAGTTACAACTCATTGCTGGAGGAATTAGCTGCATCCTGTATGACTCCACAGGGACAAGTCTGTTGGAAGCTTGTGCCTCATATTCTCTGGACTTTATTCCATGTGCCTTTTATCTTTGTTGATTTTAATTTTTCTTTGTATATTTTTGCTATAAAATAAACCCATATCTGTGAATACAACTATATGCTGTGTCATATGTGTCTTGGAGCCACCTACACCATTGCTATAATCTTTCATTATTTTAAAATGCACATTTTAATGTTTATTATCCAACTAGTAGCCCTGTGCACGAATCTGTGCCCAGAGGCTCTCGCAGCCCAGAGGCCCATCCGCGGCCAGGGTGGAACGCTTGTCTTGTCGCTGTGGCGATGAAGCAAGCATTCCACCAGGGTGCTCATGCTGCCCGGGACTGGGGAACTCAGGCGGGGCTGAGAGGACTGGGTGCTGCCATCTTGTGGTTATGGGAGCCACCATCTTTGTGACAGAGTGACAGTTAATTTGCATACTACCCTTTTATTAGATAGGATCATAGCATCTTGGATAGCCCCCTTATATAGAAATGAAGAGCAGATTTGTGAAAATTCTCTCAACTCTCATTATTACATTTAAGTTTTTTTACTTGACAAGTTCAATTTTAAGTGTTTAACAATGAATTTTGCAATATATGTGTAATTCACCTACAGCAAGACAACTATTTATAATGCTCCAGAGGGTTCCCTTGTGTGCCATTCTATCAATACTTTCCCAAAGGTAACATTATTTTGAGTTTTAACACAATAGGTTCGTTGTGCCAATTCCTGTGTCAAGTCATGTAAATGGAATCATACTGGTGTGTACCTTTTTGTGTCTGGTTTCTTTCTTTCATTATATCTGTGAGATTCATTGATATTATAATATGTATCACTAGTTTTTAAATTTTTGTCAACAAATATTAGGAAATTTTTCTGAGGTCATACATGTAGCTTGAGAACACACAAAGCAACAGACATAGATGCATGGGATCTTGGAGTCACCCACATGTGACTTCTTTGTACCTTGAGGAGCTGCTTAGCTGAATTTAAAATCATTCCATTTTTGGCTGCTGTAAATGCCTAATTGTATAGCATAATGAGAAGGATAATACCCACTGACGATAGGTTTCTTGGACCTCTCAGGACCAGCGTAGACCTGAATCTGTTTCACAAAAATAAAATAGTTACTTGAAGAAGACATAAATTTTTTTAAAAATTTAAGGGTCTGGGTTGTGATTCTACTGTTGAGGCTTTTAAGGTATTATTGGCAACATTTCTAACAATCACAAAACTTTCAAGTACCATTGGATCTCCTGGGTCAGAAAGTTCCAGCGCAGAGAAACTTACACTGTATCTAGGACTAGCTTCAGAATCTTTTCTTCTCTGGAATCCTCTAAAAGCTGGTTTAAATATTAAATGATCTGTAGAGCACACTCAAATGTGCTATATATCGCCTATAATATACAAAAGGCCCACAAAGACTTTAGTGTTGGGAGTATAATGTACAACGATGTCTCTCACATGACGGTAATATGACAACATGAGCTTTGCCATTGGATTTCTAAAAACTTCCTGAGGTAGCAGCAAAGGATTTTCATGAAGCTTAATCTCTCCACCTTCTGACACACATGTCTTACAAGAACACTGAAGAAGCCTGTTCATTATTTTCAAACAGTAAAATAGCATCGGTATCTTAGACCACACATATGTCCCCAATGTATGTTGAAAGGCAAGTTGATCAAGATTGCTGGATAGTAGATTAAGAAAAACAGCCATGGGTAAGACAATGAAAATGTGCTGCTATCCTGCCAGATGAAAGCAAATTGCATCCGGTGATCATTGCTAATCAATAGAGAAAAAAATAACTTTGGCCAGATCAATGACTACATTCCAGCAACCAGAGCCTGAGTTGATTTAGTCCAACTAAAGCGATATCTGAAATAGTAGCAACAATATCTGAGATAGTAGCAACAATTTAAATCATCCTCCAAAAACTTAATTTTTCCTCTGTACTGGCCAAAATGTATATATATAGCTTTTATGTCTCTGAAGATGGCACTAATCTATGCTATTTCCAGGGATGCACTATTTTTTAAAATTATAATGTAATAACAACAATGCTCACATGATGACTATACATCTCAATACATTTTCCAGAACAAAAGATACCATTTAACCAGCTGCCAGATAAATAGAACAGTACTGGACCTTAGAAACTCCCTTCGTGCTCCCTTCCAAACACTACCAGCCCCACAGGTAACTGTCATTCTCCCCCCCTAACAAAATGGATTAGTTTACCCTGTTTATATCATTTATATAAAAGGATAATATACTCTTAATAATTATTATTAATAATGATAATGTACTCTTCTGTATATTTCTTCTTTTGTCCAATACTTATCCATACTATTGTGTGGAATTAGATCCATAACAATAAATTTCCATTGTTGTATAGTATTCCACATTATTTAGTCAATCTACTATTAATGGATATTTGGGCTGTTTCCAGTTTTTGACTAATTCAAATAATGTTGCCATGAAAATTCTAATACATGTATTTTGGAGAATATCAGTATACATTTGTGTTGCACATATACTTAGGAATAGAATTCCTGGCTCGTACAACATGTATATACTCAGATTTACTAGATATTGCCAATTTTCCTCCCAATGTGGTTGTGCTAGTTTTCACTATCATCATCAGTGTATGAGATTTCTAGCTGTTCCCTATCTTTGCCAACACTTACTAGTATTTTCTATCATTTTTATTACTAAATAATTCATTTAAAAACATTAAGAAGAAAGTAAAAATATTTAGTGATAGTGGGACTCTACCAACTTGTTAAAGTGAGAGAGCACAGTGGGCCCTCAAGTTATTCATGGGCTGGGAAATTTTCTCACATCAGAAAGTTCTAAGAGAAGATTGCCAAGATATTGTCTGTAGGGCCAGATATGTAACATTTTAAGCTTTGTGCGCCATAACAGACTTAAAAAAAAAAATTTAATAAATCTTTATTATCCAGATTATTACAATTGTTCCTTTTTTTTCCCACATAGCTCCCCTCCACCTGGTTCCCATCCCACCCTCTGCCCTTACCACACCCCCGCCCCACTATCCTCATCCATAGATGTACAATTTTTGTCCAGTCTCTCCCCACATCCCCCACCCCCCTAACCCACCAAGAATTATCAGTCCACTCCTTTCTATGCCCATGATTCTATTATACTCATCAGTTTATTCTGTTCATCAGATTTTTTATTCACTTGATTTTTAGATTCCCTTGTTGATAGATATGTATTTGTTGTTCATAATTTTTATCTTTACCTTTTTCTTCTTCTTCCTCTTCTTAAAGAATACCTTTCAGCATTTCATATAATTCTGTTTTGGTGGTGATGAACTCCTTTAGCTTTATCTTATCTGTGAAGCTCTTTATCCGCCCTTCAATTCTGAATGATAGCTTTGCTTGGTAGAATAAACTTGGTTGTAGGTTCTTGCTATTCATCACTTTGAATATTTCTTGCCACTCCCTTCTGACCTGCATAGTTTCTGTTGAGAAATCAGCTGACAATCCTATGGGTGCTCCCTTGTAGGTACTTAAGTGTTTTTCTCTTGCTGCTTTTAATATTCTCTCTTTGTCTTTTGCTCTTGGCATTTTAATTATGATGTGTGTTGGTGTGGTCCTCTTTGGATTCTTTTGTTTGGGGTTCTGTGTGCTTCCTGGACTTGTAAGTCTATTTCTTTCACCAGGTGGGGGAAGTTTTTGGTCATTATTTATTCAAATAGGTTTTCAGTATCTTGCTCTCTCTCTTCTTCTGGCACCCCCATAATTCGGATGTTGGTACACTTGAGGTTGTACCAGAGGCTCCTTACACTATCTTCAAATTTTTGGTTTCTTTTTCCTTTTTGCTTTTCTGGTTGAGTGTTTTTTGCTTCTTTGTATTTCAACTCTTTGACTTGATTCTTGCGGTCCTCTAATCTGCTGTTAGGTCTCTCTATAATATTTTTTATTTCAGTCAGTGTATGTTTAATTTCTAGTTGGTCCTTTTTCATATCCTCGAGGGCCTCGCTAAATTTATCAGCCCTTTCTAGAAAATTCTTGAAAAACCTTATAACCATGGTTTTGAACTCTATATCCAGTCATTTGCTTTCCTCCATTTCTTTCATTTGTGTTCTCTTTCTTTGTCTCCACATTTTGGCTGCTTCCCTGAGTTGATAGAGTGGCTTTGTATGCTAGGTGTCCTATAGGGCCCAGTGGCTCAGCCTCCCCAGTTACCTGAGGTGGACACTCTTGGTGCACCCCTTTGTGGGCTGTGTGCACAGTCTTGTTGTAGTTAAGCTTTGATTGTTATTGGAATCACTGGGAGGAATTGACCTCCAGGCCAAGTGGCTGTGAGGATCAGCTGTGTCTCCGCTGGGAGAACTTCTGTGTTGGAGACACCCTTATGGGAGAAGACTTGCAAAAGCCTCTGTGCTCAGCTTGGATGGGGCAGAGTCTCAGGGCACAGCAGACAGTATTGGTTTCCTGTCAGCCCTGCCCTAATAGGCCTCTGAGTCACAGTGTCTGGTGGTAATCGCTGCAAGCACCTCTGAGAGAAAGCTGCCCTCAAGTTCAGCCCGCTGCCAGAGAGTCCAGTTTCTCCCTGAATGAGTCTGGGTCCCCAGAGGCTTGCCTGGAACTGGAGTTCAATGCAGTCAGGAGCTTTTGTCTCCTTCCCGCTTGAGAAAGCCAGCCGTGCACTCAGTTGCCCACCCTCTTCGCGCACGCGTGTCTCAGTACCTCTGCCTCCTATAGCTCCTCTGAGTCTTAGTGTTCTTTTCTCTTTCCTTCTAGTTGTAGAATTTCCTCTCAGCCAGCCTTCCTGTGGTTCTGGATGATGTCCATTTTGTCCTTTAGTTGTAGTTTTGAAATTGTTGTGCAAGGCAGGAGTTTAGGTGTTACCTATGCCGCCTTCTTGATTTCTCCACTCTTGCAACTACTAAACTCTACCACCACAGCATAATAACATCTATAGACAGTATGTAAATGATTGGATGCAGCTATGTTCTAATAAAACTTTATTTTCAAAAACAGATGGTAAGCCATCATTGGATGACCTCTACTGAAAATTAAAGTTAACAGCCTAAAAAGAATTTGAGGATTATACTGAGATTAAAAGCAACAAAAATAATTGTGTAGTTAGTTACATGGGCATATTTTCAATATTTGGTTGTAAGAGCAATTTTTACTTAAATGTCTCCTATATTTTCTGTAAATATTAAATCTTGAAAAGTAACTTAATTTTCATAAGCTGAAATATGAAAAATATGCCTAAAGAATATACCAAAACTGTCCCCTTTTTATAACTTTTAAGGCAATCTTTGCTTTTAGGCAACATCTAAAAGGACTTATATTTGGAAGCTGACAGCACGATTCTTCTATGTATACTAAATCACCATATATGCTAGTATGCTTTTGATGGAGTTAATATTTTCTGTTTAGATCCAACTTATTGAATGAGAAAATTACTGAACCTTCATCAGGATCAAATATTTAGTAAATTTCTATTCATCTTATGCTGGCAAAAACAGTGTTCTGAAATGAGTGAATGCCAACCTACATAAAAAAAAAAATAACACAGTTTTTTTTAAGGTGAAAAAGAAATTAAATGAATTCTGAAGAAAAGGGTAACTCAAGAATAAACAAATAATTTGAGAGAATCACTGAGGCCCAAATAAATGTGTATTCTAATGATGTTTCACACCACTTGTCAGCATTCCAAATGGTTGAATGCTTAGTGGAGCTCCCTGATACCCAAGTTAAATGTTTTAATATGTAATGTGATGTGATTCTCAAACAGAAAAAAAAAAATAGGTTAATTACCACTGCTGCAGCATTTAGTTGAAATAAAGCACTGCATGTTCCCCCATGAAGCAATGAAGAGTTCATGCATAATGATAGTCAGAAGAGCCATCATACAGACATAACAACCTAGATAGCTATTACGGAAATAGGCTAGGAACAAGGAGAAATATGAATACAACATGAAGGAAACATATACCAATTCACAATAATAATTATCATAATAAATTCCATTCCACTGCTTTCACTAATCTCACCTGTTCTTATGTATTATCTGTGTCAAATTTTAATTTCTCTAAGGCTATCTACTAAATGATGTAAAACATTTAAAATAAATGCTTTGACTGTAGTACTGACCTGAGATATATATGCATTCTCATCAAAAAGAGAAAATATTAATATAAAACTTCAGCGAGAGCTGCTGATTTCACCAAAAACTTCAACCAATTGGGAGGAGAATCCAAGATGGCGGCGTAGGTAAACACCTAAACTGCTGCCTCGCGCAACAATTTCAAAAATTCAACTAAAAGACAAAACGTCTATCACCCAGAACCACGGGAAAGCTGGCTGAGCGGAAGTTCTACAACTAGAAGGAAAGAGAAAAGAGCACTGAGAAGTGCACGAGCGCTGAAAAGCTGAGGTACGGAGGCGCGGGATCTGGGCTGGCGGCAGGCATTGCTTTTTTCAACCCAAAGGGGAGACAAGCCCCCGATTACTCTGAAATCCAATTTCTGGGGAGATGCGGGGGACCCAAACTCCTACGGGGAGAAGCTGAACTGTCTGCCAGTGAGGGGGGCTTACTTGCAGAGCTGCGCGCAGGAATAATTGTTTACGGCACTGGGGCATGGGACTCCCGGACGCCCTTGGGGACACAGAGACGGCTAACTAGCAGCCATTGCTGTTTGCCACGCCCTAGCCTAGTGACACCCTGAGACCCCGCCCTGCACAACCTACAAACCCACCCAAGCTCCAAGCAGCAGCGTTAGCAGAAGAAAGCCCCGCCCTATCACAGCTTAACCTAGCAAACTTGCAGCCTGGGTCAGACAGCTCCAAAACCTCCAAACCCCAAGCAAAGAGGAGAAAACTGTAGCTCTCACTGTAGCTCCTGCTGGATGGCCTCAGATAGTAGCTGACCTGCACCCCATTGGAGATCCAGAAGCCAGTGTACCTAGTGGTCAGAGTGAGACACCAGATTTCAACTCCTCACATCCATAAGTGACACATTGAAAGGCAGACTCAGTGAGCACCAAAGCCCCACTGAAACAAGTCCTGCCCCATAAGTGTGTCTTCAGCGCAGCAATTCTTCCATTATAGACACAGTGAGTGCTCACAGCTAATTGGCCTGGAGGTCAATTCCTCCCAGTATACCAACAGCAATTAAGGCTTTAACTGCACCAAGTCTTTGCACTCAGCCCACAAAGGGGTGTACCAAGAGTGTCCACATCAGGTGATTGGGGAGGCTGAGCTACTGCCCCCTATAGGTCACCTACCACACAAAGCTACTCCATCAACACAGGGAAGCAGCCAAAATGAGGAGACAAAGAAACATGTCACGAATGAAAGAAACAGAGGAAAGCAAACTACTGGATGACATAGAGTTCAGAACCACATGTATAAGGTTACTCAAGAATCTTCTTAAAACCACTGAGAAACTTGATGAGACCTTCAAGGAGCTTAATGAGAATGCCAAAAAAATGGAAAAGGATCAGTCAGAAATGAAGCATACACTGTCTGAAATAAAGAATATACAGAAACTCAACTGTAGATCAACGTACCCCAAGAATCAAACCAAAGATCTGAAATATGTGGAAACAAAAAACATCCAACCAGAAAAACAAAAAGAAAAAAGAATCCAAAAATATGAAGATAGTGTAAGGAGCCTCTGGGACAACTTTAAGTGTACCAACATCCGAATTTTTGGGATGCCAGAAGAAGGGAGAGTGCAAAATATTGAAAACCTATTAGAAGAAATAATGACAGAAAACTTTCCCTGCCTGGTGAAAGAAATAGATGTACAAGTCCAGGAAGCGCACAGAACCCCATACAAGAGGAATCCAAAGAGGACCACACCAAGACACATCATAATTAAAATGCCAAGGGCAAAAGACAAAGAGAGAATATTAAAAGCAGCAAGAGAAAAACAGTTAATTACCTACAAGGGAGTACCCATACGACTGTCAGCTGATTTCTCAACAGAAACTATGCAGGCCAGAAGGGAGTGGAAAGAAATATTCAAAGTGATGAACAGCAAGAACCTACAGCCAAGATTACTCTACCCAGCAAAGCTATCATTCAGAGTTGAAGGTCAGATAAAGAGCTTCACAGACAAGAAAAAGCTAAAGGAGTTCATCACCACCAAACCAGGATTACATGAAATGCTGAAGGGTATTCTTTAAGGAGAGGAAGAAGAAGAAAAAGGTAAAGATAAAAATTATGAACAACAAAATGACATCAAATACATACCTACCAACAAGTGAATCTAAAAATCAAGTGAATAAAAAATCTGAAGAACAGAATGGACTGGTGAATATAATAGAATCAGGGACATAGAAAGGGAGTGAACTGATGATTCTCAGGGGAAGCAGGTGTGAGGGGTGCGGGAAGAGATTGGACAAAAATCTTACTCCTATGGATGAAGACAGTGGCGGGGGTAAGGGCATGGGGTGGGGTGGGGAATCAGGTGGGGGGGAGCTATAGGGGAAAAAATAGAGGAACACCTGTAATAATCTGAACAATAAAGATTTATTAAAAAAAAAAAAAAAAACTTCAACCAATTGAATTTTTAATGCTGATTTCCAGATTCTGAAGGACAGTGGTAGTTGGATGTGAGGGGCAATTATTTCTTGTTACATACATTTATTCATTTACTTGCTTCTTTCTACCATCACTGGTTTATCAAAACATTTACCATTAAAGATATACAGGTCCTAGAAAAAAGTAGTTACTCTCAAAAGATTAGAAATGATGGAAACTGGCAAAATATATTTTTACCATTTAGTTCAAAGCCTACATAGCAGATTGTACCCAAAGGAAGAGCAAACCTCCTTGGAGCAGTGGTACAATTTGAGAGGCATTAAAAGACCAAGGGCATTTCTCTCACTGGGTTTAGTTATGCTTACCTACTCATTCCCTCCAATAAAACATTTCTAAGATAACTAACATCGAAGAGTCAGACTTATAACACAGATTAAACAGTGTATAATACAATTAATTCATTAATCTCTTCAAAAACACTGAAAAAATGATGAGATAAAAATAATCTTGAATTTTATCAAGATAAATTTCTTGAAGTTAAAGTTTCCAATGATGTACATGTAAATTTTAGGTTTTAATGAAAACTTTTAAAGCTAAAATTTGCCCTTCTAATTTCTACTCACTGAGAATTACAACTTGTAAATATTGATTACTTACTATGTGTCAGACACTGTGCCTAGCATTTCACCTGTATTTTTTATTTTCATTCTTTCAATTACTTAATGAAGTTTAGAAACGAAAGGTTGGAGAGTTAAATGACTTGCTCCAATTTCACACAACAATGGAATGTCATGGCAAAGATCTGATCACATGTTTGCTTGGTATCAGAACTCGAGCATTAGTTAATATGCTGCACATCTTCCTGATCTCCATAAAAACCTTTTAAGATTCTGAAATCAATTAATGAAGCTTTTGTGATTCTCACTCAAATTTAAGTACAGCCTAAGACCATTGGGAAACACATATATTTACATTACAATTCATAACAGTAGCAAAATTACAGTTATGAAGTAGCAACAAAAATAATTTTATGGTTGGGGGTCACCACAACATGAGGAACTGTATTAAAGGGTCACGGCATTAGAAAGGTTGAGAACCACTGCTTTAGAACATTTAAGCCATGCAGTTCAGCTATGTCAACATTCTGGAGAGAGGGAGAGAGAGAGAGAGAGAGAGGGGGGGGGGGGAGAGAGAGAGAGAGAGAGAGAGAGAGAGAGAGTGAGTTTTAAGAATCAAGATTGGGACAACTATTTCCCAATTATGTTTTATGTTATTATACACACATCAAGTAATTTTGACTTATTAAATATTTCAAGACAACAACTCAACCACATGTAACATATGTTACACTATCTAGTCATCTGCAATTTTCATGAGAAAGCTACTTGGGGTTTCATCCAATCATTGATGAAAATGTTGAATATAAATTTCTAAGGAACTATACATTATCAATTTGTTTTATATTTATGCAAGAACAGGTGTTTAGACTGTCTTTTGAGGACAGATAAGTGTACGTAGTTTGCACTGATAGCAGCATATACATGTAGTTAAGTAAAGTAAACAGTTGGAAACTGAGCTAGAGCTAAAGAGGGAAGACCTTTGTAAGATATTAATGCAGGAATCATATAAAGATGATAGCTGAGTTACAAAATAGTCAAGGGAGTGAGTATAACAGGTAAGTGTTACCAGGATATTATAGAAATCTGGTACAGAAGCAATAGAGGTTTAAAGGAAAAAATTGGAGATTCAAAGAATGGAACATTAACACTTCACACTGTTAAAAACAAAGCCAAAAAACACTTCATAGCCTGGCTGATGTTGCTCAGTGGTTAGAGTGTTGGACTGCCCACTGGAGGGTTGTGGATTTGATTCTGGTCAAGAGCAGTACCTGGGTTGTAGGTTCCATCCTCAACCCTGGTCAGAGTGTGTGCTAGAAACAACCTATCAATGTGTCTCTTTCACATCAATATTTCTCTCTCTCCTCTCTCTCTCTCTCTCTCTCCCCCTTCCTTCTCCTCCCTCCAACTCTTCCTCTAAAAATTCAATGGAAAAAATATCCTCACTTGTTGGGTGAGAATTAAAAAAAAATTCACAACTATTACAGAAAAACAAAACAGGTCAAAATAAGAAGAGTATATAGGACAGTTATAGAAAAGCCAACAAACATACATTTTTATGATCTCAACAATTCCCCAAAGAGACATAGCATACAGTGCATACTAGTGAATATGTCATGACATTGAACATTCAGGATGATGCTTAATTGCTAAAGCAAGAATGTATAATCTTACTCAATAGAAAGCAGTCCACCTCATCCAAGCCTGGTGCATAAGAGTAACACCTTGAAGAGTGTGTCAAGTATTACTCCTGAAGCTGAGGATTGCGTGATAATAACTTGTGCATATGTGTGTAAGAACTGGATACTTTGTAGCATTTTAAGCCCAGGCATTTTTCTCTTGTGAAGGAAAACCTGCGCCCATACCTTTGCTGTATGTATCTTCTACATGTGACATTTTGGAATGAGGCTCACCTCCCAACACACAGCTACTAGATTTCACAGTGGGTAGATTATGCTAATTGGTGAAAAGAGCATTTCCAGTAGGAAGTTGAGAACAAAAACAGATTGCAGAGTGTCAAAGAGTGTGTGATGGAGGAGCAGAATGAGGAAATAAACACAGTAAAGATTACTCTGAGGAGGGACATTGAAGGGGCATTGAGAATGGTATGATGTCATGAAGAGGAAATTTTGGTTGTCTTTTATTTTCTTTTTTAATGAGGAGAGTGTAGTGATGAACCTATTTGTAGTCTCAAGGGGGAAAAAAATCACATTAAACCCAGAGTATTTTCATGCTCATTTTTATTGATCCGTAAACAGCAGTCTGAAAATGCATTTATTCATGTTTAAATCAGAGGTGATGAAGTTTAAGATAGCTTATGGACATTCTGTAATTTTTAAAAAATATATATTTTATTGATTTTTTACAGAGAGGAAGGGAGAGAGATAGAGTTAGAAACATCAATGAGAGAGAAACATCGATCAGCTGCCTCCTGCACGCCCCCTACTGGGGATGCGCCCACAACCCAGACACATGCCCTTGATCGGAATCGAACCTGGGACCCTTCAGTCCGCAGGCTGACGCTCTATCCACTGAGCCAAACCGGTTTCAGCATTCTGTAATTTTTTTAAGGTAAAAATATGTTGGTGAAAAGTTTATATGAGGGGAATTAATAATTTATGTATTTTTAACACTTACACATTGAGTGGGGTGGACAAAAGTATATTTACAGTTGTTTGTGTGGAAAATAATATAACAATTGATAAATAACACAAGAATAAACTCTGCTTCACATCCTCATAACTGCACACCTACTTTTGCCCCACCCTGCTTATTGATATCTGCTATTTATTGTCTTCTATTTTTAAAAATTCTAATCAGTTTCTTCTCCAAGTAGGGGGTGAAAACTTTTTTTAAAATGTCCTTTGGGGTGGCAGAAATAGGCACAATTATTTTTTCTCTCTATAGAACAAAAGATAAAACAATTCCACTTCTCATTTAGCACATGACATGACACAACATTTTCCCACTTCACTCTACAGTGTACTCGACACATTCTATTTTAAAACGTTTCTTCTTTTCCCTTCTCTTTTCCTATATTTATTTATTATTCATCCATCCATTCATTCAACAAATACTTATATAGTGCCTTCTTAATGGAAGATGAAACATGGCCTCTACCCTTAGTGTTGTGGAATGGAGGCAGAAAGACAGCTGATAAATATACAAAACAATAAAACCCAGAAGCAAAGATAAATTTTGCATAAGAGAAAAACTGTTATGGAATTGAGAATAATGAAGGATTGTATTGGAGTGGAATTGTTCTTGCAGATATGGGAGTGTATCGAGGAAAGTTTAATCAAGATCCATCAAAGAAACATATTTGAAATGAGATTGAAGGATGGAGTGTAGAAATGAGGGATACTGTGGAAAGAATGCACATGAGAGACTTTATCATACCATATGCCAAATTCAAAGGATGCATCATAATAATTTGCAGAAATGAATTGATCTGTTAAGGTCTGGAATACTGGTAAAAGAGTAATACAATTAGCAGTTTTAAAAAAAGACAGAAAAGAAGGCTTATGAGAAGGAACATCTTGAATTTGGTTTTGAACATGCTGTGTTTAAGTTGTAACAAGGATAACCAGGGCCCTGGCTGGTGTGCTCAGTTGGTTGGGCAGCGTCCCATCTCCTAACAGTTGCTAATTCGATTACCAATTGGGGCACACACCCAGGTTGTAGGCATATCCTCGGTGTAGGGTGTGCAGGAGGCAGATGATTGACATCGATGTTTCTCTTTTTCCCTCTCTCTCCTCTCCCTCTAAAAAAATCAATAATAATAATCTTAAAAATCTTTAAAATGGGGATAACCAGGTAAAGACAATCTCAGAAAAGGACTGGAATTAGACAGATTTGTCAAAACTGAAGTTCCAAAATGAATGGCATGTACAATGTGTAACTTGTGCACATTTCTGGGATAGATTGAGTCTATCTTCTCATTTTCCAAATACAGAAACTGAGGTAAAGAGATTTGCTATGATATATTGAGTGGGCCAGTGATACAGATAGAAAAACAAAAAACACAGGACCAGAATGCTCTTCATCAAACTATTATAAATTAAGTTTCTGAATTGGAATGGTCAGGGTGTGAACAGAGGAGCAGAATCACTATGTGTATTATAGAATAATAGATTTATTATAGAAATAAGACTTTATGCAGTCTTGCGAACTGCTAGGCAATCTAGTGTAATGCATGCTATTGCATTACATCTGGTGTTTTCCTGAAGCCCGGGCTAGAAGTTGAAAAGGAAACATAAATGTAGATAGGGGGAAACAAGGGAAAGCTAGAATCCATGAAGACAAACAGAAACTCCAAAGACAAACTGGTGCCCCTTCCTGTCCCCCACAACCTGTAATTATAAGGATGCAAGTGATATGTGTGATAAGCTGATTCACTTTCCTCCACAACCAGGCATGCACCTGGCCCAGCATGCAGAGGAGCTGAAGGAGGAGATCCAGAGGGAAGTGGGAAACTGCTGAAATGTTAGAAAGAAGGTGAGCCCCCAAAACCAGGGCTCCTGGTAGAACACAAAGGATGCCCAGGAGCCAGACAGCAAGGCAAGTATCTTTACTTCTGCAGAAGGGTGTGCAACCACCAATGTGTCTGGAAAGCAGGCACATTGAGTGGGAGGTCTGCTCAGGTTTTATCTCTGATGCATGCTGTTTGTCCCTCCCTCTTGGTCAGAGCATGGGTTCACATTCTTGAACGACTGGCTAATTCGAAGGACAGAAAGGGGTTGACATTTGCAGTTTTAAGATGATGGCCCCCAGGGAAGTGGAAGTCATGGGAGTCAATATGGGGGCTGCTTAAAACTCCCTTCTTTGACAGAAAAAAATATTTGTTTATTCTCACAACTCTCACAGAAACAAACACTGCCCCACACAAGCAAGGTGAACCAGCAGATCATCAACAATGTGCTTGAGATTCTTCAGTGCCTGGCTGGCTCTGCCCTGACCTACAGTGCACAAAGAGATGGAAGTGTGTGGGAAGGGCATTCTGGGAAATGTAGTTCCAAATCACTTAAATTGACACAATGTAAAACCATCACAATTTATCCCTTCACAATCTAGCACCATACTTGAGCCATTTTAAAGCACATTCTTAAGCATATCTACATCTTCCAAATAAATATAATAGAGAAATTGTGCCTCAACTTAATAAGATGCAAATATGTCGCATTCAACAAAAACTTGCTGACTCTCTACCTAAAAGGATATCAAGTCCCTGTATCCATTTTTGAATAATGCTTATCCTTCTAGCTGAGTCACTCTCTTCTTTTTTTTCTTTTCGTTTGTTTGTTTGTTTATTTTTACTCTCTTCTTTTGATATCCTGTAATTTAATAATGTTATATATTAGTTAATATTAATACATTTCATAGAAAAGGAGATGTGGTAGAAGAGAATTCATTCACGTTACATATACAGGGTGTCCGCCAATATTGTCTATACACTTTAACAGCTGATAGCTCAATTTTGAAAATGAAATGTATTTTAATAAACACTATCTTTATAATTATTCAACATGTGTGTATACATGTTTAGGAGACCCTTAATATAGTCATCTTTATGTATAAAACCCTAATATGTAAATAGACCGAATGGTGAAACAACCAAACAACCAAACAACTGGTCACTATGGCATGTGCTGACCACCAGGGGGTGTGCATGGAACAAGGCAGGCATCGGCCACAGCAGGATGGTGGAGCAGGTGAGCGGGGGTGCGAGACCAAGGCAGAGCGCTGGTTGCTGTCATTGGGGCAAGCCTCTGGTGGTTACTGAAAATTCTTTGCTCCCATGCACCGTGGTCCTGCCCACCGCTCATACCCACTGCTGGTGCCTAGCGCTGGCTCTGATTGCTTGGCACTGTCAGTGGGTGAGAGCAGTGGCTGCCGGTTCCGATCGACCCTCAGGGTTTCTCCACCTCCCCCTGCTCCTGAGGGGCAATCGGGGCCGGCAGCCACCTCTCGCACCCACTGACAGTGCCGGCCCCGCTCGCACCTGCTGCTGGCACTGGCCCCAATCGCTCTACACCATCAGCAGGTGCGAGTGGGGCCAGCGCCATGATGGGGGGCAGGAGGGAAGGGTCATGGCAGAAGGGGCCAGGCGGGGGTGCGGAGGGTGGGCCGAGACCTGCCCCCATGCCCACTGCAGCCTTGCGGCCCACAGTTCCTTTCAAGGTGCACGAATTCGTGCACTGGGCCCCTAGTATAGAATAAGGAAGAAGTACTTTATAACTTTTTGCAGATCCTGGGTTTTATAGCTGATGATGTAGTTGAGCTGGTATTTATAATTTTCTTTTACTGTTGCCCATTCTATGTACTCTTTGTCTTCAGCAAGCACTTCAACTAACCATAGTTCCTTGTCAGGTGGAATGACCTATGTCTTTATTTTATAAAGGTCTGGGATATTAGTAGCTGTCTATAGTATTATAGTATTTTTGCTAACTTACAACAGGACAAAAGAGGAGACACTTCAAGGGATCTTCTCCATTCCAGACATTTTCCTTTTCATCTCCATGATGTAAAGCTTCCCAGTTTACCCTTGAAAGTCAGGATGAATCACCCTCACCAGCAGAGTAAAACCTTTTCCTTGCCTCTTGATTGACTGGCATGAGAAGCCTAAACTGGCCAGCTATTTAATGTGTGCCAGCTTGAATCCTATTTTGGGTACCAAGTTTCTGTTGTAGCTGCTATTGTAGTCTATAAAATTGCACCACATCTTTGTGGTGTAATATAACAACTATTTCATTTTGCTCACCATATGTGGGCAAGTTCAGAAGGGCCCATTTGGAAAATATTCATTTGGTTGTATTGGCAGGGGTGGTAGTAAGCTGCCTAGACTGGTTTTAAAAAAGGGTAATTTCAGGGCTGGCAGATGATGCTGGAGTTCAGGTGGGCTATCAACTCCAGAGCCTATCTATCGCCTTCCCAGCACAGCCGCCTCCATGTGGTCATATTTTTTACATGGTGGCTGGCATCCATCAGAGTGAACCTCCTAACAGAACTAGGAAACAGTTGCATGGTCATTTATGATCTGGCATTGGAGGTCGCATATCATAAATTTCACTGAACTCTACTGGTCAAAGGATTCACAAGCTTGCCCTGTTTCAAGGAAAGGGCATATCCACCCTAACTTTTTTTTTTTTTTTTTTAACCCTCACCCAAGGGTATTTTCCCATTGATTTTTAGAGAGTGGAAAGACAGAGAGAAACACATCAATTGGTTGCCTCCTGCTTGAGCCCCAACCA
Source organism: Corynorhinus townsendii (assembly GCA_026230045.1). Classification (NCBI taxonomy): domain Eukaryota; kingdom Metazoa; phylum Chordata; class Mammalia; order Chiroptera; family Vespertilionidae; genus Corynorhinus; species Corynorhinus townsendii. Next base: position 62,250,124 of record JAPDVU010000005.1, read on the forward strand.
GGGCCCAGGCCGGGGAGGAGCCTGCAACGTGGTCATGTGCCCTTGATTGGAATCAAACCTAGGACCCTTCAGTCCGCAGGCCAACACTCTATCCACTGAGCCAAACCGGCTACGGCTCGACCCTAACTTTTGATGGATGAACCTGGAATCATGCTTTCATAAACTATGATAATGGTCTTTGATTCTCTTCAGATTCTTTACCTTCCTGTTCATTTAGACCATGCACAGTTTTCCAATTACCTTGTCCTCTTTAAACTAGGAGCAGTAGTACTTATAGTGCTTTCTCCTCCAAGGACATCTTAAGCCTGTATTTCTTTCTATCAAGGTGCTGAGTTTATTTTTTAAGTTCAGCTTTAATTATAACTTATTTATTTCTTGATTCATCAAATTTCTAGCTTATAAAGCCTGTCCAAATACCTTTTCCCAGAAGTACAATTTTCCTTCTTGACCCATTGAGTTATTTATTAACCTCAATTGCCCCTTTATCTTACTGTCTTCAATTATAACAGTTCTAAATTTTTTATATTTATTCCACCCCAACTGTATGATTTTTTAAATATAGTAAACATATCTTGTAATTCTTTTTTTAAAATAAATCTTTATTCAGATTATTACAATTTTTTCTCCTTTCCCCCCCCATAGTTCCCACCCCACCTTCTGCCCTTACCTCCCGCCACTGTCCTCATCCATAGGTGTACCATTTTTGTCCAGTCTCTTCCTGCACCTCCCCCGCCCCATATCCCTTTCCCCCTGAGAATTATCAGTCCACTCCCTTTCTATGCCCCTGATTCTATTATATTTACCAGTTAATTCTGTCCCTCAGATTTTTAAAACACTTGGTTTTTAGGTTCACTTGTTGATAGATATATATTTGCTGTTCATAATTCTTATCTTTACTTTTTTCTTCTTCCTCTTCTTAAAGAATACCCTTCAGCATTTCATGTAATCCTGGTTTGGTGGCAATGAACTCCTTTAGCTTTTTCTTGTCTGTGAAGCTCTTTATCTGACCTTCAATTCTGAATGATAGCTTTGCTGGGTAGAGTACTCTTGGTTGTAGGTTCTTGCTATTCATCACTTTGAAAATTTCTTGCCACTCCCATCTGGCCTGCATAGTTTCTGTTGAGAAATCAGCTGACAATCCTTTGGGTACTCCTTTGCAGGTAATTAACTGTTTTTGTCTTGCTGCTTTTAATATTCTCTCTTTGTCTTTTGCTCTTGGCATTTTAATTATGATGTGTCTTGGTGTGGTCCTCTTTGGATTCCTTTTGTTTGGTGTTCTGTGTGCTTCTTGGACTTGTAAGTCTATTTCTTTCACCAGGTGGGGGAAGTTTTCAGTCATTATTTCTTCAAATAGGTTTTCAGTATCTTGCTCTCTCTCTTCTTTTGGCACCCCCATAATTCTGATGTTAGTACGCTTGAAGTTGTCCAGAGGCTTCTTACACTATCTTCAACTTTTTGGATTTTTTTTTCTTTTTGCTTTTTTGGTTGAGTGTTTTTTGCTTCTTTGTATTTCAATTCTTTGACTTGATTCTTGCGTTCCTCTAGTCTGTTGTTGGGTCTCTGGATAACATTTTTTATTTCAGTCAGTGTATGTTTAATTTCTAGTTGGTCCTTTTTCATATCTTCGAGGGTCTCATTATATTTATTGGTCTTTTCTAGGATATTCTTTAAAAGCCTTATAACCGTGGTTTTGAATTCTATATCCAGTCATTTGTTTTCCTCCATTTCTTTCGTTTGTGATCTCTTTCTTTGTCACTGCATTTTCACTGCTTCCCTGGTAGGGTAGCTTTGTGTGCTAGGTTGTCCTATAAGGCCCAGTGGGTTGGCCTCCCAGTTACCTGAGGTGGACACTCTTGGTGCACCCCTTTGTGGACTGTGTGTACAGCCTTGTTGTAGTTAAGTCTTGATTGTTGTTGGTATCACTGAGAGGAATTGACCTCCAGGCCAGTTGGCTGTGAGGATCAGCTGTGTCTACCCTGGGAGAAGTTCGGTGCTAGAGACAGCCTTATAGGATTAGTCTTGCCAAATTGCAAAAGCCTCTGTGTTCAGCTTGGATGGGGTGGAGTCTCAGGGCGGAGCAGACAGTCTTGGCTTCCTGTCAGCCCTGCCCTTGTGCGCGCATGCCCTCCAGACCTTGCCTTTCCCCGCTCTTGAGCCTCCGCCTGAGAGTCCAGATTCCCCCCACAAGAGTATGGGTCCCCAGGTCCTCGCCTTGAACTGGGGTTCAGTGCAGTCAGAACTGGGAGTCAGTGCAGTCAGGAGCTTCCGACTCCCTTCTGCTAGGGAATGCCTGTGGCAATCTCCTCAGTTTTTGTGTGCACTGGCACGCAGGCCTCCAGACCTCCTCCCCCGGGCCTCCGAGTCTCCGAGTGTCTTTCTCTCTATCTGACAGTCCAGACTCCCCCTGTATGAGCCTGGGTCCACAGGGTTTTGCTCAGAACTGAGGTTCAGAGCAGTTGGAACTGGGGTTCAGTGCAGTTGGGGGCTTCCTTCCCCCTCCCGCCAGAGAAAGTCAGCCAGGCTCTCAGCTGCCCTTCCTCTCTGCGTGCACAAAGACCTTCTGCCATTCCTCCAGCTCTCCGTGAGCTTTTCTCTTTCCTTCTAGTTGTAGAATTTGCATTCAGCCAGCTTTCCAGTGGTTCTGGATGGTGTCCATTCTGTCTTTTAGTTGTAGTTTTGAAATTGTTGTGCAAGGCAGCGGTTTAGGTGCTTACCTATGCTGCCATCTTGGTTTCTCTCTTCCATATCTTGTATTTCTGTCTCTAAATTTATACTGCTTTATTGAACAAATTATCCGATTGTTTCTTTTGTATGGGAAAGATACCTGGAAGCATGAATAGCTGGATGGATGAATGGATGGATGGATGGATGGCCAGGCAGGTGGACAAAAACATGGGCAGACTGATAGGAAGGTGAACTAATACAGAAATATAAGTGATTTTATTTTAAAAAATCTTAAAAATTAAGGTTTTTCCTTTACATTTTAACTGTGAAGAAACAGATAACATTGAAAAGTGGCTTTGCTTTTGCTGCTAAATATAAAGCCACACTTAGATGAAATAGCCCTAGCAACAATATAGAGGTTATCTGCTGCAATGACCCCCTTCCTAACAGTCACAGCTCCTTCAGGTGCATATCCAGGTGGCACAGAGAGATAAAATGAGAATTCTGAGAAAGTTTGAAAGTCAATTATGGAAAAGAAATTGAGAAAAATTCTATAAGTTAAGCTGAGCTAGTTGACTACAATACCTATATAAGGTGTTTTGTTTTTTTTTTTTCAAAAATTTGTGCTGGCTAAATCAACATATACTAATCAAATGTATTTTGGTAGCTGGTACTGTGGTAAGTGCTCTGAAAGTTAATGCATATCTATATTTGGACAGATATTTATATGTATATTTTGGTGAATGGTATTATCTCAAGAACATGTGAACTACATCTGTAAATTCTGGTAATAATAATAAATCTCTTGGAATTAATGTGAATATCAGATAGAGTGAATCAGCCCAGGTTAGAATAAAAAACAAAAATTTATTCTATAGAACAAAACTTTAATAAAAAGGAAAAAACACACAACAACCCACTTTTGAAAAGATAAGTTCTATTAGTTCAAGCCTATTTTACTGACAAATATCTGTAAGTTCTAACTAAATGACCAGATTTTGCAACTATAATGTGTCACCTTACTTTAGTGTATCATTTATCTCTATATGATGTGGAAGGCATTCGATGAACACTTAGAACTAAAGTTGAATGAATTCATACATAAATGAGTGCAGGAATAAATATATGCATGTTTGGAAGGCATATTTCTTTATAGAGGCAAGCTTGCTTTGTTGAAATCTTCTTTGTGTTGTTACTTTCCTTAGCAATTTTTCTGCAAGATGAGGTAGTCTGGGGCATGAATAATTAGTGATTCCAAATGAGTTAAATTAATAAAGATTTCATATTTATTACTGTGTGTGTGTGTGTGTGTGTGTGTGTGTGTGTGTGTGTGATAACCATATTGTCTGATTCAGAATTCTATGACCTCTGCTGTAATGGCTCATTCCTAGGAGAGCTCCATACACAAGGTGGGATTAAATTCCTCTTGACAATAGGTATGATATGATATGTAGTCAGAAAATGAAGTTAGGTGACCTTGGACACACATGCCATTTAATTCCCTACAGTGACATTTCTTAGATAGATATGGCTTAAAACCCCAACCTGGAGCTCAGGAAAGAAGGGAGAATTTGATTAATTGAGTTGAGCTTTAAGACAGCTGTGTGCTGTTTTAAACTATCACACCTAATTTAATGCAATTAGGCATGACTGACACTTTCTTTTCAGGAAGGAATTAGAAGCACGCTGGCCATGAGAAAGAATAACTTCCCCTGCCCCAAATAGACAGCTCTCCCCAGGGTGAAGTTGAGCTCATTAGCAGGTCAGGATGTGGACAATAAAGGAGGAGCACTCTCCCTGGGCTGCTGCTGCCATTTACTTTATTATCATAAGTGAAATTCTCTCCCTCAGTACAGAGCTGCAGAAAATTGTTCTTGGGGGGGGAGGGGGAGGAGAGGAGGAATCTTTAATTGGATGAGGTATGTTCCAGCCATATTTCAAACTGACATTCAACATGTCAGTTACTTTCAGATAATGAAATCGATCTGTTGTATTTCTGCACAGCACACAGAGTAGCTTAAAGCTCAGTAAACATTTTCTTTTCACTCCCCCAACCCCCATGGCCAAAATTAAAGTGATTTATTGTCAACATATTATAAAGAAGCTTATCAACTTAAAGTGTATCCTTTCCATATCGGCCTGCTCTTACGCACTTAAAGGCAATCTAGTTATTTTACCATCCCCCTTTGCTGATTTTACTGAGTGCATATCATATGCCCTGGATACACATATTTTGTATTATCTTTATACTTTTAAAGGTAAAGTGTAATGGTTATAGAAACTTCTCAAAGCAGTGTGTCCACCAAAATGTCAAATATTTTGACAAAATTATCACTAGATATCCAATTTACCACAGAAAAAGCAATTCTAGAGTTTATTTATAGTGTTGCTTATAAGAGTGCCTTCTTCCTGCCCTAGTTCTTTTCCTCCCATCTTCCTTTCACAGTCTCCCTGTGTAGGTCTGCCTCTTGCATTGATAGGAAAGCCAGGGAGAACCACTACAGAGTTGCTTCGGGAATGGATTGCTTAAAAGTTCCTGTCTAATAGTCTGACTCTGGAAAATTAAAGTTTCATACAAAATGTTAGAAATATAGCTTTTCACAGAAAAATGAGGATAATTCCAAACACTGTCTTTTAGTCTTGTATACCTAATAAACATAAATTCTGCCTTTGTAAATACTTTGTAAACATTTGCTGAGTTTATTATAAGTTGTAGACTCTTAACTCTGAAGAAAACTCACATAAATGTCCTATAGGAAGGCACTTAAATTATAGAAGATGATTATTATTGGGACAGAGTGAACAAAACATTCATTGCACTGGATTTTCATTAGACAAAACTCACAATCAGATAACCAAATTGTTCCTGAGGAAATCTGAGTGACGAAATGCTTCATTTGATAGAAACTTTGTTAAGAAGTCTACAGAGCAATGTTGTGAGGCTTCACTTCCTGACTGTCAGAGAAATCCAAACATTACAGAAATCCATCTGTCACTGTCACAGGCTGGGGCCCTGGGGAGCAGAGATGCAGATTAATAGGATTAATGAGCAGCAGCCTATTGGAAAATACTCTCAGTATAAGCATCTGTGGGGAGTAAAGGAAACCCAACTGGGCAGAAGGGGAAGTTAACTTTTTTGCAGCTGCAACAAAGACCCAGCCAATCATATTGAGATCTGGAGCTAAATATGGCCCTTGAGATTTGTCCCAGTTTAGAGCAAGGAGACCAAACATTTATACTACTGCATCGACCAGCCATTAGATGGCGAATGTCCTCAGGAAAGAGGCACAACTTTTCATAACCCAGTAACCTTTGGGTAATAATCCAGTAATATTTGGGTTATTCAACTGCCTTTACCAGGAGCAAGTTCCAGAGAGGAACTGAGCTGAGAGAAGTTAGCTGTCAACCTCCCCAGTTAGGACAGGAGTGCCCTAGTTCTGGAGGGGATATCTGTGCAATGAATCAAAACACCCACTTCTCCAACAAAACTGAGAGTACACATATCCTTGGCACAGCAGTAACACTTGGGACAATCTATTATATAAAATAAAGGCAGTAAATGTAAAGAATTATATCAACATTTTATAATGGCAATTTTATGAAGAAAATCTGAACTACTTATATAGCTGAATTGTCAAATGTATTATAGTATATTCATACTTGCGAATTATTATTTTAAGCTATTAAAGAGAAATAAAATCTATATATGTTATTCTGGAAGGATCTTTACAATATATTATGTGAGAGAAAAAATAAGTTACAGAAAATATGTTTGGTCCAAACTTATTGGCATTACCTTTTTTTGTGAAAAGTAAACAAAATTGAAATTATGCATTGTACAAGTGGCATATATACTTGCATGTTCATGGAAAATAGAACAGAAGGATTCATACCAAGGAATTAATATCAGTTATAAACAGGGTTGTTTGGAGACCACTAATTGTTCCTTTGTGCTGTTTTTGTTGTTAAAATTAGTATGCTTTCACTGAAAAAAGATGATTGGTTAAACTTGGGAATATTATGTGCCTCAGCAAGTATGTAAGAAGAAGTTTAAAACTGACTGTGAATCTTAGAAATCATTTATTTCTGTAGTTTTTTTACCTTCTCCAGGTCCCAGTGGTTTTGAGCAGCTGAGCATCTTTCTCCAGAAAATGTACATATTCAGATATGTACATTTCTATATAAGTACTTATATCCCATAAAGATAATTTAATGTGAAAAATTTATCACATAAAGATAAATTTGTATATACAGTAATTATAACATTAGGATATATGGACCTCTCAAAAGACATTTTAAGCTTTCCTGATTCTAGTACAACTTTATTATTTTACAGAGGAAGAAAATAAAGTCCAGGGTCTTGCTCAGGGTCACAAGTTTTTTCGTGTCAAAGCAAGGTTAGATTCCAGGTAATATTCCTCCTGTCACATGACTCCAATGCTGGAGACTTGTATTCTTCTGAAGATATTCCCATGAACACCTTTTACCATTTAAACCTGTCCCCCCTACTTCTTGTGGTAGATTATATTCTGAGCCCAGCTATTCACTCCCTCCCTTCTCTGTAAAGGGGCTACATACACTCACATGTGGCTGTTTGACTTGCAGCACCTGCTTCTTCATAGAAGAATGGGGTCCCATCCCATTGTCATGTTTGGCCATGTGACCTGCTTTGGCCAATGGGAGTGAATGTGACTCAACCACATCTGGCAAAAACGTTCAGAACAAATTTAAAATCAGGCTCTATCTCTTGCTCTTTTCTCTGTGCTTTGAGAATATGTTCTAAATAGGTTCTGCTCCTTCAACCTGACTATATGTTAAAAAGATACAAAAAGCAGATCCCCAAAAGTTGAACTGCAGCAACTGACAGGTTATACATATGAGGAATTGTTTTGTAAACCATAAGCATTGTGGTGTTTGTTACCACAGAAAAGCAAATGCACTCCACACCTGATGCTATTCCCAATCTTTCATATCTCAAAAAATAATTGTCATCTACTCAGCCAACTTAGGCCAAGGTGATCTTTTAAAATATGTAAATCATATAGTGTTATTACCTTGCTTAAAACTCCTCAACGACGGCCTGTTATACCTCAAATGACTTCCAAAGCCTTTATAAAGGTCAATGAGACCCTGTGTAATTTGTCTTCTTTCCCTACTACTTTCCTTCATCACTGGTTCTGGTCCTACTTGTTTTCTTTCTATTTATATGCCAAGTCTGTGCCCTTTGCCTGGTTCCTGAGAGTCACTTCTCTAGTTTAGGTCTCTGCTCAAAAATCACATCCTCAAAGAGAGTTCATATGGCCAAAAAAAAAAACAGCGCTGTGTTCAATTCTTACTAGTTGCTTTCTATTACATTTTGCTGTTTTATTTTCATATATTACCACATTTATGCATCCAGATGATTTTTTGGTGTCGCCTTTGAAGAACTTACCATAGTATCATTTGTATTATACTAATTTGACTATTTGTCTTGCCCCTCAATAAGACGCACGAGGGGTTGGAAAGATTTGGGCTTTGAGGGAACAGGTAGAATTTATATAGGCAGGTAAGATAGGAACAGAGGTGCAGCTAAAGGATAAGGCAGGGGTGGGGAATGTCCAGCCCAAGGGCCGTATTAGTCCCGAGAGATGATTTGGTCTGGCCCTGCTAAGGCATTCGGGTGAGTTAATTAAATGTTTGATCAAATATAGCAGGCTAATTTTTAAGTTGATAATTTTGTATGGCCCGCGAATGATGTTATAAATATCCAAATGGCCCTTGAAAGAAAAAAGGTTTGCCCATGCCTGAGGTAAGGCATTTTACTCATTTTTGTGTCCTCATAGCATTTACCATGAGGTCTCACTCAAAGGTTGAATTAAACTGAAACCTAAGCCTAGAAAAAAGAAAGAAAGAAAGAAAAACACACACACACCGAGAATGATTACACTTCCTTGGGTTTTTACAGAAATGTTTGATTCTTGCACATATAGAAACTGGCAACTGCTATTAACTCCTGACAAATGTCTATGTTAATACTTCTATAAATGATACAGTAACTCATGCAGGAATCAATGGCTGCAATACCATCACCACTGCATTTCTGTACAATAAGAAATTGATCGTAAAATCTTGTTCAAATATATGTATGAAATTGACTTTTTAATAGTACATACTGGGTCCTCTTTAATTTTATGTTACATTCTGGTATGTAGGAACAAATAGTATATAGTCATACACTGGATTATGATGATTCCATTTGTGAAGACAGTATTCTTAATATTGTGTAAAAATAACAGATACACATACATTAGAAGGCACAAACATGTGGGCTTCAAGACGGACGAACAGATGTGTTCTTTTTGCCTTGCAGAGTGTTTAAAAACTTGCTTCAGCAAATATTCAACATTAAAGAAATTAGACAAGAAAATGAAGATTTTTTTGGTTTTCTTGAACACACACACACAGACACACACACATACTAAGATCTGGTAACACTGAACATGCATTTCTACATTGCAATAATTTGACAAAGTGTAGAGTTTTTCATTTTAGATAAGGCATGTAATGCCCAAATGACTTTCTAAAACTCTTACCTATATTTTCCCTGAGTTTGAAACTCATGACAATTTATATACAATATGTACTATTATATTTAACTAGAGGCCCAGTGCACGAAATTTGTGCACGGGGTGGTGGTGGTGGTGGTGGTGGTGGTGGTGCATGTCCCTCAGCCCAGCCTGCACCCTCTCCAATCTGGGAACCCTTGAGACATGCCTCTCACAATCTAGGACTGCTGGCTCCCAACCACTCACCTGCCTGCCTGCCTGCCTGATTGCCCCTAACTGCTTCTGCATGCCAACCTGATCACCCCCTAATCACTCCCCTGCCAGCCTGATCGACACCTAACTGCTCCCCTACTGGCCCAATTGCCCCTAAATGCCCTCCCCTGCTGGCCTGGTCACCCCTAACTGCCCTCCCCTGCTGGTCTGGTCACTCCTAACTGTCCTCCCCTGCAGGCCTGGTCACCCCAACTGCCCTCCCCTGCTGGCCCAGTCACCCCTAACTTCCCTCCCTTGCCAGCCTGGTCCCCTCTAACTGCCCTCCCCTGCCAGCCCGATTGCCCCTAACTGCCCTCTCCTGTCAGCCTGGTTGCCCCTAACTGCCCTCCCCCGCTGGCCATCTTGTGGTGGCCATCTTGTGTCTACATGGGGGCAGCCATCTTTGATCACATGGGGGCAGCCATCTTGTGTGTTGGAGTGATGGTCAATTTTCATATTACCCTTTTATTAAATAGGATGATAATAAAATAATAACTATTTTGTAACTTTTAAAAATATATAAATAAACATGCTTTAACTGGGAGATGGAGAGATTACCTATAACCTACTGAATTAGACTGATATAGTTACATAAAAATATAATTACTCATCATCTGTATATTGCATTGTGTGTACAATATACACATGATGTATTATATAATTGTATAATTAAAACCCATGTAATTTTATTAACCAATGTCACCCTACCAAATTTAATAAAGAGAAAAATATAATTAATAATGTAAGTAGTTAAAGGTGAAATAATAGTAAGTGTTACTACATTTTAAAAATTATAGATTTTATTGGGGAGACATTGGGTAATAAAATTATATAGGTTTCAACTGTACAATTCTATAATACATCATCTGTATATTGTAGTGTATGTTCACCATTCAAACTCATCTGTTCCTGTCACCATTTATCCCCCTTTTACCCTTTTCTATGACCCCAAGACCCCTTTCGCTCTGACAATCACCATACTGCAGCTTGTATCTATTAGTTTTGTTTATTTTTGCTTAATTCCTTGAATTTTTCAGCCAGACACCCAACCCCTCCTGTCCTCTGACAGATGTCTGTTTTCTGTATCTATGAGTCTGTTTCTATTTTGCTTGTTAGATTCCATATATAAATAAGTGAAATCATATGCTATTTGTCTTTCTCTGACTATCTTATTTCACTTAGCATAATGCTCTCCATGTCCCTCAAGGTTGTCTCAAAATGTAAGATTTCCTTCTTATTTACAGCCAAGTAGTATTCCATTGTGTAAATGTACCACAGCTTTTTTATTCACTCATCTACTGATGAGCACTTGGGCTGCTTCCAAATCTTGGTTATCTTACCTAATAATAGAGAAACATGTAAATTGACCTTACCTCCTCTATGCCCACAGTGAATCAGAGTATGCAAATTAACCCAACAAATATGGTGGTTAATTTGCATACATACCTGGGTCCCGGGAACCTCCTCGGCACCCTGTCACGCCCAGCCAGCCATTGGAGGAGGGGGAGGGAAGGGCCCTTCCCAAGCCTAAAGCCTTTGGTGGACGCTTTAGGCTTGGAAAGTGGCTGAGCCTGCGATCGGAGGTGTGGGGCGGGGTGTGGGGGAACCCTTTCCCAAGCCTAAAGCCTGGGACGGAGGCTTTAAGCTTGGGCAGGGGCCAAGCCTAGGATCAGAGGGAAGGGGAAAAAAATCAATGGAAACATATCCTCAGGTGAGGATAAAAAGAAAACTAAAAAAATGTCATATCCTATGAAAGACACATCTTGAAAATGCCTAAAGAAAGTTGTCATTTTTTCATGGTGAAGGGACTACAGTCTGTGTTGAAGAAAATACCTTGGTGGCTGTAGTGACTGGCAGTGGCTGCAGCAGTGGGGTGATGGGGCTGGTGCCTTCCCCTGATCAGCAGCCTAATCGCTTCCTGCAAAGGGAGGCCAGACTGCGGCTTAGGTCCGCTCCCCTGGGAGCGGACCTAAGCCATCAGTAGGACATCCCCTGAGAGCTCCCAGTGTGTGAGAGGGGGCAGGCTGGGCTGAGGGACCCCTCCCTATTGCATGAATTTTGTGCTCTGGGCCCCTAGTTATAAATAATGCTGCAATGAACATAGTGGTGCATATATTATTTCAAAATAATGTTTCAGGTTTCTTCAGATATATCCCCAGAAGTTAAATTGCTGGGTGATAAGGCAGCTCCATTTTTTTTTTCTGTCTTTATTTTTTTTATTTTTTATTTTTTTAAATAAATCTTTATTCAGATTATTACAATTTTTTCTTCTTTTTCACCCCATAGCTCCCTTCCACCCAGTTCCCACCCCACCTTCTGCTCTTATCTGCCCCCCACTGTCCTCATCCATAGGTGTATGATTTTTGTCCAGTCTCTTCCTGCACCCCCCCATACCACTTTCCCCCTGAGAATTATCAGTCCACTCCCTTTCTATGCCCCTGATTCTATTATATTCACCAGTTTATTCTGTTCCTCAGGTTTTTAATTCACTTGATTTTTAGGTTCACTTGTTGATACATATGTGTTTGTTGTTCATAATTTTTATCTTTACTTTTTTCTTCTTCCTCTTCTTAAAGAATACCTTTCAGCATTTCATATAATACTGGTTTGGTGGTGATGAGCTCCTTTAGCTTATTCTTATCTGTGAAGCTCTTTATCTGACCTTCAATTCTGAATGATAGCTTTGCTAGGTAATCTTGGTTGTAGGTTCTTGCTATTCATCACTTTGTAGATTGCTTGCCACTCCCATCTGGCCTGCATAGTTTCTGTTGAGAAATCAGCTGACAATCCTTTGGGTACTCCTTTGCAGGTAATTAACTGTTTTTGTCTTGCTGCTTTTAATATTCTCTCTTTGTCTTTTGCTCTTGGCATTTTAATTATGATGTGTCTTGGTGTGGTCCTCTTTGGATTCCTTTTGTTTGGGGTTCTGTGCGCTTCCTGGACTTGTAAGTCTATTTCTTTCACCAGGTGGGGGAAGTTTTCAGTCATTATTTCTTCAAATAGGTTTTCAGTATCTTGCTCTCTCTCTTCTTCTGGCACCCCCATAATTCTGATGTTGGTACGCTTGAAGTTGTCCAGAGGCTTCTTACACTATCTTCAACTTTTTGGATTTTTTTTGCTTTTTGCTTTTTTGGTTGAGTGTTTTTTGATTCTTTGTATTTCAATTCTTTGACTTGATTCTTGCGTTCCTCTAGTCTGTTGTTGGGTCTCTGGATAATATTTTTTATTTCAGTCAGTGTATGTTTAATTTCTAGTTGGTCCTTTTTCATATCTTCGAGGGTCTCATTATATTATCGGCCTTTTCTAGGATATTCTTGAAAAGCCTTTTAACTGTGGTTTTGAATTCTATATCCAGTCATTTGTTTTCCTCCATTTCTTTTATTTGTGTTCTGTTTCTTTGTCGCCGCATTTTCATTGCTTCCCTGAGTTGGTAGGGTAGCTTTGTGTGCTAGGTTGTCCTATAAGGCCCAGTGGGTCGGCCTCCCAGTTACCTGAGGTGGACACTCTTGGTGCACCCCTTTGTGGACTGTGTGTACAGCCTTGTTGTAGTTAAGTCTTGATTGTTGTTGGTATCACTGAGAGGAATTGACCTCCAGGCCAGTTGGCTGTGAGGATCAGCTGTGTCTACCCTGGGAGAAGTTCAGTGCTGGAGACAGCCTTATAGGATTAGTCTTGCCAAATTGCAAAAGCCTCTGTGTTCAGCTTGGATGGGGTGGAGTCTCAGGGTGGAGCAGTCTTGGGTTCCCATGAGCCCTGCCCTTGTGCGGGCACCTTCCATACCTCTGCCTTCCCCGGCTCCCGAGCCTCCGCCCAAGAGTCCAGATTCCCCTCCGCAAGAGTGTGGGTCTCCAGGGGCTCGCCTGGAACTGGGGTTCAGTGCACTCAGAACTGGGGGTCAGTGCAGTCAGGAGCTTCCGACTCCCTTCTGCTAGGGAAAACCTGTGGCAACCTCCTCAGTCTTTGTGCACACTGGCGCGCAGGCCTCCAGACCCCCTACCCTGGATCTCCGAGTCTCTGAGTGCCTTTCTCTCCACCTGACAATCCAGACTCCCCCTGTATGAGCCTGGGTCCATGGGGTTTCACCCAGAACTGGGGTTTAGTGCAGTCGGAACTGGGGTTCAGTGCAATTGGAGGCTTCCTTCCCCCTCCCGCCAGAGAAAGTCAGCCAGGTTCTCAGTCTCCCTTCTTCTCCACGCACAAAGACCCTTTGCCGTACCTCAATCCTTTGCTGTTCCTCCAATTCTCTGTGAGCTTTTCTCTTCTAGTTGTAGAATTTGCACTCAGCCAGCTTTCCAGTGGTTCTGGATGTTGTCCGTTCTGTCTTTTAGTTGTAGTTTTGAAATTGTTGTGCGAGGCAGCAGTTTAAGTGCTTACCTATTCCGCCATCTTGGTTTCTCCTCTAATTTTTAATATTTTTTAGGAAACTCCATACTGTTTTCCGCAGTGGTTGCACCAGGCTGCCTTCTCACTGGCAGTGTTCTAGGGTTCCCTTTTCTTCACATCCTTGCCAACACTTGTTCATTGATTTACTGATGATAGCCATTCTGACAGAGATGACGTGATATCTCATTCTGGCTATAATTTGCATCTCCTGATGATTAGGGACATTGAGCATCTTTTCATGTGTCAATTGGCCATTTATATGTCCTCAATGGAGAAGTGACTATTTAGGACTTTTGCTCAATGTTAAAATTGGATAGTTTGTTGTTTTGGTGTTGATTTACATAAGTTCTTTATAAATTTTGCATATTAAACCCTTATCAGATGTATCATTAGTAAATATGTTCTCCCATTCAGTAACATGTCTTTTCGTTTTGTTGATGATTTCCTTTGCTGTGAAAATGCTTTTTAGTTTAGAGTAGACAAATTTCCTTAATTTTTCTTTTGTTTCCTTTGTCCAAAGAAACATATCAGAAAAAATATGACTATGAGAAATGTCTGAGATTTTACTGCCTATGTTTTCTTCTAGGATTTTTAATGCTTTGAATCTTATATTATATCTTTAATCGATTTTTACTTTATTCTTGAGTATGTGTAACAGGCAGTCTAGTTTAATTGTTTTGCAAATATTTATCAAATTTTCCCAACACAATGTATTGAATAGACTGCCTTTACCTCACTGTATGTTCTTAACTCCTTTGTCAAATACAGGGTGCCCCAAAAAACGTATACACACTTTGAATTATTAATTCCAATGGGTTACATCTGAAAAGAAACATCAATTGAGCTATCAGCTGTTCAGTATATATACATTTGGGGGGGGGGGGACTCTATATTAATTGACTATAAAAGCATGGGAGAATGGAGCAGAATGAGGAATCTCAGAGGGAAGGCTGGGGACGGTGGGTGGGTGGGAGGTAATTAACCAAAGACCTTGTATGCATATATGCATAACCCATGGACACAGACAATAGGGTGCTGAAGGCCTGGTATGTGGGGGCAGGGGCAGGCAGGAGGGGACCAATGGGGGATAAAGAGGGACATATGTAATACTTTCAATAATAAAGAATTTAAAAATTACATTATCAAAAAAGCATGGGTTTATTTCTGGGCTCTCTATTCTGTTCCACTGATCTACATGTCTGTTTTTATGTCAGTACCACGCTGTTTTGATTACTATGGCCTTGTAGTATAGTTTGATATCAAATAGCAAAATTTGTCCAATGTTGTTGTTCTTTCTCAAGACTGCTGCTGCTATTTGGGATCTTTGTTTCCTCATTTTAGCTGCCTCTTTGGGTTTATTTCTATATACTAGATGGATCTGCTATGTCTCCCAATGTCTTAGTAGGGTAGCCTTATGTAGTAGGTGATTGGTGGGAACCAGTGGCACAATCTCCTTGATCACCTGACCTGAACTTGGTGCTCCATGAATGTCCCTCTTGGAGGTTATGTGAGCCCTTCTGTTGTAATAGAATCTGGATTGCTATTGGCCCATTCATGCATCGGATTGATTTGCAGTTGGGCTGGCTGTGAGGATTGACGCTGACCACAGCACGTGAGCTATTGTGCAGGTGCTGACCACACAAAGAGAAATATGCCTCAGCAGGGTATGGTGCCTGCCGAGATCTCCCTTTGGATATGCTGATTGTAAAGGTAATTGAATTCTGCTCTGATGTTGTCTGAAGCTGGTCACTGGATGTATCTGCCTTTTGGGAGGGATTCTGGTGCAGGTGTATGTCAGACTCAGCCTGTGACTAGCCCTGGGCAACCTGTTTGGAACTACAAAGTGATCCAGTGTGTGGCTGCCTCTGCTGGGCCTTGGTGTGTGTAGGAAGGACCGAAACTTATTGTTGAGGATCCTATGTGAAAGGTCTAGAAATACAATAGCCTGCAAACACATCCTTTAAAAATTCACTTCAAGCCTGTGCTACAGAAGGGTATATTAATAGATCAGCCTGGATTTTCCACACCCATGGAAGGGTGTTGGCAGCAAAGTGGAATCAATACCCAAAGTCAGCCAGATATTGTATCTAAGGCTCTAAAGGGTACACATGGAAAGGATAATAAGACCTCAGGCTTGTCATATTATCATAAAATCTGCCAAGTTGGCCTTAAACATATGTCTAATTGGTTTATGCTATATAAGAGACTAATTGAAGATTTAAAGAAAAGTTAGCTTAAACTTGAAAAACATGGTTCACAGAGCTATTTTGTTCTAAAATATGTAACAAATATAATTTTGGATTTAGAATGCTATCTATGGAGGTGCTGCAGCTTGGTAATTGAGAGCTCAGTCTTTTATTCAAACAGGCATTGCTTCCTGACTGTGACCTCTGGTCTTCTGCCACTTTGATCTTAGCACATCATGCAGTCTCTCTGTGCTTTAGATTCAACTGTACGATGGAGAGTAACCATCCTTATCTACTTCACCAAATTATTGTGGGATTACATGGGGATAATACATATAAAATGCTTAGTATTGTGACCATTATTAAGGATTATTATTTCCCTCTCACATGATACTTTCCTAACACACCAATCTTAATTCTCCTCTCTCTTCTGCTTATTCTGGACACTGCCACATTGCACACTTCTGATCTTCTAACTCTCCCATTTAAAAATTTACTACCTCCCCAGTGCCTAAAAAATAACATCTTCTATTCTTCACCCTGGGATGATCTACCTGAAACCTGTTTTTTACTATGCATTTTTCTAAAAACCCTCATTGCTTGAACAAATCTAAATGTATTTAAAATTTTCTCAAAATTCTCTGTGAGTGCTATTGCAAAGCTGATAATTTCATGGCGATCCCTCTGAATGTTCATTACTGCCTGCAACTCCACTGCAAGATTTATGCATCCCTTTTCCACATTCTATCCCGGTTCTTCATCATCATCTGGTCACTTAGCTAGCTGGGGATCTGGGTTCTGGCCATTGCCTTCTTAAGTTTTCTTTCCCATTGCTATAGCTACCAAGCCTCCACCTTCTTAAAGCTGGAGTTACACCTCCTATTTTATTTGTACCCTAGGGCTTCATTCTCATTTCTTAAATTTCATCCCAAAGCCTGACTTTGTCCACTTCCTCAAGAAATTTTAACCCAAGATTTGACATGCTTATTTCCCTGCTAGCTCTAACTGACATGATCACCAGGCAAATTGTAATAATGCATTAAAAAACATTATCCATCATCATAGAATTTTCTCCTTGACGTTTCTTTTCCCTAAATAGTAGCCTTAAAATTACCTAGATAGCATTTGTAACAAAAACAATACAACCTTATTGCTTATGAAATCATTTGTTTTAAGGTTTAATAGTTAGAGGAAATTTATCACTATTCTAACAATGTATCCTTTCTTCTACTGCCTAAAATTAATCAAATATTGAGTTTCTACAACATTCTAGAAATAGTGTGGGTTGTAAGAGAAACAGATGAAATAGTCTCTGTACCCCACAATTCTCTGTTCTCAGGCAAGTCACAGTTAAATGCAGTATTTTCCAAATACTTTTTTATTATTACCCTATTAGAATACTCTTTTACATTATGAGCACACACACACACACACACACACACACACACACACACACACAATGAAAGTAAAGTGGTCAAACATGCAAAAAAAGCAATCACGATGCATTATGACAATTTCTATAATTGAAAAGTGAGCACACACTGTCTAATTGTCTTACTCATATTCTTCAGAATCTGGCAGAGCATTTTCTATAGAGTAGGTGCTAAATAAACACATATAGAATTAATAAGCCTGTTGGCATGGTTTTAAAATTAGCTCTTTATTACAAAGACATTAAAATTTAAATCATAAGCCAATTAAAATGTTTAATTGCTGAGACTTAACCATTTACATTTTATTCAATACAGTGGGCAAGGCATCCTAAAAAGATAAAGATTAAATGAAATACTGACAGAAAATTTTTATATCTGAAAACACTATAGTTATTAAAGGACTTACTTTTAGATAGTCTAGAATTATAGTATATTCCTTGGCTATAAATTTGCTCACTCTGTAGCATCAACTTTAGTCACAGGACCTGGTTTCGGTCACCCTTCTCCTTCCACTCAATCACAGACATAATACTATAAGTAAATGAGCATTTATCAAATAATCTATTAATGACTTTTCTTATATGAAATAACAGTTTAAGAAGCTGTCAAAGCTACATGCTGCAGCTTCTATTAAATATCCGATATCAGTTTCTTCCTGGATATAAATACTCTACTCTCAGATCTTGAAGGCACCAATCATTCCAAATAGCTTTGCTTACCCTGTTCTTCCTTCACTTGGGCCATTTTTCCTGATATTTAGGCAGCAGTTTTCAAATCCTTATCTATAATTCTTATGCTTATAATTTGGATCTATTTATTGGTCATTATAAAAATCTCTTTTTAAAGACCATTTCAACATAATTAATCCATTAAAGGATAGAAACTGAGTGTTAGAGAATACCAATGTTTAAAAAGATAATTTAGCCCAGCCAGCATGGCTCAGTAGTTGAGCATCAACCAGGAGGTCACAGTTAAATTCCTGGTCAGGGTATGTGCCCAGGTTGCGGGCTCAGTCTCCAGTGTGAGATGTGCAGGAGGCAGCCGATCAATAATTCTCTCTCATCATTTATGTTTCTATCTCTCTCTCCCTCTCCCTTCCTCCCTGAAATCAATAAAAATATTTTAAAATAAGATTTTAAAAAACCTAATTTATATAGGGAAAATTCACCTGTGGAATCATATTTTAATTTAAAGTCAAATGGATAATTTTAATGATTAGGAAATTACCTGTGTTCTGCCACTGTTATATTTTATCAAATGACAAGCATAAAATGTTTAAAATTTCAAGTATTTAGGGATGGATGAATTACATGTGATGAATAAGTCATCTCTACAATCTAAATATGTGTTATTCCTCAAGAGACACGGAGCAGAACTAGTCAATGAAGCATTCAGAGAATTTGGTGTAGAAGGCAGTGATTTCAATAATGTCACTCCTTAAATTTTAAATTTATCAAAGATGATGATAATATGGACTTGTAGGTTATGATGTCTCCAGTTAGATGTGTTTATTCGTTCAATAAAAATGTTTAATAAGTATGAACTGAGTGTTTAATGTTAGTTAGGCACTGTGCTAGCCAAACGGGAACTAGAATAAGGAAATACCTCTGACATCAGGAATTTACACCTGGTGTGGAGGGGGCAAAAATTCAGGTACCACATGAATATACTATAGAAAATTTTCCACAGTAGTTGTAAGCAAGATCATTTTAAGTAGCACACTATTGAAAATGTGTTTCTTTTCTCATTATCAACATTTCAAAGGGACTTTGTAAATGCCCAAAAAGGCACAATTCTGGTGCTAATAAAAATTTTCTATTTAAATACATTTATGTAAAATTACTGATTCAGTTTAATAAAATGTTATAAAAATAATTGTATTTATATAAAACAAATGTGAAGAATTTTACATTAATGGCTCAAGATTGGGAAACCTTGACTAGCAAGCATCAAATGGTGCTCCCAACCATCAGATTTTGTAAGCCAACAATTGAGCTTTAAGAGACTTAAAACTATCTGGCTGGTGTGGCTAGTGGTTAAGTGTCAACCCATGAACCAAAAGATCACTGGTTTGATTCCTGGTGAGGACACATACCTGGGTTGTGGGCTCCATCCCAGGTAGGGAGCATGCAGTAGGCCACTGGTGTTTCTATCTCTCTATCCCTCTTCCTTCCCCTCTCTCTAAAGATCAATAAAAACATTTCTTTTTAAAAAAAGAGAGGCTTAAAACCAATAAAAAATACATTAAAGTGCAAATGGTGACTATGTTCAGTAATAGTTCCTTTGTTCTTTGTGTTCTAATGAGTTGTTTGTTTTTCTCAATCTCAGTATCTTAGTAAAAGTATAGAGGGGTGAGAAACTAGGAAAAAATAGAGCCCTCCCAAAGAATAACTAACCTAATTTTCCTTATTAAACAGATCTACCCTCAAACTACACTATGGCTTGGAAAAGTAGAGCATTTGGAGAGAGAGCAGGCTCTAAGCTTGTAGAGCTAAAATACTAAGTGAAGACTTACCAATGAGCTAAGGAGGCAGTAAGAAGAGCAGAACCAGCTACTGTAAAGCACTCTTCTACCCAACTCAGCATCCACAGAGACTGTCAAATATATTACAGCAAGTACATTTCATGAGCAATAGTGATGTAAGGCATTAAGACAATGCACAAATTATGCCAATATACTTTGCTTAAGATGATGAAAAGCAAAAACAAAATTTTCAATCCTGTTAATTATCTATACATATAAAAGCCTAAGCAACCATTAGATTGGTCAACCGAACGACTGGTCAACCAGTCGCTATGATGCGCACTGACCACCAGGGGCAGATGCTCAACGCAGGAGCTGCCCCCTGGTGGTCAGTGTGCTCCCACAGCCAACCTCCCATGGCCGGCCAACCTCCTGTGGTCCCTCCCCCCAACCAGTCGGCCCAGATTGGGACTGGGAGAGATGGCCCCGATCAGCCCTAATCGCCAACCAGGTCGAGGAACCCCACCCATGCACGATTTCATACACCAGGCCTCTAGTATAACTAAAATTGCAGAACTAAGCAACTTCAGCTAACATAATGAAGTGGGGCGGTGGACATGGCCCTGATGGCAGGTTAGGCCTAGGGGACCCTACATGTGCACAATTTAATTGTGCACTGGGCCTCTAGTATTTCAATAAGCCATTCTAAAAAATAAAGATTCTTTTTCAAACATAATCACAGTTTTTAGAACAGCCAAAAATTTTGCAGTAATTCCTTACCCAAGGTCATGACTTTCTCAGGGAGACCTGCATCTGATGACCAAATGAGAAAGGTATATAAAGGTTTAGCTGTTTAGTCCCAGTGTGGGACTCTTTAAAGGGCAATTCCGTCTTCAAAGCTCCCTAGTGGTTTGACGGAGTGTTTAGCCTGAATCAATTTTTCTTCTTTTTTTCCTCTATTCAGTCCTATTTCTCCCTCCTGCCCTTCACATGTGCTGATTCCTAATAAACACATTTCATCACAATTGTTATTTCAGCATTTAGCTTCCAAGGAACCCAAACTATAGCACTAATATTCCATGAATTTACACCTCAAATTTCTTGACTACCTGACTCAACTGCAAGTATAATCTTTTGAAAATATATGCTACCTATTGTATATATTTCTGTTCTATAAATTCATATGTATGTAAAACTCAGACCTTAGTTTTATTATCAATACCTATACCCAAGTTTTTTAAGGAAAAAAAAATGAATACCCCATCCTTTTATGAAATTTCTATTGCTTTCTCATGAATTCTTTGATAACATAGTATTAATATGAATATAACTATTTTTTTATTTTAGAATGACATAAGAATTTCTGCATCAGATGGTAAAGAGACTAGAAGAGATTTCTAAATTCATGTGGGACTAATTACATTAGAAAGGATTGGTGACATTTTTTACATTTTATTTTCAAACTGAGGGCAAGAGTGCACAGAACACCTATCAATCACAGCTATTGATTTTTCTGCCTGTAAATTTACGAGTCTATTTGTTTAATAAAATTATCAAGTTCAAGTTAATTGCAAAAGACTTTTACAACCTTGGCAATGGCTTTAGGTATTTAGCAATTTATTACAAAACGTATTTGTTTAAACCCTCAGAGATATCACCAAAATGAACAATTTAGTAAGTCAAACTTTATACATAGCCTATGTAATATATACAGCAAAACACTTTATTTACATGTAAACCAGAGTGGACTAAACTAAAAAGAGGTAGAAAAGATTTTGAAATGATGACTTTTGCAGCTTCTCTGGCTCTGACCATCATTTTTTTCACCATTTGGAATACCACTAGTGCATTGCTGGTGGGAATGCAGATTGGTGTAGCCACTATGGAAAACAGTATAGACTTTCCTCAAAAAATAAAAATGGAAATGCCATTTGCCCCAGTGATGAAATGGGGGGAGGGAGGACGGGAAGGGGACATCTGTAATGCTTTAAAAAATAAAGTTAAATAAATAAAAAACTGGAAGATCACCACCTAATATATTTCAAGTAATAGATGCTATCAACCCAATGGCATTTATCTATTTTACACATCTTACAAGATCCTACCTTCCTCACACACTCCATGTTCCAACCCTTGCCCAAATTTGTTATTATAAGACAAAACAACACATTATTAGAAACAGTATATTTCACCAGCGCCATGGCCAGCCCCAATGGTTACTACTATGGTTAAGAAGAGGGTCTTTCCCATGTATTGAACATTTTTCATTTCAAGAGTATGGTCAACTTAAGAATGATGAAAATTATGTAATAGCTATGTGCAGGTGGCTTCAGCAGGGAAAGAGAATGGCAGCTGGGATATTGGGGGAATGCCAGAAAGGTATTGTCTATTCTGCTCTGAGCTTTAAAATATATTTCATTTGTTCACCATGACACTGTTACACGTGCCAACAGTTTTTTTTACACAATCAGGTATGCTCCCTTAGTCCTTTTGCTCATTTATCCCTGCTTAATATTCATAAAATTGTTTCTCTCACACTGAAAACAGACTGTATCCTATAATTTGATTCTCACCTCTGGTCCTTATCAACTCTCCAGATTCTTCTTTTATCTTCCTATCTATTCGCTTTCCTTGAACCTTTTGCTATCTCACATTGTCACATAAGTACTATTTCTCTAGTGTCTAGACATTGGTCAAGCCACTATCAACAGTACAAGTTAGATTATAGGAGATATTATTGATCCCCATACCCAAGTTTTATTATTATAATCCTTAATCCTGGGAGGAATATGCACTATGTTTCAAATAGTTTAAATACAGCTCCTCAATTAAGAAATTTGTAACCTTAATACTTGCCCAGAGTTCTAATTTTTTCACTTTGTATATATTTTTTTCTCTTAGTTGCTAAACATTTTATTTCATTATTGGAGTAAATGATAATTTCATTGGAAATACAGATGCCTCCAAAATCTAAAAATTAAAATCTTGGTGAATATTTTTTGAAGACCATTACATTTTTCTTAAAATTACCTATATATACTTGTAAGCCAAGAGAAAATATTTTGTTTTTATTCAGTCAGTCACTCAACAACTATTTGAAAGAATACTTTGTGCAATAAGGTAGAAGAAGAAGGGACATGGAATCAGAATTTCTGAGTCAAATTTTACCTTCACCATTTTTTAAAATATCCAAAATACCCTCAATCTACTCCATAGTTAGCATTACTCATTAAATGGAAATGACAATATATTTTCAGCATACCTCATAAAGCAAGGGTCAAGATCATGTAAATATGAACCCATTTTGTAAAGTATAAAACACTCTCCACAAATTTAAGATTTTAGTAGCTTTTTGTGTAAAACACTGGAATGGGTGCTAGTTGTCTCGATATTTAGTGTAACAACAAGTCCCTGCCACTCTCTAACCTTTCTTTACTACCTCATTTTATGGGTGGGAAATAAAAACCTGCACAGGAGAGAAGGAATGTAAAATTAAGATCCTGTGAAAGTCTTGTCAGGAACATTTGAAGGTAAGTGTATTGTGAAACATGCATTTCTTCTGCCTATAAAAATGCTTTCCCTGTTCTAATTGTCCCTAACAACCTCTGGAGACATTATTTCAAAATATGTTTCCTCCAATCCAAGACCATTTTAATTTACAAAACCCATAAATCGTGATGAGTGCAAACAGCTCTGTATGTACATATGATGGTAGATTTAACACATTGGTGAAAAGTATGTACTTGAACAGTTTTAAATTTTCTCTAAGCCAAAGAAGTATAACATTCTATTTTAAACCATTTTATCTCAGAATGTTTTCAGAACTGGAAAGAAATTGCAGGACTTTTTAAGAAAAAACTTTTAAAAATCAATTAAAATTAAATAGTTAAAAGTATACTAGGAAAAACACCCTATCAACTATGCTCCAAACTATTATTCTTACAATACTATAAAATTAGGCTATTGGAAAAGAAACAAAATCTGTTTAGTAAAGGCATATTACATTTAAAAGGTCATTAAATTTTAATGTGTAAAATTAAGTATATAACTCAAGCTTTGAGCAAAGCCTCATCCTGCCTCTTGCTCAGCAGAGAGCATTGCACCATGAATCACACATTTGTCTCCATATTCATATAGAATATAATTTGAAGTAACCCTGCCTCTAATTATTTACAGTTAATTTTTATGCATGTTTTTAATTATGGAAAATGCTTCACAATAGTGAGGATCTGGGAACATGCCATATGCAGAGAGATGTTCGCTTACATGAATTTTAAAAGATGCAGCAGCGGCAGCCTGACAAGTGTTTCATAGTGGCGCTGAAACAGTACAAACAGAAATGTAAGCACAGTAAAGCGATATATGTAGGATATGTCAACAGATTTGGCCCCATGGCTACATTTGCTCAATAGAAAAAGAACAATAGAAAAAGCCCAAGAAGTGAATCTTAATTGTGACAAATTGGCACTATCATTGGCTGGGTCCTAATCTAATAGCAGAATTTTTACATACTTTGCCTGATTTGGGAAATGCACTGATATACCACATTGAATTCCAATGCAGGAGAAATCTACAGGACCAATGAGACTGAACACATGGCCAGAGAGTCAAGATGTGGGCCCAGGTGTAGTGGTGGGAGGTGTCAGAGTTTTCTAACTTATAGCTGGAGTGGAGGTCAGGACAAAGAGTATGTTGTAATGTCCCTGAATCCTGAGTATCAACTATCACATGACAATAAAATAAAATGAAATAAAATAAAATAAAACCTGGGAATCCTCCTACTATATTGCTCACAGCTCCAGTATCCTACCCATGTACCCCTGTCCGTGAGATAACTGAATTGACCTTATAATCCAACCCTTAAATCAGAGGGGAGGGGAGAATTATAAGAACATCAAATTCAATAGTGAAGGGCCAAAGACTATATACTCATTGTTTAAGAGGAAAAAAATTAAGGAGTTCCCATTCAGAATATGTTTATTTTCTATACTTTGCACATGTTAACTAGGATACTTTCAGCATTAACAAAATATTTGTATAACTGTATATAAAATAAATTTATATATTTTCTTAGATCAGCACCTTATTCAAGTTTCCCATTGATTGTAACAATCTATAATACATTGGTTTTCTATTTAAAGAATCATATAATCTACAAATAATGACAGTGTCTCTTCTTTCCATCTAGTTCTTACAGGTTTATTTCTTTTCTTGTTTTACCAAACTGGCTAAAATCTTCAAAAATGTTGAAAAGAAATGATTACAATACACTTTCTTGCTTTTTCATGTTATTACAAAGAATGTTATAGAAAATTGTTAAGAATAATTGTTCTGAGGTTTTATTTAGGTGTTCTTTATGAAAAAAGTTTCATTTTATTGACAGTTTGCCAAATCTTTTATAGTAACTAGAGGCCCGATGCATGAAATTCATGTAAGGGGCTTGGCCCTCACAACCTTGGCTGCCTTGTGGCTCCTTGTTATGCTGTCCAGTCTAATTAACATATTAGCTCTTTATTATATAGGATTATTATTAAATTTTCTCAAGCTTTTTTTGCATCCACTGAGATGATATGCTAATGTAATAAATCACATTAAATTAATCAATATCATTGTGATAAATTCAAATTGATTGTGATATATTTATCTTTCTTTTAGTCCTCACCCAAGGATATGCTTTGCTTAAAAATTGATTTTATAGAGAGGAAGGGAGAGAGAGAGAGAGAAACATCAATGTGAGAGAGAAACATCAATTGGTTGCCTTCCACATGCAGGATCAAACTCACAACCTAGGTATGTGCCCTGACCAGGAATTGAACCCGCAACCTTTTGGTGCAAGGGTCGATGTTCCAACCAACCAAGACAACTGGCCAGGGAGTATTAATCTTTTGGTGCATCTGTACACAGTTTGTTAATATTTTTAAATGTATTAATCTATATTCCTGAATGAGATTACACTAAATTTCCACTCTATTTTTTATATCCATTGTGAGGTGATATTAATATCTTAGAGTAATTTTTAGAATTGTACTCTTCTATGATATGGAAATTTTGTATAAGATTGAAATCACTTATTTTTTGAAAATTTGATAGAATATAGATCTGGTAGTTATTTTGGGCTAAGGTTTTGAATTTAAGGTCAATTTATTTAATTTTTATAGAACTATTAGATTCATTTTCATTTATTTTTTTCCATTTTTTATTAAGGTATTATATGTGTACATATCTTACCATTGCCCCCCCATCCCACTCCCATACATGCTCTCACCCCCCATCATTTTCATTTAGAGTGTGTTTTGTTCAATTATATTTTAAAAATATTTCCAGTTATTCTGCTTTAATCTTTATTGCTATTTAGTTAATTTTTGAGTTTTTTAAAAAATAACTTTATATTCAATATTATTTTATATTAGTTTCAGGTGTACAGCATAGTGGTTAGATAATCATATATTTTACAAAGTGTTTTCTCTGATTTTTTTAGTTCCCACCTGGCACCATGCATAGTTATTAAAATATTATAAGTGAAAGAATTCACTTATGATAGAAAAGTGAAATTACATAGTAGAAAGACAGCTACCATATAATTTTACTTATATGTGGAATCTAAAGAACAATATGAACAAACAAACAAAGTAGAAACAGACTCATAGATATGATGAACAGACATCATAGTGGTTGCCACAGGGGTGGGTGGTTGCGGAACTGGGTGAAAGGGGTGACGAGATTAATAAGTACAGATTGGTATTTGCAAAACTAGTTATGGGATGTAAAGTCCAGTTATTTAGCTATTTATGACATTCTTTTACTAAATTTAGTTGCTGCTATATCTGCAGTTATGGTCCCTTTAAGAACTCTAATGCATTGATTATTTTTGCCTTCTTTGTCTTTTTGCAGATAACTATTACTAGAGATTTGTGTATTTTAGTAGTCTTTACAGAGAAATATTTTTTCTTTGTGGATCCACTCCATCATATTTTTATTTTCTAATTTGTTAATTGCTGCTCTTAAATTTTGCATATCTTTGCTTCTAATTTTTGTGTGCTTACAGTTTTCTAACTTCTTTATTCTTTTTTAACATAAAATTTGATATTTGGCAATTTAGGACTGCTTTACCCCACAAATTACAATAGGCAGGTTCTTAATTACTAACAAGTTCTAATAATTTTTAATTTCTATTATTAAAATTTTGGCCTACCAATTATTTAGCTATGTTCCTTAACAAATATGAATTTTTACATATGATTTTTATTAAGTTTTAATATATGCATTTGATTAGAGAACTGGTGTGATCACATCTACTTTAAATTTTATTGAAAATCACTTTATTACCTAGTGCAATGGGCAATTTTTTTGAAAGGTTTCAGTTGTACAGTAAAATAGCATGTTTTAATTGTAGGTTGAATTAGGCAAACTTGTTATTGCATTGCTCAATAATTATTGAGTGTTTTATCAATAAATGACAAAATGCTGAGGAAATCTCCTTCTACATGGTAAATTTGTTTTTTCTTCCCTGTAGTCTTGTGAGATTCTGTTTCATGTGTTTTCGAAGGTGTTACTATGCCCATACAATTTAAAAATTGTTGTACCTTTCTGGAGAATCAAACCTTTCATAATTTTGTAGTAAATGATTTTTGTTGCTGTCTTTTTTTTTCTGATTAAAATAGCTACTTCATTTGCCTGCTCTACATATTTTATTCTTTTCTTTAATTTCCATGTTCTTGTACATTGAATGTCTCTTGTAAACAACATATACAATTAGAATAAAATGTGTATTATTACAATTTAATGTATACACACATGCATGCATAAAAGAAGACTGCCTGAATTTAATGACACCTGAAAAACATTAAAGATTTATTAAAAATTATTAAAAGACAACAAGCCCATGAATAAATTAGCTAGAACAGCAAAAAAATTGGAAAATAATAAGAATGAGTGAGGGCTTGAAATTCCAGGCTTCCAAGCCAAGTATGAAGACAATATAATTTAAATAGCTTACTTAGTACTTCCATCAAAATAATAACTTAATCAATTGAAAACAGATAATCTATCCACAAAAAAATTAAGTGTAATATATGATTGAAATGAAATGTTAAGTTCTTTGCAATATTATTAAATACAATAATTTTACAATATATATTTTATAAATAGAATATACAAATAATAGTTGAGGTATACTAACAGGAATAACTGGTTAATGAATTAGAAAAAAATACAGTTTGATTCGTACTTTTCTCATGCTATACAGGCATACCTTGGAGATATTATGGATTCAGTTCCAGATCACAGCTATAAAGTAAATTTTTGGTTTCCCAATACATATAAAAGTAATGTTTACATTATAAGTGTAGTCTATTGAGTGTGCAATAGCATTATGCTTTAAAAATGCACATAACTTAATTAAAATAATTTATTGCTAAGAATGCTAACCATCATATAAGGCTTCAGCAACTCATAATCTTTTTGCTAGTGGAGAGTTTTACCTTTAGTTTTATAAAACAAAATTCAATATTTGCAAAGTGTAATAAAACTAGGTTTTATATATATATATATATATATATATATATATATATATATATATATGACTTTTATTCACTCAAGGAACACTGTGCTGAAAACAGTAGTAACCATTTTACCAGCCTGGTCATTGCAGTAACTCCTTATGTGTCTCCCTGCTTTGTTTCCCTTTTAGCCTTCCTACCGCCCCTTCTGGACAGAGCAGTCAGAATGCTTGTTTCACAAACAAGTCAGATCATGGCACTCTTCTGCTCAGATCCCTCCAAAAATTTCCCACCGAAGAAATTAAGCCAATGTCTTTACATTGATCTACAAAGGTCCCAGATGATCAGTCCATCCCCTCTTCTCTGATCCTCTCTCCTACTGACCTTACCCAAATCCACTCCATTTCAGCCTCCCCAAACATTCTGAGCCTTTGCCTTTGCCCTCCTTCTTCCTGGGATGACCCTGCCAAGGAATCTAAGGACTTGTTCCTTCAGCTTCTTCAAGGACTCAGTGAGGCCTCCTGGCTACCTACTGAAATGGCACCTCTCCAATTGTCCTGTAGCACTCCCTGGCTCCGTTAGTTGGCTTTTGTTTCCTCCATAGCACTTACCAATATTTGACTGTTATTTTCATGTTTATTTATTATGTTTTCTCACTCCAACCCTCATTAAAACTATAGCTCTACCATGGCAGGAATTCATGGCTTTGTTCTCTGTGCATGACATTTAGTAGGTACTCTATAAAAGTTTATTGAATGCATGAATAAATGAATAAACATAGTATATGCTCAATATTATTGAATGATGCAATCAATCTTGTTTTCTTGTAAGCTTCTGTAACACTTAAAGTCTGTATCATGTAAGTTAATGTCTAATTATAAAAAGTTATTTTTGTCAATAGTTACTACTAGGAACTCCTCATGTGTAGAGACAATATTTTAAATTTCCCTTATATTCTACACAGTATTGTAATTACTGCTCAATCGCTGGCAGGAGCTTGTGTATAGATTTAAATATTCATTCATAATGTGGCTCTAAATGCTCCAAAAAAATGCAACAAATTTGCTGTGATATTTATTTCCCTCTCCTTCCTCTGCTACTTTTTAAACAAAGAAGTAATCACATAGGAAATACTGAATTCTCACTTCTACTGAGCTCTGTCCTACCATCGAGAGAGGAGCTTGTCAGTGATGACATAGGAAAGAAAAAACAAGCAAAATGAGGGAAAAGGCAGAAAAGGGAGAGCCAGAATTGGAATTTCTACTGCATGAGCAGAGAGCTTTTGGATTTACCTTGAGGTATTGGTGGTTAATTAAACATCATCTGATAGATTGCAATTTCTTGAACTTCCTTCCAGTTAGAATATTCAATTCAAATAGGATAAGGCAATGTACATTTCCAAGGGAATGAACACATATAGATTTGAGTATTTTAGAAATTCAGAAATTTGGTATATGACCACAGAAATAATATTACAGCTTGAAAAACCAAAACTAATGTTATAATATAATCAGGTAAACAGTATCTTAAGCATTTATTCTCTTTATTGCAATGTAAAAGGGAGTTTTACCCTTTTTGTTGCCTATTTTTAAATTTAACATACCCTTGTCCATAAATGTTACCTTATATCTGATGCATTAGTTTATCACCGTAATTTATACCATCTCCTTGACAGAGATACAAAACACCTATTCACAGGAACATTTTACATGAACACACATATCAAGTCGCCTATCGAACCTCTTCTCCAGCCTGAACTATCTCAACTGCTCTCTATTTCCTTCACAGATTCAACTTTCTTATTGTAATAATTTCCTTAGATCCTCCTGCTATTTTTCTTTCTTAAAATTCTAGAAACTGAAGAACAAATACCAGTAACTGGAGACATTATTTCAGAGAATCTAAATGATGCACAATGAGAAGCAGTTACAGTCCTGACCTAAGGGATAAACGGCTTGGATTCTAGTGCTGTTATTCAATTATTCATTAGAGTTGCCCTGGGCAAAGCACTGACCACCCAGAACCAAAATTTCTCCAAATTTTAAAGCAATAGAAATGTCCCATTTTATCCAAAGGGGGCTTTGATTGGAATAGGAAAAAGCTTCATGAAATAAAAAGCATTTTGTAACTATATATTATAGCATTTCCTGCAAAACTATAGTCTTAAAGAAAATTTTGCCCATTTAAGGAAAAGCTACAGGAGAATTTCCTACACACTAATATTGGAGAATAGCAAATGTGTGTTTGTAATAGTTTTACTTAAACTATTAAATAAAACATGACTGAATTTATTTACTGAGACATATTCAATTTTATTTTTTGATAATTTGACATCTATGTTCATCAGGAATATGGACCTATAATTTTTTTTTCTTTGGAGTACCTTTATCTGGTTTTGGAATGAGAATAATGCCAGTCTCATAGAAAGAGCTTGAGATTCTTCCCTCTTCTTAATTTTTTGGGAATAGCTTGAGAAGGGTAAGTGTTAGTTCTTATTTGAATGTTTGCTAATACTCACCAGTGAGGCCATTTGGTCCAGGACTTCTGTTTCTTGGGAGGTTTTTTTTTTTACCGCTAATTTCACTAGTTGTAATCTGTCTATTCAGGTTCTGTGATTCTTCCTGATTCAGTTTTGGAAGATAGTATGTTTCTAGGAATTTATCCATTTTGTCCAGATTTTCCAACTTATTCGCAAATAGTTGTTTGTAATATTTTCTTACAATCCTTTGTATTTATTTGGTGTCAGTTGTTAGTTTTTTTCTTTTATTTCTGATTTTATTTATTTGGGTCCTCTCTTTTATTTTCATGATGAATCTGGTTAAAGATTTATCAATCTTGCTTATCTTTTCAAAGAACCAGCTGTTGGCTTCATTGATCTTTTGTATTGTTTTTAAGACTCTATTTCATTTTTTTCTGCTCTGATCTTTATTATCTTCTTTCTTCCACTCCTTTTGGACTTTGTGTTACTTTTCAAGTTCCTTTAAGTGTAAAATAAAATTGTTTATTTGAGATTCTTCTTGTTTCTTGAAGTAGGCCTGTAATGCTGCTATTAATTTTACTATAGGACTGCTTTCATTGTGTTCCATAGATTTGGGTGTTGTCTTCTCATTTTCATTGTTTCAAGGTATTTTTTATTTTTTCCCCTTGATCTCATTGCTAATTCATTCATTGTTTAGTAACATGTTATTTAGCCTCCAGGTCTTGTGTGTTTTTCAGGTGATTTTTTTTGTTGTGATTGATTTATAGGTCCATACCATTATAATCAGAGAAGATGCTTGATATGGTTTCAATTTCCTTAAATATATTGAGATTTGTTTTGTGTCCTAATATGTGGTCTATTCTAGAAAATGTTCCAAGTGCACTTGAAAAGATTTGTTTTGTGTCCTAATATGAAATGTTCCATGTATATTCTGCTGCTTTAGGATGAAATGCTTTGAAGATACTAATTAAATCCATCTGATCTAGTATGTCATTTAAAGCCACTGTTTCCTTGTTGATTTTCTGTCTGGAAGATCTATCCATTGATGTCAATGGGATGTTAACAGCCCCTACTATGACTGCATTACTGTCAATCTCTCCCTTTATGCCCATCAAGATTTGCTTTACATATTAGGTCCTCCTATATTGGGAACATAAACATTTACAAGGGTTATGTACTCTTGTTGGGTTGCTCTGTTTATCATTATGTAGTGTCCTTCTTTGGGACAATGCCTCATGTTGTCTAAGATATATGGCATCTGTGGTGTGAGAGAGGAACTCAGCACAGGGACCCTGGCTGCTGATTCGTTGGCTCTCTCCCTGGAGCTGCAAACCCCAGTCTTTACTCATACAACTCTAACCTGTCCCTCCCTTCCTCCCTGGGAGCCTAAGATGAGTGACTACAAGTGAGATTTTGTGTGTTGGCCCTTTAAGACATTGCCTGTGTCTCCAGCAGCCTTCCATCTTTCCATGGTAGACAGAATCCCTACTGATCTTCACAGCCAGATGTTATATGGGCACCTCTTCCTGGCTCTGATGCTCTGGGCTGGGGAACCCGGTGTGGGCTTGAGGCCCCACACACCTCAGGGGAAACCTTTCCAGCTGAGAACCCTCCAGAATCTCAGTCGCCTCTAATGGTAGCAGGCAGCCCTTTTCATGTCTTCGCCCTTGCTACCAGGCTAGATGTAGCTTTTTCTGTAACTCCTTGGCTATGAGAATTCTGTTCAGCTAGTCTTCAGTTGGTTATTCAGGCTGCTTGTTCTGTATGTTAGTTGTAATTCCAGTTTGGTCCTGGGAGAGGGTGAGTGGACTCATAACTTCCACTTACTCTGCCACCATCTTGGATCTCCTGCGACATATTTAATTTTATAAAATGTGCCTTGTGCTGTTCATGTCTTTATTAGAGACAGTAACAGAGAACCAAAGGGAATTTAAGAAAATAGCTAGGTAAGTGCTTGTCTTGGTTTAAACTCTTTTCCCATTCAAAATGTGACTACATTTGGATTGTGTGGAATTAAACATAAATGGGTATGTATTCAGCAGGGTTCAGAGAGAATTAGACAGGAAAAAACCTTCTTACATACTAGGTATTTTATGCCTGATTTCCTTCCCAGCATGCTAAAATGCAATCACCATATGAGGTAGAGAAACTCCATTTCTGGGATTTCCTCTTCACAGTTCTCCCCATCACACATCAACACACACACATACACAACACACACATACACTGCATGTTTATAAATGTAGTTTCCATTTAATACAGTATTTAAATGAAACATTTACTAGCATGTTTCTTTTTTCTCCGTCTCATGGAATCTAAAATATAAAAACCCATTTTCTAAAACATGTACAAAAATATGATACTAGAAACAAAGCCCCAAAATAATCTGTGAAAACATTGAAGTGTATTGACTTAAACTATATGGAAACTATAATTGCGCAGTATTCACAGATCTCTGGTGAGTAGCATAAAGTTGGTAGAGTCTTAAGCAGAACCATCAGACATAGATACAAACCCCAGATCTTCTCATACTTAAAATATGAATGATTCCTAAGGAAGTGAAAGGGACCCCCTACAAATCTGCAAAATTCATTCTTGGATTAACTAGCTTGGTATAAAATTTTAAATGTCTACATTTCCAATTCCTTGCCCAACTTACTTTTAGTGTCATGAAATTTCTTACAGTCATAGTTCTCTTTAATATTAAAGACTTAATTTTTTTCTATTATGCTTAGCATAAAAAGTTATAGAAAAAAATCTCTCCATGTAAGATTATTTGATTACAAATAACAGGAACTCACTGAAAACTACCTGAAGCAAAAGAGATATAATGTGGAAGAATATTGCGCTCTTTTATGACCTCCACTTAAGGAGTGGTAAAAATTCTCAGGAAAATAATTTCATTTCAGCTGGGCAGAGACTCAGAACTGGGTCTACTAAAAGGACTAGACAAAAGGAAATAACAAAGCACACATTTTATTTCAAGAGTCTTACCTCCATTCCATTTCTTAGAAAGTTCTTTTTCCTCTCGTCCAACATCCACTTTTCTCCAAAGTAACTGTCAAGTTTCATGCTTCCTAGAAAATCTTCTCAAATCACTCTGCTTTAGCACTTAATATCTCTCAACTTCAATTTTCACATTTCCAAATTGGAGCTAAAGATGACTGCCTTCCAACAGTATGATAGAAACCCAAGATGAGGCAATGCATGTGAAAAAATGTATCATGCTGCTTGTGCATAATATATGTTCCATCGAGGTCTTCATTTTTGTTTTCTAATCATTAAATCATACTCATAAGTTAGTGACATAATGTGTCACTTTACCAAGGATGTATGGATGAATAAGAGAGTCTCTAGGAGTAGTGGTTTCATGTATTTACTCCTTGGAGTGGATATCATAAACAACAATTGTAAAAACGTCTCAACAATGTATTATGAGAGAACAGAATGAGTTGAATGGACAGCTACTACATTTTATAACTTTCAACATTCATACTACTTTCAACTAAAATGTCTTTTTGGATATATAATTGTAGGTAACAATTTTAGTTTGATTAATTACTTATGCTTATTTACTTATTTGTGCTCAACATGTATTTCTTCTGGGTAAAATCATAAAACTCAAAATTATGTATGGCTCTTTTATTGATTAATTTTCCTGCTGATTCTGGATTACTGAGTCCCTGTATAACTTCTGTTTATTTTTCTGACAATTTATCAATATACCACACAAAGTTATGGAAATTTTTCTACATTGCATCTGACATCTTTCAGAAGGTTGATGGAAAATCATGATCTTTAAAGCAACAGGACACAAAAGGTAGTTAACTACATTTTAAAATCTTCAGAGTCTGTATAATTTAAAAGTCAGACATTGGGAATTATTAAAAGAAAAGAGATTGACAGTTCTGTCCACAAACATTATTGATATATGATATTTATAAAACCACAACAATAGAGAAAAAAGTACTATAAATATTTTGCTATGAAAAATTCAGGAGTGTGTGGGGGGGTGTTAAATAGGATGTCAAGGAAATATTAGAGGCGTTCACAGATTTCCAGCGTAAGTATTCCAAAGATTGGAGTATTCTGGAAATAAGCAATGGATGCCATAATTACCAACAGATTACCGACTGGGCCGATACTTAGACATTCCTTAGAAACATGGAAAACAGGACCAACTTCTTAAGAAAATGCCACAGGTAACCACCAGATGATTAATGTTTCCTAAGTGGGGTGGTGAAGCGGGGGTGGTGGTGGTGATATGATGGCAGTCAAACAAACAGAAGACATTTTTTGGAAGAGGCTATGGTTGTAGAGTGTCTAAAAATAACAGGAAGTCTCCAAATATATTTCTAGTCTCTGTAACTGGAATATTCTTAAAACCTTGAAGTGAGAAAGACCTGATATTTACTCAAGTTTATTATCATCTGCAATGGTGAAAGGAAATAAATTGAATAATAATAAAAAAAGCCACTTGGTGAGACAGTATTTCGTTTTCCTCTAGCTTAAGCATATGTATTTCTCCCAAGAAGATTGCATATTCTCAGCTGTGCAATTTAAAAATATGAATTAAAATGTACACAATTTCAACCTTATGGGGGAAGGCATAGCTTATGTTTCCTATTTTATCTATGTTGGAAATTAAAAGTATATTTTGCAATTTCCTTAAATTTTGGTTAAATGGTTTGATGAGAGGCAAAAGGCATGACCACTGTCAAATCTACACAGCTATTCTATACCCTGCTGACTTTCTTGCAATTCTGTAATAGATGTAGAGATATTAGTGATATAATCAAAAGCCTCATAAGAGGTTCAGCACAAAGCTAACACCTGGGCAGAATTTAGCAGATCATTGTATGAAATATAATACTAAAGTGAGATATTTTATAGATTTGTTACTGTGAGGATTTAATGTTGGAAAACATCCTTTCTCTTTCAGCATCATGTGAGTGTGAATCCAACTCAAATTTATTCTTTTTTAACATCTTTATTGTTGAAATTATTACAGATGCCCCCCTTTTTTCCTTATTGACCCCTTCTAGCCATCCTTCCCCGCTGCCCCAAGCCTTCACCACACTATTGTCTGTGTCCATGGGTTATGCATATATGCACACAGTTCTTTGGTTGATCCCTTCCCATCCACCAACCCTCTCTCACCTTCCCTCTGAGATTCTACAATCTCTTTCATGCTTCTATGTCTCTGGATCTATTTGGTTCATCAGTTAATTTTTTTCATTAGATTACACATATGGGCAAGGTCATGTAATATTTGTCTTTCTCTGACAGGCTTATTCCGCTCAGCATAATACTCTCCAGGTCTCTCCATGCTGTCTCAAAGGATAGGAGGTCCTTC
The DNA here is from genome assembly GCA_026230045.1 of Corynorhinus townsendii. Lineage (NCBI taxonomy): Eukaryota > Metazoa > Chordata > Mammalia > Chiroptera > Vespertilionidae > Corynorhinus > Corynorhinus townsendii. The sequence continues at coordinate 62,286,384 of JAPDVU010000005.1, forward strand.
TTTTTTACTGCTGTATAACACTCCATGGTGTAAATGTACCACAGCTTTTTTATCCACTCATCATTTCTAATTTTCTCAAAATTTCTCAATTTTGGTTGCATCTTACTTCTTAAGAAATTATGTCTCCTTTCTTTTGTTAATGCCCCAAAAAACAAAAGATTGTCAGGCACCAAGCACATACCTAACAAAGGGCTTGCATCTAAAGCATACAAAGAATTCTTAAAACTCTACAGTAAAATAACAAATAACCCAATTAAAAAGTGGGCAAAAGGTCGGAACAGATACCTCACCAAAATTATATACAGGTAGCAAATAAGCATGTGAAAAGATGCTATGAAAAGGTGCTCAGTATCATATGCCATTAGAGACTTGTGAATTAAAACAAAATGATATACCACTCCACATATACTAGAATGGCAAAATTCCAGAACAATGACACTTCCAAATGCTGACAATGATGTGGAGCAACAGAAAATCTCATTCATTGGTTATGGGATTGCAAATAGAATGTAAAATGGTACAGCTACCTTAGAAGACAGTTTCTGATAAAAAGTTAACATAGTTGGGGAGAACCAAGATGGTGGCATAGGTAATCACCTATACTTGCTGCCTCTCACAACCACATCATAACCACAACTAAACAGCAGAACAACTACCACCCAGAACCACAGGAAAGCTGGCTGAGAGGAAGTCCCACAACTAGAGAGGGGAAGAAAGCTCACTGAGACTGGTTAGAGGTGCATAGGTGTGGAAAGTGCTGGCACCTGGATGTGCTGCTTTTTCAATTGGGAGGGAGATACAAGCTTCCGCTTGCTCTGAACTCCAGTTCCAGGCAAGACTCTGGGGGACCCAGGCACTTATGGGGAGAAACTGAACTGTCTGGCATTAGGACAGGAACGCAAGGGTGGCTTACTCTTAGAGGAGCTCGCAGTGATCATTGTTCCTGCACGGGGGCACGGGACGCAGAGACCCGGCGACACCTCTGGTTCAGGGCTGACTGGCAGCCATTGCTGTTAGCTCCGCCCTGGTGATTCCCAGAGACCCCACCCCACCCAGTTTACAACCCCACCCAAGCTGTGCACATTGGCTTTTGCATATGAATGGCCTGTCCTTTCACCTAAAACTTGTCGAAGTGCAGCTGGTTCAGAGAGCCCCAGAGCTTCCAAAAGAAGGCCCAAGGCCTGGCAGCAGCAGTGGCCTTGCTTCACAGCTGGACCTCATCTGGGCACTTCCAAACTCCATACCAAGAGGAGGAATCTGCAGATGTCTCTCTAGCTCCTCCTGGGTGGCCACAGACAGTGGCTGACCTCGCATGTCCTTGGACAGCTAAGAGTCAGTGTACCCAGTGGCCAGAGTGAGACCATACTGGATTACAACTCTTCACATCCATAAGAGACACACTCAAGGGGCAGACTCAGTGAGCACCAAAGCCCCACTGAAGCAAGTCCTGCCCCATAAGGTTGTTTCCTGCGCAACAGATCTTCCAGTGTAGACACAGCTGGTCATCACAGCCAATTGGCCTGGAGGTCAATTCTTCCCAGTAATACCAACAACAATCAAGGGTTAACTACAACAAGACTGTGCAAACAGCCCACAAAGGGGTGCACCAAGAGTGTCCACCTCAGGTGACTGGGGAGGCTGAGCCACTGGGCCCCATAGGACATCAGCCACACAAGGCCACTCTATCAACTCAAGGAGACTTAGAGGCTACCCAGTACATAGAAACAAACACAGGGAAGCAGCCAAAATGCAGAGACAAAGAAACAGGTCACAAATGACAGAAATGGATGAAAGCAAAATACTGGATATAGAGTTCTAAACCACAGTTATAAGGTTAGTCAAGAATCTTCTAGAAACCTCTGAGAAATTTAGTGAGACCCTCAAGGATATGAAAAAGGACCAATCAGAAATTAAGCATACACTGACTGAAATAAAGAATAATATACAGAGATTCAACAGCCGATTAGAGGATCCCAAGAATCAAGTCAAAGATTTAAATTACGAAGAAGCAAAAAACACCCAACCAGAAAAGCAAAAAGAAAAAAGAATCCAAAAATATGAAGATAGTGTAAAGAGCCTCTGGGACAACTTAAGTGTTCCAACATCTGAATTATGGGGGTGCCAGAAGAAGAAAGAGAGCAAGATACTGAAAACCTATTTGAAGAAATAATGACAGAAAACTTCCCCACCTGGTGAAAGAAATAGACTTACAAATCCAGGAAGCACAGAGAACCCCAAACAAAAGGAATCTAAAGAAGACTACACCAAGACACATCATAATTAAAATGCCAAGAGCAAAAGACAAAGAGAGAATATTAAAAGCAGCAAGAGAAAAACAGTTAGTTACCTACAAGGGAGCACCCATACGACTGTCAGCTGATTTCTCAACAGAAACTATGCTGGCCAGATGGGAGTGGCAATAAATATTCAGTGTGATGAATAGCAAGAACCTACAACCAAGATTACTCTACCAAGAAAAGCTATCATTAAGAATTGAAGGTCAGATAAAGAGCTTCACAGATAAGAAAAAGCTAAAGGAGTTCATCACCACCAAACCAGTATTATATGAAATGCTGAAAGGTATTCTTTAAGAAGAGGAAGAAGAAAAAAGTAAAGATAAAAATTATGAATAACAAATACATATCTATCAACAAGGGAATCTAAAAATCCAGTGAATAAAAAATCTGATGAACAGAATAAACTGGTGAATATAATAGAATCAGGGGCATAGAAAGGGAGTAGACTGACAGTCCTCGGGGGGGAAGGGGTGTGGGGAGTGCAGGAAGAGACTGGACAAAAATCATATACCTATGGATGAGGACAGTGCAGGGGTTGGGGTAAGGGCAGAGGGTGGGGTGGGAACCAGGTGGAGGGGAGCTATGGAAGGAAAAAAGGAACAATTGTAATAATCTGAACAATAAACATTTTTTTAAAAAAATAAAGGTTTATTTTAAAAAATTAAAAAATAAAACGTTAACATAGTCTTATCATACTACTCATCAATCCCACTCATTGGTCTTTACCCAAGTAAGTTGAAATCTTATATCCACACAAAACCTGCACAAGAATATTTATAGCCTCTCCATGCATAATTGCCTAAACTTGAAGCAACCAACGTATCCCTCAGTAGGTGAATGCAAAAATAAATTGTGATACATCCAGACAATGGAATATTATTCAGTGAAATAATAAATTAGGTATCAAATCATGATCCCTTAATACCTATTACTAAGTGAAACAATCCAGCCTGAAAAGGCTACATGCTCTATGATTTAAACTGCATGACCTTTTGGAAAAGGCAAAAATCTAGACAGTGAAAAGATCAGTTGTTTCCAGAGTGTGGGGAGCAGGGAATAAACAGGTAGAGCACGGGGCATTTTAGGGCAGTGAAACTATTCTGTATGATACTGTAATGGTAGACATTAACATCATGCATTTGGAAAAACCCATAGACCTATGCAGCAAAAAGAGTAAACCTTAGTGTAACTGTGGACTTTAGTTAATAATAATGTCCATCAATGTTGGTTCATCAATTGTAACAAACATACCACTACAATGCAAAATGGAGAAACTGAGAAGTGGCAAGCAGAGTATATTGGAACTCTATGTACTTTTGGCTCAATTTTTCTGTAAACCTAAAACTTCTTATGAGTTGTCTATTAATAAAAATAAATAAATAAAAAGGCCACCAGGAAAATGCCTGTAACAAAAAATTTTAGGCTTACTATGCTTTTTACAGCAAGGTAAACATAACCCAGAGGAATTCTGGGAGATTATTAATGATAGGAACTTGGGAAAGGCTTCTTAGAGAATTTGGGTTTGAGCTTGAAATACTGCTTGTGTCATTGCATGAATTCCCTGTGTCTGGGACTAAGTTCAGGGAATACTCTCTGAATTTAGATCAGGGGTCAGCTAACATTTTCTGCATAGGGCCAAATAGTAACTATGTTAGCTTCTCTACTGTATATTCTTAGGTTTTTGCTTTTGACAACTTTAAAAAAATGTAAATACTATTCTTATTTTGAAGGCTGTGCAACAACTGGGAATTTCAAAGAGGGACTAGGGAAGCGCGGGCCAGTTCTGGTATAAATGCTGTCAGAGGTGGGAACAATGGGTATCTTCATAATTTTTATTCCAAGATGTGGGGGATTGAAGCTGGTCTACAGATGTCATTAGCAAAGAAGCAGTCGTCACTTATGTGAGTCAGAAGAGGGGGCTGTTTAAGTCATTGTTGTGATTATGGAAAGGCTGTCTCCCCACGCATGCTACCAGAGTAGACTTGCCTGAGCATTGTTTATATTTTATGATCATTTATATTATTTGGGAACATATGGTTTATATGTTACTGGGACTATTTTTCACTTGTTCAATATGATAATATGACAATACTGAAATAAATCATGCCAAGTCTTCCTTGATATAGAATTAAATACCTGAGCTGCTCATTTGTCCAGCTGTCCTCTCTTAACCAAGCAACTCACAAACCCCAGGTAGATATTTCAAAGAATAGCTGACTGTTTATTCTACTTTACAACCAGATTTCAATTACAGCATCCTTTAGAATGCTTTCAGATGCAAGGAATATAAAATTTGAATCAACTGACTTATATAATAGGGAGAAATTATATTATCATGCATAGCAAGATACATAATCATGATACTTCAAGAATTTGGTCAATTCTGAGTTTAATAACGTCATTAAGGAAGGACCAGGTTTTACTCATCTTTTCACTCTACAACGCTCAGTGTGTTGGTTTTTATCATTAGGCTTGAACCCTCGTGGTCCCAAGATGGCACCTTCAAGCATTTGTTGCATCCTCACACAACAAAACTCAAAGACTACTAGGAAGAAAAAGACTTGCACGTCTTCCTTTGTCCCTTTTTAAGACTGAGAATAACTTTCCAGCGACTTCTTCCCATATGCATCTTCCTCTATTTGTAATGTTATTTCTCCATCTGAAATACTGCTTGTGTCATTGCATGAATTCCCTGTGTCTGTGACTAAGTTCAGGGAATACTCTCTGAATTTAGATCAGGGGTCAGGTAACATTTTCTGCATAGGGCCAAATAGTAACTATGTTAGCTTCTCTACTGTATATTCTTAGGTTTTTGCTTTTGACAACTTTAAAAAAATGTAAATACTATTCTTATTTTGAAGGCTGTGCAACAACTGGGAATTTCAACAATAATGATGGAAAACTATACAATGTTTTATGTTTTTATCACGAATATAGTTCAATTCTACAAATATTTATTGAGCACTTCCTATGTGCCAGGCAGGAAGAATATAAACATGCATGAGGCAGATTCCTATTGGAACAAGAAGTGTTGAACTGAAAAAAAAAATTATATATTCCCCCCAAAATCACTGCATATAGTGAAACTTTAGATTGTAGAAGCTCCCTAATGAAAAGAACAGAGCATCCAGAAACTTTGCTTTTTTTAAAAGCCCATATTCTGAAGACTAGATTTGTTATTTATCTTTCCTTTGCATTTACAATGTGTTCCTTGATGTACAAGGCTGTGTGGAGACTTACGTGTTTCTATTACAATAACTATCTTTATGTTGAGTTCCTCCTCTTTTCACTTTCTATGTGCCCAATGAGTAAGTTTATATTTCTACTCTGAATGAGTTGGAAAAACTTCTATATCTGCAACTGGGAGCCAATTCATAATATGGAAATTAGAAAGCTGGTGATTATAGTGGGGCAGTTGGGATGGTATTTCTATGATATATATCTCTGATGGGGGTATATGTCTCATACACTTGTAGGATGTTTTTCCTTTAGAACAAGTTATCCAATTTGCATAATGAAAGTACATTAAAAACTAGTAACAAGTATGTGAATAAAAAGGAAAGACAAATGCTACCTTAATTAGTTCTGGATAACAGATGACTCCAAAATTTCAGTGGGTGGCTTACATCAACCACCATTTATTTCCCCTCATGTGACATGTAGGTTGTAGGCAGGCTTAGGCTGTGTTGGAACTGATCAACTCTAACACCTTTTCATTCTGGAGCCCAGACTGAAGAGGAAACCCCTACCTGGGACATTTTGTTCTTATGGCAGGGTTGTAAGCATGGACCAAGGTGAACCATGCACTCATACTTAAACATTCTCCATTGCTCTATTCAAATGTAACCAAGGATGATAACAGGAAAGGGAGAACTTCCCGACCATGAAGCTAAAATCCATGGAACAGTGAACAGAGGAGCAGGACAGAGGCCCCAACCCAAGATCATTGCCTACCTCAGAGTAAGGGCTTTTCACAGTGCATACTCATATTTCAGAACTGCTGTGCCTGTGTGACTCCTCTGGGCTTCAGATTCTCCCGGATAGAACAGCTTTCTCAGCCACTTCCTGAGCTGGAGATAGTTTACTAGTATCTTGAAGAGTCCACATTGTCTTTGCTCCAAGCTCTTGTTACTTTTGACAAGTTTCTGAAAAAAAATAAAAAAGGAAAAATAAAGAATATTTTTCTAAATTCTACTTAATATAGTCAACTGCATAAGCCATCTTTCCCTCCACAATTTCTTTTGAAAGTAGGTTTCTCCTCACTTCATTTCAGGCATTTCCAGCCTATTAGATTTTTGTAGAATTATTTCCTTTCCTTTACCACAGCCATTTAGCCCAGCCTTTCATTTTAATCCACACAGAAATCTAAGCATGGAGCATAGATCTGAGATACTTTAAAAGATTTTCTAATTTTATGTTTTACTGATTGAAGTTGAAAAACTGTTTCATGTTCAATTCTGCAAGTTTCACAATTGCTAGGACCTTTATATTTTCAAGCACACCAATTCTTTTCTGACTTCAGCTTTCGTATTTTTTATTTCAGAGAGGAAGGGAGAGGGAGTGAGAGATAGATACATCAATGATGAGAGAGAATCATGGATCGGCTGCCTCCTGCATGCCCCACACTGGGGATCGAGCGCATACCCAGAGCATGTGCCCTGACTGGGAATTGAACTGTGACCTCCTGGTTCACAGCTTGGCACTCAACTACTGAGCCATGCAGGCTGGGCTCAGCTTCTTTATATGCCTTCTCAAATGTACCTACTAACAACTCATGCTTGTAAGGTGCTGTTCTGAAACCTTTGTGCCCAAAGCCATAGCCTTTTATTGTATTGTACATCAACTGCCTCCCAACCTATCTTAAACAAAAATGTTTCAAAATATTTTGCCACTGTATAACACTTTTTAAGTTTCCAGTAACAGTTTCTCATCTTTCAGGTATCCTGCAAAATCTTTGTCAGATATAGTAGGCATTTTTGTTATAGCAAAAAAGGTCTAGCAGTTATTTTCTCAACTGGACATTTTTGCTGCTAATAAGTAATCCCCAAAGCTCAGTGGATTGCATGCAACTGTGGTTTGGCTATGGCTGTTGTGACAGAGTTCAACACTGCTTAGCTCTGCTGTGTCTTCTCATTCCTGGACTCAGAGTGGAGGTACAGTCCCTGTCTAGGACATTCTGTTTTCATGGCAGAGGGCAAAAGTAAAAGGCTGGGATGAAATCTCTTTCAAAAGCATATGTTACATTTGCTTATATCCTTCGGCCAAAGTATAAAGACATGGAAGTCTCCTCCACCGAGGGAGGCACCAGGTCACAGGGCAATGGATGGAGAGGTAAAGGGAGGGAGTGAATACCGTATTTTTTGTGTATAAGATGCGATTTCTTTTCTAAAATCGTTAGACTGAACGTCGGGAGGTGTCTTATACATTAAAGTCAGCTGAGGAGGGGGCCATGCAGGTGCATAGCTGCCCATACCTTGTCAAACAGGCTTCCTCCAATCTCAATTGTTACTGGCATCAACTGATGCCGTAATTGGAGGTGGAGGTGGAGAGTGCGCAGATGCAACAGGAACCCAAGTGTTCTGAGCCCATAAAGATGTAAAAAACAAAAAGATAAATACTGGTAAACGATTGTCTTACTCAGAAAAATTCAAACTGAATGCAATCAGCTATGCAAAAGAGCATGGAAACAGAGCTGCATCGAGACAATTTGGACCTCCTCCCCCTGAGTGTATGATCAGACAGTGGAGAAAACAGGAAGAACAACTCCTTAAGATACCCAAAAAGAAGAATACCTTAAGAGTAAACCAGCAAAATGTTTAAAATATTGATTTCTTAATTTTGAGTTGGAAAAGTCGGGGGCGTCTTAAACATGGGGGCATCTTATACAAGGAAAAATACGGTATATCAGTAACATAGTTTAAGACAAATGCTGTGTAGCAGGAGGCCCCTTCTGAGAATACATTTCATAAATGAATTATTCCTTGAATCATAAGAAAATCCCTCAAATAGAATATTAAAATATCGTAATAAGCCATTCCATTTTTCATTTAACTTTGGAATCTTTAGGGATAATGTGTTCAAATAATCAACACAGACTCTGAATTAAGTTGAATATCTTATTTTCTTCTTCCACTCTCCTAACCAACTCCCTTACCCAACCTCTCTACAGCATCTTCATTTAAGTAAAAAAAAGCATTTCATAATTAAAAGAGAAATATTGGGAACTGTGATGGGAAAGAGCATTATTAAATGACTTCTACATAGGATTGGCAGAAGGTGGTATATTTAAGCCAATCTATTTATTGGCTCCATGGAGTTTATCATCCCAGAAGAAGTTTACATAATTTCTCCATTATAATATCTGGCTTACTGGATCCTAAATAAAAGTTATATTGGTAAAAATATTAAAAAGTGGAAACTTAAAGTATAATGGTACACACTATTTTATATCTGATCTTTAAATAATCCCTATATATGCCTTAGAAATTCTGATGTTTCTAGTTTATAAAAATTCTCCAAGTTAAGCATTTTTGATAAACTGAAGCATATTATTTTTTATCAGATAGGTTACATATTTTCATAATAATTCCATCATATTTAGTCCTGTTCTCTATGTATAATTATGCATTAATTTTTATTTTAAAGGCCTAAAAAATATTTGCCATCAGTTGAAAAGGCTTAGGTTTGTTAGAATAAAAGCAGTTTCTTCTTCTGCAGCACAACACACTGCCTATTTTCATTTGTCCTTGAAAGCACATTCATAGAGAGAGGCATTTATAAAGATTTTAAAAGAAAATTTGATGCCAAGCACCATAGTATAGCAAACCCCACCCAAACTACAATTTTCTACTTCAAGAAGCTAAGAGCCCTTTAATAAAACACATTTCCTGTTGAAATAAGTACAGCTAAGTATTCTCGTTATACCAGTGAGGGAAAGCACGATTGAGGAAGAGTATAAAGCAATTTGCCCAATGTCAAAGGAGTCAGAAGTAGATCTTGGAATAGGGCCCTAATAGGTTATAGTGAAAAAGAGAATTACAGAAATTACAAACCACTCGCTCATAATACAGCATTTCTACTGCAGAAATAAATAGCCTTTGTTCCGGGAACCCATTTCGATGGGGAACACAAATTTAAGTAGCCAAGCATCAGAATTAAGAAAGAACAATCACAGTAACCACATAACTTCAATGCTCATATTAAACATAAAACCCAGAAAAGTTATATTATCACAGCACTCGCAGGACTTTCCTGAGCTCTTCTATTTTCAGCAGGGATGACTACATCATTCTTTTATTCACCAAGAGTACACATGTGTTACTTTTATACATAAGATTAAAAATTCCTACTTTTATTTATCTGCCATTTAATGTAACTTTAATATTGAAGATAAAGCAGAGTATAATTTACCAATGTACTCATTGTGGAAGCTTGAGAAAGATGAGACCACTGGACACTATCAAAGGTAGAAATTTTATTAATAAGAACTTTGTATTTTTTTATTTTTTGTACAATTCTGAGCTCATAGAATAGTGAGTATAACTACCGGAAGGGTTATAAAGGACACTGTGTTTAATTTTCCTGAGATAGTTGAACTCCTTTTCTAAAAATATTTATGGAACATCTATTTCCATATCTACTATATGTCTGTGACACCAAAGAATGTGCATGGCTGGTACGGCTCAGTTGGTTGGGTGTCATCCTGTGCACCAAAAAGTAGCCACTTTGATTCACAGTCAGAGCATATGACTGAATTGAGGGCTTCATCCTGGAAGGGGGTGTGCAGGAGACAGTCAATTGATGTTATGATCTCACATCAAGGTTTCTCTCTCTTCCTCTCCTTTAAAAATCTCTCTCTCTCTCTCTCTCTCTCTCTCTCTCTCCTTTAAAAGGTTTCTCTCTCTCTCCCTCTCCTTTAAAAGTTTCTCTCTCTCTCTCCCTCTCCTTTAAAAGTTTCTCTCTCCCTCCCTCTGTCTCTAAAAATTAATAAGCTATTTTTTTAAAAAAAAATCAGTGTCTTGACTCTCTGGCAATACCATAAATTAAATACACAAATCATCTTTCCTCACCCTAACCATGAGAGGACAGGTTCAGCCAATTTCTAAAGAAATGCCATAAGCTGTGCTTTTGTAGCTATTTTAATGCTTCATGATCCAAGCAACTTCTTTAGCAGATTTCAGGAATATCTTAAAATTATAACCTTATTCTTGCTTCTTAGTTATAAATTAATATGACTTATTTCCCTGTCAAAACCACTTAATATCTTTGTAAATAAAACTTTTTGCTCTCTGCAAAATTCAAGTCATATATTTAATATCTAACATCAGCCTGAAATCCACAGTATATTTGTGGGGGGAAGAGAATTACTAGTAAACTAGTAATATTTACTTAAAATTAACATATGTAGAACTTACATATTCATGAAATACTGTTCTTAAAAGTTGTTATAATTATTAATAATTATAATGTATATTTTTAAAAATATGTTTTATTGATTTCAGAGAGGAAAGGAGAGGGAGAGATAGAAACATCAATGATGGGAAAGAATCATTGCTTGCTGCCTCCTGCACACTCCCTACTGGGGATCAAGCCATGTGCTCTGACCAGGAATTGAACCCCTGGTTCATAGGCCGACATTCAACCACTGAGCACACTCGCCCAGCTATAAAGCATATTTTTAATGGGCCAAGAAAACTTTCTAAAGGGAATATTTTGCCCTAGTCTATTTGACTCAGTGGATAGAGAGAATCGGCCTATGGACTGAATGGTCCTGGGTTTGATTCTGGTCCAGAACACGTACCTGGGATGCAGGTTCGATCCCAATCCCCAGCCCTGGTGGTGATATGTCGGGGGAGACACCCAATCAATGTCTCTCTCACATTGATGTTTCTCTTTTTGTGTCTCTCCTCCTCCCATCCACTCTCCCTAACAAAATCAATGGAACAATATCCTCATGTGAGGATTAACAAAAAATAAAATAAATAAAGGGAATATTTTATTTAATCTTCAAAATAATCCAATCTTGAAACAATCCTATGAAGTAAGTATTGTATGAATTCCATTTTACATGTAATGTCTTTAAAGATGAGATGGGACTTCACTCTAATGCTATTATTGATTTGGCATTGGTCATCTGTAGAGTGGTCCTAGACAATGAATATTTACAACTTATTCTCAAGGAATAAACATCCATTCATCCATCTCTAACCCCCATCTAGAAGTTACTTACGTATATAATAGTTCCTGGAATTCCTTCAGTGGTAATCATTTCTCTGTTTGAAAAACACTTGGCTAAACACTTTTCTTATAGCAGTATTTCTTATTTTTTCCTAAAATATGGGCAACTTAAAGTTCTAAGAAGTCAACAGTATATATATATTTTCCTGAACTGTCTGGAATCTGTCTCTGTAGAAAATATTTTAGGGTATTATTCAAAGGAAAACACTTTCTCATCTTATCTCATATAAAAGCCTAATAAAGCTGAGTTATCTGAGTGCCACTTTTTGCATGGCGATACATCAAACAGAAAGGTAAATCCAAACTTAATATAGATAAAGTAATGCACATCTTTATGGAACCTCTAAAATATACAGCAAAGGAGTAATTACATTGAATTCACATAGAGTAAAGCTTCTGTAAAGCCTTCATACTATGTCAAATCCTCATGCAAGCTGCTAAAAAATATATTTGCTTTCTTGCCTTCAAAATGCTCTAGAAAAATCTAACCTACACTGATTATATTTCCTTTTTCTTTTATTCTCCTTCCTGTCAACTTGCAAATTAACTTTTCCATAAGTATCTCCCTGTCTGTATCAGGTGGAATGCTTTCGGCTGCAAGTAAATAAATACATAATCAAACAAAAGTCACATGGCTAATGAGGGATTTATCTTCCTACATAAGAATGGTAAGGACAGGTGAGTTCAGGATAGTTATTTAGCAGCTCAACAATGTGAGATTTGCCCAGCTGGTGTGGTTCAGTGGTTGAGCGTCAACCTCTAAGCCAGGAGGTCACGATTCCATTCCCAGTCAGAACACATGCCGGGGTTGCGGGCTCGATCCCCCTGGGGGGCATGCAGGAGGCAGCCGATCAATGATTTGCTCTCATTGATGTTTCTCTCTCCCTCCCTCTCCCTTGCTCTCTGAAATCAATAAAAAGTATTTTAAAAACAAAACAGAATACAAGGTGAGGCCTTGTGAAGGGGTGTTCTACACAAAGTGTGGCTGTTCTGCATCCCCCCCCCCCCTTTTCATGGCAGTAAGATGGTTGCAACAACTCCAAAGAGCACATTCTTAACCCTAAATATCCAAAGGCTTGAGGAGGAAGCCCTTTACTCATGTCCCTTTTTAAGAATGAAGAACACTTCCTCAGAAATACTCACTGGTATTCTAAAGCCTCATATGTTGGACTTTGAGCTACAGGCAGGAGGAATGGCATAACTGCTACTAGCTGTTCTGGTCTAATTAAGACTTCTGTCATTAGGTTGGAGTGGAGTCCACATAGTACCTCACAAAACGTTGATTTGTTTAGAAAGAAAAAAAGGCATAATTTTTAGCAAGAAACCAATAATAACTATTACCTGCCCTTTTCATTTAGCTTCTCTCTCACTCGTGCAATATCCCACTAGTCATTATTCCCATACAGTACTACAAAAAGATCCTGCAAGCCAACAAAAACTTCTTTAAAAATACAAGGAGAGATCAAGTTAAGATTATACATTAATTTTCTATATCATATATACGTAGATATCATGGCAAATATTAATATCATATTGTTTCTGTAACCTGCCATTTTTCTTTTAACAGTAGATTTTTCTTCTTTCCATGGAAATGAATACTCTCACAAGATCATTTTTACTGACAATTTTGTGACTACCAAAATTATTAACCATTTATATGTTTTCTTGTCTGACCTATGCCTTTTTTCAAGTTTGTTTTCTCATTGATGTAAGAACTCTAATGCACTAAGGATATTAATTTTTATGTCATGTACTAGGGGCCCAGTGCACAAATTCGTGCACCTTGAAGAGAACTGTGGGCCTTGAGGCTGTGGTGGGCACAGGGGTGGGTCCTGGCACATCCTCTGACCCCCGCCCAGCCCCTCCCACCACCACCGCTCCCACCCACTGATGGTGGCGCAGGCCCTGCTGGCACCCACGGACAGCGCAGAGCAATTGCAGTTGGCGCCATTAGCAGGTGCGAGGTGTGAACGGTGGCTGCTGCCCTGATCACCCCTCAGGAGCAGGGGGAGGTGGAGAAGCCCTCAGGGGCGATCAGGACCAGCAGCCGCCGCTCATACCCACTGACAGTGCCAAGCAATCGGGACCAGCGCTGGGCGCCAGCTGCAGGTATGAGCAGCAGCTCTGGTGCTGGCAGCTGGTGAGAGAGGTGGCTGCCAGCCCTAATCACACCTCAGGAGCAGTGGGAGGTAGAGAAGCCCTGAGGGGTGAACAGGGCTGCCAGCCGTGGCTTGCACCCACTGATGGCACTGAGCAATTGAGGCTGGTGCTGGGTGCCAGCAGCGAGTGCGAGGGACGGCTCTGGCACTAGCAGTGGGTGTGAGCACCAGGCGGGACTGTGGCGTGCGGCAGCAAAGAATTTTTGGTAACCACCAGAGGCTCACCCCGATGACAGTGAGACCAGCGCCCCGCCTTGGTCTGGCATCCCACTCATCTGTTCCACCATCCCACTGTGGCCGATGTTTGCACTCTGCCACCTGCTGGTGACACCCACCATGTTCCGCACATGCCCCCTGGTGGTCAGTGCACATCATAGCAATTGGCTGTTTGGTTGTTCCGCCATTCGGTTTATTTGGATATTAGTCTTTTATTATATTGGATATTGCAACTATTTTCTCAGTTGACTTTTGATTTTGTCACGTTGGTAATTTTTCACATAAAAAGGATTGCAATTTTCATGTAGTCAAATCCATCAAATTTTCAATCTAAAACCAAATGTCCATGTTACTCTTAAAATATATTCCCTATCCTAGGATTATATATGTGGATTTTTTTGGTCTATGTTTTTACCCATAGCATAATTTAAATCCTTTGACCCTGGAACCAACTTTTCTACATTCAAAACCAAGTCAGCCAATATTTAGGTCTGTCACTTTGGGCAATTTAATTATTTTTTATTTAATACATATGTCACTTAGAAGTCACAATACTTGACTATTCTTTCAGTATTTATATATTCTACGATTAAGTTTCAACTCATTTGGATTTAATTTGATACACAGTACAAGTTAGAAAGTTAACTTTATATTTTCAAATGGTTATCCAGTTTTCTCAAAACCATTTAAGTCAAATAATAATTCTTTTTATGCTATTGTGAAATATGACTTTGTCATATCTACATTCCTTATCTGATTAATACATTTCTGAGCTTTCTGTTTTATCACACTTACTTTATTTCCTATAGTTTGTCCTTTATTTTAATATTATGTTTCTTGAGCCTTAATGTGGATTGTAATGTATTGTAAAGTTCATTTTCCTCTTTCTCTCATTGGAAAGGTTAGTCTTGGCATCAACATTTCTATTATTAATAATACAATTCATATTTTCTTATTGTTGGCATTTTCCTGCTTTCTCTTTGTTCTCACTTTAAATGTTGACTTTTCAAATGTGTGAAACATTTAATTTAGCTACATTTATTATATACAGCCTACAGTTGCATTTAGGTTTTGAAACCAATCTGTTTATTTACAAATATTAAAATGCTTTCTTTAATGTCATATTTTCCATTCCTAGACCTTCATTTTCTTTAATAAATTAAGCTTTCTGTTTTGTTTCTGTGTGTTTCTGTATGTGTATGATTAGTATGCTACTTTGGATTGTTTCCCATCTGGTTTCAGTTCTACTAACTATATTGCTCATTTTATATAATATGCTTAAAGTCCTGTGTATTTATTCACCAACATTGGTCATATTTATTCACAGATCTTCACTATGAATGCTGAAACATGAGCATATTCTCTGGGACTTTAATCTGCTCCCAGCAGTCAACAATGGACAGCAGAGCAGAAGGTTGGCCACACTCCTAAACTGCAGCACAGAGCAGTCTCAGAAGTATAGGCAGTGTCTCTGATATTTATATGGTTTATTTGTCTTTATAAAATCATTACCCCTTTCACCCTAACACTTTTTCTTTAGTTAGAGATAGTGACTCCAGACCCAGAAATCATTATTGCTTAAAAACATTTTATTGCAACTGTTATCAACTCTGGGATTTTATGTATCTCTATCTCTCTTTCTCTATCTCTATCTCTATCTCTACATCTATCTCTAGTGAGATATATATGACACCAAAATAATCATTTTCAAATACTTTGACTTATTAGACAAAAGCTGCTATTAAAGCATAAAGCACTATCATTGTGATGGATACTCAGGTACCACTTTACAATTTCAAAGCAATTAAATCAAATATGTATGTGAATCTGTCTATAAAAGAAAAATCAACAAAACAGTCCCCTTTTAATCTTCTACCTGTTTTGAAATTGCCATCTAATCTTAATTTTTTCTTGATCTGTGTTTGATACATTCTGCCACCTTGGATGGGATAGAGGGGAGAAAAACTGTGGGACTTCGAAACTTGTGTCCTTATAACTTTTATTAAGCCCTCAGAGAAATGAAACACCATTAAATATCCTAGAGAACTGAATACAAGCTTCAATACAGTTTGTTAGAAGGTATTTAAAATGTGATTCATCTCTGCTATTAATCTCTTAACCTCCTCTGCAGCTCATTGTCACCAAACAGGGAATAATCTAGAAGGCTTTCAGAATCTGACACCTCTGCTGTAAACATTTCAGATTAAAGTCCCTGGTGCTTGTTCAGAAAAGTCCTTTATCCTCCCAGTGGCTGCTTCTTCATTTCAAAAAGGAAATTTATGGTGAGCATCTGAATAGAAACATTTTAAAGGAGAAAAAAATATATATATTGGATGCAAACAAAAGAAAGGTTTAAAGAATCTAGCTAAATATGTGTGGCTAGTCCTTTAAATACAAGTTGTACTCTAAAGTACATCTAGGTATTTGCTCTAGGGAAGTACTCAGCATCTCAATTTTAAAGGAATTCATATGAGTTTAAAAAAATCTGCTTTAACCTGATCAAAATTAGATAATGACATTAAATTTTACCTGTCTCCTCTTTCTGGTAAGTGTTCCTGACAGTCTTTGTCTGGAAGATGCTCTTTCATACACAGGTCCTCACTCTACAATATAATATTCTGTATTATGATGAAAATTTCTATGAATACATCCAGTGAAAATTATAGGTATGTCTAAGAGTTATGTAGACCACACAACAAAACTTACAAATGACTGTTTGAATGTTTTAGTTTTATGAATAGCAAACACTACCACCTTTTTATATTGAAAGAACTTTATAGTGCCCTAACTAGTTTGGCTCAGTGGATAGAGCATGGGCCTGTGGACTGAGAAGTCCCAGGTTCATTTCTGGTCAGTGGCACATGCCTGGGCTGCAGGCTTGGTCCCCAGTAGGGGGCATGCAGGAAGCAGCCGATAGATGGTTCTCTCTCATCATTGATGTTTCTATCTCTCACTCCCTCTCCCTTCCTCTGTGAAATCAATAAAAATATATTTTTTAAAAAAGTACCTTATAGCTCAGTTTGTTAAATTGAAAGAAACAAACAGAGAAACAGAGACTTGTCTATTTCAGTTTAGGCTCTGTGTCCAATTTTGTATATTCTAGGAAAATGTATTATTTTTAAAATTTAGATAACATCAGACATTATTTCAGTTGAAATAAAAAATGATAATTTTGTTGTCTTTTGGTGCTAAGAGTTATGATTACAAAAGGTACTTATTTGAATACTTTCTGCCTTCAGTCATACTCAAAACTTTGCTGTATATTTTTCTCATTATTGTCTTAAAGCATTGAATAATTCATTCAATATAAATTCTCTCTGATAATGCATTTAGAAAACAGGATTATATATACCATGAAGGCAGTCTGCTTTATTATTTGTTTAACTTTATATTTTATTCATCATTGTTTACCTAGTGCCTACAATGGTTCTTTATGTAGAGAAAGCACCAATAAACATTACTCAAGGACGGAGGGATAAAGAAATAGAGCCAACTTTAAATTTATTTCAGGGAACTTGCCTCACCTCTGGTGTCACTTGTTAAGTAAGTATTGAACACCCACACTGTGTTAATTCTGAGACTTTCATGACAAAAAGTCATGATTCTGTCATGAAACATAGGATCCTAGTAGACAAAATTTTGACAAACAACTTTAATAATTGTTCATACAGAGATAGCACTGGATGCTACAGAAGCATGCTGCAGGGCCCCTTCACACTGGGTCGGCCAGCGAAAATAGTAGATACATGGACTATAATCAGGGGTGAGGAACCTTTTTTCTGCTAAGGGCCATTTAGATATTTGTAACATCACTCACTTACTATAAGTCACTTAATGTAAATGTATGTTGCTATGAAAAATCTCCTAGATTTATTGCATTTGGAGTCCTATCTGTGGTTACCTTGTCAGGGCTAAACCAAATGATTTTTTGAGCCTTATATGGTCTGTGGGCTGAACATTCCCCACCCCTGCTATTTATAATGATATTTTAAGTATAACTAGGTATTATTCAGGTGAGGAGAGATGGAGAATAGAAGTGGTCAGTGGAGGGCATGGTGATAGAATGCATCAGGCAAAGGAAACAACCTAAGGGGGGAAAAAACCTGCAAAAAGATATCACACAGAATTGTTAGAGAATTGTAAGTAGGTCAGTAAGTCTGAAGAACAGAACCTGAGGAGGAGAGGGGTGAGGGGGAGGCTGTGGAGTAAGCAGGGGCCAGATCTCCAACTTTCCAAAAAGATAGATCACTTGACTCTGGGCCAAGTGGCTAGTCACAGCACTTTGAAAGTCACGAGGCAGGTTTCACAATGGGAAAGCCATGAGAGGCATTCAGTTTGTCCTGAGAGTTCAAGATTGTCTTGCTGGCCTCTGAAGTATCACCTCAGCTTGGGGTGCATTGGCTGATGCAGCAGAGTTCTCTTCAAGTCTGTGCTTCTAATAGCAGAAATGACCCATGGAAACAACGTCTTCATTAGATTTCTGAGCCTTTGACTGCATGTAAAGCAGTATTCGGTGATATGTATTTCTAAACCTGTCCTGTTTGGATATGATGGGTGCTCATTGCTTTTGCACAAAACTCCCTCACTATTGTTGTCCTTTAGAGACAGATGTTAAGAGGGTAAATGTAAGGAGCTGAATATTGCCTCCTTAGAACCCAGTCTTCTGGCCGCCTCCTCCTCCTCCTCCTCCTCCTCCTCCTCCTCCTCCTCCTCCTCCTCTTCCTCCTCAGTATTGTTCTAATCATGAGGACCCTCACAGCATCTCACAGACCCTCGAGTGCCATAAATCAAGGCATTGATGTTATATAAGGGTGGAACATAAAACCTCAGCATAAGTAAAAATTTGGTTCCCTCTTCTCCTCTGAGCTTCTTCTTTAAAAGTGGATTAACTCAGAACAGCTTAAATTTCCTAAATTCTTCGAACACAAAAATATTCGCTTACCTTACCTTCAAAACTCTTGACCAACCTCTCTTGGAGACATTTTTGCTTCAACATGTGGAAGGAAGCCAGTTTATTTTTATACAGCAGTAGAAGCAAGGCCAAGAACTGATAATCAATTTCTTTATTTTTTCCCCCCTTTGGGTAAAAGTAAAGTCTGACATGTGTTAACCCACATTGCTAAAATGAAGACAAGAAATGACAAGTGGCTCCAGAGGAATTGATTTTAGACTGTTTAAAACTGGACCAGTCCAGGGGGGAAGGAAATCTACTAAGAAACTTTCATTGAATATGCCATGGTCTCTCAAAGAACATCCTTATATCTAAGAAGCTAAAAACTTAAAAAATATTTTTTGAGTGCTAATGGCCTACTGCAGTATGCTGAAGCAGTTTATAATAATAGAGAAAATAAGACCATTTTAGGGGCAGGTGTGATGGTCTTAGATAATTAAAAAACCTCTGTCCATAAAGACAGATGAGCTTGCTGGGCAAGAAAGAGTTTAATTTTGGTCTGGAGTCAATCAAGAAGTGATTACCAGCCCTGTGTAGAGTCTGTCTATTAGTTACTTTACTACCTGAGAGTGAAAAAATAAAACGGAATTTAGACTGAGCAGAATAGAAGGCTGACAAAGAGCTATTTGGAATTTCAAGTATGGAGGAAAGTGTACTGAGCACAAAAGTCATTCTTTTCCCTTGCTTTAAAACCCCCAGACTGGACAGGGGAGTCAGAATGTTGTTGGAGTAGAAATCATACTCTGCAGACAGACTGCAGAAGATCTGACTTTATTTAGGTCTTCGCTTCTAATTGCATGATCCTAAGAAAGTCATTTAACCTCCCTGGGCCTTATATTCTTAACCCATAAAAATGAAAAATTGAACTAGATAGCTTCCCTGCTCTAGTCTATGAGCTTCAGGAAAATAAGAACTATGTGTTTCTTTTTAGCCTCAGTAAGCAGAGGGCCTGGCACACAGTAGGCATCCAATAAATACTCCTTATGTGAACAGGAAGTGTATTATGGGAATGGAAAATCTAATAAAAAACATCATACTTATTCATGTATTTGTATAGATTTTAAATAATTCATAAAAGTTACTGATAATTAATGTTGAATAATTAGAATATCAAGTTACATAACTGCAGGAGCCACATATAATTTAAAATATAACTTAATTGATATAGCACTTTGACAGAATCCAACTAATAAGTATGGCCAATACTTATCAACAGATTTTCCTGCATGTCAATTTTGATAGGCATCATACTCAGGAGGTGAGATTTGTTTGAGCTGAGACTTTAATGATAAAAATGGTCAAAAGCCAAGTAACTGAAGGATAAGTTCTAATCATTGATTACAGTGAAGTCTAATTGCAATTATTTTTCTGAAGGCCCATTCCAGATATGAGAGAGAGGAAGAGATTAGTAAAAATTGTATTTGCATAAAATTTCTATCTGCCTATAATAACCATGCCATTTATTTTTCATGAATTTTCAGGTTACACTGACCCGCCTATCAAAGAGATAAAGTATGGTGCTAAGTCATTTACAACACTTCATAAAACCAAAGGCTATGGATATAGGGTAATGGGCCCCACAGTCATTCAGAACACATCTTCAGGAGAAAACAATGACAGGGGAATGGGAAAATCTTTGGAAATGCTGCAGCTTCTCCATGTGCTTTTTCTGGAAACCCCTACATTGTAAATAACTCCGTTAATGTTATGGTGATATAACCATTCTACCAATGAAAGAGATTATTAAAAACAAACATAAAAAGGTATTTGTGAGGAAGGGGAAGCTCTCCTAACAATGATACAACAGACGATGATGTATACACAGAAACTATGGACTTCCTTTGAATTTTCCTATATCCAGAGTTTTAAATGTAGGTCTGGAAGTTGAAACAAGACTCTTTAAACCACCTGGTGACTTTCTTGAGAATTAAGCCTGAGGCTTTTTTACATGGAGTTCTACTGTTTCCACATCAGGTATAACCTCACCTCCAGCCTCTTGTTTTTAAAATATTAAAATAGCCTAAAGATATGATTTGATTTGTAAAGATTCAAGAATAGGCATCCAGGGACATATTTTTCTCTTTGCTAATAGGAAAAGTTGAGGAGTAAATATTTTCATAGTAAAGCCTATGGTAGCTTTTACTAGAAAAGGCTGAAAATGAATGAAATTTTGAAAATGTTTAATCTGTAGATAATACTGTAGCTTCATCTATACCAACATGAAAAGAATAGGGTTATTATCACCTTGAGTCAAATCACCATTTACTTTCTAAACTAACATATGGTGATGTCTGGTTATCCATTTCAGAATGAATCTAATTCAATACAATTAGTCCTGATGTAAGCTGTCAACATATGGCAGCTCTGAATCATTAATTTCTCAGGATCCCAGCTTTTCTCCTGTTTCTCTATCATGAGAGGCTTCCATTCCCAAGGTTATGTGATGTTCCAAAATTATTTGTTTTGCTCTACTTATTATGTCTTTATGAACTAAAAAGAAAAAGATATACCTCCTCCTTAGAAGATATTTCCCAGAAGATCCATACTGTACTTATGTTTCATTGGACAGAACTTAATTATAAGATTACTCCTGACAAGCAACCACAGTTGTAAAATGCAGCTTTATTATGTATAAGTGGCTGTATGTCCTTGTAAATAAATATGTAAATCAAAGGAAGAAACTAGAAGACTACAAAAACACTTTTATTTTTTAGATGAGTGGTCAATATATCGGTTATTAAAGCTATACAAGACGTAATAACCTCATAGCAATTGCAATCAAGTTGTGCTGAATTCAGACCTGTCATTTAATCATCAACAGTTGCACCCATTTTTAAATTCCTTGATTAATAACACTAATGTTATGTCCCTTTAAGGGTCAATGACTTTGGTTTTAGTTTCAAAAGCAGACATTCCCCCAAAATCCATCTCATAAATGCATTCCATTAATCATAATGGAAACCAAGTCAGAATTTCAAATTTAGCATAACCACAAAACCAACCATTTCAAAATTAATATTCTTCTAACAAAGAATCAGTAAGTCTATTATATTCAAAGGGGCAATATATGTCAAATTCTATCATAGCAAAATATAGCAGCAGTATTAATATAGTTGATTATTCCTTCCCTCTAAAAACATTTTTCTCTTCTTTCCTATTATTCCATTCTCTCCTGGTCATTCTTTTTTGCTCAACATTATCTCATTCTTCCTTTCCTTTGCTAGTTATACTTTGTTTCTCTGACCACAAAACATTGGGGGGCCCAGAGCTCAGTTCTTTAATCTTGGTTTATCTTAATACTAGAGGCCTGGTGCACGAAATTCATACACTGGAGGTGGGTGGGTGGGTGGGTAGGGTGGGTCCCTAAGCCTGGCCTGGCCCTCTCACAGTCTGGGACCCCTCAGGGGATAGCCGGCAGTTGGACATCCTTAGTGCTGCCATGGAGGTGAGAGAGGATCCAGCCACTGCCGCTGTGCTTGTCAGCTGTGAGCCCAGCTCAGGGCTTCTGGCTGAGTGGTACTCCCCCTGTGGGAGCACACTGACCACAGGGGGCAGTTCCTGCATTGAGCGCCTGCCCCCTGGTGGTCAGTGCGCATCATAGCGACCAGTTGTTCTGCTGTTCAGTCAATTTGCACATTAGCCTTTTATTATATAGGATATATACTCATTCCCTTCTTAATATCATCTAGTTTCATGACTTTAAAAACAATCTGCAGTGACTCTAAAACTAATATCTGTAGCCTAGCTCTCCCTTACATTCCCAGATTTGTATATACAAGTGCTCTCTCAATATCTC
Organism: Corynorhinus townsendii; assembly: GCA_026230045.1. NCBI lineage: Eukaryota > Metazoa > Chordata > Mammalia > Chiroptera > Vespertilionidae > Corynorhinus > Corynorhinus townsendii. The sequence goes on from JAPDVU010000005.1 coordinate 62,309,040, forward strand.
TGTGGGATGTCAAATGGGCATCTCAAACTTATCATGTCCAAATGAAGACTTCTGATTCTCTTCATCTCATATTACCTCTGTATATTCTTCTCAGTTTATATGAATGGTAACTCTATCTTTCAGTGTCTTAGGTCAAGAAATATTGGCATTAACCTTGACTCCTTTTTTTTTCACTCTCACATCCAATACAAATTATTCAGATTTTCCACCCAAAACATCCCAAGACTGACCACTTCTCATTGACTTCCCTGCTACCACACTATTCTAAGTCACTGTCATGTCTAACATGGTTTATTGCAAAGTTAAGGAAGCTTTGCTGATCTTTAGAGGCCATGGCTTGCTCTTTGCCTTTCCCTATTTATCCACCATCAGCCCTATAGTCTATCTCCACATGGCATCCAGGTCAATCTTATGAAAACATAATTAGATCATGTCAATGATCTTTCCAATATCTTCTTCTATCACTTAGAGGCTTAGTCTCTACTATGATCTCCAAAGCCTTATATAATCTGATTGCCCAATATCATTTCTCATCTCCTAGTAATCTCCCTTTGCTCTCCCATGCCAGCCACGTTGTTTTCTTGCTATACCATATTCACATCAAGAATGCTCATACTTCAAGATTTTGCACTTGCTGGTCTCTCTTCCTCAAAATTCCTTGCCCCATATGTCCACATGATTAAACCCTTCACCTTGCCTCTTTCATGTCTTTTACCAATGTCACCTTCCAGGTAGAATATTACTATGACTCCTTGCTTAAAACTAAACCCCTCACTCACCTAATTATCTAAATCCCCTTTCTTGCTTTATTGTTTTTCTAAGCCCTTTTCAACAACTAATTGCTATTGACATGATATATTTGACTTATCTTCTCTCTCCCCAAACCAAAATTAATACATTAAGTGCCCAGTCACTCACCAGTGACTGACACTATACTTTCCATCTGGAAGACAAAACAGGCTGGGCACTTAAGGTGTTAAGCATCATGAAAACAGGGATTTGGGCGCTTTTGCTCACTGCATCTTTAGTGCCTAGAGCAATACTTAGAATATAGAAAATGCACAATAAGTATTTGTCAAAGAAACTAATAACATATTATATCTTAGCTTAAAAAGCATAAAATATGAATTGTGTGAGTGCCTTATATCTACTGTTCTATTGGCTAAGCCAGATTCATAATTAGTGGAGACTCGCTAATCTATAAATCCCCACAACTTGCTCTTGGCTTTTCCCTATGTTTGTTTTATTTATGCAGCAGTAACAGATCAGTTGGATAAGAATCCACATGGGACTAAATATTTGCCCTTTTGAGAATTTTCCAGTATTTGCATTTTCATTGACCTGTTACACATGGCTGAACAAATCAAGTGATTCACCATGGTTAAGTCCCTTTGGGTTATACAGGAATTAAGCAGCATTCTTTCACTCTTCTTTGTCTAGGTGCTTGATATTATTTGGGACATATTTTCTTCTAGTTTACATTCTATCTTTTACTGCTTTTGTGGAGTCTTTCTTTGTATGTTTCCCTAGAATAAGAAACATTTTATGTGTGCCCATGTGAAACTGAAAAGTCCTAGAAGGCCTAAATACATGTAACATTTTTTCCTGTGTATTGAAATCATTTTCTGGCGTTACAGTGCATGTGAAGGTCTTTTGTACAATATGCTTTCATTTCATTTATAACCAAGCTGAACAGGAGTGACAATGTGGAAATGAATAGAGTTTACTCCTGTTCAGCTTGAGAAATTGCATCTGACATGAAGTGAAAGAAAATATGTGGGAGTGCTGAAACCAAAAAAAGAAAAACTGAAATTTGTCAAAGAAAAAAACTAAAACTCCTTCTTCATTCTGTGCCTATCTCCTCAAGGATAAGATATGTATTATAGTTTGTTTTTAACCAATTAAAAGTGTCAGCATGATTTGAAAGTTATATCTTATGACAGTTTAATTTTTGCATAGTTTGTTATATTGTCTCAAGTCACTAAAGACAATATTTTGCAAGCATCACTAATATAAACTCTGTTTTAAGAATATGTAATATTAAAATCATGGCAGGAAGACTCAAAAGCAGGCAAGGCACTTAATATAGCTCTTGATTTTGAAATAAATTTCCAACCAAGACCACACTATAAATTGGCAGAATAAAAAAGCTTACAAAAGAAGTAAATTTAAAGACAGTGAATTTGTATAAATATGGTGTAACAAAGAGCTATTGTTCTATTTAGCCTCCAACATCTCTTTCCTTCTGTCGTTAATGATGCCCCATATTTCCTTCCCAGAACCATTACTTTTCCACTCACAATCTCTTTTCCTGGCAGATGAACTGAGTGCATGCTCCCCAAATCCACATGCTGAAGCCCTAAAACCCGGTGTGATGGTACTCGGAAGTGGAGCCTTTGGGGGGTAATTAGGTTTTGGTGGGTTCATGATTGGGGTCCTTTTAAATAAGGAAGGGAGAGAGAGATCTCTCCTTCCACCATGAGAGAACACAGAGAGATAGTAGCTGTCTTCAAACCAGAGAGTTCTCACCAGAATCCAACCATGCCAGCACCGAGGTCTCAGGCGTGGGGCTTCCAGAACTTTGAGGAAATAAGTTCCTGTAATTTAAGTCATGCAGTCTATGACTCTCATGCACTTTAAGAGTTAGTTCTAACTCAGTGGTCGGCAAACTCATTAGTCAACAGAGCGGCAAACCGCGGCTCACAAGCCGCATGTGGCTCGCGAGCCGCGGTTTGCCAACCACTGTTCTAATCTGGCCACAGTGATTCAATTATGGAAGATTATTTGTCATAACTCAACCCATTAAGAGGTAGATTCAGATAGTTTTAAAATTCCCTCAGCCTTTCTTAGCTAGGATTCTTCATCTGAATCCCAGCACAGAAAATAATTTCAATGACTACTTTCTGAATTCTCCCAAAGATAGGACCCCACCATTAACATCGAATATTCCAAGGAAGGAAGTTAATTGTTCATGTGCAATACATCCATAATCTTGAGACAATAACTGTCTTAAGGCATCCGGTTTTAAATCTCTCACATTTAAATTCTAGTTGAAAATGTTTACCTTACAGGAGAGTGTGAGATTGGGAAAATGTAGAGCTGGAGATATTAGGATCCCTTGGAGCTTAAGGAGAAAGCACATACAACATAGAACAGAGTCAAGAGTTAAAAAATAAAAACAAAAAAATAAAATCAGTTGCAAGAACACATAGATCACGTCATATCTGGATCTGGCACCACATCTATATATCCAATTACACAAGCAAACCCTTCCTTTTAGTTTATGTCACCATGATTTGGGTTTTCTGATGCTTGCAACAGAGAACCTGATTAATATGTTTTTATATTTCAGTTGGACTTTGGAAAGAAAATAAAATTCCATTTGATATTGCAATTATGAAGTGTTATTTTTAGATGGTGAGAAATAAGAAAATGCTCTGCTCAACAGTTTATTAGAAATAGACAGGAAGGAATTGGGAGAAATACACAGAGGCTGCATGCTTCTGGCATAAACTAAACAAATACATCAAACACCTCTAATCTGTCTTCTTGCCTTTTTATTTCTGGCTTCTCTGGTGTTAGCTGAAGGGCAAACCTATTTTTAAATAACTGAGCTGAATTTCTCTAGTCCTTTTTGCCTAAAGGGATTTGGATGGCTGTGGTGTGTTAGGGGTGTAGGAGGAATGGATAAGTATTTACATAAAACTGGTTTTACCACCTCATTAAGACTTGTGATGTGCCAGTAGCCATCTTTACAATACATAAGTTCTTTTTTTTAAAGTTTTTTTTAATTTTGTTTATTGATTTTGAGAGAGACAAAGAAAGGGAAGGAGGGAGGGAGGGAGGAAGGGAGAGAAACATTGATTTGTTGTTCCACTTATTTACGCATTCATTGGTTGATTCTTGTGTGTGCCCTGACTGGAGATCGAACACACAACCTTGGACAATGAGCATCTTACTTTCAGAAAGTGTCCTTTCAGGGTTGTGGTCTCCACTGATTCACTGGCTGGCACCAGGGTAGGGGGTCATTATTCAATGTAGCTGGTCCTGATGTCAGCCATGGCTGGTTTTGTTGCTTCGGACCAGAGATACGCTAGGGAAGGAAAAGTCACTTGGGGGCAAGGTCCCACCCCATGATTGATTGATTGATTGTCCATTGCTAGACACCTTGGGGCTTTCCACGCTGATGGCCTTCTGTATCTGGCCCACAGTCCTTATTCTGCTCATGTCTGTCTGTCTGCCTACAACACAACCATCATCAAAGCCTTCCTTAGTTTTATCTGGGTATCTTCTGAGGAGTTTTACAGCTTGATCTTACTTCCTCTTCTCAAAATGTGGTAGTGAATATGGGAAAACAGTCTTGAAGCTTCAAGAGAGCAGTAGTAAAGAGGTCTGACTACAGGTTCAAATCCCAACTCCACCAGTAAATATGTACTTACCTTTGAGTCAATTAATACAACAGAAATGGCAGCACTTTCCTTATACAGTCAAAGTGGTTCAATAAGATTTCCAATGTTAGAGATTTAACACAGTGCCTGGCACATTGTACACTGTTAATTACTATTTGTTAAAATTACTATTATGGTCATATTGAGACAGGACAACCAATGGGTAGAGGCTGGCTATCACTACTTGAGCCAATTAAGCAGAGATAGGGTTGAATCATGTGCCTTTATTCCAATGCCAGCAGTATTGGAATGGATCCCTGCCTGCTACAAGAGATCGAGCCAGCAAACCAGTCTTGTGCCTTGACCAGGAATTGAACCAGTAACCTCTTGTTTCATAGATCAATGATCATCCACTGAGCCACACCCTCCAGGCAGGTTGTTAATCTTTTCATAATAGGTAGTTCTTAACTCCCTGGGTGTACAACTCCCAGCCAGATCAGAATATGCTTTCTTTAATTAGAACAAAACAATCATGGTTAACAGGGCAGGATTAATATTTTTTATAACTAGAGTTAGTCTCTACTATTCTATTTTTTGCCCCTAACAGTATTCACTTGTAACCCAGTGTTTTTGTTAAGCACTAAGACCAGAGAAGACTGAGCTTCCCACGGGCTAGAGCAGTGGTCTGCAAACTGCGGCTTTGTTGACTAATGAGTTTGCCGACCACTGGGATAGGGGCTTAATCACAAGGAACAACAACAGCCTGTAATTATTGGAATCGAGAGTCTAGGTCAGTGGTTGGCAAACTCATTAGTCAACAGAGCAGCAAATCGCAGCTCGGGAGCCACAGTTTGCCGACCATGGGGCTAGAGTAAGTGCTACTTTTGAAGCAATTATTTAGACAAGAATAAAAAACATCCAGCTGAGCCTAAACATAAAATCACAAAGATAATAAGAAATATGTTATTTTAAGCCACTACGTTTTGTGATGTGTTATGTAGCAATGAATAATTGGAACACTAAATATTTGTCTTTTTATTATTAGTATAAATAAAATAGTTCCCTTCCACCCTTCCCCCTTTCATTTTATCTGCTTACATGTTTCTATACAAAAAGGCTATTATTGTATACTAGAGGCCCAGTGCATGAAATTCATGCACAGGGGCGGGGGTGTCCCTCAGCTCAGCCTGCACCCTCTCCAATCTGGGACCTTCGAGGGATGTCCGACTGCCTGTAGGATCAGGCCTAAACGGGCAGTCGGCAATCCCTCTCACAATCCAGGACTACTGGCTCCCAACTGCTAACCTGCCTGCCGTCCTGATTGCCCCTAACCACTTCTTCCTGCCAGCCTGATCACCCCCTAACCACTCCCCTGCCAGCCTGATTGATGCCTAACTGCTCCCCTGCCAGCCTGTTTTCCCCTAACTGCCCTCCCCTGCAGGCCCGGGTCCCCCCAACTGCCCTCCCCTGCAGTCTTGATCACCCCCAACTGCCCTCCCTTGCAGGCCTGATCCCTCCCAACTGCCCTCCCCTGCTGGCCATCTTGTGGCAGCCATCTTGTGTCCACATGAGGGCAAGATCTTTGACCACATAGGGGCAGCCATCTTGTGTGTTGGAGTGACAGTCAATTTGCATATCACTCTTTTATTAGATAGGACTAGTGACCCAGTGTGCAAAATCGCAAAAGATCTGGGATCCCGGGGCTCCTCGATGGATTGTCCCAAACAGGTAGGCCAGAGCCAGGGGTCCCGCCTCCATGGTGCACGCAGTTGCGGGACCCACAGGCTGCACCAAGTGGAGCGGCCACCGGGCCCCGCCTCTGTGCAGCACATGTAGTGTCAAGTCCCTGCCCACCCATGTGCGCCCTCTGTGCATGCAGCCTCCTTGTAACGGCGTGAGGGCATCACGGTGTGAGGGCATGATGACCACCTAGGCCAGTGGTTAGTCAACAGAGCCAAATATCAACAGTACAATGATTGAAATTTCTTTTGAGAGCCAAATTTTTTAAACTTAAACTTCTTCTAATGCCACTTTTTCAAAATAGACTCGCCCAGGCTGTGGTATTTTGTGGAAGAGCCACACTCAAGGGGCCAAAGAGCCGCATGTGGCTCAGGATCCACAGTTTGCCAACCATGGACCTAGGCTATTATTAGCATAGATTATTTATTTACACAGGGGAGGGAGGCAAAAGTAGGTTTATAATTGTGAGTACATAAAACACAGTTTATTATTGTATTATTTTCCATATAAACAACTGTAAATTTACTTTTGCCCCACCCTGTATATTAACATTTATTTTATAGATTAAAATTTTAAGCAGCCACTGTTATGAATTCTCATATTATTCTAAATTGATTTAAAGTTAATATTTAGATTTCTCATATATAAAATAATATCTACTGCAAAACATTTTTATTCTTTTAAAAATATTTATATTACCAATTTCATTTGCATGTCTAATGATATTAATCACTACATCTAGAACAAGGTTAGAATATAGTGACTATATTGGGCTCATGTTTTATTACCAACTTTAATGAAAATGCTTCTAGGTATTTCTTCTGGCTTTAAACAAAATCACTGTAGGAAATTTTCCTTCTATTCTTATTTTACTTAGAGTTTTTAAGTGACTTTTTAAAATATCAGAAATAGGTATTAAGCATTATCAAGTTTTTAAAGCACCTTGCCCAGTCATCCTGGAATATTATTTCTGATGAAATTGTTTAATATAACATAGCTTGGTCTGTGATTTATTATTCAATCAGAGAGCCTTTTTCTACAATAGATGATTTCTCTTATTTACATTTATTGTTATAAACAAATATGCTTGGTTGAATTTGATCACTGTGTGTTTACAATTTTTTAAATCTTTTCTTCCTAATATTTGGTATATGATCTATATTATCTCTTTTGAGTATGATTTTTCCCCATCAAATTACCTATAAGACTTATAGTATGCTCTTAATTTTCTAATGGAAACTATTAATGCTTAAAATAATATAAATAAACCTTTATAACAATTTATCAACTTTCAAAATAATTTTAATATAAAACTATAAAGTTTGGAAAATATACTTTTATATTTTCTCCCACTTTCTCATTCCCTTTCCATCCCCCAATGTTATTTAAGCATTTGACATTTTGTCTAGGTTGATATCATTTACATTTCTTACTAATCCCAAACTAATTTTCATTATTATTTAGTCTTAGAAATTTAGTATTCTTTCTTATAGCTTCATTATACCCAAGACCCTGGTTTTCATTTCCTTTTTGGTTGATTGAGTTTGTAGTCAAGTAGTTTTATTTTTCAAGGACTCAAGGGTGCTTAAACCTGAGTTTGTGCACACTTCAGAATATATTTGTTCTGAGCTAGATGAAGGCAAGAGCAATTACCAAAGGAGTAATAAGAATTCCTTATTGCTTCTAGCTTATAAAACAATTGTGTTTACAATTTGTACTTAAACTGCCAGTGAGGAAGAAGATAAGTTTTGATAAAATATTTTTACCTAAAGCATATTAGTATATTTCTAAGAGAAAATATTGACCAGTAGTTCAGTAGAAAAATCAGATTTGGAAGGTAAAGCGATTAGAGTTGTTAGCATATAGGGAGCAATTGAATTAAAACAGGTAAGATCACCAAAAGGAACATACAGATAATTGATAGATTACCTTGTAATATGATTATTTAGAAGGGAAGCAAAAGAGAGAATTCAGGTGATAAAGATTAGAAAATAATCAGATAGGATGGAATTCAAAAGATCAGTGTCACAGGAGTCAAGTAGGGAAAATGTTTCCAAAAGCAATGTACTAGTCTAGTGGCCCAGGACAAATACTATACATACAGGACAGGAAAGTCTAATAGTGAGTTCTAGGATTTTTAATGCAAAGTTAAACCTTCATTGATTACCGTCAGTTATTGGTAACCTACATCAGAACAGTTTAGCAGAGTGCTAAATGCAAGAGTCAGATTTCATTGTAATGGGAATTAATATCTAGTAAACTGACTGTGAGTGAGAATGTGAAAGAATTGAAATATGTAAACATCAGGAACATTTTTTCCCACAGTTTTTTGAGTTTTATATTCCAGAGAATTACCAAGGAAATGGTAAACTATATACTTGATTTGGCTATATAAAAGTAATATTACTTACTTCACTAATGTAAATTGTCTATCATTATTAGATAATTACCAAGTATAGAGCATCTATGATACTTATTGTCAGCACGGGTCAAGTTATTTTGTGGAAAGTTACTTAGTTAAAACTAACCCCTTTTTATGAAGCCTCAGTCTTCATGGATTCATCAAACATTATTCTGTACAAGATTTTAAAGAAATAGAATGGCTAGAAACTCCTGGGAGAGTTCCTGTTGTGTAAGAGATTGGGTCAGTGGTTTCCCAAGTCCAGTAACTGTGTTTTTTGTTACATTCTAGCATAAACAACTGGTGTGGTGCATTGTATATTAAACCATGGAAGTATAATTTTTCTAGGAATCTGTGCTGTGTGGGAAAGAAAGGACATAGGAACGCTAGTCTCTTCCCCAGCATCTATCCCCCCTAACCTAACACTCACCTCTACTTTACTTCACCAAGTAGAGACTGTTCACAAGGATGGCAAATAAATGACATTTTTTTAAAAGACAGGAGACACTTGGGAAAGAATCTAAACAAAAGCAACAGTTTTTGAAAAGGGAAATGATGCTATTGTGACAGTAGGCATAAAGTATTATCTAATTATATGATTATACAATCCATCTCCCAGCCGCTTGAGTGATTTCCTTTAATCTAATTGAGACATTTATCTTCCTACTTTCAGTTCAAAACTTCTATGAATTTTATAGTTACGAATTTGCAAGGTCCTTAAAAGCATTTCTGTTTGTATCTGAACTATGCCCACCATGAGTAGTTTAAAGGTTGCTTGGTTGGTTGATTCTGTCATTAATTAAAAAAGAAAAGATAAAAACCAGTAAAATTATTCTTGTTATAATAACACCCATGGGTTCTACATGATTGCTTAATCACCTTGCCTTTTTTTGTCTTATCATCTAGGGAAAATAATGAAGAGGCCTAAGAATAACAGCAAAGCAACTGTTTTCCTAAATGTGATCTTTTGGATGTTAATTCTTCTATAGTCATTATATTAATATGAGTTTGAAATTGCCATTTTATGTCAAAAATGGTCAAATAGCAATAATTTCACGTGCATCATTAATAAACAATTGTAATTTCATTCCCAGGTTCTCTCATTACACATTTCATCATCCATACTTAAGCCTGCAGTTCTCTTTCTCCCTTTCCCACGCATTAAGGTTTATTAATTCTTGGGATTTCCGTGTAAGTGATGCTTCCTCCGAGAAGCCTTCCTTGACTTCTTAGTTCATTCAGGCTGCTATAACAAAAATACCATAAACTGGATAGCTTATAAACAACAAACATTTGTCTCTTACAGGTGAAAGCTGGGAGGTCCAGGTTTGTGGCACAGGCAGATCTAGTGTCTGGTGAGAGCCTGCTTTCTGATTAACACCCATCTTCTCACTGTGTCCTCACATGGTAGAAGGGCAGAGATCCAGCTGGGGCCTCTTTTATAAGGGCACTAATTGGATTCATGAGGGCTCTGACCTCATGACCTAATCACCTCCTAAATGCCCTGCCTCAAAATATTAAAATAGGGATCAGATTTCAATATATGAATATTGGAAGAGTAAAAACATTCAGACCATAGCAACCTCCATGGTAACTGAAATCTCTCTGTAGTAGGCACTCATGCACATTTCCTTTATACCATGTGTCACAGATATAATTTTATAATTATGTTCATAATTAATGCCTAGCTTGCCCATCAAACTCTAAGCAACATGACAGTAGAAACCATGTCTGTCTTGTTTGTTTTATCTCTAGTAACTAGCACTGTACCTAACATGTAGTATATGCCAAGTAATTTTGCGGTAGATGAAGTACCTTAAAAATAAAATACTTATTTCATATTCAATGAAAATATTCTGCACTTAAAAATTTATGCCTGATAAAGTTACAATACGAAATCTAAAAAGCTAAATGCACCTTATACACACAACTCTCAATATCTGGAAAATTGATGTTTATTTGTTTAGCCTGTTATTTTTTACTTTAAGAAAAAATATAATCTGACTTATTTAAAGGGCAGTGAGTGAATCCTGTTATCAAAGGTAAAAATGCTACTGGCATAAATAATTTTTAAAGACACACCATATTTTTATAAATATGTTTAAGATCATCAAAATAGTGTAAAAATTGCTAAGAATATTTTAATAAAACTTTGGTTTTTAAAACATGTTTTTATTTATTTTAAATGGGGTAAATGTATTTCTTTTGTTCAAAAACTAAATGGTTTCAGGCACCTGAAGTTATTAAATTGATGTACAATCAGAGTTTTACTCACTACTAAGCTATAATCAACTCTAATAGGCTAATTTGAAAACACTCTGCTCAGGTAATCAAATGGCTCAAAATTAAATAATATATGTAACAGAATAATTATTTACATGGATAAATAAAATCCCTTAGAAATCACTATTTGCCAGAATAGGCAAGGCTATATTTACTCTTGAGATTGTCATCAATGTAGAACATTAATCAAGTCAAGTGAAAATTGAGTGCAATTAATGGCTTAGGAGTTATAAATATTCTCTCAATTAAACTAAAAAAATGGCTGATTATGGATTACAGGGTAAATATTCAATAAAATTGGAAATATTTGGACAAATATCCAGGAAAATTTGAGCACTTTTTCCAGATATAGTAGGTGTTCCTACCAAATAAGCATACAGATACTAAAAGGTACATAGTACAAATGTCCCATCTTCTTACAGGAACTGGAGTCTCTGCTTTGCCTTATAAGTGACAGCTGAAAAGAAGATCAAACTTTCTTCCAGGACTCTGTTTTGGAAACAATATATTCTAAATATTTTGCATTTTTAAAGAAATGAGTAAAGGCCAAAGGAATAGGAAAGAAATAAATGTAACCAAAATTATTATATATTCCACATGGCAGGAGTGGAAATCAAAAAGGTCTTTGAGGGCAAAACCCAGATCTTTTGCAGGCTTACAGTCTCTTAAAATTACAAATAGTAAAGTATCTATAGATCTTTGTTAAATGAATGAATAAATGAAGATCCAGAATCTTATTTCTAATTATTGCATATTCACTCCTGATGAATATTACAAGACACACACACACACACACACACACACACACACACTCACAGAAGATAATAGTAAAAAAAAATTAGGTGCCAATACTTATTTTTTAAAAGAAGTATTAACTTTTATTTTCCTTTTGGAGATATTTATTTTATGCAAACTTATAAAGAGAATATTTAAAAAAAGAAAGTAAAAATGAACACCACAATATTTGGCCATAGAAGAGCCATGGAAGAGATGAGAAAAAAGTCTAAGACACTGATGGTGAACACACTAGAATAGCAGAGTGCCTGAAAATTCTAGGTTCTTAATCAATATTCATTCACTAATCAAACAATTCTGAGTTGACAAAAATTAAGTGCCAGTCTGAAGAAGAGTCTTTTTTCATTGTATTTAGCAATCCAAAAAAACATTTATTGGACAACTCAATGTCCCACCCACTACCCAAATACTGAAGATACAAATAAGATACGAACATATGTCATTACATGTCATAAATATAACATAAGATATGAGGAAGGCAAAGACATACAAACAGTTGTTTATAACACAAAAAGTTGAGCACTCTGCTAGAGGATACTCAGGGATCTCTAAGTGGGAAGAATCTGGATTAGATGGATGAAGGCAAGAGAGGTGTCATTTGGATTTTTTCCTTGGAGGATGAACAGGAATTTTATATGTAATACCAATAACTACTACTTCCCCCCCCAAAAAAGATATCCAAAATAATCCCTTTATACTCAACTAAATATATACCTAAGCAGGGATGACTGGAGTATATACTGCTGCTGTAACTATTATCACTAAATGTACATTTTACTTAGTTCTTTTGTTAACAATAATTCTGTGGCAATAGTTGTTTCTTTTTAAGCATTTGTCACAAGAAGTCCATATGGGAAATTTAATTTTAAAAGCATTTTTACTAGGCCCAGCCGGTGTGGCTCGGTGGTTGAGCATCGACCTGTGAACCAGGAGGTCACAGTTCGATTCCCAGTCAGGGCACATGCCCAGGCTGGAGGCTCGATCTCCAATGGGGGGCGTGCAGGAGGCAGACAATCAATGATTCTCTCTCATCATTGATGTTTCTATCTCTCTCCCTCTCCCTTCATCTCACAAATCAATAAAAGTATATTTAAAAACATAAAAGCATTTTTACTAAAAAGTTATATGTTTATTTTTACTTCCCTTAGAAGATGCAGCAAAACCCCTTCCTTCTGTGTTCATAAATTTTCAGAGTTCTGGTCCAAGATGGTGACACAGGAAGCTCCTGAACTTACTCCCTCCTATAGACACACCAAATCTATAGCTACACCTGGAGCAATGCCTTCGGAAAAAAACCCAAAACTAGTGGAGATGCTCATACTCATTGGGTGAACGAGAAAATTACCACATAAAAACTGATAGGAGAGGCTGACATACACTCTTGACATAAACCTCACCTCTGGCACAATAACATACAATCGCCAGGGAACCCCCAACTCCCAGATTCTCCCTAAGGAGTAAAGGATTGGATACAATATCTAGAGCCTCAACTTTTAAAACTTTCACCAGAAGGCTAGGCCCCAGAACACCTACTTCTGGTTTGCATCCATTAGGTCCACAAGGCCATGGCAAACAGAGGAACAATTCTTGGTGAGCTCAGAAAGACTCACTGAGGCTAATCACTCCAATCCCCAACCCCAGGTTCAGCACACAGGGGACAGGTAGAAAGGCTATCTCCCAGTCTTTCCCAGAAACAGGCTCATTTTCACACAAAAAACTGCTGCCTCAAGGCCTGATATTCAAGCAGCCAGCTTCTAGGTACTGATTGAGATCCTCTCCACTGGGATATAGACAGGTCTTGGCACACCCTGAACTCCTGGGAGTCACTAGAAACAAAGGCAGTTTGGACAATGACAAAAGTTTGAGGGGAAAAAACAAGAGTTTGCACCAGGCTAAATGTTAAAGTTCATCTCCTACAAGAGACTACTTTATCAAGACTGAGAGAGATGACTGTTTTATCTAATGTACATAAACCAACACCACAGAGACCAAAGAAAAATAAAAGAAACAAAGGAATGTGTTTCAAACAAAAGAACAAATTAAAACTCTAGAAATATACTTTTATGAAAGGAGATGTGTTTTACCTCATAGAGAAGTCAAAATAGTGATAATATAAATGCTCATTGAGGTCAGGAAAACATTCCGTGAACAAAGTGAGAATTTCAACAGATAAGAATATAAATCAAACAGAAATCATAAAGCTGGAGAATACAGCAACTTAACTGAAAATTCAATAGAGAGTTTGAACAGTAGACTACATTAGCAGAAGAAGAATTAGTGCATGAAAAGACAGGGCAGTTGAATTCATCCAGTAAATGGAACAAAAAGAAAGAAAGAATGGTTTAAAAAAAAATGAGCTCTGACCAGTTTGGCTCAGTGGATAGAGTGTCGGCCTGAGGACTCAAGGGTCCCAGGTCGATTCTGGACAAAGGCATGTACCTTGGTTGAAGGCACATACCCAGTAGGGGGTGTGTAGGAGGCAGCTGATCGCTGTTTCTCTCTCATCCATGTTTCTAACTCTCTATCCCTCTCCCTTCCTCTCTGTAAAAAAAATCAATAAAATATATTTTTTTAAAAATGAAGACAGTTTAAGAAACTTAAGTGGGCCAATATTTACAACATAGGGGTCATAGAAGGAGAAGAGTGAAAGAAAGGGACAGAAAGATTATTCAAAGAAATAATGGCTAAAAACTTCTCTAACCTGGAGAAAAATAAAACAGACATCCAGATGCAGGAAGCCCAGTTTCAAATAAGAAGCCAAAAACTCCACAGTGAGACACACTATAATTAAACTGTCAAAAAGTAAAGGCAAGGAGAGAATCTTAAAAGCAGAAAGAGAAAAGCAACTTGCTATAAAGGGAACCTCCAAAAGACCACCAGCAGATTTTTCAGTACAAATTCTGCAGGCCATAAAGAAGTAACACGATATATTCAAAGTGCTGAAAGATAAACTCCAACCAAGAAGACTCTACTCAGAAAAGCTGTCCTTCAGAATTGAAAAAGAGATAAGGAGTTTTCCAGACAAATAAAAGCTAATGGAATTCATCAACACTAGACCGGCCCTACAAGAAATGTTGAAGAAACGTCTACAGGCTGAAATGAAAGGTTGCTAATTAGTAACAGAAAAATATATGAAAGTATAAATCTTAGAAGTAAAGATAAATAATGGAATTGTAATGTAGTAATGGTGGTGGATAAATAAATTATAAATCTAGTATGAAGGTTAAAAGGCAAAAGTATTAAAAATAACTATGACTACATTAATTTGTTAGTGATGTCAACAATTTGTAAATGGATTGCAATAATTGTTAAGTGGTGACATCAAAACATAAAATGTGCAAGGGGGAATAAAAATGGAGATTTTGTATATACAGTCAAAGTTAAATTGTCAGCTTAAAATAGACTGTTGTAAATATGTTTTATATAAGCCTCATGATAACCACAAAGCACAAACTTATAGGAGGTATGCAAAAGATAAAGAGAAAGGAATCTAATCGTACCACCCACTCTAGAAAATCACAAAGGAAGAGGGCAAGAGAATAAGAAGCAAAGAAAATGCAAAGCAGCTGGAGAACAATGAACAAAATGGCACTAAGTACATAACTATCCATAATTACTTTAAATATAAATGGACTATATTCTCCAATCAAAAGATATAAAATTGTTGCCCTGGCTAGTGTGACTCAATTGGTTGGAGGGTTGTCCCATTCACCAGAAAGTGGTGGGTTGGATTCCTAGTCAGGCACTTACCCAAGTTGTGGGTTCCATTCCTGGTCCCCAGTCAGGACATATACAAGAGGCGGCTATTAGATGTTTCTCTTTCACATCAATGTTTCTCTCAATCTCTCTTTCTCAATCAATCCCTTTCTCTCTCACCCTCTCCCTCTCAAATATATATGAATTGCAAAATTAAAAAAAAACAAAACCAGAATTGTTGAGTGAACAACAACAAAAAGACCCAAATATATGCTGCCAACAAAAGACTCACTTTAAATAACATCAGAATCAGAACAAAAGCATTTTCTTCCTTAAAATGTTCTTCCCATTAACAATTATTTCATAATCATGTATTTTTAAAAATTTCTGTTATTGATTTTAGAGAGAGATGGAGGCAGAGAAAAAAAATCAATTTTTTTTTTTTGCTTATTTATACATTCACTGGTTAATTCTTATATGTACCCCAACTGGAAATCAAACCCACAACGTTGGCATACTGGGATGATGCTCTAACCAAGGTAGCTACCCAGCCAGGGCCTCAAAATCATCTTAATTGTAAATAGAAAGTCATAAGACTTGGAAGCCTTTATTAGCAAATGAAAACTTAGAATACAGTGCTAGAAAAAATTTTTATTTATTTATATATTTATTTATAGCCAGAAGACTCCTAGACCTTTGATGTGCTAGTTAAACTTCTCAATGAATCTGGGGTCAACAACACCCAGGATAGATCTTAATCCCTAGATTGGAGAGATTGGCACAAAAATCCATCATCTAATAACAGGGATTTTAGGTTTTACTATGCTATGAGCTAAAACCTCTTGGAAAGCTGCAGTTTTTCCTGCTCCACACTCAATACAAATCAATACGTGCAAGAGACCCCAGGAAATACTAGACCCTTTGTAAGGTTCAGGTTATTACTTGTAATTGACCAGAATTTATTAACCAGAAAACTAGCCCAGCCAAGAAGACTTTTATTAATTGCCTGATTTAATTGTTATGTCAGCAATGAAAACTAT